>CM023456.1:42443627-43168627 GCA_013339765.2 Haemaphysalis longicornis
GCGGGGACTCCAAAGAGACAGAAGCAGGGGTTAGCAATTCGGTTGCATGGGTTGGGGCGGGTATGACATCACGGGAATGGTCAAAGGAGTTGGCAATTGTGCAAAAGTTGAGAGGGGAGGGGGAAGTGGAGAGGAAGTGAGATATAGGAAGAACAGAGAATGGGCATAATATTTGGCTCTTGGGGGGGGGGGGGTGATATAGCGGTAAAAAAGAGGGGAGTGGAGTTGGACCAGGAGAACGCGTAAATAAAAAACCGAAGTGGGTCTGGGAAGACCAGGATATGGCATAGGGGGTGGAGAGCGAAATCGCAGCACGACGAGGAAATGAGGAGAGGGAAAGAGATGTTAGATGGGGAATAGGAAGGACGTGATGAGTACGAAGAGGAGATAGGAAAAATTAAAATTGTGCGGCGAGGTGAAGAGGAGACCACGAGGACACCACCTAGGCCTGTTGGCGCAGTGGAAGGAAGGGTAGGAAGAGAAGGGGAAGTACACGTCTGGGATGAAAGGGATGGAAATATAGGATCGGAGGAAGGGGACTATTGTGGAAGGGGAACGGAAACGGAGAGAGGGTGTTCGCACAGAGGAGACAGGGTGCGAACATGGCCAGTGCGCACCCATGGGCTGGATTTCTGTTTGCACGCTTTAGGTTTCTACCGTGGCCCGTGAACGTTTCCGAGAGAGATGGTTCCGCATTAAAAATGTTGAGACGCGTTCTGGTCATTGCGACCTTTGTCAGGGCGCAGTGCTTTGGTACTACGGGTACCATACCGACTATTTTCCCACTGACCTGCGGCGACGGTTCCCGCCTTGTAGTACAGCAAACCCAATGGAAGCAGCAGGATCAGCGCCGACACGGCGAGGGAGCTTGTAAGCAGGTTGTTCTTGTTGCGGCACGTGCACTCCAACACTTGGCCCCCGCGGGACTGCCACTGCGGTAGAATACGCAGTCGGGGTCGATGGGATCGCAACGCTTCGCATAGAGTAGCGGTGTGTCTTCTCATCCTCGTCACGCGTCGCCAACTCGCCGTCTCTACCGGGCCGCTGCTGCGTGGGCTCCTGCTGGGTGCGCGAGGAACGCGGAGGCAGGATGTCGCTGTCGAGTTCCTGGTCGCGCAGTCTCTGCCCCGAGCGGCTGTCTATGGTTGCAGCAGTGGTAGAATGGGTGTAATCGCTGTCGCACAGGCTGGAGAAGGTGACATGGCCCGGCGAGGCTACTGTCGTGGCGGATCTGCTGCGCGACGGGGCCGAGGTGGTATTGTCCTTGTCGCACGTACACGCGGAAGTGATTGATTGATTGTAGGGTTTAGCGCGGCGACGCAACGTAGGCGATGAGTCCCACCGTAGTGGAGGGCTCCGGATTAATTTTGACCACCTGGGGATCTTTAATTGCGCCGAAATCTCGTACACACTGGCGTTTTTGCTTTTCGCCTGCATCAGAAATGCGGCCGCGGCGGCCGGGAATCAAACCCGCGAACTCGTGCTCAGCAGAGCAACAGCCTTAGCCACTGAGCCACCACGGCGGGTAAATGCGGAAGTGGTTTGCAGCGTGTCGCCGCAGGAGGAGCACGCCACGTTGCGCCTCTTGCGCTTGGTGTGTGTGCTCAGCATTTTCGGAGGGACGGTGGGTTCCCCCGAGGACAGCGGGTCGGGTGGGCAGCTCTCGGGTAGGCCAGTCGCTCTTTTGTTGCTTTTCGTTGCTCCTACACTGATGGCACATACCGAGGGATTGGCTTTTTATTGAGCTTCGCGTGCCGACAAGGCTTGATGAGGATGATCACGCATTATGCGTTTGGACTTGCCCACACAGGGAGATTGGTCATGTATAAAGTTTGAAATTGCACCCCCGATTTTGGTAATGGTGATTATTTCCTTGAAGCTCTTGGCACGAACCCACACGGGAGGCTAAAGTGTTGACTGTTAAGCTGGAACAACCGACGTCTTCTTCCCTGAAACGGTACCCTTATCGGGATTGTTCACACACAATAATTTTTTGGCGTACATTTCAGTGTTAGGCTCTTTTTCAAATAGTGCGAACGCCAAACGTCACGACGGGCGTATCCATAAACACGTAATTCTACTCAATAAACTCTTTCCGTTAGAACGGATGGTGCGGCAGGATACCGCGCCTCTCCTGCAGTGGTCTGAATGACACGTCATGCTAGTCAACCGTCTAGTCCTCTAAGAGAGGGAGGACTGCGCTTACATCGTTCGGCCCTTTCCGCATTAGCGGGAAGTTGGGTGAACCGCTCACTGCCTCTTACGATCCCGTTTACCATTTCCCACTCACGCTATATGGTGCGGAGCGAGCTTTGCGATTTTACGAGAGAGAGAGAAAGAAAGAGCAAACTTTATTGTGAACAGATGGGTTAAGGAGACGGGGCGGCCACCACGCTGGTGGCGACTAATGTGCATGTGCCGTCTTATTACAGTCATCATCCTTTTTTTTCTTTTGCAACGTTTTATTCCCCTTTCGGATACTAGGACTCAGAGGCTTGGGAATCTCTCTTGTCAGCCCTATGTGTACGCTATTAGTGGGAACGCGCGTTGCAACTCACCAAATTTCTACTTGTGTAATGACCATGCTCATCTTTCCCTGGACGCGCACGTGTCTCTAACGCATGTTTCGAAGTGGTAAACCGACACCCGTACTCTACGTTCTCCGTTAGTCAGCGGGGATCATCGAGCGCTTCGGGCTTCCAAGCTCTTCATGCATTCCGGAAGACCCTGGTTCGAATCCCATCCTGCGCAAAATTTACCGAATTTTCTTTTCAACTAAATTAATCCCTTTGCTTATAGCAGCTTCAGTGATCAATGATCAATGTGGCGCCATTTCGATCATGCACTGACTGTTTTTCTATCCTGTGGGCCGTATTTTGTGTGCCACGAACTCCGGGTTCTCGACCGACATAGTTCACGCGCGCTAAACAGGAAAATTGATAAATGCTCACGCATTTAAGAAACACAAAAAGGCACTGGTGTTCCTACAATGCCACTAAGGAAACGTAAGGTTGGTGAAACTGAGAAGCGACACAAGATTGCTTACGCACTAGTAGTGCTGCTTGTTTTTTCACTTCAGTGCCTTCTGGTATCCATAGTTTGGGGGCATTGTACTGCAGGCTGTATTTATCCTTGACAGACATGCACGTGTGTTTTCCTGCTGTCTGTCAATCGTGCACAAACCTCGGCCGCCATCCTCCGAGCGAGTTCGAACATTCCAGTCGAATTAATTAAACTGTTTTCGGCATGGCTCATATGAGCGAAAGTGGCTGAGGGACACGTGGCCGGTTCAATCAAAACGAGAGTCTGTAATAACAATGTCGGCTGTCTCAATAATGAATGCGCTATACCCTGGTTAAATTTTTTCGCAATTTCCGCGATCAACTGCCCGTACACACAACGTTTGCGTAGTTTCAACTGATCGAACTGTGCTAATAATAAAGACGTAATTCAGAGGCTAAGTTTTATTGACCTCGCTGGGTAGCTAGATTGTCCTTGGACGTCCTTTGAGGTTTCCTAAATATGCTTTTCGGGTGTTTGAATTCCTAGCTCTTCGGCTTCGGCGACACAAACGTGCGAAAGGTAGCGCCGATCGCAATGGTGTCGCCATGCATTTAGAGCAAGTGAAATACTAAAATGCCAACGAAATGTTCCGATAGAGTTGTACAGGGGCGATGGCATAGGTTCAAAAGCGGGGTCAGAACTCAAGCGTTTGCCCTGAGAAGGTTTCCGTTCACAACTTCCTTTAACCCACCAGGGTCGCCCCGTACTTAGACCAGCCTTACCGGACATGGGTTCAAGGCACCGACCACTCATCCGCGAACAGTGCGCCGGATACTTCTATAGTACGTTTATTTATTTATTTAAAATTCCTTACAGGCCACTTTACAGGGCATTGAGTAAGGGGGTAATTGGTGAAGATTATACAAAATCATTCACGCGTTACAAAGCATAGCAGCACAATGAATTGCGACGAGGTTTGCAATATAAGTTGAAGTTAGCAGACGATAACCAGAAAAAAAAAAGGCGATTGCATAGTGCGCACACGACAAAGTGAATCGAATACAATCATAGTATATGAAGGCGACATCAACCAAAGATAGCTGGCTTACGACCCGACGCGCACCAATGAGGTTTATAATTTGCAAGAAAACACAATAGAAAAAAGCACCAGAAAAAACGCAGAACCTATGCCCATACGAAGAATACATTTCGAGTATGCGACATTTATAATCGGGCACAAAATACGACACTGAAAAAAAGAAAAGAAAAGATAAGAAAGCGCGTGCTGTGCAACAGACACGACTGGTTCTGTGGTCTTCAATACATTTTTTGGGGTACACAGGGGGGGGATACAGGGCATGGCTGAGAAGATGCAAAAAAAAGTGTGCCAACAGTGGTAAGACCTTATTGCGAAAAGAGAGCAACTGCGCCCGATGACAATGTTCAAATGGAGGTTGCAAGAGAACGACGAGTGTGGAGTCACACTTTGCGGTCCTGAACAAGTTTTGCTTATACATGTGGGGCCCGTTTAAACAGAGCACCTAACATGTGCGAGAGTAAGTGTAGTGGCAGACGCCGGGCTGGAGATAAGACTATAACATGTCGTGGAGAAGATTTACGCCGAGTGCAGCACGTGGCATGGCCTCAGCGATGACTAAAGCAGTACTGTGGCGTAGTTACAGCGCCTGTGATCTCGTTATAAAAGCTGCAATCATTCGATAGTCCTCATTAGCGCTCAGAGCGACAAACAGTATTTTGTTTGTATTATCTCTTACAGCAGAAGCGCGGTGTACTTTCCGTATCAGCCATGAAGCCTGGAACCCTGGCAACCTTTGCCCTGTTTGGCTTCTTTGCGTACCTGGCCATTAATCTCGCCTCCGATATTGGTGAGAAAAACGTCTTTTTTCTGTCTATGTGTGGGCAAGCTTTTAGAAGAAATCTTTGTCATTTGACTGTCTGAGGTACGGGCTTGTCAAAAAAAAGTTCCACCCATTCGGCACTATATATCCCCTGTGGTAAAAGAGGGATTGTACAAGTCCTCCAATGCATGAGTGCCTCGCGCTCACATCTGACGTTGTTAGGCATTAACTCACATACGATGTTTCGAGGATGCCATAAAACTTTTTCAAAGGATAATCACTAAATGTCCGACCGCCTCACACTTTACGCAGTCTTGTACATACTGATGTACCCGACCGCAACGTTCATATTGTTAACGTGGCGGCAACGCAAAGATGAGACGAACATTGGACTATGGTACATTGACGTATTTACAAGGATGATCTATGTACAAGCAACCGTGAAAGAGCTCGGGCCAGCCACCTCCTCTTCGTCGTCTTCGGTGACGGGCTATGGCGCTATGGAGAATTCCGTGACAATATTTTATGTGTCTAACTTGCGTGTATGTATGTGTGTATAAGTGTGCGTGTGCGTGCGTGCGTGTGGTGTGTGTGTGTGTGTGTGTGTGTGTGTGTGTGTGTGTGTGTGTGCGCGTGCGCGCGCGTGCACATATGTGTGGTGCTAGACTGTAATTCTTGTTTCATTGTACTGCGCAACTGGTACCCATATTTTATTGTTTATTTTGTCTGTCTTTTTGCACTTTTATAGTGCGCCGGTGCACCACTCTTGCACAAAGTACAAGAGCGGCCACCGTACAAGGCCTTGTGCTGTTGGTGGGCATGCCCAAATAAATAAATAAATAAATAAATAAATAATAAATAAATAAATAAATAAATAAATAAATAAATAAATAAATAAATAAAAATGGTGAAGTATTGCCCCAAATGTCGCGATGCTTCGAGAGTGTCCTAAAGATAGCAAAAAATGAGATGTCCAGATGATACTGTGCGGTACTTCCGCTGCTCACAAACGCATTGTCTGACCCCATCCAATAGCATCGGACGTACAGACTTGTCAAACGTGGGAACACAAGCACCGTTTTTTTTTTAAAGCTTTATGTATACCCAGGGCAAATACCCGCAGCATGCCGCTTTCGATCTGCTCAAAATGTAAACAATCGTGCTCACGCCAGAAAAGCTTTCCATTGTTTACCGACATGCGCGCCTTGAAAGCCTTTCCGTAGACTGTCTGTAACGAATAACCCCACAACGTAGTAACAAAGAATGGGAAGCGCCATTTAAGGTGCTTTGTCGTTTATACCACCCTTACAGCATAGCAAAACACAATAAAACACCCTTTAAAAGGTGCTGTAACGTAATGACACCCTTCGAAGGGTATTTTCTTGTTTTATTTGATAGGGTGCAAAGGTGTTATAGAAAAAAGGCTGTGAATCATTTGGCAGTGCATTGCGAGCTCTAGGTAACGAAGCCTAGGTAGTCTTATTTTCTGTTTTAGTTTATTTTATTAGGGAGCGTACAGAAGTATTTTTAATGACAGGCCTATCCAACGCTTCAATTACACACGGCAGTTGCAGTCGTTTTAATGACAAGCGTTAATATACGTTTTTATCTGACTCACGCATTTTTTCCCCTACAGCCACAGCGGAAACAATCGTGGAGACGACTTGCGTCGTTCTAAGAGACAACGAAAATTGCGCCAAGTACCAGGACGACGGGAAGTCTTGCGACACCCTCGTGTGCGGTGACGGAGAAATCTGCTGCATGCGTGATTGCAACAAGACGCACTTCTGCATGAAGGAATACTGAGAGGGCTGCGGCTCACAGAGCGCAGTCGACACACCGGTTTCCGGCCTAATAAAAGATTGCAGAAACTGCCAAGTGGGCATTGTCCGATAACTACGTAAGCTACTCTTCTGTGCACCAAGTCCCTTTAGATTTGACTTCACTTCTATACACAAATGTATTACTGGAAAGGCAATTTCCATAGGCAATGTTAGAGGTCTGACATCAAACTGGGAAGGCCCTCGTCGTCAGACCTCACGTTTGTGAATGCTATACAGCGGGCCCCTTGAAAGGCGGCTTTACTAATAAACGCAAATGCATCGCTGTGAGGAAATTTATTTTGCGATGGAGGGGAGTAGTATAAGAGGTTTCATAGGGAATAGGAAGGCTCTTGGGCCTTTTATTATTACAGCCCAACCTCGTTGTAACGAAGTGGTATCGGCGGCAGTAAATGAGGAGTTTTTTTATATCGATATTCTTTTAACAGTATGGTTAGAAATCGCCTCTAACAAAATCAGCAATATGGCTGCACCCAAAAATCCATGGATACAAAAACGAATTGTACTAGGCTTCGAACCCACTATATACGAGGTAATTCTTACCTCTCTCCTTGTGACATTTCAAACTAAATGTACCGGAACATGAGAACGTGAGAATTACAATGCCGGACAAGAGAAATTGCCGCAACTCTTTCAACCTTTTCCGCAAGCATTTCCTCGACGAATCCGGTGGCGCGAAAATACCCGCTTCCGAAATGCGCTACGCCTTGCACGTTGTTTCGGCATTTCGTAAACGCGCTGTTTGCAGACTAATTACGTCTGTCGCGCGTGAAGGTTTTCGTGCTCCATAAAAAAATCAGCAGAAAATCAGAGAATTCTCGATTACTGCGTACAATTGTTATGCCGCTGGTCTGGAGTGGGAGTTCTTGACAGCCAAATACGGCTAGCATTAGCAAAAGACGTCGTATTATTTTATTAGTTCTAAGTTTTGTTTGTTCTTTCGGCCAGTGATGCAAATTTATACCATTATGGCAATGAAGTTCCTTTACTTCGCTAATTATGCTTTTTTTTTTTTTTCAGAAGATACAAAGCCTACTGAGGAGTTGGTCCGTTTACGCTATTTTTTTATTCGCATTCCCAACGTTCCTTCGCGGAATATTCCGTTTATTTTTTCGTTTTTTATTTTGTGGGATTATTTTACGTTAAAATTTCTTTTCTTCTAGTTTTCTCATTGCTTTGTTTTAAAATATTCTGTCCGACCAGTTATCTCCGTTCGTGCTATTATAATAATTACAGGTGGAACTTCCACCAAATCTGTATTTCTTGGTAAATGCAGGGCGTAACATGGTTCGCTATTTCGCCATTATTTATTTCGTATTTTGAACGTTCTTTTGCGGACTTTTTTGTACGGATGCCTCAGTTTTTGCGGGACAATACATGATAGATGTTTTCTATTTTGTCAGATCAGTTTTATTAAAGTTTTGTTTATATTTTTCTTATTTCTTGGTTTTTGAAAATTCTGTCCGACCAATTATCTCGATTTATGCTATTATAATGGTTAAAAGGTGGAACTTTGGCCAAATCTGCATTTCTGTGGAAATGCTGGGCGTTACACGGTTGTTGCCTTTTCGCTATATTTTATTTCGTATTTTGGACGTCCTTTTGCAGAGTGTTGTTGTTTATTCTTCAGTTTTGAGGGAGAGATGTATAAGATGCATATTTTCGAATTTGCCAGGTAATTCTTGTGAAAATTTTGTTTTCTATTTGTCTTATTTTTTGGTTTTTCAAAATCCTGTCCAACCAATCATCTCCATTTACGCTATTGTAACGATTAAAGGTGGAACTTCCGCCAAATCCTATTTTTTGTGGAAATTCAGGGCGTTAGACAGGTCCCGGCTTTGCGGGTACTCCACAATGAATGGTCCAGCATAAAATAAACATGTTACCATTTGGACAAGTTCTTCAGCCTGAACGTCTCGATGAAACCGTGAAGCTCGCCTAGCTGTGCCGCCGGTCCGGCCGGTCTACAAGGTTTGCACGGTCGTACCATGCATTTGGCACTTTGCCGCGGCTACGACAATCGGATCGCTCTGCCGCATGAGCGGCCGCCGTTGCATCGAATTCGCAGGTAAATTCGTACCAGGCTTTTAGTGTGTAAAACACGTGACTGTAAGCTTTGGAAGAAGGTCATACGCCACTAACACCAGCGCCGTCTTTCGGCTTTGTTTGAAAAGGGACTATGTAAAAAAATAAACAGCAATTGAAGGATGTACCGTTTGGATAAATCAGATCAGAATATCGGCGGCACTTTTACTTGCGCGAAACACAATAAAAAACAGCTGTTAGGTTGATTTACCTTGTTCCGACAGTTCCTTCTCCAGTTCCTTCTCCATTCCGGCTTATGCGGACTACTGTGCTCCGCGAGATAAAAACACACGGCTATGTGAACATGTTACACGTCTGATAAAAATAAATTGTACACATCTGCCGGTGACTGAGTTCCTGGCACATGAAATCATCTGCTGAAATAAAAACTAAATCACGGCTGTACATTTCGTCGGGATGAGGATTGAACATGCAGACTCACGGAAGAGATTCACGACAAGGTGGCCTTCCTCGTTTCTTCGTTTCATTAAAAGAAGGCGACCTTACTGTAGCTACGACGCGGGTGGAAGAAGTGGTCGTTGCTTGCCAAGTTGAAATGAATATTTACTCCATGCAATTTTCTAAAGAACAGATAGCAACAACTGTAAGGATCCATGCTGGTGTATTGTCCTTAACCTAGCTCCGCTGCGTAAAACAACGTTTTTGACTTTTGACCCGGCCTTTGACCTGACCAGCTCTTTCCAATGTTTAGGAAGAACGGCGGCAGACATTAAAGCACACGCGTAACGGCTCCTGCGGAAACGACTTCAATACGATGTCCCATCACGGGACTCCGCTGAAGTCTTTTTTCTGCTTCTTTTTCTAGACTTGCGAATTCCAACTTTTCCCGCTGGAAGAAATGAATCGCAGCGAAACAAGTAAAGGCCGGGGTTAAATTGCGCAATGCCTCAATTCCAACTTGAGGGCTGAATGCATAATGCATCCTTTATGTGGCACACGGCTCTGACTTGCACGCTTAATAGCTTCGTCAGCGACTTCATAAGGAGCGAGTCGAAAAAACCAAATGGTGCTGGCTTTTATCCTGTTCTTGCAATCACTGTCACTGTGACATCTGCACTGAGAACGTCCCAATTAATTCCCTCAAAATTCGACAATTTTACGGTAATTTCTTTTCTTCGGGTTGGAGTACGACGTAGACAGTTAGCTAGTCAGAGTATTTTGTAAGTATGGTAGTTCTACGAAGCCGGGCAACACGTGACCGCCGCGCCACAAGTAAAAAAAAAAAAGCCTCGGTGGTGTCAGCGATGATTCATATTCGCTCTTTTTATTCGCCCTACTATCTTTATTTATGATGAACAGTTTCAACCGAACAGGTGTAGATGAATATCCTAAAGGTTTCCTAACCGAAGCGAAGTAATACCCGTTACTAATAAGCGTAGCTATGGGCGTCGGTAATAGGTAGACAACAGCAGCATTCTGTGTTCAATTAAAGACGAGAATAAGGAGAAGTACGCATGCTCTTAGAAAGAATGGAATGAAATGATGATCTCACTAGTGAACGATAATCTAGATATCTCGGCCAAATAAACTTTACATTATCCCATACTGTGGCATTATCCACTGAATGTGGGAAGGATCAGTCCGTTCCAACGACGCACACTCTCCTCGCTTCAACAATTCGTGCACGGAGGATCAACATAAATAACCAACGATGAAAAAAAAATAAAAGCACGCACAAGCACGCCGTCCGCTGGTCCTCCTGGTGGCGTTCGCGGTCAAGCCTCTCGCGGAGGGCGGCCAGTTCGACTCTCTCCTGCACTCGGTCTTCTCTGCGGCCAGATTTTCGCCCACAGACTGGTTGAGGTTGAAGAGCTGGTTTCGCGTCTTGCGCTCCAGGTGCGCGATCTTGTCGTTGAGGTCTTCGTGCGCGTGGTCGATGTGGTCGATGAGTTGCAACTGCGCAGTCAGTTGCAACTCATCGGCTTCGCAAGGCTTCGTCGAAGTAAGACCGAAGTTTTGTCCAAAGTTTTCTTGTAAATTTCGTCATACAAAGTTTTCCAAAGATTAGTGCGTAGCTTCGGCAATGTTCGCATATAGTTTGTCAAACGAAGTCGTTCAAAGTTTCGTGCACAATTAGTCAAAGTCGTTTAAAGTTCGTCAAACAATGCTGCGAAGTTCCGCCAGAACAAAAACTTTGAAGCATATATACGCCTACCGCACGCACCCGCATTAATTCCGTTCGAATCGGCATCTGTATTTTATCACCTGGCGATTGCGCGTTCACTACAGGCAATAACGATCGAAGTGTTGTCCTTTCTAAAGCAACGCTTATCCCCCCCATTTGTCTTAATTTCAGGCAGTTTCATTTACATAGTGGAAGCGACGACGTCGGCGTCAACATTACTGCGGCTTAATAAGGACACTTTTATCACTGCACTTCAGATGGCAGGATACAGTGTATATACTGCATGGCGTTGCGGGGTAAAAATTTGATCCGTAGGTTTCTCCTTCAAACAGTGCTGTAATAATAGCGCATAGTCGTTAACAGGCGCTCGAGGACTACACAGACCCACACCTGAGGTTCTGCATGTTGGTGAACAGCAGTGAGCTGAAGTGAATAATGATGATTGTTGGTGGTGAGCCATTATGAAAGAAATATTCGCGGGTTCGTCCACACCCTTTCCCAATAATTGCTGTGACCTTGTGTACGGTTAGAGCTTGGGCGAGAAACGACGACGCGTCCACATAGGCGCCGATCAGAGCGCCGCAGCACGAAGCAATTTGCTTGGTATTTATTGCCCATTCGGAAGGCAGAACAAGAGCGAATTGTCAATGTCGTAAATACTGGCCATTTGAGAGCGCAATTATAGAGACACAAAACGTCTGTAAGAGTCTTCGTACAGGTTGTCCGGTTTGTTTTGCCGCCTATATATTCAGCCCCCCCACTCACACGTCCTATCTGGAATGGATGCTTCCAACCTGTTTCTCCCGACAGGACAAGAAAGTATTTACTGCTCAATGTATACGCAAGGTTCTTTAGTGGCAGAAGCTAGTAGCCGAGTCGGCCAGCTATAAGAGAGCAGTGTCCGCATCGAGTGGCTACGCTCTTGGTGGGCACGATTAGTGCGGAACTTGGTGGCCCGTGGTCTAAGGCCATGATAGTATAAAGACCAGCGAATTGATCATCACGGTCGTGTTCGTGTGTGACGGAGCTGATTCCACCAAAAATTCGCAGATAGAGAGGCCGTGGCCATGCAGAGGCAACAGAATAGAACACTCACGTTCGACGAGAGCACACACCTTTCTGTTGACTGAAGCATGGTAAGGTGGGGAATACGACCCCTGCGTGCGGGGGGAACATTACTTCGAGAAAATGGCTGTCGTGCGCCTCACCGTACTAAGAAAGCCTCCTCAGCAGACCTAGGCATGGTGTGACGTTTTCTGGCTGGTTAAACTTCGCTTTACTCACAGTAGTTGAGCGGCCTTCGAATCTTGAGTCCGCCGCCATTAGTCTAACTGCTTTTTACAGCGGAGATGCTGTAGACTCACTCCCGCTTTTTTTTTTTTTTTTTGTTGCAATGCGGAGACCGAGAAAAGCCGCTGTCCTCCTTCTCCCTTCGGCACATTCTCTCCCTTCGGCCACATTTTTGCCTCCGGATCTTTATATTTGGATATAGATGACGTGTACAGTATACTGCCCCTGAAAAGTTGCCTTTTGAGCAATTCATTTGGGTTAAGAAATAAAGCCCACTCTAAGGAGATTAGTGTTTTGTGTTTAGAAATACAGCAGCCGACCGTTTTTTTCGGACTCCGAAAATTCGGACTTACCCGAGGAACTGCCAGTTGCCCCATAAAAGTAATGACTCAGGGATTTTCGCACTGTTCTTTGATTCGGACTATTTTTCGTTCCCCCTCAGGTCCGAAAAATCGGTCGGCTACTGTAGAGCCTTCTTTAAGGAGATCAGTCTTAGCTGGTTTTGTAAGCTTTTCTCACAATGTGTGCTGCACAGTGAAGCCTACTCACAAAGAAAAAAAATAGGCGGCAATGGGCACGAACGCGGCGGAAGGAGACCACCGACGACGATCGGGCCACGATGGCCAAGCGTAAGCTGGTTGCCTGTGGGGACCCCGAATACCGCGAGGCGGAAAACTCAAGACGTCACCGTGGCCGCAATCCAGTTGAACGCTTTCCTGGAGCGAAGCACGGTTGAGCAGGGTGTTTGTGGCCGACCAATAATCGACATATATAGCTGCTCCGGTCATCCCCCTTCACAGAGTGGGATGGCAATAAATTTCTTTACACCTTCCGAAGACCCAGTGTAGCTTGCAGTAGTGGTCATGGGGGAGCAAAAACAAGTAAAATAGAAGAACAAGAAGTTTCCTATTTGTGCTTTTTGCAATAAAAACACTATAGACCATCTGGGCCCTTAGCCATCTGGCTAGAATGTGGGACGACAACAGTGCACATGCACGTCTTACGCTGAACGTGCCGGACACATCGATGCCGGGCCTCGTAATTCACCAAACTGGCACATTTTGTCTGTCTGATTGGTCGTTATGCGGCAATGGGTTGAAACCCTGAGGCGACTTTTTAGAGTGCAGCGCCAAATAAGAGTATGCCAAATCTTCGCCCGATCCACAAGAGCCCTAACTTAGGCCGATTCACTTAGACTCGCATCCTACCTGCGTTGAGAGTACGTTAACCGTAGAGCGAGAATATTAACATCACTGCGAGTATCCTAACCACACTGCAAGTGTCTTAAACGCAATACTAGTACCCTAAGGCACTACCCATACCCCCTTCGCCATGATATCCTCGAGCACCAGTGCTAGTCGCAACACCTGTGTATAAATCAACGTACTTTCGAACATATGTAAGCCTTCTCAATATAGCGGCGCACGCTTCTCTGTAGTAACGCCAATCAGCAACAGACTCAGTCTCAGAGCGCTGCGGAGGAAAACACTATCTTACACAACCGTACACGCAGGTAATTGGTTAATGCGCGCCGCCACACTATCCGCTCCGCGCACATGGCGTCCCTGGGAGTAGCTCATCCGAGGCCTTGCTAACGACGGAAAACATGCGTGAGAGAGACGCTAATTCACAGCTGAGCACCATTTATAGCGTCACTCGGGCCGCGAATTCGGGGGGCGTGGTCACGGGCTCGACGTGTTCGAAGGCCCAGCAGGAGCGATTCTTAATGGCTTCAGCCCGTGTCGTAATCGCCCGGAAATGCAAGCTCTCCGATCTTGCTCGCACGACGCCTCTGGGCGTCAATCGCTTCTTTATTGCTGCCTGCGGGGTTCCCTGTCATGCGAAAGCGAGCGCATACTTGTCGTAAATGCGCGCTTGCACTTTGTATTCGTGGGAATGGTGGGCTTGTAGTGTAGTTCATAACCGTGGAAAAACAATCTTCGGGGTCGTAGATCTTGCCGGATGTACGAGACGTATCGTCCGGCACCTTTCCATCTGTTACGGAGGCTTGGCGAGACATGCTGGTTAGCATTGTACTATAAACTTTGCTCAACACACTAGAATGCGAGCCAGCTAAATCAAACCAGATCGCAAATTACGGGTTGGCATTAGATTTCTTCTGGTTAAACCTATGTAGGAGCTTGTGCTTTGTCACGAGCTAAAATTGAAGTTTTGAGCGTGGGAGTTTGAACCTGCGCAACTTCGCATTTATCAACCTTTAAAGAATTGCATGACGTATGACCCCAATCGAAACCGTGTACCTGTTTATGGTGTTTTCTCGGCATGTCATTGATTACAATGGCTTAACCTTGCTGGTGCTCTTTTTTAAAATCTGAGGCAGGGGAGACTCGGCCAGACACAGGGAACATTTCGTGATCGTCGACCTGTCCGAAGCTTCTGCTGTCCGAATGCTCTAAATCATCGCATTACGCATCGTTGGCAAAAAAAAAAATATGCGTCAAATAGGCGTTTCCAAATTAAAAACGAAGAGTGCAGGTAAATTTGGGGTTGATAAAAAAAGGTGGTGCACATATTGGGTGCGGTATATTGGCAGAAGGAATGTGACTACTGCCTCGGTTACTGCTTCCTCTTAGAACTGTCGGTGGCGTCACATGTTTCAGCTAGGGACTTCATTCCCCAATTTAAGGCAGCTGTGACAGGGTTTTAGTGTCTGCTAGAAATGCTGTAAAGACGCGTTTATACCAAGTCATAATTGCACATACTAAAGCGCCCATGGCAGATGCCTTTGATGTCTATTGAGGGCACCCTTGAGGTCATCGGAAAGGATACTATATCTATAAATAAAGGGGAACAAGACTTCTGTTTACAATAGCTGCGCTTAAAAGTACAATCAAGGGGACAACAACACGAAGGAAGGAAAATAAAGTTGACACGAGGTGATGGAGCTTTGTTCCTCAGCTTGGGGTTTAACGTGCGACAATTGCCAATTGTACGCACCAACTGCCCCCCAGTGGAACCTTTTTTGACAGGCCAAAATTCGGTCGGGATGACAGTCCTATTTCGGAATCGTATGTGTTGTCCTCAGTTGCTTCATTGTTTAATAATAAAACCATCCAACAAACTCGAATTCTCATGCTACCTACTCAAAAGTCAGGAAAGCACCATTACTCTCCCTCTTTCTTGCTGGCTGCCTCTTGCCGTCACAGCAGTTGCGTTGTTGCTACGTGTGCGGCGCATGTAACCCGCAAGCCCATGATGCTTGGACGTGAGGGTCGATTACGATCGGTCGGCTATAACATCACAACCACAACAATTCTACGATCTGTGGCGCCTCCACGAAATTGCCGTGGGTATACGATGTTACAAATATGTCTCGACCCGGTATCGTATTGACTTTCGAATCTTCACGGCCGCCGTGAACCTTGGCATTGACAGTATCGCGTAGCAGGGCCACGGCAGCGACGCTTCACTCGTGCTCGAAGCGGTACGGAGTCCTCCGTCTTCGCAGAGCGGAGCAAGCATGGATACAAGCAAAACGGCGAACAGCGAACCTCAAGTGCGCTAGCGAGTGTGCGACTTGAAGTTCGGTGACACCGCAGCCCGCAGCGCGAATGTGGCCTTTCGGCTCAACGGCATGCATGCGTGGAGCGTCACTCTGCCAGGCCGTTGGACGCGCTCCCAGCTCGGCGGAGTCGGTCCCTCGACGTGCGCCGATGTATTCGGGAAGCTGCCGCATGCCTAAGGAGAGGAAAAATCCGCGCGGAGGTTCGATATATCCATTGTGCAAATGCGTTCGATAAAAGTTTATGCATGTATTTACCAGAATTATACAGGGTGATATAGGCAATAATTCGAATATCCTGTTCGTTAAGGCTTTATGTGGCTTCCGGCACTTCCGCAACATGGTGCAAACCCGCCAGCCGTTTTTTTTTGTCTTTTTTTTTGTGCCGCTGTGGTTGTACGACTAGGTGCAGATCTGTTGGTAGGAGGCGGATATATACAGCGAAACCTCGCTAAACCGTAACTTGGCGGGGACGCAGAAATGCTACGTACGTAACGGTAGTGCGGATTACGCGCTTGCAGCAATGCTTAGAATGTTGGTTGTTCAGTTCCACAGAGCTTTTAAGTCAGACACATGGCGTAAGTGGCTACGCACTAACAGTGTTTTACTGCATGAAAGAGGAAGTCGACATCCGTCTGCACTAGAAAAAAAATGTCTGAGAACACCGCAAATTTCTTAAGTGCTCTTGCGAAAGCATTGGTGTACAATTGAACGCCAGGGACGTTTCGCTTCTTTCCCGCGTTCTCGAAGGACTTGATCCTACAGATGCTTGAGACGATTTGCTTAGCGATCAGCTTGCACTTCACACTGTCGAGTGGCTTCGATCTGTCTCCTACGAGTTGCGCCACTGCTCGCTTCTGCCGCTATGTATGGGGGGAGTTACGACGACGATGGTTGTGGATTCCATTGTCTGTCTGTTCACTCGATTGGTTGCCCTTCTTACGCTAGCGTACTTCATCTGCGGTGTGCTGGCTTGGTGGAGAACTTTTGCTACTGTCTCGTTAGGGCACCTTCTATGGAGCGCCACGCGCTATGGAACCCTTCCAAGACCCGTGCTCGCGGAGCCGTTTAGCTTTTACAGGCGCCGACATCGGCTTTTTCACTCAATGAGCCATTTAATGCTCTCGTATTAACATGCCTGAGAAAGATGTGATGGCCCTTACGTTATTTTTGATGTCGGGTTTGCAGCCTGCGAGCAAGGGGATTCGCGTGCTTTGGTTATGGCCGTTCTGACTGACCGGGTGCAGTGGGGAGAAGCCACCCTGCAGAGGAGGGAAGAGGGTTCATGCATCGGTGCTGATTCCATCTCGAGAGGGTATCGATGCTTACAGCAAGAGTTATTCGTGTGAACTTCTATCACCACCATGTGAACTTTATGGTCGTGAAACATATTGCTGCTTTGTTCCTCGATGTGAGTGCGTCATGAGCGATGAATAAGTGATGCTGCTGCAAGGGATTAAATTAATGGTACAAAGTGAACACACGAGAAAAAAAAGAACTCCTAATTGGAGATTGCCATGAGCATGTACGGCACCCATTTTATTAGTTAAATATAATGTGCAAAATAAGATCAAACATCTCGATATCTTGCAGTGTCGCGAAAAATCTAAACGGTGGACATTAAGAGTACTAATTACTACATGTATTTAACAAACATACCAAGAAATGGCCAATTAATTTCAACCAACTGTATATCGGTTGAAGTCTGCGTCCAGCTTCTCTACTGCTTAATTATTCGTATTCAGGCCAGTTTGGCTGGCACCATATAACGCCATCATTAAGGAAGAATAGAATACAATAGAATACCGGTTTGAATAGGATACAAGACGGGCTCGTAAATCATACTATATAACGTTTCGTGCACACCTTTTCAGAAGCTTTCAGCTAAGCACCTACAGGCCTACCTTGTTCTTTATGTACACGTTCGCCTTCTGCTTGCAAATAATCTCGATCTTGCGAATGTAGCCCGTAAGGCTGCATCGTGCAGTGCTGTATTCCCGTGCTGCGTAGAAAGATCAATCAATCAATCAATCAATCAATCAATCAATCAATCAATCAATCAATAATCAATAAATAAATCAATCAATAAATCAATCAATCAATCAATCAATAATATAATAATCAATAAATCAATAAAAGTTTTGCTAACAAACCGTTGCATACGTTAGCTTTAAAGTCAAGCAGTATGTCAGTGGGGCGCAAAGCGATTGCCATAGACTACCGGCATCATGTGCCAAGCATGGTACGCAGGAAGAACACGACAAATTATCGTGTCACCGAGGCGTCGTTTTGAGCTGAAGTGACTTTCGAGAACTTGCTTTCAGTTTGCATCGAACTTCTGGACTGATCCTATACCAGTGTAAAGGGAACACCATAAAGTGTGTCTTTAGGAAGCAAAAATAGTGTTAAGTAATGATCGTTTCAAGTGCAACTCCAAGGTGACTCAGTAGTAACTGGCAGTACAAAGTTTTCTGTTTCGCGACTCTCATGCGTAACGGAGAGACGTTACCCGTCCACACGTCGACAAACACGATGGTGACAAATGTAACGGGTTACACTTAGCTCCCTAGCAAATATCTTGCACCGACGAAGGACAGGACAATGTTAATAGTTGCTTTCGAATCACACAGACCACGGCAGCATGCGAACACTCGGATGTCTGCATTCCTGGGGCGCCGAAGTTCATTTTAAGTGCAGAGCACTTTAGGACTCGCCTTGTCGTCGTAGCTCGCTCGCTGGACCCAAGCAGGGCCCGACGGAGTTCTGTCGTCGCGGCGTCCCACAGAGGCTTCGAAAGCCAAGCGGTTTATCGGTCACAAGCGTTCGAAACTCGCGAACCGCTGGCGCTTGTCATACATCTCCCCGTTGTTTAGCGCAGAGAAAATTGTAGGTACATTTGAGGCAAAATATACGCAATTGACCTCCAGCGCCCGCGTTCATTCAGTTAGAAGGTTTTTACGATAGTAAGCGAAAAAAAAAAAAAAAAAAACTGGCGGTGCAGCACGGGCACTTGCGGGAGGAAACGCAAGCACAAAGAGAACAGAACTCCAGCTGGCGCAGTTTCAGGCAAGGGGTACGCGCGAGCACTGTGCAGTGAGGTGGGAAATTTGAATTGCATTGGGTGGTAGCAGTGAGCGGATAACGGCGCTTTACAGCCAATTATGGCGAATCCTACTGCTGCGCTTCTGGCAGCTTTCACGTTGAGTGGAACGCCTTTAATTCATTTTACGAACTGTCTGGTGCTGACAAGGCCATACCAACAACGCCTGAACAAGAACGCCGACAAACCCAACAGCAACGAGTAGGAACCGTATGCTTTATGACTATTACCACGACACCAGGAATCAAGCCAGGCAGCAGCCCTAATTGTTCAGCCTTTAACTGCAAATTCGCGTAGTGAATTTCAAATCAAATGATGTAGTCGACGTTACCTATACAAAAACCGGACCGACGAGGTGGCACGGCTTTCACTGCCGCATTGCGCGCATACTTCGCCTAAGTGCATGCCGTCACGTCTAAAACGAAAGGTGACGTTTAGAAGTGTCTAAAGGTGCCGCCAGTTTCACACGTCATCTCATCCAGCCCCGCTAGTCTAATGGAATGCGGCACAAAGTGCGCTGAGTGACGTCTGCGCTTCGATGCCTTCTCCTTCGCCGAGAAGAGTGTGGTATGCGTGGAGTCGGCCTTGGTGATGTAAAGGCACTGTACCAAGAGATGCTAGGATCTCATTCCTAAACCAGCTGGAGTAGTTGTTCGCCAGTGTTGCCTGGAAAACAGAATACTTTACAAGGACAGCAAAATTAGGAGTTTTTGGAATGAAAGCAGCCAGCTGCAGTCACATTCGCTGAACATTTGCTTCTTGTTTCAGGCTTTGCTTCATTTTTTTTCTCCTTACTTCCTTCATTCCGCCTTTTTTAACACGAAAGTGCTTTTATGCTCGGGTACAAAAGATTTCAGTGACGTGATATTCGTCACGGAAGTGACGTCACCAGAAAAAGTACCATTGACGCAGCGGCGCGCGATTTCGATCCCACGACTCCCTGGCCGCAAAGGGAGGTACGTGGCGCTCTTCCCACTGCGCTACGAACCGAGACATGAGCAACTGTACGAACGCGCCTTATGTCCTTCCCTATGACTCACTCAGATGGTGCGCGCCGTCTAGAAGAGGCGAAGCAAAGTAGCGCATCATGACGCTAATGAGCGCCGACAGTTGGCGCCTCGATGCCAGCGCCTTCGTGTACGGGGGACGCGCGTGAATTGAGGCAACCTCCCCTGTTTTTTGTTTCTTGCGTGTCGGTGTCACTTCGTCTTGCGGGGTCAGGCTCGTGAACCCTTCGCACAAGAAGGAGGTTCCTTTAACATTCAACTGCTCCTGTGAAGGCCCCTTTCCCTTTCGTGTTTTGCCAATTCCTATGAAAGAGGGATCAACCACATTTTTAAAAGCCTTCACTCAGTCAAAGAGAAGTCGGAACTGCTGTGGTAGGAATCAATCAATCAATCAATCAATCAATCAATCAATCAATCAATCAATCAATCAATCAATCAATCAATCAATCAATCAATCAATCAATCAATCAATCAATCAATCAATCAATTCTCTATTCTCATTTCGCTTAGCACTGAAAGAAGAGGACATAGCAGTGTTTAGAAAGAAAATGGCTGCGGCACCACCATGTTTCGTATTCCTGCGCGTCACGTCAATCACGGACCTGCACTGCCACTCCGTCGACGCGTAGAGGTCCTGCGAAGTCTCCGCAATGACAGCCGGGGTTCATTCCTGCGCGTCATCCGCGTTAGCCTTGTTCCTCCCATCGGAGCGACAGTGCTGGATGCGCGTGCTTAATAGTTGGCTGCGCGCACGAGATCGAGTCCCCGCCGTAACCTGGCTGACCCCTCGGTGGCTTAACCTCCGAACCCTGCGCCCCGCCGCTCCGTCCGGGAGGGGGCCATGATCGCAGAGTTGCATCCCTCGTCGCTCCGACGGAATGAGAGAAGAGGGCGAGTGGGGGGGCGACCATCTTGTCGGGGTGGCCATTTTGTTTTATGGTCATCGTGCATGATCGTAAAGGAGGCAAGGACGCGAGACGGCACGCCGCTGGGCGCAGACGACATTAGGGAGCGCTGGGCGGCCGCGCACTTTGCTCGGGCGACCGCTGGGACCAGCGGCCAAATTCGATACCTTGCCCTGTTCTTACGGGTCGTGCGGCGACCCATCAGCTGGGGAGAGATGGATAAAAAGTCCCCGCATCGTCTCTCGTCGTAGTTCCGTGCCTTTTGTTCGGTTACCAAAGGCTGGGGCGGTTTTATGACTGCTTCTTTCATCTGTTTGCGGGATGCTGATCCTATTTATAGAATATGCGCGTGTTAAAATACTCCACCGCACCCCGTTTTCGCTGTACACCGCAGCAGTTCCCTACTAAAATTGTCGTCTGCCACTCGAATGCCTAAAAATACCGTCCATAACGGTTTACCTTCGGCCCCCAAAATTTCTGTACACTGCGTCAACACAAACAAGTTATTCGCGAAGCGTTACACTGTGTTAACACGACCAGGTCTCATCTGAAGCGTTCGCCGTATCTAAATCTATTTTTCAATTCCCCATCGATCGTTCTCTGCGTTCTATCTGTTGCTTCCGTGCTATCCTTTATCAACTACGACTCACAACCTGCTACAAGTAGTTACCATGAATAGGCTGCGATGTCATCAAGTCGGAAACGTTTGTCGCAATATGTATTTAGACAATAGCACTTGCGGAGTTTTCGCTGTAAAATTCATACGGAACCTTGGTGACAGTGCACTTAGCCCTGATTATAACTAAATCGCTTATTAGAATTCTCGTTTCACTCTAAGTTTTCCATGGTCTCAAGGGCAGTGCTCGGAAAAAAGTCATCGCTGCTTTTAAAGGGACACTAAAATGATATGTAAACATTGGGGGGTTACTAGCGCAAATTGTAGTCCGGAGTCCCCAGGCCATGTTTCGACCACTCTAGGCGCGTTTACGCGATTTTATTAGTAGAAAAACTAATTCAAAAATGCTGTCCTCCTCTCTTTACGCTCGCCCATTTTCTGTGGCGTTTCGTGTGACGTCAGGGGGGGATGAGCTGGAAATTTGGCTGGCTGCGCTACTGCACGGCTCCCCGGCCTTCAGACAGAGTCAGTCGGCCCAGCGTTTCGTCTGCCGGCCGTCGACGGGTCGTCGCAATTCGTTCGCTTAGTTGAAACGAAGCCACGACACGTTTGTGAATGGAAGAATGTGCCTTTCTTTACTTGGTTTGTTTGTAACGTATCTAGCTCCAAGTCAAGGTCGCTTCACACAAGCGCTGCACAAGCCCACATGCGACGCTTCGCTGACTGGTACGCCAGTAGGAAAATATAAGGCCTCTTGAAGGCGGGAGAAGAGTCAGCGAAGTCAATATAGGTAAAGGAAATAAAATCAACTGATTTTTTTACCGTACAGCGTAAAACTAGGGCGCGGAGAGCACTTTTTCGAGCTGGGCGAACAAGCACAGCGGCACGAGCAAGAGTGCACAGCGGTGAGCAGCACGACTACGCATTGCGAACGCTTTTACGTCTACGAAATGCAATTGCTAGACGGAGCTATGGGGAAACTTGGGGACGCTTACTGCACGAGCGTAGTACAACCAAAAAGTCACCTACGCTGCTTGAAATGACAAAACTAAATAAAAATGTAATCCGGTTTTACAATATATACCCTATTTACCATGGCCAGCGGAGCCAGCTCCGTGGCCGAGTTTTTGGGGGGGCTAGATATGCCACCCCGAGTGTTTTGCAAGTCAGGAGTTCGAATCCTCGCGGGTACATGCTTTTTTTTTTATGAGTTAACTTTTTCGTTTTTTGCCGATGTTTTCTATATTGAGTTCACCTTTTTTGGGCCGCAACGTTCATGGCTCCACGAATTAGTTCACAAAACGCGCGCAGGCTGGCATTGGCGCGCTAGCGAGTTCTCGTTGGTGTGCTGTTGCCATAAGCACCGACTGCTTGCAGGCAGTGGGCACAGGCCAGAATGAACAGACCCTTGGCCTGGTACGAACACGCTTTTTACGATACAGGCATGAGGGGGGGAAAGCTCCAAATATGGGGGAAAACCCCATGACATTAGGGCGTCTGCGGGTACGCGGAGGGCGTTCATGCACTGCGTAGGTCTCGGCTAGTGAATGCTACGATACCCCAAACCGTCCTGGGAGGCTTATCTTGTGCATTTTACAGCCGACAACATGGCAGAAGCGCCGGGACGATGATTACTGAGATATTTAGAATGCCCATCCAGCAACGCCATTGGTTTTGTTTTTCAGAAAACCCAAACCGAAACCGAAACTTGTTTGATTGCTAACCTTGGGGATCGTCCAATCACGGCGCCCCTCCTCCCAACGTCACAGCCTTAGTTGGTGCGGCCCCGCAAAACCGCGCATGGTAGTTTTTCTTCTTTCGCGCTTTGTAAAAAAATTACCGGGTTTTTCAACCGGATAAACGATGAAAAGTGTGCTAAATTTTAGCCAGTCTACGCAGTGCAAGCAAAAACGGGAGTTTGACAAATTCACTTCAGTGTCCCTTTAACAAGCTACCCCTTACAACGGAATCAGTTCCCGTCCCATCGAGGCCTGCGCCTGCTTGCGGCACATGTGACACCGCAAACGTATCTAAAACAGTTTAAAAGCATCCTAAGTGAAATTATAGCAGGCCAAAAGAACGTAAAACGGGCAAAACAGCCCTAACTGAAAAAAAAAGCAGTCATGCACACATGATTTCCGCAGCTAACCTCCGCTTAGCTAGCTACGGGGCAGCAAAGATACCCAACTAAAAATTATAAACCTAACCCACCTGTTTACGAATAAAACTTCCCCAAAAATATTCGCGGAAAGTAGCAGAAACCGTCATAAAAAAGACGTAACCACTGAAACGTACAAAATGAGAGCTGGAACTGACCTAAAAGGAACGGAACTACTCTGTTTTCTTTATAATGCACCAATGTGCCATGAACAGGTAAAAGGCGCAATAAAAAGAAGTCTTTTAACAGTTATACAATAAAAAATTGGCTTCAGTCCACGCTGGGAAGGTGGCTGAACTGCGAAGGACACCCACAACGATTACCCATGCGACGCCACTTGAATTCGCACGCGTGGCTCTACAAAGAGTGAAGCGAGAGACTCTGACAGCCGTTACCTGACTTTCGCGGGGGCGGCTTCCGAACGCAGCACCGACGGCAGAAAGAAAACAGAGAGGAGTCTGGCGAAGGGTGAGGAGGAGGGCGGCACGCGCGGATATGGCGTCATCTCTCGCACTGCTTCCATTTCACTCTTGTTTTATGCGGCGCCGCCAAAAAGCGCCCTCCCCGCCCTTCTCTCCCCGAACTCTGTTCAGTTCGCCGCTAATCCAAACCAAGTCAAAGACGTTATCGTACATTATGCGGTTTCGTTTCACACGAGGGCATTGAATGAGCGCAGACCCGCTGCTGCGCTCGTTGAATACCCGTCTGTCTTTCCGTCTCCTCGTGTGGGCGTAGCTGAGTCGGTCAGACGACGGGCTCTCGCTCCATTCCTCTATGTGGGTCCAGGTTCGATTCCTGGCGGTGCCATAATTTCTTTCATTTCGCCTGGGAGTTTTCTGCTGACGTGGAAACGAAAATTTCCTTGGCTCATCTTTCTCACTGCCTCCCCATCACTCTTGTTTCATGCGTCCCCGCCAAAGAGCACCCTTCCCGCTCTCCCGCTCCCAAGACTGTTCAGTTCGCCGCTAATCCAAACCACGTAAACGCCGTTGTCATACATTATGCCGTTTGCACTTCACACGAGGGCTTTGAATGAGCGTAGGGGGTAGAGCCGCGCTGTGCTCGTTGAGTACACCGTCTGTCTCCCCGTATCCTCATGTGAGCGTAGTTAAGTCTTCACATTAACCAAGAGATACACCCGAATGGGAACTCGGTAGTTTCCCAGCGTTCTCTGTTCAGTTTTTTTAATTTAACGTCATAGTTTCGAGCTTGTACCTCAGTTTGAAACCGCAGTTTTATGTGTTGTGTTTGTGGCTGAGCGAAGACTCCCTTGAAGGTGACCGAAGGTTATGTCGCGACAGTATGTACGCGCACACTTGTCAATGCCTCATTCGTGCCAGTGTATCGTACATCTGTGTAAACAAATGTTGTATTACAAAAAAAAGTGGGTGTAGCTGAGTCGGTAAAACGACAGGCTCCCACTTCGTTCCTTTATGCAGGTCGAGCTTCGATTCCTGGCGCGCCAGTAATTTCTTTCATTTGGCCTGGGAGTTTTCTGCTGACGCGGGCACGGAAATTTCCTTGGCTGGGTATACTGATTCGCAGAAAAAAAAAAAAAAGCGGCACCTGTGAGGTTTACACCGGGTTTGTATACGATTGCCACCCAGAAGCGGAAACTCTCCACGACGACACCGGGAGGCGGCTAGTCGTTTAATTAGGTGGGTTATAAAAAGCGCGCGTATGCGTGTTCAAACGCGCCCCTAGATGGCGCAATGCGTCATTGGCCCCTCTACGGGATGTGGAATGTGAATGCGCGGTCGGGGCGGGCGATGGCGCGTGCCTTGGCGGAAAGACACCGGCGAAAGTGTCGCTCCAGGAGCCCTTCAAATGGAAGACGCCAGCGGTGCTCGATCAGCCGGGTGCTGGCGCGTGGGGCCCACCGCTCCACTCGGGAGGTTGCTGGGAACGGCAGGAGCAGTCTGAGCGCCTGCTGCCGTGCCCTCTCCAAACTGGCGCCGCAGCTATTTCCCTTCAGCCTCCCATGACGCGCCTTCACCCGGCCCCCACACTTCATTATTTCAAACAAGAAAAGTCCGCACTCACGGAACTTCGAGTTCGCCAGGAGAAGAGTGAGAAGACTCTAGTGATTACAGGGCCTTAAAACCTCTTCGAAGGAATTCTCCACCACGCCACCTAGCCTTCTCCTGACTATGCCACCTGCAAAGACTGCCCATCCGCAATCACCCTTTACCAAGGTGGTTCTGGAATCGGGGTCCGCGGCCAGCGCGGGCATTTCGGAGGTCCGTGAAGCCCTCCGCGATCGCCCCCCCCCCCCCCCCTCTTCATTCTTTTCTCCTTTTGGTCTAACCTGGGTGGCAATACGAAAAGGTGGCTTGGCTGTATGGCATGTGCACTTAAGTTCTCCGCGTAGCACAAGTGTTAACGTTGTAGTAGAAAAACTTTATATAAGAAAATATGGAGAGGGAAGAGGTTAGTGGAGCTGCATGTCCAGGGCTCCAGATTCAGCAGCGCCATGCCTTGCTCTTCGGAGCAAGTTTACCTGGTCTTCTTACGTTAAGCTGGCTAGAACTTCCTCCGATGTTTCTAGTAGGGTAGTAGGGTTGGTGTTGGTCGTCTGGGGTCATATGGTACGGCACTCCCAGGTCGCACGGAAAAGCGCGGACTTGTCTCTGCACTGCTTGCAGTGTACATGTATGTTATTTGGAAACTTCAGTGCTAAGCGTGACTTGTGAATGGAGGTATTGGTTTGTATTCACCGTAGTGTCTGCGAATCGTGGGTGTTGAGTCCCTCGTGAGGATATGGAAAAGTCTGCCGGCTCTATCTGAGTTTGGCAAGCTGTTCGCCGTATCGTTCAAGAATTGGGGTGTGGTATGAAGGGTCGTATAGGGCGCGGTACGTTAGGTCTCTCGCAGCCTTCTTGGCCACCTTGTTACCCTCCAGCCCCTCGTGGACTGGACACCAGTTGACATTGTGGGTTTTTGTCATATTCGTGGGAAGAATGCGTCTTAACTGCCTCGGGATTCTTCCAGCCTTGGTGTTCATAATTGCTCGCTTAGAGTCTGAGAGAAAGAGAGAGAAAACATTTTTATTGAGCTTTATTGGCTCAGGGGGGGTTGTGGCCGCTGGCTTGTACCGGGCGGCGACATCGGCAGCTCTGGTGACCAAGGAGGTTTGTACCTCTAGATCTGAGCCCCCTAGCGCCTCGTCCCACTGCTCATCACACGAAATTAGGGGAAAGGATCTTTGGGCACCCCCAGAAGATGTGGGGAAGGGTGGCGAGGGCAGCATGCAGGGCATTCTGGGGAAGGGTAAATGAAGGGTGATTCGGTGAAGTATAGGGGGATTAGGGAACGTATTTGTCTGAAGGAGACGCCACGTGTGTCCTTCCGAATTAGTAAGGTTGGCGTGAGCCGGGGGGACCTACGGCGGTCGAGGCGGAAATGAGCGGTTATTTCTTTCTACGTAAGGAGTCTATCTCTGGCGGATCTGGCCCCGTGATAGGGTTCGAGGCTTGCCCCGGCTCGGATTGTGAGCCCTCGAGCCGTATTGTGGGCAGCCTCATTACCAGCGAGGCCAGCGTGCGCCGGAGTCCAGATAATTTCTACCGGGGAGTCGGGTGGGTGGCGTCGGAGAATTTGGAGGCCTGTGGCGAAACGTGGCCGTTAGCAAAATTTTGAATGGCCGCTTTGGAATGGGAAATTATTATCGGGGGGCGGCCTTTGGGAGAGGGCTAAAGCTATTGCCGCCTCTTCTGCCGGGCGGGAGGGGAAGTATTTAAGGTTAGGGAGTCGAGAGGGGGATTATCAGGTCGTTAATACTGCAATGGCGAATGCGGCGCGGTGCCTGTATTCTGCAGCATCCACATATACCACGTCGGCTCGAGGGGGGAGTCGTTTTTGGAGAGCACGTGCTCTCTGTTCCCGGCGGCTCGCGTGGTATATGGGACATGTGCGGGGTAGTGGTTTAATGATAAGCTTTGCATGGGTTTCAGAAGGAAGGGGAATTTTAGCCTCAGGGCAGTCAATATGACCCATACCTAGCCGCTTGAGAATATGGGTTCCAGTGGGAGTTTTAGACAAACGGATGACCTGATTTGAAAGGTGGGCTTCGATAAGCTCCTCTGCAGTATTGTGCACACCAAGGCCTTCGAATCTGGCAGTGGGCGTGTTAAGGGGGAGGTGGAGGGCAGATTTGTATGCCCTTCGGATGAGCCGATTAACCTTATCTAATTCAGTGGCAGTCGGGTTCAGGTAGGGCAGGGAGTACGTAATCCTGCTGATAATAAAAGCTTGATCACCCGGATCTCTCCTCTTCCTTGAGACCCCTGCGGCTTTTGGAGATTCGTCTATGAGTCCTATAGTTTGAATAACATGTTTTTAATTTTCTGAGGAATTGTGTGTTAGACCGATTTTTTTGGATAAGCACCCCCAAAGATTTTAAGGGTAGAGACCTCTGGAATCGGGTTGTTTTCTATATGAACTCTAATGTCGGGGGTCCCTTTGATCTCCTCTTTGGCGGTAGCAAAGGAGTTCCGACTTACTGGGGAGCAAGGAGTCCCGCGTTGGCGGCTTTTTTACTATTATCTGAACGCCCTCCGTGGGGTCTCTCTATTGGGAGTCGCTTCCGCCATTGACCCACAGTGTGATGTCGTCGGCGTAGAGACTGAATTTAAGACTAGGGATTTTCTCAAGGCGGCGGGGCATGTTAAGTATGGCCAAATTAAACAAAAAGGGGGATAGTACCGCTCCTTGAGGTGTGCCTTTGGACGGGAGATCGACGTGTCGGAGGTAATGCCACCATCTGGAGGACGGCACTTGGGTTAAAAAATTCGTATTAGTTGTACGTACAAAGCCCGGTTGGTGGATTCCAGTCCAGCATTATGGCGTCGTGGGACACGTTATCAAGGCCTTGGTCAAATCTAAGGCAAGAATAGCCGCCGTGCCCAAAATTTTTTTGGGGACTATGACTTCGCGGGAGATTTGGAGGAGGATGCCCTGCGTGGACAGGCCCAACGGAAACCGATCATGGAGTGGGGAGGGGGTAAAAATTTTTGAATCTGGTAAACCAAGCGTGCATGAATGATATGCTCAAATAGCTTTCCCAGGCAAGAGGTGAGGGAAATGGGACGGAGGTGTTCTAAAGCAAGGGGTTTTCCCGGTTTGGGAATAAATGTGATTTTAGCATTTTCCGGGTTGTGGCAGCGGCCCTGTTGCCAATAATGGTGAAGAAACCCTGTAATGGTTGTGATGGAGTATCGTTGAGATTGTGAGCATTTTCTTAGTCCCCTGATCAGGGCCCGGGGCCGAGCCCGATCGCAGCTTGAGTAAGGCCCCTCGTACTTCTGTTTTAGTGTTTTCCCTGTCCATATACGGATTTGGTAGGCCGGTTACGGGGGTAGAGGGTTACTAGTGCCTTTGGGCAAATACATGTCCTTGATCTTATTAACTAGGTCTGCATCCGTGCCGGGGAAATTTCTGGATGATCCCAGTGAGACGATGGGCTTGATCTTTTTTTGACTGGTTCGGGTTCAGGAGGTGTTTGAGAAGGTGCCATGTCCGTTTCATCCCCAGATTGCCCCGCATCTGGTCGCAGATTTCCCCCCATTGATCCTGAGAGAGTCGTAGTGTGTATTTTTGAATGCTCGCTTCCAATTCTGCGAGCTTACGGCGAACCTGCGGTTATGTTTATTTCGTCTCCAACTTTTTTGAATGCTCTTGTACGCGTGCCACAGTGTTGCAGATGGGGATCTATGGTCTCCGAAGGTATGTCTGGGTCGACAGCTTTGGTTACGGCTCGCGTGTCCGTAATCAGTTGCTTTACCCACTTTTGGAGATCTAATGGGTTATATGATACCGGTGTTTCTTTTGAGCTTCTCGACAACTCCTGAACTCGTCCCAGTTTGTGAGGTGCTGCTGTCGGGGGTGAGTTCTAATGGTGTGGGCAAGGGTAAGATCAGTTTGGATGATGAAATGATCATTTCCCAAAGGGTGCTATCAGTGATGCTCCATCGGGGTTTTTCACATGGAGTGTAAAGGTGAGATCTGGAGTGGAATCTTTTTGAGCACTGTTGCCAATCCGGGTTGTAGCATTGGGGTCTGATTCTAATGTAAAATGGTGAATCTGCGGCTGGTCCCAAAGGTCTCTTCCTTTTTTTGTGCATTTGGAATAACCCCACGCCGTATGCGGTGCATTAAAGTCACCCAGAACAATTAGGGCTTTGGGGACCGGCTTCTCTCCTGGCCGGGGGTGGCAGGCCGCGGGTGGCCAGGGAAAACAGAAGATTGAATCTGTGTTTCTGCGCCCGTGGGTTACTATATACGTTCAGTAAGAAAAGTTTATAACCTCCCCTTTTTAGGGGAAGTACCGTGATCAGATCGTGGGGGATTTCTACACTATCGAATTGGGTTCTATGCGGGGGGATGTTTCTTTGGATTAGTACGGCTGTTTTCGGATTCGTTTCGTTTTGGAATGCTTTGTAACCGGAAAGTTTAACTGCTTTGCCTGGCTCCGGGAGGGCTATAATGTCTGGGGGGGGTTTCAACCGACTGGATGTGAAACCCGCAAGTTGCTTCGTTTTTACTAAAGCCCCTACAGTTCCATTGCCAGACTCGGACGGCCGCGGAGTTACTTTTCGAGGCCTGGTTCATATTGGGTGCCAATTTGGGGAACGTGCCCAGACAGGTTGTTGACGCTTTTGAGAACCTCTCCTATGTACGCGAGCAGTTCAGCACGGAGGTTATCAATGCACCTTGGAGATTGGATTGAATAGTTAACGTATTAGCCTGCAGTGTTTGGTGGTGTTGTGAAGCTCAACAAATTCTTTTTTCTGCTCGTGTAAGAGCTTCAGGTTGACGAGACGCTTGATTCAAGGGCAGTGATTCTTTTATCATGCTGCTCGTCATGCGTGGCGTTCTCAGCTGCGGCTTGGGATGTCTCACCGACTGCCCTGCGTTTGTTTGGGGGGGGGTTTTGTGTTCGGTTCTTCTAGAGTGCGGTTTCCATTTGCGATTTCAGGGCTTTGTTTTCCTGACGCAAAGCGAAATTCTTTTGTCTGAGCAGGTTAATCTCCGCTCTGATGCTAGCGAGCTCTCTTACTAGGTCAGGGGAGAGAGGGGAGGGGGGGGGGTTGGTGCAGGGAGGATGAGCAGTGAGAGGGAGCACTAGAGCCGCCCACCTTTTTGTCGCCGCTCGGCTGCCTGTTTTGAAAGGGGTTGTATGGGCGGTTTTTTGGGGGACTTGAGGTCCTCCAGGTGATTTCTTTTGGCTGGAAGGGGGTTGGTGACCGGTGGCAGGGCGTTTCCCTCCTCTGGGTTTTTGGGTTGTTCTTGCTTGGAGGGTTGGGCGTCCTGCTGGTTTTTCGGGGTTGCAAGCTTGAGCGTAGGTTTGGGGGCGTCTGCGGGGTTGGAAGCGGCGGGACAGTCCGTCACCGGTGATGTGTGGGCCTTCACAAACGATGCATTTGGGGGGACACGGGTGGTTGTCGTCGGGGTTAGGGGTTCCACACTTAGGGCACCTTGAGGGTGGCTTTGCATTGGGGCATACGTCTTGGCGGGCCCCGGGTGCAGCACGCGTGCAGGCCTCCGTTTTCCGGCGGAAGGGCTTGCAGCGGTACATCGCGGCTCTGTAACGGATCCAGAAGGGTACCCGGGTCCCATTAACAGGATCTGAGCGTTTTTGGAGGTCCCCAGCCGTTTCGCAGCGAGGATCTGAGATCGGGATTGTAGTCGCTCACGCTTCGGAAAAAACCCCTTCGGGTGTGTCGTCTTTGGGGATATTGAAAATTACTCCAGTTTCCGTGTTGGGGGAGCGGAAACATGTGCAACGACTTCTTACTGCTGTCCCTTGAATGGGAGAGATTGGATGGCAGAGTATTTTTAGCGCGTTCTTCCGAGGGGGGGACTTATCAACAGGTAGTTGGCCACGTGTTGGACCCGTATTTGGTCTACAGGGTTCTGCGGGAGGTTGGCTTTTTGAAAAATGGCATCCGCAAGAGAGGCTTGGCCACTGACCTGAGATCCAGTCCCCCTCTCGGCGGAGAACGATCTTGATTCAGTCTCGGGAAGTGGGGATGCCGGTGGGTTGCGCCGCGCAGAGCGGTTGCGAGCGTCGCGGTGGACTTGCTGGTGTTCTCTTATTATTTTCTCTTAGCTTGATTGCTGGGAGAAAGACTCCGGCTTCCGCCTCCTCGATGCTAATGTTTAAAAGCAGAGCATTTCAGTAACTCACGATGTCACCCGCGTTGGCGTCCGTAGTCCGCACGCTCACTGCGCATGCGCGTCGAGTCGAGGCGATAGCGAACACTCCTCGCGAGGGGCAATTTGGGTTGGATTCGAACACTCTCTCGCGAGGGATTGGGTTGGATTCGATTGGGTTGGCTTGGATTGGATTGGGTTGGCTTGGCTTTGGGTTGGCTTGGCTTGGCTTAAAATTTGGGTTGGATTTGGATTGGTTGGATTGGATTAAAATGGATTGTGTTGGATTGTGTTGCGTCATAGCCGCGGCACGTTGCGTCATAGCCGCGGCAGACCCCTGGGGCCGGCGCATGTGCAGTACTCTCTCTTCCGCGGTTTCCTCTCCTTCGGGCGCGCTGCGCAAATAACCGGTGTGCCGTTCTCCGGCGAAGCAACATCCGCGCTTGGCTCAAAAACCTAGAGTCCACGCCGCTTTACAAGTACGCCAACGTCGTCGACTGGACCGGCTTACGCAGTCCCTCAACGTATATAAGCGGCGGAGCGCGCGTTCGGAATTCAGTCAAAGGCGTCTTTGCTTGGCTTTCGCTTGACGTGACGCTTTGCTTGACTCGAGTAGATGCGACGCATTTACTCGAGTTCCCCCTGAGAAGTGCGGGCGCTTTTTTCATAGTGAGGCAATCCTGTAGATTTCCTTGGTAATCCACTACGAGCGCTGCAGAGTTGGAGTGATCTCCCAGACTTGCATCTGTATATACGGTGTTAGTATGGCGTTGGAATTTCCTCCTCAGATATTTAATTCTCGACAGTCTTCTGTCGGGGTGAAGCTTAGGGTCCATATTCCTGGGCAGTGGGACGTTCTGATTTTGGTGCGTTGCTCTGGCAGGAGGTCGTCGTCATTCCCTCAAGGGTCTTCCTCTCTGGGGGGCTGCCGATTTTGCACAAGATGGACCGTCTGGTCTTAGTGCGGAAAAGTCGTTCTTTTTGTGACGAGGGTAGGCCGTCCCTTATCTTCCTCGAAAAGGTTGAATGTGCCCAATTTATAGAGTTTCTCGTTCGCGGTATATATGGGCAGACCTAGAGCGGCTTTGTACTGCCGACCTGATAATTATGTTATTCTGTCTTCTTGTTTCTTTCATTTCATACGATAAGGCAAACTGTATCAGATTCTGCCTATGATGAGTGCTTGCATTATGCGTAAGGTTTCTCCTTCGCGTAGGCCTTTCTGGGCTTTGGTGATCCTCCTCACTATACGAGAGAATTTCAGATTTGTCGATCTTCATCAATTGTTTGGTCGGCTCGTCCGCTTATCTGTATGATCATTCTGAGAATACGAACCTGACTTCGTTCTGGTGTTTTGTATGATCCGATTTTTATGGAGATCTTGTCATTACTATTTCTTGGTAGGGGGAGTCTAATTATTTCCGATTTTTCTGGCGCACACTTCAGTCCATTATCTGCTGCTAGTTTGGCTACAAAGTTGACTGCGTTTTGGAGGTTATGTTGTTTTTGGTGGAGTGTGCCCTCTGCTGCCCACATTGTGATATCGTCTGCGTAAATGACGTGGCTGATACCTAGAAGCTCTATGGGTTTCTTGGCGACCTTTAACACTCTGAGATTAAATAACAGACGTGATATATTGGAGCCCTGAGGGGTCCCGGCGTTCGGCGTTGTGAAGGGTTCCATCGTAGTTCACCTATCCCGACTGCGGAGGTTCGGTTCGTGAGGAAGGCTGAGACGTAACTGTAGATCGGTTCCCCGCATCCTATCTCCTTGAGGGAGTCCAGCTTAGCTGCGTGCGACACATTGTTGAACGCACGTTTGAGATGTAGTCCGAGTATAAAGTGGTCTCCTAGTGCTTCTTTCTTGTACACTTCTTTAAGGAGTGGGAGAGGCATCTTGTGCTTCGAGACCAGCTCTAAACCCTATCATGCTATCTGGAAAAATAACGTTGTCCTCTACGTAGTTTGTAAGTCTGCTGGTAATGACTCTCTCATAAAGTTTTCCCACGCATGACATTAGGGAGATTGGTCTGATAGCTTCGATCGCAGGTGTTTTGTTCGGTTTCGGAATGGATACAATATCCGAGTGGCGCCATTCTGACGGTATGCAGCCGAATCCCAGCTGTCGTTTGTGTACTCAGTGAGCTCTTCGTTCTGTAGCTCACCTAGGTTCCGAAACACGGTGTTAGTAATGCCACAATTCCCTTCGGAACTTTTCTTTTTGGCAGAAACCGTTGCATTGAAAACTTCCTCCTTCGTGATTTCCCTGTCCAGCAGTTCATTTCTAATCCCGTGTATTTTAGCTGTGGTGCTTGGGTTTCTGTCATGAGGAGAATTTGCTTTAAAGGCTTCAATTCACTCTTCGTCGTTGCCTCTTGAAGGTGTGTGCACCTCTTCTGAGGTTGTGGTTGTTCTCTCTTATTGAGTTCTTATGGTCCAACATCCTTCTCAGTACCGCCTAGGTTTTCGAAGTACTAAGTGTGCCCTTAGGTGAGTCGAAGGCTTTTTGCACAGCACGCCACCTATGCGAAAAAGTCAGACACACAAAAGGCTGTATGTAGGTGTTCCGGTAGGTTTGAGCTGTCAGAGTATATTCTCTGACAATATCACACGCTCAAGCATAAACGTAGGACACAAAATGCGGGCATAGAATAAGCATGTGGTTGACTTTAGCTCCAAGTTTTAATTATTTGACACTACGGCACGGACCAACATAAATCGCCGTGGGGTCCCCAATGACCTCTGGAAATCCCAAAAGGGGTCCCCGGCACGTTCATGGTTGAGAACTAGTGCTCTACTTCTTTACCCACATGGTCTAAAAACCCCATCCCAGGGGCCCCCCCACTTAACCGGCCCCCAAAATCTTCGTTTTAACTATTCAGTTCTTTATAAACGTCTCCGGGGCGTGGTGAACGGTTTACAAAGTATTCCATTCGACAACCCCGAGCGGAAGTGAGCCGGCTTCGAAGAAGTTCTGAAAGGGTGAAGTATGAATTCACGCCGCACCGTCCGCAAAAAGCGAACCGCTCCTCGGGCGTCTCTGGCCAAGGCACCAGAGAAATCCCGCCCCCGTACACAGCGGGGAGCGGTGCAGCCAATTCCCTTGTTGATGACGCACGCCCGCCCAAATGACTTCCTGCATCCGTCAGCGTGGATGATGCTCTCCTGCCTGCACAAAACTGGGCTGCGCCCACTTTTATTTTTGTTTATTCACGTGGCTCTACGGCTCTTCAACACCGCCTAGATAGCAAGGCTTGAAGAAGAACCTCACGTTGGTTATCTAACCAAGCTACTTCGTTGGTCGACTTGATGAAGCTGCCCATTTGCTCTTTCCCAATACTAAAGTTCCGGTAAACGTCGGAGTAGCGGCACGAAGAGGAAACGCGAAGGCCTTGGTCAAATGGGGTAGGTGTTGCGCTGGAGGCCGCGGACCATCGGTCGCTAAACCCTCGACGGGTGGGTGTGTGCCGAGAGTAGATACTCTCCGCATGAGCAGAGACTCCGATTCGGCCTTCGTTTTGCCTTGGCGGGCGTTTGTCCTTTTGAACTTTTAAAGAGTGACCCCTGCGGGTTGCAGCGGATTGCTTTTACGGGACCCCATTTGATTTCGCGGTATGGCGGCGAGACTCGCTCGCTCGCTGAGAGCCCCGTGGAGTTGGGACTTGGTTGTTTGTGGAGGCAGCTTCGCGGAAATCTGGAGGTGCGGCCGAAGCAAGCGAATGAATCCTTTCGTCGTTGTGTCGCGTGCTAGTTGTAACCGCGCGTGCGTATGAAACACCTGACCTTCGCCCGGCCGCGCCTGATTTCAATATTAATTCAACACGCGAACGTTCGTTAAGATAGCTCGGTTTAATAACATATAAAGCACAACTCATCCATTCAGCGCATATTGTTCTCGATTTTAATGTGTGTCCGTCTGTCTGTCTGTCTCTCTCTCTTTCTCTCATTATCAATACATACGTACATATATTATATGAGAAAGGGAAAGATGTTCGCCTCCCTCCATAATAATCTCCGTGTACATGATGCTCGTCCTCATCCTTTTTTTCCAGCAACCTCTTGTCGCCTTAGCCCATTTGTTAGTAGTTAGTTGCCGATTCATCTCTATTGCAAAGCTCCATATTCTTCCGCAAAGGCCTTGGCGCGCGTAAATTGATTTTGCAATAACTTTCAGATGCTTCCAGCAGTGCGTAGATTAGATTCAAAGGCCTTGAAGCAATTAAAAAAAATTTATTCCCCCAAGAATGTTGCGAATGCACGAGTTGAATTTGGGGGAATGTTCCCAAAAGGGTCCCCCCCAACACAAAGAAAAAAAGATGAAAACACACCATGTGTTGTGTTGTACTTGACACCTATTTGTGTTGTTGTATTATTAGAGCGGATCCGTGAAATTGTTTAGTACTCCCCTTTAACGGGTGCATTAGCCCTCTGCCCGATTTTTGGCCCAAACCCCCACGTGGGGATTCCAGTCACGGCCGGGCAGCGCGCGCCCCTCTCCCCCTTCCAAGGAAACGAGGAGATTGGGCCCAAACCCCTGGGGAGTGCATTCAAGGGGGCCCATCCCCCGTTCCAAAAACGAGGACCCCCCCCGCTGTTGCTACGGGCCCGGGGGACGCTTCAGGCTCCTTAAGAAGTGCATTCGCACTTAAAAAATTCGATGCGAAAACCGTAAACTTCATTTTAGACGGCTTGTGAAAGTTCTGGCTCTGGTCTGCGCCAGTTGGGACATCTTCATGGGGAAAAAGCTTTGGAAAAAACGAACAAAAAGAAAAAGGGGCCGCCCCCCTGCTTTGCAACGCAGCTTCTTTGGGAACACACTCACTCGCTGTAGGGAAACCCAAAAGGGGTCACCTGGCAGCCCACGAAAAATGTGCGAGAGTCCCCGATGACTTTGAGAGTTTTTAATGGGATTGGGGACGATTGGCGAGCAATTCGGCAGCTATGCAAGGCTAAGGCCGCCTTATTCAACAATACTTACTTACTTACTTATACTGCTGTCGGGTATCCCCCTCTCCCTTTTGTGCTCGTTTATATCCAAGCTGATTCCCATCGTAGATCGTGAATGTTAACTGGGACGCGCTGAATGCGGGCCCCCCACCTTCTCTCGAACCGAGCAATGGTACGCACTTCCGCCGACTAGTCTTCCAGACGTCTCTATTACATGTCTATCTAAAATCAACTTCTGATAATTAAGGCCTCATTACGTTAACGCTAGGGTGCGGTCGGTAAACCCGTCTTAGCCGCGTTTATACCTGTCCGCTTTTTGCATTTCCTGGCATCGTGTGCATTCTGCCTTTTAAACGAAGCTTTACTAATCTCGTCGAGCGGTTGCGCCATGGTCCGCAATTTGACCTTCATTTGACCGCAGGTGTGCCGCACCCCCTTGCAGCGAATCACGTGACTCGCCGGGCCCGCTTTCTGCGCTGCGCATAAAGTCCAGTTTTAGTCAATTCTGCTCAACTGACCGGCGGCGGCTGCTGTGGGAGCGGCGCTGAGCTGATAGGCAGCCGATCACCCCCGCAGTCTTGCTGCCCCGCAGCTGCTAGCACACGCATGCGCCGCTGGGTCGGAAACAAGGCCGAGGCACTCGTGCTTCTCCCTTTATGTCCTTCGTATGTCTGCGCTGCCAATTGTCGGAGACTGAAAAAGAGGGCCGCGGCGGCGGCTTTTCCGCTGGAGGCGAAAAGCGAAAACGCCCCCCGTGTGTTCGAGATTTCGGCGCATGTTAAAGATCCCCCCTCATGTGGTGGAAATTAATCCTGAGCCCTCCACTACAGAGCCCCTCATCGCCTGCGTTGCGTCGGCGCGTTGAACATCATAATCAATCAATCAAGACGGAGGAAGAGCGAGCCGTTAAGCTCGGAAAACGCCGTAAGCGGGACCACAACCGTAGGCAAAGACAGGCTTTGGACTGATAGTATAAGAAATACAGCTAAATCAAAAGTTAACTAAAGGAAACAGAGATTAACCCAACCTAAGCCAAGCTTTCGCTTTGCATATCCAGGGTTAGCTCAGCTAAGCCACACCCATTTTTTTTTTCTGTTCCTTGTGACGTTGATATATTACCGATGTCCACTTTTTCGAGAGGTCTTCCTGGGTCGCACACGGATTATAAAAAAGAGAAGATATTATCTACTGGGAATCAGCAGCTCAGGTGACGCTCGCTCCTTGCTAGCCAAGAGTAAGCCGCTTGGAATTTTAAAAAGCAAAAAAAAAAAAAAAAGAAAAAAAGAAAGAAAGAGGTTGGAGCGACAACTCTCGAGGCCCTCACTGAAACCTCTGACGATCCCGACATACGTGACAGCCTGAAAAGAAGGTGCGCGGAACCGGTTTGCTTTTACAAATCTCAGCTCGATATACGGCGCTTCGCCATTTACCCGGATCCTCAAAGCTGCAGGACAGCTTTAAAAGGCACAATCAAACGGCAAGTGTAAATGCAAAATCGTAGCACGTTTCTGTGCGTTCTTGCTGTTTTTTTTTATTCCGGATTAAATACGCAGCTGATTTTTAAGGGTTTTTATTTTTGTCCTCTACGTGCATCTGCACCTCCCGGTGGTAAGCACAAGCTCAAAAAAGTCAGTGGCAGCCACGGAGCAAGAATTTTATTCTTGCTCCGTGGTGGCAGCCTTTACGTAACTATTATCGAATGTATTTCCCGTTCAGCCCTCACTTACGTGTGGGCGGCTCTGTATTATCAAACTCCTTGGCCATTTGCGGCATGCACGTGTGCCGGAAATACTACTACAGGCGAAAATATCAGCTGAAGGACAGGCCGGCCAGGGCCACTTTTCTGCGCCCCAGGGCATTCGAATGTTAAAGACCTACCCTGAACACTTTGCAAGCACATGCGAATCTTAAAAGCAACTTTCGAGGATTTTATAAATCTAAAAGCTCGAAGCGATTCCTCAACCGTCGATAAATTGTATGTAATGTCCTCGTAATGTCGCCCTTAATGTACCCTTTATGCAATGCCCTCCGGCCTTTAAGGTAGATAAATGAAATGAAATCAAATATTCCGGAAAGAGGCCGACACATACGTCAGGGAATGAGAAGCAATCGGTTTTTCTTTTACCGTCGCTGGGTGACGAAAAGGACAACGCTCGCAAACGGACTGCAGATTCCGCTCAGTCAGTCAATCAGTCACCAAACTGTATTGATGTGAGAGGAGGGAAGGGCTCTCTCAGGAGTGCCGTACTCTGCCTTTGCCCTGGTCGTGGCCTTCCTCGAGGAGACCGACCTCATCAAACGGCTGTAGCCCAATTGCTATCGGCCAGCATTACGCACTCCTTATCTCTTTATTTCCATCCCTCTTCCTCAGTCTCCATTTGTGCTCACCTATCCCATTTCATTTCCCGTCTCCCCTTTCCCTGAATTGGGTTGTATGCTGGTGAACTCCCAAATTAGTTCAAAATAACCCCAGTCCACTTATTTTCCACTTTCTTTTTGAATAAATCACTCACTCGCCCACTCACCAATATCCCGCCTTAATTAGTGGAACGTTCATCGGTGGCTTCATCCTCATCATGATCATCTTCTTCGTCATCATTGCCATCATTATCCGCACCCTTATGAGGCCGCCATCTTCTTCCAGGCTCCCTCCCGCAGTGTACACACGGCAGGAGAACATGGAAGAAGAAAGCTGCGGGGAGCCATCCCCATTTGATGTGCCATCGCTCATGCGTGGGGATAGTGACAGCGCTGGAGTCGAGGGCAACGAAGGCGACAGCACTGAGCACTCAGCTCTTGTGGATTCAGGCCTCGGATCGTCCTTGGCCGCATTGTCTCTGGGTTACCCGACTGATGGAGGTGAGGACGGCCCCTTATCTGATGCGCACGCCATTCCCATGACCCGTTCTGACACAGAAAGCCTGGAAAGACGGCGCACGGAAGATATGGAGAGCTTCTTTGCCGGTGCACGTCTGAGTCCCATTCCCTTCCGTCAAGAAGGAAGAGGAGGTGCACCTGGACGCCGACGATGACCTGTCCACCGCGGCTGACCTCGGCTACATCGTGGCTGATCTGGGTGATGACTTCAGGTACGTGTACAGACTGGAAGCGCCTTTTCAAGTCCTCCCACCCGGTGGAAAGCAAGGAGCCAACGTTTGAATGAAGTTGCTGTCTGCGGTTACATGCGCACTGTTCGGGTTATGGAAGTGCGTCCTTCGAAGCTGCAGTGCACAGGTGTGGTGGACGAACTTGTTTGGTGAAGACAAGCTCTCAGAAGACGAAAAAAAGGACAACGAGGGAGAAATCGCTGTTGCTTAAAACTTTTTTAACGTGACAGTCAGGCGGTGTTTCCCCCTATTCAACTTACCTTTTCTTTCTCCAGTCATCGTAGGTTGTGTACGCTAAACGGCTCTTGACAATACCACTTGCTTTTATTTCCTGACTATCCACTTTCAGGTTCCTGTCTTTTGCCTCCCGGTCTAAGCAGAAGGCAAAAACACAATAGTTCCAGCGGCACGACACGAGTTACAACTTTTTTGTCCTGTATTGAACTTTTCCTTCCATCTCATATAAAATAAAAACAGCAACACGTCTGACACGAGACACTTCGCACAACTGTGTTACACGGCGATGGGGTGTTTCATTTAGTGTTCTGGCTGGCTTTCTCTTGGGGAACCCATCAGGATCTTCTCAGAACGCCGTGTACAATCTCAGGTACCTGATAATGTCTGCAGAGGCGCTGCTAGGAAAAATTGCATTATGACATCTTTTTTAAAGGCGAAAATGCAGCAGGCGTAAATAGAACGAATAATGCACAAGCCCTGATTTACGACTGGTATATCATTGCGAAAACTTGAAGGTCAGCCATGCGCAAGTAATACAGAACGTAGAGGCCTTTATGTTACTTGATGAGCGTGCGCCATGTATGGAACAAAACTCGTTCTATAATTTGCTGCCCCAGGAGTGAAAGCGATTGGTGAAGACCATGCAATAAAAAACGATGCACTGCGGGTGCCTGTGGCTGCGCCAGGTGCATTGTGAGTGACGCGGAAAGAGTGCTCTGCTCATATTAACGTTATACACTACATCTATATTAACAACAGGGTAGCTGACCCGGTAGGTTGGTCCGTCGCCTGGTAGGCAAGATGACCATGACGATAATGAACCGATAATGTTGACGATGATCCCCTTGATGTTACTGGAGCCTAATCACAAAGGGGATTGGCCGAGGTATAAAACAATCATCGTCATCTTCGTCTTCGCCCCGACACTCGAGATGGCCAAGGTGAAAATGGTTTACGTCATATTCGTTGCCATCATCTTAATCGATTCAAGGACAGTCGGCAGGCAAAAAGAATCATTGTCATTGCCATCGTCAACACACTAATCTGACTACCCCATTTGAACGCATCGTTTTAGAGCTAAAAGCTAGCGTACTTACTTTATAAGGCGCCAGCTGTATCGGCCACAGAAAGGAAGAAATTTACACTCTGATAAACGACTCCCTGGCCCTTCTAAATGTTTATGTTTTTTTTTACTTTCGGTCTTTTAAAGCTGTTCGTATCTATGTATATTTACTAAGTAGAGCGTTCGCGAGCCCTTGCCAATCGTGCTTCACGAAAATGTGCCACTTCTGTAACGGAGATGACCCACCGAGAAGGTGAATGTAACGGACCCTCATAAGTAACGACAGATGGGCTAGTTGCACGCTGTGGTGGCATATTGAAAAGCATGCGCGAAAGAACTCAAGAGAAAGGCGAGAACTACACAGAATGAGCGTTGACTATCAAACAACCATCATAATTTTCACCTTCAGTAATTTCCATTGCCATCATCGCTCTAGTCGACGCAAGAGATTGGCCAAAAAGGTCCAGGTAAAGTTTGGTTCGTTGATGAGGTTGGGTGGTGTCACCGTGGAGGAATGTGAAGTACCCGATTACGAGATGTAGGTGGGTAGAAGATCTATTTACAATTGTTCACAAGAATACAGACGACAATCAAGCACAATACAAGATAAAAGGGTAACTGGGTTACGATTAAAATGTGCAGCTGTGTTGCAGCTACGCGTGCCCTTGTGTCGGAGACGACATTTACGTAAGCGAAACCTCAGACTTCGAAACAATCATGACGCTCAGCTTCGCCACAATAAATTCGAATCCATGTAGCCAACAATAAAACTTCGACGAATGAACGATGGCTCTCGTATGACTTGACTCAAAAGTTCGGTCTGCGTTGCGGTATCACACAATGCACGCGTGATGTTGAGCCGTGTCACAATGAAAATCCGATTTTCGAGTCAAATGGTTGTGCTCATTCGGCGAATTAGCTTTGTTTTCGGCATGGAAGCTGAACCACGGGATTGCCTTAGAGTGTATATTTTGCGCGTGGGGTTTGTATTTGCATCCACTGTAGAATCATGTGGTGCCGTATACGGACTTCGTACGGACACAAGTATGCGCCAAAAGCGCCGACATTACCACCGCTAGAGTAAGCGAGTGAACGCGTGCTATAAAGGGGCGTTGTGTTTATGCGGATACCACACGTGTTGCACGGCGGAGGAAAGTGCGGGATAAACGAACAGGCGACGTCCATTTGATCACACCATTTAGCGGGCGGTTCATGGGGCAAATACTAAAAGACGGAAACAGAAGCTGTGCCTGACTATAGACGTTGCTGTAAAAAATGATCTCATTGCGTGTGTGTATGTTCTACTAAACAACAAACTGTGCCGCTTCTTTGAGATCACTGAGGATGAGCTCGGGCTATCTAGAGAAAACGACTGGTGGAAGTAGCATTAAATTCGTTTCCAATGTGCGACTGACCCGCCACTAGAGTTTTTCAATGTGCGACCTTGATTACCACAACGTCGTAGCGCCGTAGCTGTATCGCGCTATCTCAAATGTTGGCGCAGCATGTAACAGACAAAATATCTTTCACGTCCTTCACGTTCTTCGGAAATATCCTTCTCCGGTTGACTATATAGCGTATACCGCGCCGGTAACCTACTCTCCCCGGTTATCAATACAACTGCCCATTGAAATAGGGAGACACACATGCTTGCCATTTCGTCCTGAATGTCGATGAGGCAGTTGTGCTTGGCCAGCAGTCGAACCACTTCCTCGCGGCCCTCGCTCACAGTCTGGTGCATGTGGGAGTAGCCGCAGTGGAATGGGACGAGACGACAGCATTCGTTATAAAACTTTAGTATGATGAACTTCCGAAATGGTATAAGCTTGCCTGTAGCCTGATTGACTGGGAGAACTAACCTGTTTCAGTCGGTCAAGTTTATCTTCGACACGAGCTTAGCTTCGTGACTCTATCACCGGGGCTTGACAGTACGAGTAACTAGGCAATGTTTCAAAAAGGAAAAAAGGAATAAGCCAGCCGCAATTCCTTCCTTCATGTGTTAAATTAGTGGTAGTTGAACTGAAAAAAAAAAATTAGGCCATCTTGGTCGCGCTGACAAAGACCAGGAAGCGGAAAATGGGTTGCACAATGTAAACAGAAGTAGCGCTAACGTCATGGGCTTCCGTCCCAGCGGAAAATTCATCGCGAATGTCCCCACTCGGAACGCCACTGAACTCTCATGAAAGGCGGAGCACCGTGAAAACCGCAACGCTCTGACATATCCGCAAGAGCGTAGCAAACACACTGGCTCTAACTGGTTTGCTTGCAGCTTGGGAGAAGGCAACGCCCGCCTCACTTTCATTTCTCGCCAAAAAGAAGCCTTGGTATAACGTTAGGCAGAAAGGAAGGAAGCAAACTTTATTTTCCTAAGCACCCTTAGTCCAGGCCGCCATCTTGGAAAGCTGTGGCCATGGCTTCCTCCGCTCCGGACGTCAGCAGGAGCTGTGTTGCAGCGCTGGGGTCAGCCAGACTTGCCTCCCAGGATGCCAGAGTTGGATTCGGGATGCGGGTCAACTTTGGATGTCGATCACAGGCCCATATTGTGTGGAATATGTTTGGGCAACCTCCGCAGAACGAGCAAGTAGGGGTGCCGGGTAAATTCCGAAAGTGATGTGTGAGATGTTCAGTGGGTAATGTGTTAGTCTGTATCTGTCAGAGGAGGACGGACTGCCGCCTTGTGAGTGTACGATGTGGGGAGGGATGTACCTTGCGCTGCGCGCGAAAAGACTCGAGGTATTCGCGCGGGCTGAAAGGCGGCTGCATCGCTTAAGGTTGACGAGAGCTGGTCAGGTGCCCGGCAAATAGTTGCTCGGACGAGCGTATGTGCCCGCTCATTTCCTGCCAAACCCTCGTTACCAGGAGTAAAAAAAATGTGGAACGTGTGCGGTTTGTAGTCGAACGAGTCTTTGATGAGGTCATTTCTGATCACTTGTCTGCAGGCGGCTTGCGAATCGGTGACGATGATGATGGGTGTTTGCGGACGTTCTATATGAGTGGTAGCGGGGTATATGGCTCGTTGAATAGATTGAGTTTCTAGGTCGTCGATAGCATGTACGTCCAGTTCGATCGTGACGAGTTCGTAGTTTATGGGTCCGACGACAGCCGTGATGCCTCCCTCATCGTTCCCGGGATGGGCGTCAATGTAGTAAACGTGCTTGATGGGGCCGAGGCGCTGCAGCGTTTTCGAGAGGACGTTGGTTCTGATGTGGCACCATTCAGCATGACGGTCGGGGTCCATGTTCTTTGGCAGCGGAGCGATGGTGATGCGTGCTCGGTGTTCAAAGGAGAGGCATTTTTCTTCCTGCGATGCGGATGGTGGTGGATCCGCAGAGTAGCCGAGATCACGCAGGATGGCCGTGCCTTGGTCAGTGCTAGGGAGTCGGTGGAACTGTTTCAGGCGCTGCGAACTTAGGAGCTCCTCCTTTTGGTTACTCCGGTGGCCTGGAGCGCCTGTGTCGATGTATATTGCGGCACTCCCAGTGCTTGCTCTGAGGCCTTCCTTCGAACTTTATTTATGCGTTCGAGTTCCGTCTTCGTGGGGTTTTGATATGGGAGGTGATACAATATACGGGAGTCGACGAGCACTGCGCTGAGTCGCACGAGGTCGGCCTCTCGCATTCCCCTGTGCCGACTGGATATGCGGCGTAGCATATGAATCATCTGTGTCCCTTGATCTAGCAGCTTCCGTATGGTCATAGTTGCTTTGGCATTACTCTGGAATGTCATACCGAGAACCCTGATGTGAGGGCGTTGGGTAATTGGTCTGCCTTCTATTGTGATGTGCAGTTCTTCTTGTTTCTAATGCGCCGTGTGCTTCGTGACGACCAAGAAATTCGGATTTCTCAGGTGAGAAAGAGAGTCCGCCCCGGGTCGCGTATTTTGCGGTTGCATCAGCAGCTTCTTGTAGCGCCTGCTCTATTTCAGCTGGGGATCCTTCCTTGGTCCATATTGTGATGTCGTCCGCATAAATGGCATGTTTAACGCCAGGTATGCGGGCGAGCATTTCGGGCAGATCCTTCATGGCAAGATTGAAAAGCGTTGGAGACAAGATGGAGCCCTGCGGTGTGCCGCTGTTGGGGGGTTGTTGGATGCTCAATTCATAAGGTCCGAGGGTGAGCGTTATGCTACGGTCTCGAAGAAAATCTCTAATGTAATTGTACATTTTCTGGCCACAATTCGTACTTTCTAGATTCTGAACGTTAACGTTAGGCGTTCCGATGTATACCGTCAGACAAGCCCCCACACTATCAACCGCCAATACATTGCGATAACCCCAGTCGATTCCTCGTGTATGTTAAGACTCGGTGTATGGCTCCACTACAGGCCACCTGAATTCACCGAAGGACTCCATGGAGCGCGCGCCAAACCCTTTCTTCCACGTCGCAACAGCTGCGCACGCGTACACCCGACCTGCACGTAAGGCCGTCTGTCAGGGCAATCACACGCGCATCTCAGCAGTCCTTTTTTTGCGTCTCATTTTGCATTGCATCGTAGGGCGTGTGGAGCAGCCACTCGGCTTGTTCCGTTCCACAGCGCCGCCGTTCTTCCCAAGTCTCCAGAACGACATCATCGACGGCTCCACCCGGTCCGTCCAGTCGTCGTCCCGTCGAGGCACACGAGCGTAAGCACCCCACAGCGCGACGCCATTATTTACGGCATGTGTCCTCTTTTCTTGCTCTTCAGCTCTGCATGCGTGCACAACACCTACCAGGATTTATGCCTCTTTGTACACCCTAGCAGTGCCTGTGCGGAGAAGCAACGACTTTCGTTTCTACTTCCTGTTCTCTGCTGTCGTTTTCTTTTTGCCCTAAGAAAATGGGCGCCGCCTGTAAAGCAGTGTGTGGCTCCGAGCGCGATGAAGATGGCGAGGCAAAGGGCTCGCAGCCAAAGCGTAGGTGGGCCATGACACCGAGAATATCCGCAGGAGCGGACAGGTTGGGTATGCGTGGTGTGGTAAACTCGGCCCCTTCCTGCTCCAAGGATACGCCCTGCAGTAACGGGGGGGGCGGGGTCGCCCTCATTAACAAGGCAGAACGCGACGACTCGACTGACAGCTGCGCCTTGTCTTCTCTCTCTAGTTTGCCCCCTGCAGCTTCGCGGAGCTCTAAAAAGTAACTACGTACATCCGCATTCTTTGCGGGTGTAGCAGAAAGCGCCCGTAAGCTCCGAGGCTGTTGAGAGGGCGAAAGCCTCTTTGAGGGAACATTTCCTGTACAGCCGTGCATTTTGTATTGCTGCGACACCCGGAATCTTGTTAAAGGTGTACGCCAAGAATAGGATTGTTTTTGCGCGGGCCAGGAGAAAAATTTGACCATTACGTTTTCCTTTCTTCGTTTTTTTTTTTAATTGATTGCGGCCGGCAAACGCCTTCAGCCACTGGGGCAGGCAACGGTTCGACTGGCGGGACATTTGTACCGGCTCTCGTTTCGATCAAGTTTAAATGAAAGGATGGATGTACGCCGCTGTTTTTACAGCCCTCTAACTTGCCTAGCATTAAATGACGACCACCTTGTAGCTAGCTACACACGAACCTTACGGTGCTTCGGTTTCTGCTGTTTACGATGGTATAAAAAATGCGATCCCAATAACGGATGATCAAAAAGGTAACCTAGCGCACGGCATTCCGAAGTTTTTCTTTACATTGAAATCTACATTGATTCATTGTGTAGGTCTTTTTCGTTTCCCTAATTTTTCATTTTTTCACTCCTCTCAAGTTCTCTTTCTCCCTCTCCTTGACGGTGAACTGCACCCCATTCCTCTTAAGCCATGGGTTAACAACTAAGTATGCCTTGAAAGTTTAGAAAATTTCGAATCTTCACAGGCTAATTTACTGAGGAAAACGAAAGTAATTCGCGTTATTTTCGCAGTTGGTTGAGGTTTGGTATACATTCTAGGTCACGTCAAATAATGTCTCATATTGCGGCTTTCAGTCACTTTGATACGTACACGGGTCTCTGGATTGTTCCAACATTGTGCCGAGAAGGTGTACCACGCAGTGGTATGATAATGAAGATTACCCGTGTGTACGGTTCTGATTGAATGATCGATATATCAAGTGGCTGATTAATTGACTGACTGGCACTGATGGATTGATTGATTGATTTGATTGATTGATTGATTGATTGATTGATTGATTGATTGATTGATTGATTGATTGATTGATTGATTGATTGATTGATTGATTGATTGATTGATTGATTGATTGATTGAGAACTCTTATGTGCCCAAAGCACCCCAGGGGCTATTACAAAGGTAAAACATCCTATTGCCACAGTTTCAAAAACGAAACGTAGACAATAATACTACCATGTCAACTCCTAAAAGTGCTGAAAGCCCACCGGTAAGTCGAAACTGATCCACTGCTCTCTCCTGCACGGCACGTCGAGCTCAAATTTAGTACAGACTTGGGAACAACCACCACATGGTAAATAAAATGAAAACGAGTGGCTGGGCGACCTTAAGATTAGCGTAGCTGTAGTTTCCGTGAGCGAGAGCACGACAAACCCCACCGGGGTAAATGAACCCATTTCTCAAGGAGAAATTACCGGTTGTCCTCGCCTAATCGGAGCAAACTGACGTAGCTCTGTAGCCGGCAGCATCGGCTTAGTCTGGATGTCGGCCTTACAGGTCGGGACGCGATTTGCGTTTAATTAATATACACACGGATGTGAACGTACAAGGGAGAGGCTCGTTCTGTCGGATATTCCGTATACGCTGCTTGTTGGCCAATAACCGTTTTATTTATGTTTCCATCCGCGTCAACAGCGAAGAACTTTGCACATTCTCCGACCCGGAAGACTGCGTGCTCTGCGCAGTCACCCCAGTTGGGCCCTCCGCGAACGCGAAGAGCGTTTTCTGTTGCTTTGGTAGTGTGTTCGTCTATTATCTCCTTTTATGGGCACGAAGTAGTGTAATTACGAGCAATTAAAGTTACCGCCATGGCGCGCAATTTGGTCAATTGATTGCGGAAGCCGTTTAGGAGAAACTTCGTGATGTTTTCTTTTTCGAAACCAACCGCACGGTGCGGTAATTTTCGCGGTATAAATAACAGCTACTGTAACCACGTGCGGATTTGCTCGCACACTCTACATGCAAGCACGGCCCTCCGCGGGCGTTCAGTGAAGAAAGGAGGCGGGGTAAAAGCTGCCCACCCAACTTGTTGGAGGCCTACCACGGTACTTTCTGAAACACACGCACGCACGCCAGAACTCGCTTCCAACGCTACGGTGGTACGAAGTAGGGACGAGCGCTTGTTTACATCATTTTTATTGTGTGGCACCCTTTAACTAATATGGAGGTAGCCGATACTGGTGCTATCTAAATCAACGTTTTCAACATTACAAATGCTACTAACACCGAACGATTTTTATATCCATGTACCGCTGGAGTACGTTACAAGAAGCGGTTGGTAAGAGAAAGAAAGAAAGAAAGAAGAAAGAAAGAAAGACAGAAGAAAGAAAGAAGAAAGAAAGAAAGAAAGAAAGAAAGAAAAGAAAGAAGAAAGAAAGAAGAAAGAAAGAAAGAAAAGAAGAAGAAAGAAAGAAGAAAGAAGAAGACAAGAGACAGAAGGACAGACAGAGACCAGACAGACAGACAGACAGTGCATATTAGAGGTCCGCCACTTTATTGCTCAGCGCTCATTCGTAAACGGAGGCTGAAGGGAAGCTACCAAACTTCTTTGCGGGACGCAGCACCTCAGGCCATTAATCTTGTTCTTGGCCTCGTTCCGTAAGGTCGTCCAGTCCTGCCATCTCTTTCCTCATCTTCGGAGACATTACGCGGGCAGCCCAAGTTGTAGTCCATCAAGCGGGAGCAAAGGCCGCCGTTACACTGGCCCATCTTGGGCATTAAGTGAACGACCAGACCAGCTGGATGCCCCAAGTGCCCTGCAAGCAATCTCTAATGTGGCCTCAAACACCATACTCTGGCCCTTGCCCCACAGCCATCGGCATCAGAGAAACGGGACGCCCTGTAACTAAGAATTACGTAACGGGAACAACGGGTTGAGCGCTTAGCGTCGGGGCGTGGTTGGCCTCATTAACCTCAGGGGGTCCTAGATGTCTCGCACAACCCAACCACACCACTGCGTGCAGCAAACCCTGCGGCTCCGCCTTATCTCAAGAGAATTTTACCTTAACTGCCTCTTGTAAGCGTAGTCTGCTTCACCAGAACATGACTGGATGTACGTTGTGGATTGGAAGCAGTAAAAAACTCGGCGTACCTTGCACTAGTGGTGCAAGGCTGGAGAAACGGTGGAGCGGGGGGTCGACCTAGCTTCTTCCGGTTTTGCAAAGTTTTGCTAGGTTTTCGTAGGCTTTGCTAAGTTTGGTTAGATTTTGCAATGTTCCTTGCTAGTCCAGGTTAACTGTTGATGGGTGATGCCAAGTTTAGCCGGATTTTACAAGGTCGTTCCGGTCGGTGCCCCACACTGACAGCGGAGCCCAGCGGGAAGAGGCTAGGTTAACCCTCAGCTCCGCTGTTCCTCCAGCCTTGCAGCAGAAATGCAAGCTGCGCCAATTTGTTTTTGAGATTTAGTACCAAAAGTTACAGTACCACCTTTAAAATGATATAGTAAGGGGTGCTTATACGCATATGCCCGTTGTACTCACACTCGAGCAGGTGCGAAATCCGGCTCCACTGTTATAATACCCTACCTGCAGTTGTGCATCCTTTACAAGTGACGCAGTTTTTTCTTACACGAAAGTGTTTCATTTCGGAGTACACAAAGATTTCATTCACGTCATATCCGTCACCGAAGTGACGCCAGAACAACGAAGCAAGCGGCCTGTAAAGGGTGCACCCCTGCACACAGGTCTTGTGGCGGGGAAGCAACCTTTAGTACGAAAAACGTGGACATGCAGTGGTTAAGTAAGACTAAAAGGCTAATGATGAAATACGGAAAGAACAGTGCAGCATCCAAAACAGCCAAGATAACCCAAAAGAGGCAAGGTAGATAGAAACGAATAAATTTTCCATGATTGGTTTATCCCCAGTACTTTCGTTAGTTGGAACCGCCTTCCTTCGTTTGTTGTTGCGATAACAGATGAGACTGCGTTGTGGTGATTGCTTATCTTTGCGTTTTTGTTTTCAGCTTGTGTTTGTGCTGCTGCTTTTCTTTTTCTGTTACACAAGATGTAACCCACTACCCTCTCTAACGCCCTTCGGGCCCTGAGGGTAAACAAACAAACTAACAAACAACAACAACAAAACACAACAAGCAAAACAAGCAAACAACAAACAAACAAACAAACAAAAAACAAAAAATAAAAAATAAATAAATAAATAAATAAATAAATAAATAAATAAATAAATAAATAAATAAATAAATAAATAAATGGAAGCTAAAACGTCGTTAGAAATGTACAGGGCTGGGAAATTGGACATCAGAAAGGACAATTTCTACGATAATTCCCAGGGCTGTGCTTTGCTTTTTTAGGCTTGAGCAGGTTGCTTGTGAACTAAGAGCCTTGTGGAGAAGTATTCACAAAATGATGGGGTATGCGTGGTCTGCGGAAAAGAAACAGAAACTATGCGGCAAATAGTGTTAGAATGCGAGGGTATCCATCCAAATCCACATGAGGGAAATATTCGGCATTCAGAAGCCCTAGGATTTAAGGGTAGCACAGAGGAAGTTCAAGGCTGTCGAGGCGACGAAAGGAACATTAGAATGCTGGTGGACGAAAAGCAGAGAGGGGAATATTGCCTAGAACAGTTACCACCTCTGTAACAGAAAAAAAAAAGTATTTTGTGCCTAATAAGCTTTTGTGCCTGCCCTAAGCAGCGCTGGTATGAAACTAACAGTATAAAACATAGGTATATTAGTCCTTTTTTCATCACCCCGCTGCAAAGGGGATACCAGTAGCAATCATTATCATCATCAGTACATTATACTTAGGGTTGTTCGTTTTCGGGTTTATAATTCAACACGAAAGTGTTTTATGCCGGGATACACCAAGATTTCACTGAAATCATATCCGTCACGGAAAGGACGCCAGTACACCTTTGCCGAAGCGACCCACCAGTATGACGTCGCTCGCCAAGCACACCCACAAGACAGCCACCGACCCGCAAACCATGCTCAGCTGCAGATTTCGCTGCGCATTTCACTTTCGTGTTTTACTGATTCCGATGACAGAGGAATCAACCACAGTTTTTTTGTATTTTTGTTTTGTAACGCCACCGGTCCAAGCTTAAGCTACACAGCTCCGCTGTTGAAAACAAAGGGAAGTACAATACAATACAACTTAGTACATCAGGTAAAACCGATAATGGCAAATAAAAAAACGAAGGAACGCCACTTGCTCTACTTTCCACTACAGGAAATAGAAGAGAAACTGGACGCGAACAAAATTCTTATAGGGATACTGTACGATAACCTAAAGACCCAAAACTGCGGTTGTGGTTAGTTCAGATCTGAGGTACCCAGTAATTCCACACGCATACACACATGCAAAAGCACACCAAGAGCAAAAACATGTCATGAAGACGGAGCCATGCTGTTTATGCTAGTCCCACTCGTTTCTTTTTGGCGATCTGTACATATAGTTCTTGCTTATTTAGGTAGCGGCACGGTTTGTCGGGTTTCTTTTTTCTTCCTTCGTTTCTTTTTTCCTTTGTGCATGTGCTTGACTTGCTCAGAAACCATCACGGATGACGAATTGTGTCCCCGTAACGAGAGTGTCGTGCAGAGCTGCGGCATTACGCGCCGTCACGAGGTCCTCTCTTACCTCGCATGATGAATGATCCGTTAAGGACAGCGTGCAATCACAAGGCGGCACCTCGGCCACCCGACCCGAAACCGCACCGAAAAATTACTATTCCCTACGTCGCGCATCTCTAATTGCGCGCACTTACGCGCGATTCCCGTATCTGCGGGGCACTGCGCACTGCGATGGTTCCATGCACATCATATCTGCTGGCTTCCGCGCAAGGGTTCTAAATCTGACTACATGTCGGTTCTGCGGTCAGTCGCATATGAGGTCACATCTTGCCATATTTTTTTTCTCCAAGGGTCCAAAATCTGACTATCTCTGGGCTTCCGCTGTCCGTCACAGATTATTCTTAAGATGTTTTTTTTTCTCCCTTTGGATTTTTGCGAATGTTGCCCAATATTTCGTTTGTTGAATCTTGATTAGTTTTGTTGCGAGACATGTTTTGAGGTAGTTTTTACTAAATAAATTAAACTTTTAAAGTGTGCTGCAAACTTAGGTAGCTACTGCAGATAGTGGTGTCACCGGCTGCAAATAATTAAAAGTAAGCTCTAATTAGTTAGAGGAATGCCGAAAAGTAGATAACTTGTGTTGACACGCTCGTCACGTGGCATAAGGCACGGTGAAGAAAAAAAAGACAAGAAAAAATGGAAAAAACAACCACCTACGAAAGTGCATTTTTCGCAACTACTTTTCAACAAAGGCGAGGCACAAAGGACCAAGTGCGCAGTGTGTATACAAAGGATTTAAGCGCAAAAATAGCTTGAAATTTCTATAAACGATTCGCTCAAACTTCTTTAGTTTGCACCGCAAACGTTGTTTCAATGTTATGTCTTTACCGCGGAAATACGATGGTGCCGCTTTGAGGTAGGAGCGTCATTCATCGAATTAGCTTGTAATAAGGGCGGGCAAGCATGGAATGAAGCTGAATTTTTCAGGCTTAGACCTTTATGTACAATTACATACCTCTTTTGCGAGCACTCCTAATGTGCACGTTGTGAGACCCTTCCGTTCTCCCAATTAGCCGCACGGAATATACAACATATTCTAGTTGCATGTACGACATCAGCAAACAGGCAAACATTGAACCATGATTCATTCGAACAACGCTACGCAGAAGTAACATTCAGGCGAGCTTCAACGACAGCTATAATCAATTAGGCTAGTTAATAATACAAGAAATTTTTAGGAACTCCCAAGAGGGATTGTGGGAAACATGCGCAAGCTCGTCCGCTATTCGCAGAACCTGCTTGGAATTGGCTTCACTGGTATACATGAGTGCATTGATATAAATACGTCTTAAGGGCAATACGGGCGGTCTTGTAATAAATATGAAAGCTCTAGCGCCTTTTATTAAAAGCAAATTCTTATACGGCGGAATTGTAAAGCATCAGTTGTTAGAGAGGGATACGCAAATAAAACCGCAATAAAATAGTGTGTGGCTGTATAGTTGGCTGAAAATCGAAACAGCGCAACTTTCTGCGATAATTCTATTACCGAGTGGCTACAGTGGAAGAACGTACGGGAGGGAGGGGGCCGCCTCGAACACGCTTTGGTGACCCCCCCCCCCCCTCCCCCATGCATTATGAGGATATGATGATGATGATGATACGTCGTCTTTATTTTGTGCCTTTATTTAGTATTTGGTAACAATGCTGCTACACATAACCTCACCTTAGTTTGACGCGTCAACTACCTCTCTGACGAAACGACAACGAAGTGGGAACGCCAAGCTTTTCAAAATGAAGTCCAACACCAACCGAACCAACCCAGAAGCGAGCGAACCCTATTTACTCCTGATTATCAGTACGGTGATAACGCGGTTCCTACCTTATGTGTATGGAAAGAAAGGTGGTGTGATGTGGGTCCGCTCGCTTCTGGGTTGGTTCCTGTAGTGTTAGAGTTGAGTTTGGAAAGCTTCGCGTTCCCTCATCGTTGCCGTTTCGACAGGGGGGTAGTTGATTGGTTCTGTCTAATTCTGCACGTCCAGGCACACCTCTCCAAATCAAAACTGGTTCGCCATGCCTGGGCGGCGCTCAATAATGAAAAGAAAGTGCCGGAATGGCGTAGTGGGATAGAAGTCGGCTTAACGTGAAAGACACATGTTCGGTTCCGACTATGGCAATATTTTAATTTTTCTCCACTTCAGCCACGATAATCGGCGTCGTAAAAAGAAGTTGGCTTTTCTGCAGTGCGTTTGGGGTGGGCTTCAGGCAATATAAGTAAGAAGTTGCAAGATTCGCTTAAAAAAAAAGAACAGCTTCACTTCACCGTACTTTTAGGGTAGTCGGATCTGTGATTTGAAGGTTCCTTCCTAATTATGTGCTTTTTTTAGGAACCTTCTATTCTTCTTTTCTAGCTTTTTACTGCTTTCCGATTCACTTCGTAGTTGACCTCGAACACTCGAGCTTTCTAACTGTAGACCTATTTCTTATTGAAGACTGGTTGGATACCTTTGCCCTGAGTTGCAATATGTCGAACGGCTTCTGGTTCCTTTTTGTAACCTCCACGCAATCCTTGTTCCCGTGCCCGCTCCGTTTAAGCCCTCCTTGTATTCAAGCGACCCGCCAGGCCTTAACGGGTCTAGTCAGTGCAATTACAGCACACCGTTCCTACGCCAGCACACACTCAAACGGCCTATTACGTTTTGCTAGGTGTGCTCGGTGATCCAAATTTCCGCATTCTTCTTTACCGCCCCTGGTTGCCCAGAATCAACGCACTAATTGCGAGTTTTTGATAACTGACCCAGGAGTCCTCATATTAACCCTGCGGTCCCAGGCGTGTCACGCCCTATGTATGACGTGTAATGGTGGAGGACGCGGCTAATTTAAACAGAGCCCGTTTAAGCGCAAAGTTCTCAGTCATCGCAACCACATTTTTAATCAAACAAAATTACAATTAATTATATATCTCTCCGCTATTTTAACGTTACTGGGTGACTTTGGCGTTCAATAGGACATGTAACCGAGACTGACTATATTCAGGGAACCCTACAGGCGATACATCGTCCGGAGAGAGTACTGGTAATCATCGGAATGTGACGTTCAAACTGTTATTTCCTGAACAAAAAAAAATGGCCATCTCTAGCACTAATTAACCCCGCAGTGCCACTGACGTGCCGTGGATTGATGGCCAACAGCTCGGGGCACTTGCAGAGTGGTTATGTTCGCCCGTATAATCAGAAAGAACGAATGAATCTCTGCTACACAGACACCAACCGGACAGGTATTAGGGCGGACTGCACAGACTCGGGCGACCCTGAGTGCGGATGAGGAGTTCAAAGGCCTACACGTTCGTGACGTCTTCACTAACCCAGCCGGACAATCGCAGCCGCATTACGGCGGCGGCCACTGAGCGCATGCAGGATTGCTATAGACAGCCCCGCCGAGGGGCTAACTGTTATGTCCGGGATGCCTTAATGCGCAGCGGTGCCAGGAGCAGCCGAACTGGCCGTTTGAGCGTCGAATAAGCGAGGCCTAACTGCAACCTTCTTCACTGCCTCACCCTTGCTGTGTAGCGAGCGTTAAATGTTAACGCAGACGGCGAGAGTTTACGGCTGTCATTCTGCCAAGTGAAGGTTTTAGAGACGCACTGACGCTTGGGTTAGGAAACGTGTCACGCGGGGAGACGCGGGGAGAGAGAGAACAGCGCCCAGAAAAAGGAGGTGGGAGCTGAAGTCAAAGGTTGCCACGTGGAAAGACAAAATGGCTGAGCCGGAACACTGGAATTGGCGTGGTCCTGGCAGGAAAAAAACGAAACAAAACAAAACCAAAACGATCGGCTGACGCGCGAAGTAATGGAGATGGGAGGATTCAGTAAGCTTGGACGCCCATGTGTCTTCTGTGAGCTGACCTTCTCAGGCCACCTCAATATAACCGGTCACTGCAGGGAAATGCGGCATGCTTTTGAAGAAGCACGCATTTGCACCTGCGCTCTATGGAAATGAGTTTATACCGATGGATCGCCCTGACGTATAGCGTGCGAGTTTCATCGTGAACTACACGCATTTTATCGTGAACTACACCTGAACTACACGCATTTTTATCATGAACTACACGCATTAAAGAATATGTTGTAACTGCAAATAGTTGCTTGTAAGGGTGAAGGCCTGCGCCTACCGCCGTCTTTATGCAGAGTAGAGCCTTCTGAAACCAGAACCGCTTTAATGCTGTGGTGCTTCGATATAGCGACTCGTAGCCGACTGTTAGGTTATAGCGTTAGTGCCACCAGAAAGGTTACTCGGTCTTGCTGTCATTGAACCCCGCACCCTTCTCATCCATCCCTTTGGGTGCTTCCAACATTCCAAGTATCCTTCTTCCAAAATGCTGAGCGTGAGAGCAGTTATCGAATGGACTACGAAAATTGAAATAAGAACGAGGAGAAAAAGAAAGGAACGAGAGAGACTGAAGGAGAGAGGAAGGGGAGAGGGGTGAACTAAACGCGCATACAGCCGTTATGTGGTGCAACGCCCCATTTAACCCTAGGAGCACCGCAGCAGATTGCAGTCAATTAACTCGCGTAATGTTACGGTGGCTCGGCGAAGCGGGCGATTGTATTTCCCAGGGTGAAGGTCCGCGCCACGAGGCCGGAAAGGGGAACGACCGATCCGGCCTTCTCTGATCGCAACGGCCGCCACCGGGCTGTTGCCACATTGTAGAATAGCGGCCTAATGGGCACATATATATGGGCAGCGAAGGAGGGGGTGCGCAGCCCGGGCGCAGTACGCGTGACCTTGCAAGTAGCCGCGGTATATTGAGCACTTTCGCTCAAGGGCCGAATAGGGCCGTTTTTTTTAAGTGGCCTGCGTGACCCCGGGGGGTGTTGCCAATTCACTTGAAAGTGACTGCCGTTTTCTTGAGAAGATTTTACCCTTTTTCACCTGTACTATAGAAGAAGGGCTGCCTTCTCTAGCGACATTGCGATGCGAAGTTATTGCTAGCTTGACGTTGCGCTTTGAGAAAAAAGTGTCTTTTCTGCAGAACTTCACAGATGCATCTATTGTAGTCTGCGCCGCCTTCACCCCTCTCCTCCAGGGTGTCTTTCCCATAGCGGTTCTCATACTGGACCTTCTTTAAAAGCATCCCGTATGGGCTCACCACGGTTGTTTATCCTTTCATGAGCGTTGTTCTTTGAGTACGCCGAAATAAACTTGACCCGACATGACTGGCAACAGACTGCTGATCCGAAGGAGAAATTTTGACAGGCATGCAATATATCGGGCAGAGGGACATGAAGTATCAGCCGCAGTGATTCGCCAAGGCAAATTTCGAGCTTGGTTATTTTTTTTTGTTGTCGATTATTCACCAAGCTCTCCTGAATGTGGCTTCAGCCGTGTCTGTAACGCTTGGTGAGTCACAATTCCAACGCGCGACAAAATGCTAATAATGAAAGGGAATACGGCCGTCCTGCTTAATATCATACTGCTCATATTGCCCCTACAAATGTATTTGCCGCACCACATTTGAGTAAAATCAGTCACACCGACTTTAAAAGTGCTCGGTGTACAGCGTTTAATTACGTCTTGCGGAGGTATTTAATGAAAGGCGCTAGGACCGTCATGCAGTATTCCCAGCAACGCATTCGAGTTAGTTGTGAATCCCAGTTTAAAGGGCTCGTTGTTAAGAATAGGGATACATGAGGGCTCAGGAATGTGTTCAAAAAAGCACGTACGGCCAACATACTTTGATGTCAGACTTGTTACATTTCCCCTGGTAAAATGTAGCGACGGCAGCAACTAATTTCTTGATAGTAGTGAAGCTGACTTTAAAAAGGCTCTTCAACGCTTCCGACAAACGCTTTCACTCTTTCCTTCGCGTCGGAAGCATTGCGAAAGCTATAGTTATCTCCAGCACGACGTGGCACTGCGCGATTTGCTCGTCGCAGCAGATCCGCCTTCCGTTTCTGCTTTTCTCTTTTGGCGATTTTTTTAAGTGGCTACCGACTGCGTTTATTGCTGCAACCGAAGAAAAGCCGCTCAATAGCCTCTAAACCGCTGTAATGACGTAATTCCAGCGGTGGAAGAACGCCAAGACCGGGAAAGAGAGAAAAATTTTTTAGCAAGTTTCTAGGTTATCTGATGGGCATAGAGCAGCGATTTTTGGTTGAGGTACTTTACGACCGCCTAATCTAGATCCTGGATGAGTTGGCTTACTGCGTTCTGCAAGCATTTAAGGTTTTGAAAAATGTTGAAGAAAGTGTTGCAGGGTGCCTTTAAAGGGATTCGGTGTATAGCAAGTCGCGTTACGCAGTTATCCGACAATATTCATTTAGAAGTTCCGGCAACTTAAAAAAAAAAAACCTTGTATTTAATCGAAGAACTTCTTGCTGGGCTAGTTGGTGAATAGTTGCCATGGTTTGAAGCGCAACAAATAAACACGGACGAGGAAACAGAGTAGACGAGACAGGCGCTACGTAGACGAGATAGCGCCTGCCTCGTTACTCTGTTTCCTCGTCCGTGTTTATTTGTTGCGCTTCAAACCATGGCAACTAAATTTAATGTTGCTACTTTTACGACATTTCGGGCATGACAAGTCTCCAGGGCCCCTATACACTGCCTAACATGACAGCATTGAAGTACATCTGAATGTATTCCTCCATTTCTGAAGAATGCAAACGCGCACTATCCTTATTGGCTCTAAACGCAGCACAGGAATTCAAACTTGGATGCAACGGGCGTACCCAGTGTACGCGCAGTCAAAGATAGACGCGCCGCACGCAATCGAAACCGCTACACCATTTTCTCTTCCGCACATAGCGGCGACGCCCCTGCCGACCCAGGGGAGCTTCTAGCGTTTTATCTCGGACAGAGAGAGAGAAAAAAAGGAACACAGTGTATATAACGCCGACGCAAGGGAGAGCTGGGCGTAACGTATGTGGTCTCCGGCCTGTGTACTCCTTGGGGACGATCGACCGCCGCGCCTTTCCTTATGAGGTCTTGACCCGGCCGGAGGTGGCCGCCGGTTTGACTCCCACACTGTCGCTTCTCTTTTTGTTTTACCGTCGTTATCCGCGTACGCTATTGCGACGTACACGTACACGCGGAGCAGAGCGGCGGGAGGAAGAGACGCGTGAGCCGAGCGCGGTTGATGCCCTCGTATAACCTGTGAAATATTCGAGTCCACAGGGTGTGTGTACTCTGTGCAGTGTATACACGCAAAAATAGATGGAAGAGCTTCGGGAACGCGTACACAGTGTAAATCACAGGGCGTATGCTGCGCACCAGCTGTGCTGGCATTGTTGCCTGTGCGGCCCGTACAGCAGCCCCTAGATAAATTCACGTCACGTGACAAGTTTCTATCACCGAGAGAAGCTGGAGATAGATAAAAAAAAGGTTTTCGGGGTGGGGGGGGGTTCAATATACGGACACAACAATGAATGCCGCTCATAAAGAAGTCCAACAAATTTATATTTTTATACCGTACCGGATGTTATCTGGTGTTCATTATTTCTCATACTTTTTCAAGCTAACCTAGGAGCGCCGCAGCGGCATCTTTCATGACGATCCTTGCTTCGGTCCCAAAAAGCCTGCCGCAAATGAAGTGCAGTCATACCGTGTGAACTTCGAAGCGGAAATAAAAATTAAAGCCGTTCCACTCAATGTGAAAGCTGTCAGAAGTGCAGAGCAGTGGTACGCCATAATGGGCTGTACCAACGTTATCCGCTTACTGCTACCACCCCATGCAGTTCAAATTTCCCGCCTTCGCACTGCTCGCGCGCCCCCTGCCTCAAACTGCGCCAGCGGGAGTTCTGTTCTCTTTGTGCGTTTCTCCCCGCACGTATCGGCGTTGCACTGCCACATTTTGCGTTTACTAACGTAAAATCCAACCCAACAGACGTCCTTAACTAAAGGAACGCGGGCGCTGCTGGTTAATTACGTATATTTTTCCTGAAATGTACCTAGAGTTTTCTTTGCACTAAACAACGGGAAGATGTATGACAACGCCAGCGTTTCACGAGTTTTTGAACTCTTATGACTATATAAACAGCATGGGTTTCGAAGCCTCTGGGGTACGCCGCGAACAACAGCGTTACCCCGGGACGCCGCCTTGGTGTTCTATATAACTTGGGCCGAGCGAGCGAGCTAGGACAACAAGGCGAGCGCCTAAAGTGCTCTGCACTTAATAATCATGCACCCCTCCGTCTAGCGACGACGATGGTTAATCGCGTAGCTTTCCCGTGATGGATTCTTTGGTTGGCCAACCCCCACACGAGGGACACACCCCTTTTCTAGAATACCCACAGCAACTCTAGGGTGTGCACTTCGTAGGCCTAACGTTCGGGTTTAGGGTGTATGGGGTGAATCGGTGCCTGCTGCTTGGCGTTAGCTCCGACCATGTCCAAATGAAGCAATCGGATAGACGCGGGCTTCATAACGCGAGAGACCCATGTTCGATTCCGGCCCCGGTAAGCGTTTTTCCCTTTCACTTCGCCCACGATCATTGATCATCATCGTCAGAGAGCGTTGGCTTTCCTGCACGGCGTATTGGCGTACAACGGTGTCAGTGAGGATACTAAAGCTACGCCTTAAAAGGAGGAGACGCTTTATACGGCCTCAATAATTTAAATTAAATCGCATAATTTCCAACCGCTTCCCTTATCGCGAGCCATTGCGGCACATAAGCTGTCGGGATAGGCCCAATGATGATTCCAGGAATAAAGGCACCAAAAACACCCGACAGTTTTCTTCATAGTTGTCTAGGTTGGTCACGTAATGTATTTTATAGGGAGGCGTTTGCGCAAGTTGTGTAGGCGTATGCTCTCGCGAACTGTCGCGCACTGCAACGCCTGTTCAAAAGGCTCTTCATCAGAGTCACTTAAGTTTAGGGTACATGGCTCTCATTTCGCCCTTGTAAGGGGATTTGGTCGAAGCTTGAAGCGGGCTCTAGGTGAAGAGCTTTTTCGTTCTTCTCCCTTCCTCTTATAATCTCACAGTCAATTCCGGAAGCTGAATTGGTAAAAGCAGTGGACGTATTACCGAAGGCGCACATTTTTCTCCCCTTCCTTACATTCCAAACATCTGCGAATTTGATTTCCACATGCAAAATAGACGGATTGGTACTCAGCCGTTCTCAACTGCAAAGAATGGCACACGCTTTTCGGATTGTCGAGCTATCCCGAGCACAACGTCGACCGAGCGTTTGTATCCTATGACCCATTCTCACACTGCCATGCGTCTTGTCTCTATAAGGCGTAGCCCCCTCTTATGTGCACGCGCGGCCGAATCGTGCGTTACGTGCCCAGAAAGACAAGAGTGCAAGCTCGCGCGACCCGGAACAGCGGCTTGGTCGTGCGCGTAAACGTCGTGCATTACGCGGACGCACACGGAACGCAGAGCGAGAGATTGAGAGGAGAACCTTGAAGAGAAAAGACCGCAGTCGATACAAACGTGTTTGCTAGGTCCTGCTGCTGGCCTGCTACATTGGAGAGCTTCGGAGTGTATTTGAATTGCAGTGCTAACAGAGGTTTTACAGTGTAGGCCTTTCGCATCCGTGGTCACGGAGGATGCGATGACCTTCGGCGAACTGACCTCGAGGAAGTTGGTCGAGGATCTTCGCGATCGGTCGGGTCGAATCACGGAGGACGATGGTGGGGAATAGCGGCGCCACATGATGTTCAGTGACCGCAGAGAGTGCCATTATTTTCCTACACTCTGTCTTACGTGCTTGAAAGGAATGTTGTCACATTCTATTTGCTCTCAACGTCTCTTACGGGTAAGCAAATGCAATGAAGTGCGCCCTCGTTCCTTTGGGTGCCCTGTCATCAGCACCTGATGCTCGATTATTGAAATTTATCTCCTCAGTCACTCGCTTCGTTGTAAGCGACACCTCTTTAAAAGCGGGAATGGCTTGCCCAGAATACAGTACAGTGGAGACCGTGAAACAGTTCGAATAACGCGAGGTTTCGAATTAAGCGATTTTGTTACACCAAGGGTTTACGGTTCATCGAGTGCAACCCACGTAGCAGCTGCACAAAGCAGAAAATAAGTGTGGATAAATATTTAAGACGCATAATTATTCCAACTATAATTACAATTATTATACATAATTATAATTATTCTGAAACTCGCGCTACAAACAGCCAACACCTCTAAACGCGGTAATAACGAAAACCTCAATCATGAGCCTTTTTATTCTAAGGACTGCTTGGTCGAAATAATACCATTTCTACAAAAGCTTCAAGCAATTAGTTTAAATAATATAAAAAGCAGATGAAACAGTGGCGACTCAAGGTCCACTTTCTCGCCCAGACCTTATACGGTGTTTCACGAACTTGTTTATGCGATTGGCCCCAACGACCGAAGCCACCACCAAGAAACATGAGTACACGATTGTTGTAGTTCAGTTTTATTGCACCTATTGAAAGCTGGCACGCTAACACACTATAACTTGGTTTTACGTATTTTCCGTCTTTCGCCACTGCTGCCATTGTGTCACACAAAATTTGAAAATATTGTAATATCCTTTATCTTTTTTTCTAGAAGAAAAAGAAATGTCTTCGCAGCTTGAAGAGTTGAGTGGTTTCCGAAGGATGGTTCTGTCCAATGAAAAACGGCTCTATTTTTTCCTTAGAGTTTAAGGGGAAATACGACAACACGCATCAGGAATGTTGTGGCATCACTTCATTCGATAGTGGCTGGCTTTTGATGAGTTCATCCCAAGATTTCTGCGATGATTGAGTTCCCGTCCCCAGCCTTCGCTTTCCGCGGTACTCCTGACACGCCTCAACGTCGTCTCTATCTCCGCTGCGTCTTATTGAATCGGGACAGCACCGGAATCAGTGGCCGCCGGGCTTTCCGATCCTGAGCACCGTATAATTGGTTGCAGTAATCTCCATACAGGGCCTCGCACGAGACCTGCTACCAAATCCTAATCACTTCATAAAGGACGCAAGGTAACGCACTAAATACAGAAAATCGCCCAGGCAGACGGGGAAGGGAAGAAGCCGAGACACACTGTATCGGCTTCTGTGCGCACCCGTGTGAGTCGCCGTCCCTAATGATGGGAGTATTCCTGGCAGCGCAGGGCGGACCGCGTATGTACCGTATCTTCTCCATTAGACACACCCCTATATGAACACCTATACCCCCTGGTGACTGTACGTACCCCTTTAGCGAACAGAATATATTAAAGATGTCTCATATTCTATCGAGTATGCACTTCGAAAGCTATGCACTTCCTTTAGGCATCACTGGTTCGCGAACAGGGGTGCTGCTTATGCGGTAGTATACGACGAGGCTCGTACCAGGAAGCACCGTGACCGCGTATATGAAGAGGTTCGCCGCGAGCTGCGATTGCATAATGGACCTTCGCCTTGAGAGGGGAGGCCCGCGTGCGTGTTCCGCGTTTTGTGCGTCTGCCACTGCAGGATCTGGGGGTTTCCGCAAGCGCTGAAGGGACAAAGGGGCCGAAGGCCAGACACACTACGCTTGTGTGTTGCGGTGGCGCCTGTCTAATAAGCACTTTGACGTATGTAGTCCGCCTATATAATTTCTGCCGAAACACTGTGTGCATGCGCGTGTATGCACACACGCAAACGTGTGTATGTGTGCGCGCGCGCGTGAATTCGTGTGTGTGTGTGTGCGTGCTTGTGTGTGTGTGTGTGTGTGTGGGGGGGGGGGGGGTACCGAAAAGTCCATAATTACTGCAAATTCCCGTGTGCTTGGGCATATGTGTTCGAAGGCCTGGTGTACCTCCCATACTTTACAACTTTAGATTATTTGCCTCTTCGATTTACCGCTCGGCAATCGTGAACAGCTTGCAGGTAGTCAAAACATTGCCCTCGCCAAAAAAAAAAAAACATGAAAGGCAAAGAAGACGAACTGCGTCTCGAGAAGTTGCCTACACTTCGGAACTGCGAATCAAAGAGATCTTTTACTCTGCGACACTGAGAGAGGCCTTATAGTCAAAAGGTCGGTTCGATATGTTCACGTTCGCATGCGAGATACAAATGAGAACCGCCTATCATTTGAGCCAGCAAAATGAGCCTCAAAGGCCATAAACGTCCTTTTCTAGAGAAATGAAATGGAAAACAGAAAAAAAGACGGTATATCAGAGGCGCCATTCATCATTCAACTCGTGGTGCGCCGGCAATTAGTACGCACGCAGGCAAAAACACGGCAAGCGAATCGCTGCTTGCACGCGGCACATCCGCGATACATTATGGGCAAATCGGCCCACAGCTGTTGTCCGCTAACCGGATAATTCTCCTTCCTTTTTTTCGTCTTCCTAGCGGGTGACTGACACGCTAAACAGGAAGAAACAGGAAGGAGAAGAGACCCCACACCCTCCCCTGTGCCCTTCGGCCAGGTGACATCCGGCACGCCACCATTTCTTGGCGCCTGGCAATTTTCAGGCACGTCGGCGACGCGCCCGACTACAATAGCCCCACCGTTCGCCAAAATGTACATTAAAAAATAAAAAGTACAGGAGGCGGCGTGCATGTTCGGGGCTTGCTTCTTGTAAGCGCAACGACCCCAAGGCGTAACGAGGGCGGGCGGTACATTTCCGCGATATTTACAACTCTGGATGACCACTTGCGCGCAAGTGGCCATCCAGGAGGTGAGGATAAGACGCCGGGGCGTCTTATCCATCCTGTTCTACCTGGGGTTCTTTTCCTCCAATAAACTTGGCGAGAGAGAGAGAGAGAGAGAGAGATGAGGGTTAGGATGAGAGAATGATGCACCGAAGTCAGCCTAAGGGCGAGTTCGGCTTGCCATTCTGTAGGCGAATGATGAACGGTAAAGATAAGTGATAAGAGACGACTTGCAATCACACAATAATGCTCACAAACCAACAGCCAGAGGAACAAAATTCTAACAGGCGTGGGAACACCACGTTTGTTTGAGTAGTGCGTTAAACTCCCTCGAGCCCGTGTTCCAACGTTGGAGCGCGATATTCGAACCATACAGCCCTGCTTGGCTGTGAAGAGCGGTTATGGTATAATTAGCCGCGTGAGAACCGATCGCGTGGTCGAGTGAGCGGCCTTTTCTACCTGGCGTATTTGGTACCGATTCGCCCCGACCTGCCTTTCGCGCGTATACACTGGTACGTACACAAGCAGCCGCGTTTTTGACTTCTTCATCACAGCTTCGGCCTCGCTTCGGGAAATACTCCACCGCAAATTCAGCTGTGGCATTTTCTGGGGACTTCGTTTTCTCTTGCGCCATTCCAGGCTTATTGTACGGCTGGCGAACAGAAAAGGGGAGGGGGGGGGGGGGGGACGAGAGCTGGGAGCTATATTTATTGCGTTCTTCATGGAAGCGTTATCTCCGAGGGTGTAGCAATAAGTGGTGCGAAAGGGAACACGAAATTAAGACGCGTAAAACTATAAATCAGTGGGCCAAACACAATTGTAATAAATGCAGTGGCCATTGTGTGGTAAGACGTAGCTCCATTTGTGCCGCTTGACACCGCATTCAAAGCACCAATCATTCATTTAACCACGCGATTTACTCATTAGTTCTTGCCGAGAGCAGATGCCGCTTCGAATTCAAAGTTCACGTTTCGAGTTTGCATATTTCTGATCACTTCACTCGAAGTGTCACGCCTACACATTCTCACTTCTCATCAGAGGCGGTGATGGGCGCTTCAACGCCTGGAATATTGATGAAAAAAATTGAAGATTAGCTCCTCCTTCGGAGAAATTGGAACGTATATAGAGCTTGATCGGTGTATTCAGAGAGATCACGCTGAAACTGCGTCGTCATAAATTCGGGTCATCATACTTTATGCGGCGTCACAATTTATTTATTTATGCGTCGCCATAACTTGAACCAGCGTCGTCATAATTGATGTGTCGTCATAACTTTTGCATTCCGTGAGAAGTACAGCTGTCCGTTGAAAGGCGAATGGCCAGAACATGCGGATCCTTCTCGCATTGCATCAGTGTACACTTCGTCCCATTATCGCTGTTATCCGGCCCAAACTCAACAGGCTTTCCTAAAAGAACTTCCATAGTCCGTAAATTTCAATTACCTGACGCTTCTGTCCCGGATACGTAAACAAGGCTTGCTGCGTAACGGGCGTATAACACAAAACAAACAAACAATACAGGGAGCGAACGACGACAATAATTGGGAGCGCGTTGGCGCATAACTCGCTCGTCGTCGCCAATGTTCTGATGCAAAGAGCGGTGCAGAGGCCGCGAAGCCATCACCGCAGCGTGTACACACATTTCGGCGTCCGAATTGATGGCCGCACGATTCATTTCCGCCGGGCAGTTCAATTAACTCGCAGCAGCGCGAGCAGAAGCAACAAGAAGCCGCACAAAAGCCCAGCGTCGATCCCCTAATCTCTCAGAGCGGCGACGATGCGGGCTTAGATCGACAGGGCCATCAACGGTCGCTGCCGCTCCTTTGTAGAAATAGGGCTTCCTGCAACACCTCCAAGATAAGAACAAAGCCAGCTTGCAAGGGAATCACTCTGATATCATTCTATTAGTGATCAAGTTTGGAATAACGCTTGAAAACATCATCAGACGTCGGTCTTAATAGAAATAACCAATCACAAGACTAGGATAAGAATGAGAGAGCTGGTGTGAAGCATTAGGCATTCTGACCGAGCAGGTGTTGCTTCCTAGATTAATAAAGATCGAGCTGAGCGCCCTGCATTCAACCCAAACAGCGCGGAATCTACACAACCCTCTCCCTTGAAACCGCCATACTTCTTGGCCTCGTTATACCCTTTCCTGTCTTTACTGCTTCTCTTCTTGTTGCAACCACAACGTGCTCTAGTTCTATTACGGCCTCCTTGATCTCCCTTCCTTCGACGGCGCCGGATGGAATTCTCTAATTCGAGGAGTTCCGCGCATGAATGCGTTCACGGCAGCTTCCGTTTATGGGGCGCGTGATAGCACGCATACTTGCGGAGTACCGAGCCACCTCCCCACGGTTGGATGCAGCTTCTCGTGCGTGTGGTGATACGATCGAACCGAAAACTGCGCCCATTTCCGAGGGGAGCTTATTAGATACACCTCATCTAGCACGCGCAACGTGCACGCGTTGATCTTACTTGCGTTTATAAGTGAGTCTGCAGCGAGCATTTGAGTATACCGGGTTACTCTGTGCGTGTATCGCACGAGTAGGTAGCAGTACGTGGGTTATCTATGTCCCGGAGTCGTCAGTATTCTTCGCAGTTAGCTATAGTTACGGGGCCATTCGGGGTAATTCAGTTCTCGCACTTTTTTCTTGTAAAGGGAAGTGGGGAGAGGAGGGAACTATACCGTTGAGCTTGTCGTGGCGGCTCTGCGTGCAGAAATATGAAAGCGTTTTGTTTTAAATGCGTAAATATTTCAATGTGAACTCAAGGTAAAAACCCACCTGTCTGTCGGCACGGCTTAATTGATGTGTCCCGCTTTCGCCGCACAAGAAAACTCTGTAAATAAAAGCAATCTGATAGGACCTGGTGTCTCGCGCCTATGAGAGAGAGAGAGAGAGAGAGATGACTTTATTTGATGCCCGAGATGGGTTCTGAAGGGTAGACGACTTGGACGGTCTCCCTCCCTCATCCGTCAGCCAGGATTCCTTGGATCCTCGCGGCGGCTTCGGCCATCCGGACTGCTGTCAGTTGTGCCTCCGGTGTGGAGCTGAGCAGAACAGTCTCCCATTGTTCTGCAGTCTTAATTTTGTAGCTTCTAAGTGTATCTACATCGGATTTGCTATTATAGCCATTCGTATTTTTTTGGAGCTTATGGCAGGACCATATCATGTGGTGTAGGTCGGCTCTGCTGTTGCATAAAGTGCAGAGGTTTGAGTAAAGGTCTGGGTAGCAGCGGTTGAGGGAAACAGGGCTCGGAAAGTGTTCGTCTGCAACCGTCGCCACGTGACTGCCTCTTTCCTGGAAAGAGTGGGGTGGGCCGGTGGATATTTGCATCTGGATAACCTGTAGTGATTTATTATATCCCTGTATGTGACTAGCCTGTCTTTGAAATTGTTTTTTTTAGCAATGCTTTCGTGCGTATAGTGAAGCTTACAACGAAGGTATCAGTGTATACCTCTTTGCAGGGATACATAGGGTTTTATATAAGAATTGAAAGGGACTTATACTTCGACGTCATACTTAATGTGTTAGACCAAAGAAATTCTTCCAATCAAAGCGTTTGTTCATTGTGCTGAAGCAAACTTTTAAAGCTGTCGGTGTATAAAACTTTATAGGTACACGTGGGGTCTTATTGTATGCACTCGATAAAGACGCCCTGAGGACTTTCTACTTTGACATGAAACTGCTTGTACTCCCTCTGAAAAAAAGAAAGAAAAGTTTCCTCGTAATTACATTTGTGTATATCAGTAAGGTCTACTTAAGGTGGTTTGGTATATACCAAAACGGCTTTTGCAATTATCCGACAATTCTCAGTCGGGAGTTCCGGCAATTTGTTTTTTGTATTTCACCTGGTGGGGTAGGGGGGGAGGGAATTGTTGCACACCACACTATTCTTGGCGTATTTTCGCTTCCTTCTCTTGGCTCTGCTAAGACTTGAAGGGATGCCGAGCCATGACTCATTCGTTAGGCCCCTTGCAACGATAGTTTCCCCTATACCTTGTTTTGCTCGGAAATGATCCCACGTTCACCGAAAATGGTCGTCATATAGACTTTATTGCGGAAACAGATAAAATATTTCTCTGTTGACAGCAAGGGCGCACCACGGCTTCCCAATAATGCATGAATGACTTCAAAAGAAACCAAATAACACGAAAAGCTTGCCTTGCGCAACAAATGTATGCTGTGTAAAGTGAAACACCATTCAGTAAGATTTCGACCCAAGGCGGCGATCACTGGGAGTACTAATTAATTCAAATAGCACCACCCCACCGTACATTACCTCGGAATACGCAGCGTTGGTTTTAAAAAGAAAGCTGTATACAATAAGTAGAAGTTACTGATTAAAATGTTCCCTTAAGCGGGGTGACGGTGGAAGTAACGAAACCAATAATTTGGGCGTAGTTGTATAGTAGAACGGACGCAAAGGCTTAATGCGGTTTACGTCACCCAAGCTCTTGACCAAGTTGCTCGCGCCAGGGAAGGAGGGAGCAGGAGGGAGATGAGGATCAGTGATTGAGAAAGCATGAGGCGCGGCGGCGCCAAGCCCGACGATGGAAGAGGCAGACTGACTGTCCGTTATGTCCGGACGCCACCACCGCCTTTTACGAACGGCGTGGCGGGGGCGCCGTCGCCAGCGTGAGGTCAGCGTCCGATGCCGGCGAGAATAAGAACGAACGAGAACGTGCCGCCGGTGTAAGTAATGCGGGCGTTTTTTCGCGAACCGGTTGCTGCAGCACACTGCCGGAGAGGGACACGACGCTAGGCTGCTACTTGTGTCGCCGCCCAAAAGCGTGCACCCGTGACTCCTCTGCTGTACGTGCGCGCGTGCGTACGCATGTGCATGTGTGTGTGTGTGTGTGTGTGTGTGTGTGTGTGTGTGTGTGTGTGTGTGTGTTGTGTGGTGGTGTGTGGTGTGGTGTGTGTGGTGTGTGCGTGTGGGCGTGTGTGTGTGTGTGGTGTGTGCGTGTGTGTGTGTGCGTGTGTGCGTGTTGTGTGCATGTGGTGTGTGAGCGCGTGTTGTCCGTTGTGTTTGTGTTGTGTGCGTGTGTGAGCGCGTGTTACCCGTTGTGTTTGTGTTGTGTTGCGCTGCTGAGCACGAGGTCGGGGGTTCGATTCCCGGCCGCGGCGGCCGCTTTTCTGATGGAGGCGAAAAGCAAAAACGCCCGTGTGTACGAGATTTCGGCGCGCTTTGAAGATCCCCACGTTGTCAAAATTAATCCGGAGCCCTCTACTACGGCGCGCCTCATCGCCTGCGTTGCGTCGGTGCGTTAAAACCTACAATCAATCAATCAGTGTTTGTGTTGTGTGTGTATGTGTGTTTTGTGTATGTGTACATGCGTGTATGAGTGTGTGTGCACAAACTTACTCAGGAAAGGTAGAAATAAGTTCTGAGATATAAATTAAACTCAATGCAGCAATTAAATGAAATTTGACGCAGTTAGTCACTGTTTAAACGGTCGGCTGCGCTATATTCCAAGATACTTTCACTCTAAGACAATCATAAGGTTCAGCTACACCGCAATGCACTCTTTACACCAATCTACGTAGCTGACGACGAAAAGTCAGCGAATGACGATGTCGAGCAGACGATTTGATTCAGAAGTACGGTCTACGCTGTGGCATCACGCAGTGCACGCATGACACCCAGGACTGCGCAGTGCCGCAGCGCAGGTCACAAGCAGTTCCACGTGGCATCAACGAGGAGACCCGTCTGTTCGCCTGCAACGCCTGATGTGCCACACTTTTGCCATGCAAAAAAAAAGGAAAGCCATTTATTGAAGGCCCTACACACAAAAAATGTGGTTGATCCTTCTTTCATAGGGAACGGTAAAACACGAATGTGAAGTCGAATGCATGATCGTTGCCGGCATTCGCCGAAATTTCTTTGTTGGCTGCCCGGATATGTCACACGAGCGCAATGTGGTGAAGCCGAACACAGAAAACATGAAGGAACACTTTATTGGAAGGGAAGCTTCCAGGCCCATTTGGAGGGAGGGATTCTGGGGTAGGATAGGGGTTATGTGGGAGTTGAAAACAGCAAGTTGAATTGGCTCCTCCAACAAATTTGTGCCTTTAATTAGAGGCACAAAGTTGAATTTACGCCTCCAATTGAAAGCATGAATGCTGGAATATAAGCCAAGCGCTGTTCTAATGGAGAGGTTCTAATAGAGAAGACTCGCAGCTTTTGGCCACTCGTGCAAGTCCATTGTTTCATGGAGAATTGTGCTGTGGGTGTGAGGGTAGGGATTACCTGAAGTGTACATACATTGGCTTCGCTGCTAGCGCTACAGGAATCAGATCGGGAGAGGGGGGAAGGTGGGCGTTGGTAAACAGCGGTTCTTTAATGCATACCTGCATATCTGCCAGCGGTTTGGTTTGTTGTGCGCAAGCGTGTTATGACATCAGGAGACACCCGTTAATTCTGTATTGGCTACACCGTACCTGTCTCAAGCGAGCACACACACGGGCGGAGATGGCCGCACCCGTAGACGGCAGGCTCGTATTCCCACAGGCGTGAGGCGGTACAGAGGCGACGGCAGCGCGGGGCCTACGGTTATCTGGGTTACTTCGGACGACCAGCAAACCAGGTTTACGAGATAAGAATCGCGTGCGTTACGGACGAGAGGCCTGCGTTATGGGCCCTGCGTGAATTAGCGGGCCTGTTTGCCCTGGACGTTATGAAGAACGAGGGCCCCAAAATACCGGCCTTGGGCTGGCGCACACGTATACTACTGCCAGCTGTCACGCAAACAGTTGGGTAGCCGTGCGCGCTTGAAGCACGTCCGACGGTTTACTGTTCAATAACAACGAAGCACTATAATCATCAGAAGCAATTTTTTTCAGACGACTGGGGAGAGAGCGAAGGTTAGGCAGGGTGTGCTTCATTTTGCGGTTTCATGTTTTTTTCTTGGGGGAAAGGGGGGTGGAGGGGGGAGTGTTAGGGCATGTTTGGCACAACATTTATTGCATAGTCCTGATAAAAAAAAACAATGCGCTCAATGTGTACATTCATTTTATTCCTTATCTTCTTTTTTATGCCACAAAAAGGGCACTGTGTAGTATTTATGTGCGCCGCCTTCTTAACAGGTCCTTGTCACATGGCTTTTTCTGAGAAAAGGGCCCGATCTACTTCACCTTCTTCTAGTTTAGAAACAAAAACATGGGATATTCCCCCATCTCGATACAACTGAAAGCTCTAAATCGGGCTGTATAATGCTATATTTATCTCGTATGCTTCCATATTTGCCCATGAAAAAGAAATTTGATTTTATTTATCCTCGTCTTCATTTTTGTGTCGACCTGCACCCCAACACTTAAATGACCTTAAAACATCAAGTCGGTCTTCAAGAGTTGATGTCTGAAAAAAATGCAGCGGCCATTCGCTGCAAGCTTAACGGCTGAATCGTTCGTGGTCCGTGGGCCTGCAACAAAACACCTCTAGACATCTCATCACACACAAAAAGAGGAAAACAAGAATCGCGCGGATTCAGGTGGCAGGGCGTCATTGCAATCAAAACATGCTCCAGTGGGAAATTACTTTCGCCGCGATCCCACCTGCAACAACCTACATTGCCGACACCTTTCTCCGTCAGATGACACCATCAACGAGAATACGCGTCTGTACGAAACACGTATGCACATTACCTGGCCCGAGGTTGATTCGCCGACAGCGCGTACGTGGCGGGAAGATGGCAGCTGACGAGGTTGCGGCGCTACTGAGCCTAACTCTCGTAGTCGGTACGCCCTTACCTCGACAATTTCCCCAACGAGAGCGCTCTGAAAGTCACACCGTTTGGATTGCTCCAGGCGTGTAGTGGGGCGCCGGAACCATGTAGAATGTAACTAGGTTATAATTTATCTAGTAACATGGCTTCTCAAATTCAGAAGTGTCCCAAATCAAGCAGTGCTTGCTCGAAATGCTGAGCACTCCACAGGTGTAGAACAGCATAGGCGCTGTCTTTCCTCGTTCCAATCTGAATTCATTAACACTATCAAAGAAGTAATGTGCATCTCCTCCGCGCAAACCTCATACCGGCTACGAGGAATCCTTGCGAGTGTACGTTTTATTTTCGTCAGGACTGCTTACTTACGCATACGGTAGATGGCTACCCGCACCCAAACTCACGCATGGATGATCACGTCGACACGCGTACGGCGATTCATACGCAGCCGCGCCCTCGATCCCCCCGCGAGATTCGATCAGTCTGTTGAACTTGACTCCACGAGGGCCGTCAGAAGCCTCGAAATTCAAACCAAACAAACCTTCGCGCTTACTCATGCCGAGCGCCGAAGCAGGAAAGCACGGCTGAGATATTATGAAACGGGCGAGCCCGAAATTAGCAGCTCAGGAATTGGGCTTCCCGAGGTGCAGCTAGCCGTACGCCCACCCATTCGTCTTCAGGCGCCTGCCAGAGAATTATGCGGGCGGATCGGCGGCAGCCTCACAGTTGCGGCCTGAGCGTGCATGCAGGAGCCGTTTTTTTTTTTTTTAACGACGTTTGGCCCCCGACCAGCGGAAGGATCATATCTCTGACGCCTTCATACGGGTGCGATATGGGAATGAGAGATGTGGGATGCCGCGCGGCAACCGAAAATTAGAACCCACTCAGAACGTATGCAGTCTGCTGCATACTCTTGCCCGCGTCTAGGGGTGTTCTTTTTTGTCCGAAGACTCCGATGAACCTAAAGCTGACCGGTAGAAATTGTATACGTATACATACGCGGGCGCCCTAAATTGAGATCGGCATGGTGTTCGAACGGTTATTACGTCGCCCTCCTTTCTAAGACTGATAAACTATATATGCTGTTGTGAGCTACGTGCGAGTGAGATTGTAATCACGCAGCACCCAGCGGGGTCCCAGGCCGCTTGGTGTCAGCAATCGACGCAGAAGCACCGCTGCTACTGGGACGAACGCTATTTCGTCACTCGGGGGCGCTACAACTGTAATCAGGACACGTTGTCACTTTTGATTTGTGAGTATACGCGTACGCTAAATTGAGACCATGCGAGAAAGCTTACAAAGCGACGGTAATAATTCATAGAAGCGAAAAAACAGCAGCTTGATGTTTTTTGAGATGGCTTCATTATCGCAGTAAATTACAGGCACGAAGGTAAATACAGCTGCGCTTTACAATATGTGGTTTAATGTTATAGTCCTGAAAAAATGTCTTATTTGTGCCTAGGAACTTCGGTATACATTGGTACTAACTGGAACGCAAGAAAGGCAAGAAAAACGGACTTTTTATTTAAGTTTTCTTTTTATCTGAAATTTCATGTTACAGGGCGGGCCCTTGCGGGTACGTCAGATCATTACGTGTTACATTCCCTGGCCGTATCCGGGGCGTTTCCTTCAGATGTACGTACTCATTTTAAGGCAACTTAGAGTCCCGCGCGCGTAAAACTGCGATAATGTTTTTGCTATTTGGATACCACGGGCCGAGCTATGTGCTTTGGGTAGCCCGCAGGTTACAGCCGGCATTCCACGAAGGTCCATAAATTATCTAAACGCCGCCAGCAAGCCTGACGTGCACGTCGATAACGCGAGGTACTTCCATTCACACTGTATGTTAATTTTCTTGCGATCGCAGAGACATAGAAGGGCTCCGAGGGCGGACCCACCGCAGTGTCAAAGATAGGGTTAAAACATGCTGCCTTTGGTCCCGAGGAAAGATATGCCAAGCCGTAGACGGAAGGCATCGAATGGCTAGACACGTTTTTAGGCGCTTCGAGTGATAAGTCCGGCAAGGTCATTGTCCAGTTCTTTGATGAAGAGCGCCTCTGTAGTGTAAACGCAGGACACACCACAGCTTTCTATATAAAGTTCGCAGTGAAAGCAAAAACAACCTAAAGAAACACGCAGAGCTTTCAAGAACAGTCGTCATGGGTAACGGCCGGGCGCTCGCCGTAAAGAGAGGCCCGTCCCACCGCCGCATCGCTGGCTCTGTCGCAGGGCACCACGGCCACCAAAGCCCACCGCGGAGGCGAAACTACGGCGCTTTTACGAACGCTCGCCTGGCAGCGTAAACTTTAACGGCTTCCGGCTAGGTCGACGTTTACGCGTCGCGTGCTGCTTTTGGAAGCGAGAAATCCACTTCGCGTCCCATGAAAAGGTGCGCTCCTTTACGCAGCCGCAGTGACACGCGTGAATTTAATGAGGTGATCCGGTCATCGCGACGTCTAAATTTCAACGCGACAGAACTCTCGCGTCGTCCTCGCTTTCTGCATTGAGGAAGTCCGAAAGAAAACAGACCGAAGCACGACTTCACTGATCACATGTTCATGGAGAAATGCCGACTGCACCGCGTTCTGGCCGGAAATGAGGCCGTTATTTGACGGCAGGACGACAGACAGGCAGACAGACGAGACAAGACAAGACAATGTCAAACAAGGCAAGCCCAGACAGACAGACAGACAGACAGACAGACAGACAGACAGACAGACAGACAGACAGACAGACAGACAGACAGACAGACAGACAGACAGACAGACAGACAGACAGACAGACAATTCAAGACAAGACACGAGGCGCATGCAGACGTCAACAGAATCTCGATTCATAGAAACCAGCGTGCAAATTGCGGGCTAGCAGCCTCACCATGCACCGTATACGCACGCCCGGGGCGACAGGCCGTTGAAAGGATCCCCTCGCGGCACAGCCCGCGTAGAGGCATACACGACCCGCGCCAAGCCTAAACCGGATTGTTGCATTCATGAAACCAGCGCCGAACCGCGAACATGACAAGCAGGAAGTCAGACAGACAGGCCACAAGTCTCCACCAGGCGTCTCTGGATTATGAGCAATGCAATCGAGGAAGGACTCGGGAGAAATGTCAAGAAAGACTCTTAGGAACCTCTCCGGTGGCTTTTGATTAGCGTTTCAAGTCGCCTGCAGGATGACGCACCGAATACATAGCTGTTCCCCCGAAGAGATCACCGATGCCGACTTGTGTGGTCCCAGGACGGCTCGCCTGAGGTGTGGCGTATAGTCTTTGTGCGATCACGTTGGGCCACATCTACCGCAGTGTGAGCGAGCGGGGCCTTCCTATAGCGTGTAATTGATTATGCGGCTTAGCCCGATCGACTGCCGTGCGTGCTCATACGCGTGCACCGCGTTTGCACGCGTACCCGTACGTATTTTGTCGCTGTGGGGCAGTGCCGGGAGGTCCATTTCTCACGCAGCAACGCGTTTGGGGACACGGGTAATTTAGCGCTTCTCATCCTTTTTTATATCTGTATTTATTGCTGGTTGTAGCGTGACATTGAATGTAAGGCCCGTTATTAGTGCTGTTATTTATCTGGGGTGGTAAGCGAGGTAGTTATCGTATTACTGTGTGGCGGGGCGTTCTAACGTGATGTTGGGTTGGCGAACGAGGGATGTGCCTTGATTGCTTTGACCTTTACGAGGACATTCTTGATACCGAGCCTCAGTGCCGAAAGCCGGGGCATATGTTGGAAGCTCTACCGAAAAACGGTTGTGAGATTGCGTGAAATATGCGCACATATAGAAGGACGACGTTTTAGAGCGAAATATATACTATCCAATGTCTCGCAAGGTCATTCATCGCGTCGAATGACCTTACGAGGTGTGATGTCACGCCCCGTGATCATGCCGTGAGAGGCGTCGCAGCTGCAGTAGTAGTAGTACAGTCGAACCTCGTTATAACGAAGTAGGATCGGGACAGCAAATTAGTTCGTTATAACCGATAGTCGTTGTAACATCAGAGGTAAAAACCGGCTATAACGGATCGACAGTCTGGCTCGCGCAAACATACTTGATACAAAAATGCATCTTTAAGGCTTCGAACCCACTATAAGCAACGTAACCCTTACCTTTCTCTCTGTGGTGTTTCAAGCTCAATTAACCGGAATATGAGTATGTGAAATTACAACGAACAAAATTCACTTGACAAAACAGGCCTGCGTCCTTTTTTCACTGGTGAAGGATGTGCACTTAGTCTGGTGGCTACTCACAGCACCGAGCAGGATGAAGTTTTCTAGTGTCTATGAACAAGAGGACCTTTATACTTCTGCAGTTTTGGACTACGGGGCTTTTTCCAAGTAGCTTCTCAGTCTAGTGGTCAAATATTCGTTGTATCCGACATCGTGGGCGGCTCTTACGGTTTCAGCGTCGTTATAAAAGGATAAATGTCATTGAAATAAAGCGTGACCAACGAAAGTTTGTATTTAGTTCGCTATAGCTGATAATTCGCTATATCAGTGTTCGTTATAATGAGGTTAAACTGTAGTAGTAGAAGTAGTAGTAGTACTATAGTAGCAGTAGTAGCAGTGTTAGTAGTAGTAGTAGCAGTAGCAATAGTGAGCAATAGTAGTAGTTGTAGTAGTAGTAGTAGTAGTAGTAGTAGTAGTAGTAGTAGTAGTAGTAGTGTAGTAGTAGTAGTAGTAACAGTAGTAGTAACAGTAGTAGTTAGTTGTAGTAGTAGGAGTAATAATAGTAACAATAGTAGTAGTATAATAGTAGTAATAGTTGCTGTAGTAGGAGTAGTAATAGACGTCAAATCTCGTTACTACGAACCCCACATTAACGAATTCCTCAAATTTGCCAACATTTTCAAATATCCCCTGTCAGATTGGCTGTATTTTCAACGTAAAGTATTTCATAACAACGAATTTCAATATAGCGCATATTTCAGAATACCGCACGTAATTTATTTTCTCCTTTATATTCGAGGAACGACAGTATTATGAATTCGGGTAAAGTAACAGCAGCAGCAGCTCTCGCGTGAAACAGAAACCGCCGTTTCTGTGTGTGTTCCCCAAGTGCAGTTGCTATCATCATCACCATGTTTAATGCCAATTGCTAGCGCCACCACAAAGCTGTAGTTTAATGTAGCCAGCCTAGCCGCCTTTGCCCCTTCTCTCTCTCGTTGCTTTGCGGCGTCGTTCAGTGGCCAATCGGTGGGTCAGTCGCTTTTCACGCTATCCACGTGTGCGGGCAGGTATTTCTTAGTTGTAAGGGATCTTGCTGCGAAGTTTGTGCGAGATCCAACGACGATTGCAGCTATCGACGGAGCCAAGAAGAAGCGAAAGCACTCATTGTCTGGTCGCCAACGAAGACGACTCTAGGTCACGGAACACAGAAGAAGATTCGATAGTGTTGAACATTGATGTTTTAGTGCACATGAACAAAAGTCCACAGTTTTATCGCTCGGTGCAATGATGCACCCGATCAGGTATTGCGCAGGGTGAAATCCGTCGTGCGTGCTGCAATCGCCAGAAGAAAATAACTAATTTCTTCAGATAAAGCGGTATTGAAGTGAGTCCAATATCTTTGCTTATCTGCACACGCGTCTACTGCCAAGGTACGTCATTTTCATTCCCAGGTATGAACACTGTTTTATAACGGCAAGTTCTTCATTACAACAATATTTCAAAATAACGAAGGATTTTGGGCGGTCCCGCGTGATTCGTTATATCGGGATTTGACTAGTAACAATAGTAGTAGTATTAGTAGTAGTAGTACTAGTATTAGTAGGCACCACCTACAGGGTAGTGGTAGTAAGTAGTTGTAGTAGTACAACTAGTAGTAGTAGTAGTAGTAGTAGTAGTAGTAGTAGTAGTAGTAGTAGTAGTAGTAGTAGTAGTATCAGTAGGCACCACGTACTGGGTACTAGGAGTAGTAGTGGTGGTACTACGGTACCACGTGACTAGGAGTGCTTGCTTGTAGGGTTTAACGCGGCGACGCAACGCAGGCGATGAGGCGCGCTGTAGTGCAGGGCTCCGGATTAATTTTGACCACCTGGGTATCTTTAACATGCGCCGAAATCTCGTACACATGGGAGTTTTTGCTTTCATCAGAAAATCGGCCGCCGCGGCCGGGAATCGAACCCGCGACCTCGTGCTCAGCAACGTGACTAGGAGTGGTTTTAACGGCTACTTTGCCGGCGCTTGGTCGCTCAGTCTCTCCATGGATGGCGCGTTCGCTGGACAGTCTGTGCTTGCGCTCCAGCGCAGGAGACAGGCTGAATGCAATCATCCAGTATCCTGACATTCGGTGAAACACTTGGCATAGTCTGCAAAACCAAGCCGAACAGACCATTCGCTCATGACAACTAGGTTTACAATCAATCAATCAATCAATCAATCAATCAATCAATCAATCAATCAATCAATCAATCAATCAATCAATCAATCAATCAATCAATCAATTTTGTTAGTTCATGAAAATCACACATGGGGTATATATTATACAAAAAAGGTGCAAAGGTCAGAAGTTGTTGCGGGGCCTCCTTTTCCTGACCAACATTTTTTCTGTTAGGATAACAGCAAACAACCAAGCAAAGTAGCAAAAAATGTATCCCTAATTGACGCGTAAAGTACTGCGCGTATGGCAAACATCCACCTGGATGCTTGTTAGCGTCCCGAGGACGCTAACAAGCTAGCACAGGTCCGACTCATTCCGCGCTAACTTCAGTGTGTTGTGCACTGTGTTGTACACCACACCGAAAAACCGTGAAGAAAAATGGACCGCGAGCTTCATGTCGCCCTGCACCAACATTGAAGACAAATCGTTTGCCGTGCAAATAAAAACGGCGACCATGAGGAAGGAGTCAAGTGCGTGTCTTTGTCTTCTTTCTCGAGTCCTTATCATTATGATCGTAAGCACTCGTTCTGCATACGACTGCCACAGAAGCCGCTGTCCACAAAGCGTGTCATCTGGCCCGTACGCTTTCTTAACGCTGCAGTACTGTTCCTAGCGTTTAACCAAACGCAGCGAGCGCACATACCCGTTAGGTCAGTCTGTAAGCTTTTTCAGCAGCCGATGCCTGGTAACGGTGTTTCGGGAACGTTGGCTTCTATGTATACACACCTACATAAGTGCCCCACAGCGCAAAGAAGCCCAGCCTTTTCCTCCTGGAAGAGAGATCTCAACGAACGACAAATTCAGTCGTCGTGAGCTAACGGTCCCGACCAAAGCCGGGGCAGTGAAGCCGAGCTCGCGAACAGCTTCAGAAAAAAAAAAACAGAAATAAAGAACTAACACCGGCACCACGACGTATGCGCAGGCGTCGTCCTCCCAGCGGCTTCCGAGAACAAAGGGGGCTGCCTTGCGTGTTCTCCGAGGCGACGTTGCCGGGACAAATATGGGTCAAGCGTGTGCTGGTGCCGCGAAAGACGACGCGCTGTGGCGGCTCTCCCCCAAAGCCGCCGCCACGCAGTTACGCGTGCCATTGCCATGGTCATCTTGTTTCGCATTCCAATGCGACGGAGGATGGCGGGAGGTTCGAAGTGTGTCAACCAAGTGGGCGCCGTTTATTACCTGGAACCGATTGCGAGCGCTGCGATGTAGAGAACGCTTTAAAGTGGTCTCCTGGCGAGCGAAACTTCTTTTCTTAACGTGAAAGGATGTGGGGCGTGTCGTTAACTGAACGCGTTGTCGCACAGCTGAGAAGACCGAATTCTCAGGGTTGATAACCCAGTTGATAATGTAAGACCTGTGCTAGCAATGTGATTCCGCTTCTGTGGCAGACTTGTCCGCACGAACTAAATTAACTCAACCTCGCCCTCCCCCTCCCTTCCCTTGTCGCCACTGCATACTCCAGTTTACTTTCGTCACACAGCTAAAAATAAACAGCAACGTCTGCTTTTTTACTAATTAACACTGCGGCGCTAAAGCACTAAAAGATCGACAAGTGAAGCAATAACGTAGTTTTACACTTGTCGCTCACAGTTTACATGCATTTGCAGTCCTCCTTGTTCAGCTCGTCATAGTGCACTCGAGTGAACAATCCATGCCAGCCAACAAAAGCGGATTCCCCTAATGATCCCTACCTGCGTGCCATTTGACTTAAATGTTTAATTTGCAGTGTGGCTCTGCGCATGGCAGAACGTCACAGCGTAAGCCACTTGTCAAGCGGAATGGTAGACACCACTATTCAGCGACGTTTCTATGTTGGCTGCGGGAAATGGAGAGTTGAGCGTTTGTGGTGAATCTGAACCACGCAATTGCAATTGAGTGCCCGGGGTTCTGACTTTGGAGTTCTGACGGGGTTCGGACTTTGGAGTAAAAATTCGCATTAGCATGCGTACGATAAAACGTAATTGGGGCAGATTTCCTTGCTTTCTAGCGAGGAAGGATACGGAAAAATTTACTCCTTCGTTGCACTTCAGCCGAACTTGGAATGGGGCGCTTCAGTTTCACCTTTGCCAACCCGCTTCCTCGTAGTGCAAATGAAGAGCTTTTTTAGAAATTAATCAAGTCCACCTGAACAGAATTGCAGAAACAAGCATAAATATGCGACAGGGCCTAAATGCAACGCTGTCCCCCTCTAACCCCCTCTAACTCTAGCTTCAAAGCTAACTTCCCCTCGCTGACATGTAGAACATATCCCGTAAAAGCTCTGAAAATGTCCGCATTTAGGCCCTCCCTGTCACATATTTTTGCTGGTTTCCGCCACTCTGTTCAGGTGAACTTGACTCATTTTGAAAAATAAAAGCTCCTCAAACATACAATACGAGCAAGAAACATTTACCTCTCCTTACACTCCTGTGTAGCGCTTTGTATCTGAACCTGTGTCTGCTCTTACAAAACCGCTATCACCAGAGGTTGACCAGTTCTTCCAATAAAAAGGTGTATTGTCATTGCAACTGACTCCTCGCAGGGTACAATCCTATTAATCTAGTCATGCCTTACAAGTCCTCTCTACAGATCTGCCTTTGTCACAGCGTGACTTGAAATTATGGAGGATAGTCAGCTTCCCACAAAAGAGAATGAAGACACTAAGTGGTAAAAGTAATAGCTTTATTAATTGAAAGGGGGCCCGAGAGAACACTATGATAAAAAGCTTCGCGCGTTAAAACGTTGCGTGGATGACCACAGAAACGAAAAAGAAATCCTCGAGGAGCTCGCAATCTACTCATCTAGTCCTACGGACTCTTTCTAAAATTTGTCTTCGTCCAAACCAGCCTTTCTACTCGTTTAGCACCGGGAGGGCACTGTTCTAAGCGGCGACCTGCAAAGTAAATTAAACGTCGCTCGTAGCGAGATTCGGGTTGCGGACAAAGCGTCATTTTGAGGCGTCATTTTGAGCAAATTTGAGACGTCGGCACTTGCACAATTAGCGTGGCTTGCTGAAGCAGCAGCGCTATTCCGGGCTTTCAGAAGTGGCTCCACGGCAGGTCTCGTGTCCACACAGCCATTGTCATCCACCTCCTAGCGAACTGGACACACTTGACGCCCCTACCAAACCCTCAAGACACAGACGGCGCGAACGGTCATTTACACTGCCACAGGCTAGGTTGGTGTTAGCCCGTATGGTATTGGGGACGATTAGGCGGAGCAATTGCCGGCAGCTATGCAAGGCTAAGTCCGCCTTATTCAGCAATACTTACTTACTTACTTACTTAGCCCGTCTTCGTCTGGGATGTTATTGAAGCATAAGTGTCCTTGAGGGCGTGTCCAGCTGTAGTATGTATATTTAGACGCTGACATATATGTATATGCGTCTTCTTGCCGAAACGTTGGAACCGTACGGAAGCCGCGAAGTCCTTTTCTTAAAAAAAAAAAGTCCATTTTGTTAAGCTTTTTTTTTTGCCCTCTAATTTACCAGGCATGCATTTCGTTGCTCCGTCTATCCTAAATAGGCGCGGTGAGAATTCTTCAGCGTTGTTGCTCCTTAGCCAAACCCGCGGTGAGAACAGTTGCAGAAAAACTAAAAATTATTTACAAACGTACAAACGTGGCACTCTAACCGCGAGGAGAACGGGAGACGCAGGTAGTGTACCTTGTCGCAAGAGCTAAACTGCAAAGGTCCAGCGGAACTGCCTTTGTCGTAAAGCAGTTTTCGATTCCACCTCCTTCGAGGCGACTTCTAGTATTACCCGGAGCACACACGTCTTGCCTTTTGAGACATGTTACGATTGCTGGTTGAGCGACCCTCTCCAAGCCTTGGAACGAGGCGGGAAAAACCGACCGAGACACAGGTTAGGCGACTTCTCCCGTGTATTACACATGCACGTCACCCAAGCGCGACGGTAGAAGACTGCTGGCTTAAGTTTTCTCTCGCTTCCATCCTACACGCGAATAACCATCCCAACGACAAGCGGGCTTCGGAATGCACATTCTACCAATGCTGATCGCAGAGAGAGGGTGGGGGGAGCCCGCGTCTCTGGCCATTTCAAATACAGTAATAAAGTGGTCTCCATAACAGCCTTGTATAAGCCTCATTCTGTTACGGGCCCCAATCGAAGGCAATGGCAGGTGCAGGAGACGTCCTCCGTGGCAGAGGCGAAGAAGAGGTCTTCCAGCCTCTTACGCCTGGACAGTGGAGGAAGAGGCCCCAACTGCCCCAACCACGTGATCCGGGCATCGCGAAATCAAAGTAAAAGCGGGGGAAGGCGCTCGGCTCTCTTAGCCGGGGGCCACCGGATACACGGTACGCCCTTGGACAACTGCTGCTGGGGCTGCTCGTCGCAGAGAGGGAGATGGAGAGAGGGAGCTCGGACGTTCTTGCACCTGCTCTACTTGTTCGCTTGCTAAGCCTCTCCAAAGGCCCGGTCTGATACGTCCCTCGGAGCAGAAAGGTCCGGCGGTGGCTATTAGGCAGGATGCTTGATGCTGCTGGCTCGAGACAGGTCCGCAGTGATTGCCACCGCCTCACGACGGCTCGCGTGCTCGCTTTGTCTCTCCTCATGAGTCCCAGGATTCAGTGTTAGGGTTGCCCCTTTGTTTTCGCGTTGCTGGCGCTCCCTGTCTCGTTGCACGGGCGGAGTTCGTGGCGAGATCTCACGTTGCGCCCGAGGCTTATGAACGCACTCAATTGGAGGTGCGGAGACAATGAACGAGCCGTGTAGGTATGCGACGGCTGAGCTGCTGTGGCGGAAGACGTTTGTTGAGATCCGACGCGCCCTGGCGTTACCCTTAGCATTGGAGGGTGAAGGAACACTGGAGAGGGTGGGATGAAGGAACACGGGGAGGGAGGATCAGGAAGACTGGTTGGGTTAAGTAAGTGCGGGTACTTTTGTCTTTGCAAGCGGCAGCGGATTATCGGGGAGATGGCCGTTCTCCTACTGCGCCCCCTGCCCCTCCCGCCCTCCATCAAAAAAAAAAAAAAAAAAAAACGAAATGAAAAATATTTTGTCAACGCATCCTTCTGGAACTACGCACTTACATCTCCATAGCCTAAAACCCCAAGAATATGCACCCCGTCCATAAACACGGTCGCGGACAAGCACGCATCCGAATTCTTCGCAAGATGCTTCGAGGTCAGCCCCGAGACATCCGCTACTTTGACGCAGCCAAATATGACAGTAAACGGGCCTTCGCGGTTGCCCTCATAGACCACCAGAGAATTGAACTGACTTGCGGAACAATAATCGGCAAAGACTCCACAATTGCAGAAGAAATCGCAACAGCCCTAGCAGCCACTACAGCTCAAGACCTCGTCACCAATATTACATCGTCATTACACCGCCGGTCACATTGATGCCTATAGCCATCTGCATCCTGCAATCCACTCCCAACCCCCCCCCCCCCCCCCTCACATCCCCCTCTTCGACCTCTACAATCTTTGGACCCCAGGACATGAGTCTCTGGAGGGGAATCAGGCGGCTCGTGCTGCTGCCCGGGCGCATATCTACCGGGCGTTCCCGTACAACACTCCGCCGTCACCATCAGAAGACTACCATTCTGTGCCTCAAAGGTACAAAGATATCCTTCAATACTTCCGCCTCGAACACCGCATCTTACCCCGCCTCACGACAAGTTGACTGAGAAAGAAGCCACCCCCTACTGCCGCCTTAAAACCAACCCATACCAGCACGGCACCCTCCTCCACGTCATTCACCACACCTCCTACTCCGCCAGCTGCAAGTACTGTTCCCAACCGTACATACTCTACGACATGATCCCACACACCCACACTCCCCCCTCCCCCCATCTCCTCCTTCAACTATGAGCAGTGGGAAGGCATGCTAGCCAGCCCGGACCCCGGCAATCAGCTCCGGCTGGTGGAAACGGCCCGCCAGGCAGCGACCGCCTAGAAACTTCTCGACTGAGAAGACCCCCCATCGCCATGGGTACTGAATTTTGGGGAAAATACTGTTTATTCCTCCCCCTGTTCTTCCACAAATTGGCAATCGTGGACATGAACATTGGTACTTTGCGGGGAAGATTCAAGTTCAACTGTAGTCCCAGTTTTATGCGATTATATGGAAGAGGGAGACACAAAAATTCCTTTCCTTCATTTTTCCCACCAGAAGGTCCTAAGCCTTTTGGTCATATCTGCAGATAATCTTGAAAAGGTGGCGAGTAATAGGCCATGTAGTGTCGTCTTAAGATTATATATTTCGCCCCAAAAACAATTTCGAAGTTCTACACCCTATTACCATGCACAGTCATACATTGTCTAGCAAAAATACGCACGCTGGCCACAAGCGAGCCTGAGAGGAAGAGTAAGATCAAACGAAACACTTATTTAGCCGATTCCAGTTGCAGTGGCGATCTACCTGTCATAACTAGGCTGTTCAGCAAATTTCTCAGCATTTCTCCAACTTGGTTTTTGTCATATAATGATTGACGGCTCGAGAGACGTATATACAGTTATGAGTGAGAACACCCCCTTCCATATATGGTGTTGCATCGCGAGGCGTTGCATTGTAGCAACAAAATCATGACGTTGACAAATTGTAATCTACACACCCGACCCCACAGCAGCAAAAGTATATAAGAAACACAGAGCCCGAGCTCCGAGCTTCAATTAACACTCCTCTACCATCATCAACGGTACACAGTACTATACATACGCGGGGTTACGGTCATCGCGAACAGTGCAAAACAACAATACACCAAATTCTGTTCTCGAAATAGACGTAGATAATCGCTATGTACAGTGTCACTGACCCTTCCGATGTTTACATATGACTACCAATACATTTATCGGTAGCTTTCGTTGATCAATTTCATGAGCAGGCCGATACCGATGTTCGAGTCGCAATCGAGTCTTCCGCCTAATTGCTTAACTCGGGTCGGTTCCCTAATATGCTCATCGTCGTCCGAAGTGCGCTACGTCTGCATTCCTGGCTGTGATGGGTTCTCGCAAGGAGCCCACAAGCACCGGTTGTAGTACCATTATTCTTTATTTTTTCCTTGTGCATGCGGGCTAACATCTCCCGCGGCAACCAACGCGCATCAACGACCCTCGGTCAATGATCGGAACGACCTGTAGTCTCACCGCCGATTCAGGTTCCGCCCGAAGGGTAATAACGTTAGGTGGCTGCGATGAAGTGTTTCCGGCGCATTAATTAGACGTCGGCGACTAATAATTTGCCGGGTAATGAATATGGCAGAACCATGATGCACCGTGAGTTTATGAGCCGCTTCGCCCTTTCGTCACAAAAGCATAATGAACCTACGCAATTTCTTTATGTGTTACGTTTTTTGTACGCTTACAAGGTAACTGCTAAATGCGGCCTGCCTTGTCAGCAACTTCATGAGCACGCACGTAAGGTAGGTGTCGGTGGTCAGATTAATGAATGCGGCACAAACGAAGAAAGGGAGTACGCCTGTGACGTTGGCTGTCGGCAACTTTCTATACGGGCTGTCTTAACTAGCACGACCTCGGAGTGTTCCCAGGGGGAAGATTGTTTGTGCGGCAAATGTACTGAGGGTGGAGCTGCGTCGACATTGCTACATGACTGCCACAACGTGGCCGAAGTTAAGGGTTTTCCTCGTGCTAAGCACTCAAAAAGTGACTAAAATCTCATTAAGTTTCTCGCTTATCAGTGTCAAGGGCAAGCACCGCCACATGTTCGGTTTGTTGCTATGAAGGGCATTCCTGCAATCAGCTTTCATTCGGTTCTTTTCTTTTTTTTTTTTTTGAGATAGTGGGGCGGCGAGCATATAAAGTGAAACTGATATGCTTTTCACACTTCACAAGCGCACTACTGAACCATTCAGTACGTCCTTTGAAGAGTGTTTTACTCTGACGCAACGCATTTTTTGAGTCGGAGCAGCTCACATATTCGAACGAAGCAAAAGAGCGAAAGAATAAGCTTCTCGGAAGCCTTAGATGTCTCCTCAAACGCGAAAACCGACCGCCGTCATCGCCGCAATACGAATGGTACCAAAATGGCCACTGCTGTAAAGAAAAAAAAAACCATTAAAATACACTTAGGGTCCTGTCAGATTTGAACTCAGGTCTCCAGTGTAGGCGCTCAGTGGGCCACCACTGCGTTAACCCTGCACCCTGCAGAATGACAGGTGAACGTGATGGCACGTGAGTACAACGGGTACACGCGGAGCAGTGCTTTGACTGTGGGGAAGCTGCAGCGTGCATTGTGGCCAGCCTGCTTCTCGGTGTAATTCGCGTCACAAGACGATGAAATGAAAGCGGAGTAAGAGATGCAAACATGATATAGCTGTAAAGAATTCTTTGGTAATCTCTAGGCTTTCGCTTTCAAACCTCCCCAGCAGAATTACGTGCCCGAGGAATATTTCCTTTACTTAATGCAGACGCTCATTTGTTCCAAAATAATAGTCAAAGGGCAAGTGCAAAATGGCAACGTAACAGTAACTTACCGCGTGAGAAATTCGCAAAACAAGTGAACCTAAGAAACCCGCAAGTCACGAATAGAAGGTGTTATAATTCCCTGCTGAATGGAGTGCCTGTCGAATGGTTAACTATTAGTGTACAAATTTCAATCTTCACACTAAGTTTCAGCTGTTGTTGAATAACGTTTATTGGAGCCGAAAAAAAAACAAGAAAGGAAAGAATGGTGGGTGGCATGTTTTTAAAAATAAAACACACGAATGCTCTGTTCACAAACTATTCGCGTAGAAATACCCTGCACATGTAAAAAAAAATCACGTCCACACAAAACAAATTCCTCAGGTCAAGCAAGAAAATGCCCCTTAAAACTTTTCCACCGAAGGAGACGATTACGCGGTTATGTAATCGCTCTCGAAAAACAGATTATACTCCAAATCATAAGCCGCACCTACAAGCAACCCCGCATAGTAGGCCCAACCTAAAGATAGGATCTAATTCCGATACCCCGCTTTGATATGACGCAAGGTAAAAACAGGAAATTATCCGACACAGAATTATTAGGCCTACAGCTAGGAGCCGCTAAGCGAAAGAGCCCAGAGACAGAAGTGGGGAGGGAGGTGATTTATTTTGCAGTCGAAAGGGAAAGTTAAGCGGCCACGCTTGTGCAACGAGCACGCCGTCAATTTTCCCTATAGCCGTAATTTTTCCCCATTGTAAAATGATCCGCGTGCTTTCGTAAATCGACGAGCTCATCTCTCTAAAGTAATGTCGGTACAAGGGTTCGGACAGCGCTGGGAGGGGCGGCGCTTTCACGACGGCCGTATGTCTTGACCGGTTCAGTCGGCGTGTATAATACCCCTGATGGGGTTTCCGTGTCGGTTACTTTTTTTTAAGTTTGGGTTTCTTTTTAATTTTTGTATCTTTAGATGAATGTGCGTGCTTGATTCAATTTACTCCCAAGTCAAGCTTAGCCAGCGCGACGGAAACGTTACGATGACAAGTGGCTCGGCGCTTCGCGAGCGGCAGTGATCGAAGCTCCTTTTCACTGCCCGGAAATGCTGCGCTACAAACATGGTGTGACGCAACTGTTTAGACGCGCGATACTTCATGGGGTGCGTCCTGTCCCGTGAAGCTTCTGCTACGGCTTGGAGAGGGCGACATCTGTCAACTATATTCAGAAAAATTTTAGGAAAAGATGTGCCGCTGCAGCATGAGTAAAATTAGTTAATGTCACGCTTACATGCTACCAAGCTGAGTTAGAAGGCCGGTGATTTTTAAAGCAAAGCTTTACTACTTTCATCCAGCGATTTGTGGAGGATGCGCAAATGTCCTTTTGACCGGAGACACACCCCCAGCGACACACCCCTCGAAGCGCATCGCGTGATTCGCTGGGTCCGCTGTTGGCGCCTGCGGGCGCCTACAGCGGTCGCCACCGCCGCTGCGGCCGAGGCAGCCAACAACCCCCGCAGCCTCCCATGCATGCGGCGCTGGGTCGTTCCACTGTTCAAGAGTTGGGTTGGGTATTCGCCGTATGCTTGCAATGTCGGGGCAAGCCCACGTAACGTGGTCAATGGAGGCGTGCTGAGTTGTGCAAGAAGGGCATTTGTTTGAAGGGTGAATTGTAGAGTACAAGGCGGGGAGCCTTCCTAGGTGTGGGAAGGTGTTTGTTTGTAGTTGACGCCAGAGAGAGAGAGAGAGAGAATAGTCTTTAATGATACTGGTGAGGTTAGCCTGGCCAAGGCGCCTAGCTTGCTACACCAGATGTATAAAAAAAATGAAATTAACGAACAGGTGATGATATTGACTGTGATGAAGATGACGGGCTCATTAAGAGAGTCCTGTTTAAAGAGTCTGATCAATCCTGTGCTTCGCAGGAAAGACAATAGAGCTTTTGTCGCCCGAGATGCTCGTTTGGCGTTCGACCAAGGGCCTAGCACGTCACTTAGAGTTATCGCTTCTTCTCTCGTTAGGGATTTGTACGGAGCAGGAAAGGCTTGTCGGGTGGGTCGCTGGTACTGTACAATTGTGTTGTATTGCAGCATTATGGGCTCCGGGGAATAATCCTCCAGTGGCGCGCGGGAGGCGTGGGCTCGGGCGACAGCGTTAGCTCGCTGATTGTCACGAAGAGAGTCGTGTCCGGGAGCCCATACTATTGTAACACTTAGGAAGGTGTTCTAGCGCCTTGGTGGCGAGAATGCGGTGCGCTATTGAAGAGACCCTGCCCCTTGCATAGATCCGGCAGGCAGCCTCGGAGTCGGTGATGACGAGTACGTGTTTTTGGCCTGACGCGCTGGAAACTACGGCAATGGCTATAGCTGCCTCTTGTGCCTCTGTTGGGCTGCTTGTGTTGACGGAGGCCGAAGCTAACTCCTGCAGGTCTAGGTCGATGACGGAAATTGTCATCGCTGGCCGATGTGGATGCTTGGCTGCGTCCGTGAACCTCGAACCTGGGTGACTGCCGAATCTGGACTGAATATATTTGCTCTCGTTCTCCCTGTATGGTACTCGGGGTGCATGTTTTGAGGAATTGGTGCCCCGTTGAGTTTCTCTCTGAGCTCGAGGTGCAAGTTCTCCGTCTTCACGGTGGGCCCTCCAGCGTTGGTGGAATATCCCAGACGACGGAGTACATGCATGCCGGTAGGAGTGGAACAATAGCCCCTCTTCACACCTATCCCACGAGGAGCGTTTCCGTTAGCGGCAATAGATCGTCGTGCAGTTCCCCACAGCTGCAACACACGACTACGAAAACAAAAAGAACACAAGAGGACCCTCAGGTTATAACGGGATGCACCGCCTCCAATCAACGACCGTTCTGAGACACCGAAAGTGGTGGGTTGCAGCGGCATAGGTCAGCGATCCCCCGGGGATATGAAATGGTCGGCCGTGCAATTAATGAATTACCGCGCACGACGGCTCGGGTCACCGCGGCGTGCACATAGAACGCTGTGGCGATGACTGCGGACGGGGGCTTGGTCGTGCCCAATGCCTTCTGTCTGCGCATCGTTGGGTGTGTCGTTGAGCGCGCGGAGGTGCATACAGAGCGGACTGGGCCCCCTCTTTTTCGCCGCCCTGAAGGCACTCGGCGCAGTGCGGAGATTACAGCCCTTCTTTTCTGACTGCGTCTGTACCTTTCTTTGCGGCTGCGCACTGCGGAAAGCAAACCGGAAGAAGAGTAGCGCGGTGAACTATTCATCGCGCAACTCCCCAGTCCATTCTCCGCCTCCTCATCCTTCACAGATGTATCGTTAGCGCCTGGGAGAGCGGTACATTTGTAGGCTTGGGGTACAGAGCAGTACAGGAATTGCGCGTAACTTATCACTTGCGCTTATGCGCAAGCGTAAAAAACAATTCGGAGTAGGAAAATCTGAAATCTGGATTACTTCGGGTACTGGGTGTTTAATTCACCAAATTTCCAAGGAAGTTTTCTTCTTCAATAGCTCGGACGATGCACTACTACGCGCACTGTAAAGTAAGTCATTTTTCCGTCGAGAGGGGGTTATTTGCTGTTGCAGCACCTAACTTTTAACCCAGTATACACGAACTTCGGTGCCCGTTGAAGCGGTCCGGCAATGTCTAATCAAAGTATAGGGTTTAGACAGAGTGGTTGAAAGCTCAGATGTTTCCTACATGCATTAGGCATCTATATACTTTAAAATAATTTTTTTTCCCTTGACGGCTGCTAAGAAGGAACTGTCTCGTAGCCCGTCATGCGCGGAAAAAACGATCGCAACAACAAAGTCTGTAAAGGCTGGTTCACTGCAAACATACCCTTACTCAGCGAAAGCCGACTTCAAACAAAGATAAGTGATTGGCTTTATGAAAACCATGGGATAGTTCTGAAAAGCTTGAATTTCGGCGACAAAGTCAACTGGTGTTATTGTTCGTGGACATAACACTAAGTTGAATGCGAACAAAAAGTATGTTCGAAAGCCCATCTCGACGCCTAAAATAGGTCACAGTGTTAAAAATTAAAAAAAAAAATCATCGTCAGTTTGCAACTACCGCTGCCGTTCTGTCACGAGTCTAGCAGCGATTGATTGCTTGTCTTTCTGTATTCACAACTTCTGCCTTTGACAATCCTTTTGTCGACACAAAGAGCTTGGCTCTGTTGTTGGACTCAGACAGCGAGTTGATCTCGGCCTCTCTGTATATAGCTCTAAGACACACTGTATGCCTCCAACGTTTGTCCGTATAGGCGCAAACATTTGATACATGCACACGTCAAGCCGTCTCATGGGTAGCACAGTTCACACAGACGGTGCTTTGGGTATCATATCAAGATTAAGAAGAACAAGGCCCTCCACCCAGAGCTGGACCTTAATGCTGTGACAAGAATATAGGTCAAGCGACAATATTACTGCCTTCGCAATTTATTCTCAGTATCTCGTTCGCGTCGTTCAACTTTCCCGCTTATTTTCGGCAACTCAGACATAGCAGTGCAGCCAACCTGCAACACCTGTAATAAAACACAAGAGCACCGCCGGGGTGTAGACGAAACGGCGGGGCTCTTGTGTTTTCTTAGAGAAGCCGCCATACAGGACCACATTTAGTCGGGACACTGACGGCCCCCCCCCCCGCCCCCCCCCCCCCTTCCTCCAACTCCCTCCCCATCTTCCCCTCCGGCGATGACAAAGGTCAAGGCACGGAGTGTAATTAGGATTAATACATACATATTACAACAACAACAACACAAGAGCCCCGCTGTGCCTGGGGGCATCGCACAATCGCGTCGGCACGCGCCCTCCAGCCGACCGGCGGCCTCCTCGCCTGGCCACACTCTCATCGGCATCGAGCTCGACAGGCACTGCGAGAAATGCTCCCATTGTGAGGGGCGCATGCCGGCGATTTTCGCGCTCGTCGCTCCAAGAGCACGCATGCGTTTATATTATAGATGGGTATACGACAGGAGTTCAAGGCGCGTAAGGGACCCCCGGGCATTCACGGCGAGGTGATGGCCGCAGCGAAAAGTGATGGTTCGTCGGCGCGTCGTCGTGGATCTGTCCATCCGCGTTATGGATGTGCATGGGCGAGCCGCCGTGTCAACGACCGCCCGCGCCAGCTGTGCCGCGGGCTGTGCGCGTGTGCGAGCGAATCACCCCGCTTGAGACCCTCGGGGTTTGTGCCTTGTAATATACGCGTACGTGCCACGCCACTCCGATTAAAATTTCTCATGCGTGTACGTACGAGGACGATAGAGGTGAGCCGGTTATTTGATTGATTTTTTTTGTCAACGCTAACAGGTGGCTGTGCCTTTCGCTAGTGGTCAAAATTTTCTTATATTTTTACTGTATTTGCTGGCTAGCTCTACTCCAGGATGTGGGTGAGACATATGCATGGCCATGGGCTGAGTATATCGGGTGCAAAGGGTGTCAGAGGCACGGGAAGTCATGAGATTAAACAATATTTGCATTGCAAGTTTAGGTTTTATTCTTCAAGTGCCTTAATTATGTCCGTGTGTGCGTCCGTCCGTCCGTCCGTCCGTCCGTCCGTCCGTCTGTCCGTCCGCCCGTCCATCTGTCTGTCTGTCTGTCTGTCTGTCTGTCTGTCTGTCTGTCTGTCTGTCTGTCTGTCTGTCTGTCTGTCTGTCTGTCTGTCTGTGCGCACGCGGGTGCATACAGGAACTGGAATTTTTTCGTGAACTGAATGACAAGCTCACCCGACAAGGTTAAGCTTCAACTTATGAAAACATTTTCTTATGCCGTAGGGCAATCTTTCGCACGCGCGCACACACACACACAGAAAAAAAAAAACTAGGTACGCCGACATTTGTAAAGCCTCCCGCGGCCTGCGGAGCGCGGTGGATGCAAGTAAAAAAAAATTTCGGTTGGTTGCGAATCTGGTCACGTTGTTGTTTCGTAAAAAAGAGAATGCATAAAATCAAACAGAAGTTGCACATTTTCTAATTAATATAGCGGAACGACAATGCTATAAAAAGTAACTTACGACAGGTACGATTTTATTGTCATAGAGTAGATTGCTTGCATTTGCATTGGAGGCAGGGTGAGCTATTTGTGACAACACGGATCTCTTGATTATTTATGCTCTGAATATATGTTAGATCAACAGACATATGTGTTTCCCCAAGGAGCAACACCTTACATGATATGAGAACACATGAAGGCAAAATAGAGGAGCAGATGTACATTTAGGGGAAAAACTTTAGTAGCTTTTATTAGAGACCGAATAAGAATGCTTTGTGCAAAATACTGAAAGCGAATTTAGGGGCGCCCGACGTATACTGCTTTGTAAGAATGCATGGGGTTTCACGAAAATAGTTATTAACAGACGGTAGAGCCTTCAAAATTTGATATAACATTCCAAATATTGCTACTGAAAAATGCCTTCCCATGTAACGCAGTTGTGTACAGCCTTGAAGCTGACTTCAAAGAGAATCCGTTCACAACAGAGGGGTTTACACATTTACCAACAATTCCACTTCGGAGTTCCCGCATATTTTTTGCTTTCATTTTTACGACACCGCAAGCAAACTCACAAACCTAGACAGTACTTCTTTTCAGCAGTGTTCACACAGCGCCAGTTTCAAAGAATCCCATGCTCCTGTAAGCCCTCACCCGCTCAGTACAGCAAGCAAGGACAAGAAAAAAAAGCCCAATCACCTATATCCATTCATCATTTTAGCCGTATATCCCGGCGTCTCCTCCGCTCGTTAGTTAACGTGGAAGATTGTTGTGCCTCGCCGCAGCAGGTGCTCACCGACGTCGAACTCACAGATCGTGTCTCTGCAAAACCCAAACCAGTCTTAGTTTGGCGTCACTATTTTTCTTCAGACATTCGCACCATGTACGCTGCAAGAAAAGAAAAGAAGGTGGGGGGGGGGTCGGTCTCGGACACGGCAGCGTCCTTGATGTTGCGGCCAAGCATGACAGATCGCGGGTGCCTCCTCTCTCTCTCGTTCCTCGACCAGCACACAGTCCAGGCGCACTAGGCGTGCGCCTCTCGTGCTCTTCGCGGCCAGGCGTTTAGTTGCGACTGCTAGCGGACGCAATCGCGACGCCCCTTTGCGTCGGGAGGTCTTCCGGTATTTATCTTTTCCTCCCGATGTCGCGTATCCAGGCTCGTTTACTGCTCGCACTTGCCGCCTCTCGCGAGTGTGGTCATCCCATCTCTCTAGAGCTTGAACGGAGCACTAGACCATAACTGAGGGGCCACTCTCCCCCGCCACGCTGTTCTTAGATTGGACTCCTTTTCGGACGTAACGTGGACGCCCCGTTGCCGTCACATTGTCCTCTGAGAGGGCCTAGCTTGTGATGAGCGAGGCACTTAAGACAAAAGGTCCCCGCGTCTGTGCTTGCCAGCTCGCAACTTAGCCGATTTGTAATACCGGGTTTTTAGTCGCGCGGCGACTACAAACGATGCTCGCACCCACTGTTTCTGGTGACAGCGGAGAAACAACTGCCATAATTTTTTTAATTGCGATGTGGGCGTGTTTCCTTCGCCGTTAATGAGGTAGCAGATGGACGCTTCCACAATGCGGAAGATGAGCTTTCCTGAAATTGGTCACGTGCTCTAAATTGCTGCTGCGGAGGCCGGTTAACACCAAACAAGAAAAAAAAAAGAACTTTTGCGCGTAGCTTTATGCCCTTTGTTATTTGTGTTGGCGGGCAAGTAGCGTGATGAAATGGCCACGACGAGAAAGGTAAGCGAATAGACATCAGTGCAGCGCAATTAACTTTCCACTCTCTGGCATAAACCGACCGGCGGGAAATTTCATGACGATCGATTCGATTGCTTCTGAGCCGGTCGGCGAACGCACAGCCAGAGCACACAGCAAGTTCGTCTCTACCGGTGAAGGAAGGAATGCTCATAGGACGTGCGGACACGATATCGCTGGGCGTGCGCGCATAAGCGAAACTGCACTCGTCGACAGTCTCTCTTTTGAAGTACTTGACAGATTAGCTGCGCCCAATCGAAGCTCGCCAACATGCGCCGGGCTTGTGTATCAATTCTATATTTTTCTGGCTTTTAGCTGCAACGGAGCGAATTACCTCCTAAATTTAGCAGCGATGAGCTAACCGAGGCCCACTGCGAACGTTTATAACGTAAAGGACCCCTTACCCTCTTTCCATTTCACTTTATCTTTGTATTATCTACCTCAATACTCACATTTTTGATATCGTAAATTTAGATGGTTTGGGTTAAACCGCTAGTCCTCTGTCATTCATTCATTCATTCATTCATTCATTCATTCATTCATTCATTCATTCATTCATTCATTCATTCATTCATTCATTCATTCATTCATTCATTCGCTTATTCATTTATTTCTTCCTTCGCTTGTTCCGTTCGTTCATCCTTTCATTCAGTCAGTCAGTCCTTTACATATATCACTTCTTTAGCAAAATCTACACCAAAAGACTTGAACCTTGCGATCACAGTGAGTCACTACGCAAAAAAATATACCGTACCCGTCCAGTCAGTCCCTCACAGCATGAAGAGCGATCTGCGATCTCGCACATCATTATACAGCAAGGTTCAAACTATCATTGTTCACACCATCTCACTTTTTGTTTGCGTCAAGGAAACAACTGCATTACGGACGCCGGGCACCTTCTGTTTCAAAGTGTCACCGCCCATCGGCTTCCTGCGTAAGGTCACCTGACCGCCGGTGTGTGGCTGCCCCCCCCCCCCCCCCCTACCCCTCCTACCACCCAAGGAGGTTATATAAAACAAAAATACACATCCTTGAGCTGCAGGCGATGGAACCCTCGCCAACTGACCATTTGAACGCCGTTGTTCACGCTTCGCCAACCCTGTGTTCTCCCTCCGCGTAGGACTAACCACGATCATCTAGACGGGATGTCGCCTGCATACAGGCGACATCTCGTTCAGACGTCCGGACGCAGGCTCATTTTGATTCTTTTTTCTTAGTCGCTTTTTTCATCCCGGTTTTTTTTTTTTGTAAATTTCGGCTATACGTGCTTTACGAGGTGGTCTTTAGTGGGCACGCCTTATCTTTTGTACTTCACCGCTGCACTGGAGAGTTTTTTTTTTTTTCGTATTTGTACTCCCCGAGCCAGTTGGAGAAAAAGCGTCTTGAAGCGACCATTTTCGACGAAGCGTGATACGTGCACACACCCACACTTCTGTATATACGGTACGGTTTACTATGCGATGCGCTCGAGAGTACAAAACGGCGTGCAGTATGATCATCGTTTCGGTGTATGTGTTTCCGGTGCTTAACAAAACGGCGCTAAGGGAAGTAACGATTCTGTGGACGCTCCAAGTGTTCGTCGTATTCTTTCTTTTTTTTCTTTTTTTACGAGTGACATGGGCAGGGCAGTTCGCCTAGCACTCCATTTTCACGAGTATATGTATGAGTATATTGAGTATATGACATATGTGTGCACGCTCTGGTTTTGTTTGCAGGTAGGTGCGAAGCGAACACTTTGATTCTTAAATGTTGGAATGCTTACTATTGTGTCTCTAAACTACTGCCTGTTTTCCTTTCAAAGGCCATGTTCTGCTTCGTTCCGCGTCAATTTTGCCGTACGGCCCCCCGGGCTTTTTTCTATATTTCCGTTCCGTTCGCACCCATTTGCTCCGCAGTTATTCCTTGCAATCTTTTCCACGATGGCGTCCACGCCTGCGCTTATGTAATTACAGTGGCCAACAGAACTAATTCTCCAGGCATGCTGGTGTAGGATTGCATGCATTGCAACCACACCCTTTTCTGTCACTCTTCCCGGCGCATGCAGTGATCTTCGTCGCCATAGCCTAAGGCGCTTCGCTCTAGCCTTTGCAGTCCGAGATGCGCGCTCTCCTCGTTACCATAGCAACGGCACTCGATAAAAGGGGAACCGGATAGGATCTCACGACGTGCGCCGCGACACCTTGCCGCTGTGAAATGTGCAACGAGGTGACGCGCAAAAAGAGAGGGGCCCATTTACTTTCATAATGTGCAAATATCATTAGAATAATGAGCGGAGCCGCCGGCATGGCTGAAATTTATATCCTTACAAACGCGTCTATAGCCTTTTAGATCTGATAGCTCCGAATGAGGATAAGGGCAGCAAATGTTTAATCCTCCAAACAACTTTATCAGAGTAACAGGATAGTCATTTCCGTTCTACTAACAGCGCCATCGGCAATACCACCCTAGACCAACACTGTAAATGCAAACAGTATCCAATCATTTCTTTCTCCATTGGTGCGACCTCCACCCATCGACAACCAATATTCCAAGTTGAATAAAACATAAGCGAATATGCTCACTTGGGAGTCTCTCGTAACGTCACAACGCGTTAAATGGGTAAGGTACGTCGCAGAAGTCCGACCACTGGAAAACAGACCATTATCCGTGCTTGCCTCTGCCTCCTTTTTTTCCCTTTTTACTTGTCCAGCATCAGACCATTGCTGTGTTATCTTCCGTAAACCCGTGACACACAACGTTCACCGCTGACGGCAGCCAGGAATTTTCCCGCAGTACTAACAATCAAGACAACCGATACGCGCGTCCTCTACTCGTAAGCTTCAGTAGGACACGCGAATAAGCGAATTACTGTGATTAAGGACGACCAGGGTTTAGGCTTACGGATTCATCCGCAGCACGCCACGCATTTGCGCGGGAGCAGCCATGCATTGCAAATTAATGACGCACGAATACAAACCTCCCCATCAAACCAAATTCGTGGCCTTTGTCTTCTTTCAAGCGCACTGCAGCAGTTTTCTGCGCCCGCGTTGTCTTGGCCATCGAATACACGCTACGTGCACGCCCTTTGCAGAATATAAGAGCGCTCCCCGCGGCCACCAATGCTTGCGTTTACTTCTGCCGGAGGACTGAGGGTCGTCTGTGTTTCGCCAGTGCTAATTCTGGCAAGGCTTTCAGTGCCAACCCCCTACCTCGAGCTCGCGTGCACCCTTCAATTCAAAGACCCCTAACGTCAGAGGCTTCCGACCTTCCGACCCTTGAATCCTACGCATGGTTCTTGTGTTCTTCTTCCACGGCACGCGCAACAGTGCGTGTTTCAGGCTGGCCATGCGTATTTTGAGGTTGGAGACCTTCGAGTATAAGCAAGGCTGTAAAGTTCATGGAACCACAAACGCGTGCCCCGCTGTAGTTATACGATGGGTCGTGGGTCCGGATAAATGCTTTTGGCTCGGCGCTTGTATCGAGCACGACAATGTTTCGATTGTGCGCTGCGTGGGAGGGCATGATGTGCGGGTGGGCATTCTGAAGGCGTGGGAGCAGCGATTTCATTGGGGGCCGGGAAGGCATATTTTGGTCGCGTCTATAATGCGTGCAACGAAGCGCGATCATACGAGCGGAAGAGGTTAAAGTAGCAGGCCATGATGGCGGGGTTTAGGCACGAACTTCACGGGGTGAATGTCCTTGATAGGTCGCTTATTTTGGGGCTTCTGTTTCTTTCTCGTTTTTGTACTCTTTAGTTTTTACTGAGTGCGTACAAGTTAAGTTCTGCCTCACTGTCGCTCCGCTGGCTTAGCCCAGCTTCTACGCTGCCTTGCATTTCTCTCGACCTCGGAGTGCGACCGTGCTGACGCGCGCAGTTCTTTTATGGTCTTACGTCCCCCTTAAGGGACAGTCGCGGCATTCCTCCTCCCTCCTCCCTCCCTCCCTCTCCTCCCTCCCCCCGGCCCTCACTCCGCGCTCACTCACTCACTCACGTCCTCACTCACTCACTCACTCCTCACTTCACTCAACTCACTCACTCGCTCGCTCCTCCTCACTCACTCACTTCACTCACTCACCTCACTCACTCACATCACTCACTCACTCACCTCACTCACTCACTCACTCACTCACTCACTCACTCACTCACTCACTCACTCACTCACGTAGTCGGAGTGGGGCGGTCAGTGGGTCAAGGCGCAGCGCCGTCTAAGGAAGCCCGGCATCGTTCTCTTGAATGCGGCGAGAACTGATGTCAAGGCAGCTCTCATTTGCTTCTTGGCTAATCGAGGCCACGGGTAACGAGTTCTGTGATATAGCGTAATTATTAACGAGCCAACGTCTCAATCTTACTCAGGGGGAGAAACGCTGGTCCAATTCAAAGCGCGGCTACTTCTTCGAGCAGCCTGATTAATGAGTACACGTGTAGCTTGTTCGTTGCCAGAAGATCGCGCGGCTACACTCGCAGACCGTCTTAGCACGGCGTGTATAGTACAGGATTATCACTTCCGTGCGTTCGCAAAAACCACTCAAGGTAGAACTGAGATTATATGAAAGTTCCTCCGTGGGTAATTGCAATTGTGCGAATAACGCAAACACAGTCTATTTTCGGCAACAATTTGGGCTGTGAATCTGAACGCCGCCGAGCGGGAATCCGGCTGGCAGCGGTAACTCCATTAATCATGTCGTTGATAACAAGACCAGGAGACAACTACATAGCTGCCCTATTTTCTTATGCCCCATAGTGAACTCTTAAGTGCGATGCCACGTCCAAGTTGATCTTAATAATTTAGGAGAGCACTGAGTAAGGCTTGTTTCCTTATTGGTGACGTAGCTTATAAATTGAAGGAGCCCTCCTTGGAAATCGTCCAGTGCGCATGGAGAGTCGCGTGAGAGTCCATAAAACGCAATTTTTCAAAGTACCGATTATTAAATTAGAAAAATATATCATCCCCCAAATTGTCCATTATCGTAATAATCACCAATAGAAACACAGCCATCACGTTTAAAATGGCAAAACATGCTGAGAACTGTTACACTGCCATATCATCCCAAGCTCACTGCTAGGCTATCCTTTTGTGCCATTAATGCTCTCTCTCTCTCTCTCTCTCTCTCTCTCTCTCTCTCTACTATCTCTCTCTCTCTCTCTCTCTCTCTCTCTCTCTCTCTCTCTCTCTCTCTCTCTCTCTCTCTCTCTCTCTCTCTTCTTAACACCACGGTGCCTACGCCGGTGACTTGTCTGCTGTGCGAAGTCTGATCTCGTCACGTTTCGTTTCACGAGATTCCCGCAGGAGGATCACCCGCCAGCACAAACTGCGTGGATACTCATTGTCCGTACCACCTCAAACACACGTGTCAAACGCGACTGCATGAGCATCCTCTGCGGCTCTAAACGACACATCCTCACTGAGCAGCGAAGAAAGCTCGCAATCATTCATTGCAAGCGAGTGAGAGTCGTGCGTGGGTGCTCTGGTTTTGCAAGACTGATCACCGCGCACGTCCCTTCGTTTTCTAAGTTTGCGGAAGAATGAGATCAAAAGTCGCTTGTCAGCTTTAAAACTAATGTGGCGCGGAGAGGACGAAGAATGTTTAATGCTCAATATATATCCACGCCATCACCTCACTTTCTTCTACTCCCAAATTCACGTGCTCCATTTCTATCTTTTTTTTTTTAATGAGCCGCCTAGTTTCAGTTTCTCTTTGTACGTGCTCGCGTACGTAGATGCGCTCAAGAATGAAAGCAGTCCCGCGGCTTGGCTTGGCTATGTCTTTGGCTGTTTCTTTCAGAGAATACTTGGCTTTCGGCTACAGGACTCCATCTTTGACGGCCCCGACATGGGTGCACGGGGAACAAACGTGACTGGGAGCTTAGTCGTTGCGAAATTTTGAGCCTTCGTTCAAGATTGCGAACGAAAAGAGAGAAAACAACAAGTAAAGATGGTGGGCAAGGTGTGATGGAGTGTCGCGTTTGATTTATCATCGGCGACCGTTGACCGAAAAGAATCGGCCTCCATCTGTCTTTTCCTGGATGGGGACTGTGAGTGAGAGTTTCTTGAGTCTGCTCCGCCTCTATTCGTAATTGTTGTTGCTGTGTTTGTTGCCGTTTTAAGCGGGAGTTTTTAAAATTGAAATCTTGCCTATGCCTGCACGCCTCCTTCGTTTTTGTTTCTTCGACCTTCTATAGCAGCACTTTGAAAGGGATAGCTGCAATTCGCTGATGCCTGTCTAATCATGTTGAGTATTCCCATTAAACGCATTTTGGAAGAATCGCGCTTTTTTTTTTTTAATTTGAGTGGTTTTGCTTAACGGAGCTAGCACCTGGGCTATGAGGCGTACTGTAGTGGAAAACTTCAAATTAATTTCGACAACCTGGGGATTTCTAACGTGCGCCGAAATCTCGATACACAGGCGTTTTCACTTTTTGCCTCCCTCGGAAAAACAGCCATCGTGGCCGGGATCACACCCGAGTTCTTGTGAATAACCAGGTAAGTACAACAGCGATTCTTGAGGTGAAAGAGAAAATTCGACGCATCGACAGGGATTTTGAATTAACCCGCTTTAAATATTCGAGGTCCCGTACTTATGATTAGATGTGTTGGCGTGCACAAGAGAGCGGACCATATGTCAAACTCGATAGCGCGTTTTGCTGGCGTGGTAGTGGCTTTTAAGCTTTGACTGTAGATCCGTGGAAGCGACTGTAGACACGCTCTGCAGCGTCGCTTCAGAAGCCTAATCAATGAGAACGAAAATCACCAAAACACACATTAGGGCTTTAGAAAGTAACGCTACCAAACGGAAAGTGCTTGTCACTCCTCTCCCCCATCCCCCCTTTTGGCCATGCTGTAAGTATCCGCACCTGCCCTTGTATACAGACGGGATCACCGTTCTCGACATCGAAACTATGTATACTATTCCTTTCAGAACTACTGCACTCCTTCACTTAACTGTGCTGAGCCTAGTTAGGACACCGCATCATTTCTTCCTTATCGTTGCCGACCCGGTATGTGCTTTAGGGATAATCTTCGATGAGTGACCCCAGAGTAATTCCCTCTTATCGGATTGCGGAGACATACAGTTAAACACCTTAGTGCAGTGGCCGCGCTCATTCGACAAACTGAACCGCATATCACGACTAGGCATCCATAAAGTAAAATCACGGAAAGCCTGTGTGTTTTAGTTCATATCCTCATGTCCGCGTTTGATTTTTTGCTGGCTTTGCAATTGCGTGAATGCTTCAGGCAACCGCTCGTACCGAGTTCCCATGCCCTGATCTTTCAAAGCAGCTGATTGCGAGCATCTGCAGACACGGCAGCCCCTTCGAACCTCACGGTTAGTGGGTGGAGGTCGTGAGCAGATAAGGCGCCTCTAAGGAGGTGTTGTAGGCTCGCAAGCGTGACTCGAGGCTGGATGCACACCGAGAGACAGCGCAGCAGCCACTGGAACGTGACAACTCTTGCTCCCGAACGTGCACGCGTTATGCATGGATCGAGCTCCTGCTCGGTGTGAACGTATACACCGGGAAGCGTGAGTGTACGAGACGGCACGTTGGCGAAAACTAGGCGAGGGCGATAAGGTCCACCGCACGCACATGAGTGCACCCGCGAATTCGCCGGTTTATCTGATCGCTCGGCAGCACCCGATGAAAGTTGAAGCGGTTCTCACGCATAACGTCTCCCGTGTGTTTTATCCGTACACGTATATTGACGGCTCGTAATGCATGGCTCGTAAACCGCAAGCACCTCGAGAAATGCCCATCAAAATATACCACAGTGCGCGATCTGTGATGCCGGGAAGTGGCCGAAGCATTCGGTGAATTTACGAGCCCCTGTATACGAAAAGTGTGCGTCGAGCCTTAATATCACGGGGTCGGGTATATGGCCCGACGTTATACCGGATGTGACTAAAGTGTAGGTGAGGAGCGCGCGTTCTTGCGGCTAGGAAGACGAAAGGAACTCTGTGCTGTAGAAAAGGAAATTGGGGCTTTGTTAAAGTTTTGTTGAAGTGCGTGAAATACGCTACTGTCGGTTATTCTAAGTGATGTCTAGGGCTTCGACGTTGGAGCAGGGAGTGATGGGGAGTGTGTGCTCAGCCGTTTGCAGTAGACTGCGCGCAGACACGGAATACTTTGAAATGCATTCCTTGCCGGCAGTGATCTCACTATATGTTCGAAATTGTATCCTTTCAAAATTGCCGCTCTCCTTTCATTGTTTTTTTTGTCAGTGTTATACGATATGGGCTCCACAGCGCTTGCCGACCCTCCCTTCATAATTTTATCTTCGCTATCCAGTCGACATCCTTGAGGCTAACATAACGCGTCGTATTAGGAATCTCGATTATGCATGAACTTTCTTTTCTACCGCAGGCATAGGAGGAGAGAGAACGCATGGAACACGTTTCATCCAACCTGCATCCTTGCAAGCCTGAGCCCTCAGAACCTTCAGACCGACACTGGCATTAGCAGTATATTATCCCAAATGAGCAGCTCTAAAATTCAGGAAGCTTGCACGCACGGCGCAAGCCTTGAATGGCGAAGCAGTGGGTGGTGATCATTGACGAACGCAAAGTTTAGCTTTAGTATCGTTGTGGTTTCGTGGTTGACGTCGGCGGAATGACATTTCGGTTGACCTTGTGTTGAGTAAGGCCAGAGTGAGCTCGTGTTCTGCTCGACGTTCTCGTACGCCACTCTGCAAGCGCGACTTATCGTCTCTAGCGGATGCTTTGCACGCTGATCCTCTCGAAGCGCGGCCTCTTCCTCGGCCGTGCGAACTATCCGTGGCCGGGACAGAGTCAATTATCACCTACAGCAGCTTCGACATTCAAGTCGCGGCTCTTCCACGGTACAGAGCGCATGCGCACGATGACACGAGGACGAACGAACGAGGGGCGTACGCTATGACGTGTATTTCTCGTTCCGAGCAAGTGTTGCCACGATAAGGCGAACGGTGGATTTTTTTTTTTGTGTGTGTGTCTAATGTTGGCCAATCTCCCTAAGTGGGTATGTGTGACTTGACGAACGTGCGCTCGAGGCACGCGCGCGCGAACGCTCGGGATTTTCTTGGTATTTGTAACTAAGGACACCATACAAAAACGATTTGCTCAACAGCTTCGCTGTTAATAAGCGGACGCTGTAGCCAACAACACCCTCTAATACTTTGTTCTGCAATGTATTAGCCGAAATGAACAGCATTAAATAAGCGGATGGTGTGGCCAACCACACCATGTATTAATTTGTCCTGGACCAATTTCACATTGTAGGCAATTAGCCCACAAAAGGCATCCTTCCTCGCAACTCAGTGAGGTAATGAACTACTTTCAGCTTGCTCTAGTATCCACACAGTTTACGCTCCACGTATTCATAAATCTGTTAACGCTTTAGGCTTATCCACTTCAAACAAAGGACGCTGTCTGTTCTTCGTTGCTCCGTCGACGCTCTTATCTTCTCGTTATCGCGGTAAAGGCAGCGCCGTGTGTGCATACACTATACGTTCCTGCGGCGCAAGCAGGGGCTGTGCAGAAAGGGGGAAGCGTGATCACGACGCTCGTGACTTCCCCGCGTACTCGACGTCAGGGCGTGTCCAGTTCTTCGGTAGGCCTCGGTCTCGCTCCCCGACCAGTTTATACGCTGGGAAGGGGCACGACGCCCAGGCAAGCTCCTGCTCGCTGCACGCGCTCTTCTGGGAACGTACGCACTCCGGCCGGTGCAACAGCGCGCCCGTACGATTTAATAGTCGTGCAGGCATCCCACCGGCGCGTGTGATGTGCTTTCCCGGAAGTTGCGTGCAGTGAGTGCAATCAAGAAGCCGAACTTCTCCGTCGATCTTAGGGCACATGTGTCATGATATTTGACACGCGCCATTTTGACTATTGGATATTGATGTGGCTATGCCTTTGGAGCACCAAGGACACGGGGCGAGAAGCTGGAAGAGCAGAGAGGCATAGGGCTTGTCCGGAATAAGTAAATGTCGACGTAAACACATTTATGCCGCTGCGTAGTGGAACTACGCTTTAATTAGGGCGTCTTACGAGTGACTTCCCGAGTGAAACGAAGGGCTTCAGCGATATTTAAAGACTACACTGTGAATGACATATTAAGCGCCGGAATTGCTGATGGCGTCACAACTTATTTCGATGGAATTTCGTCATCTTTGCACCGGGAATTTCAACCCCTTTCCCTCACTACAAAAAACATTGATCTCGATACCAAAATGACCATAACAATGGTTGATCGATGATGATGTTAAGCGGACGCCGGCCTTGAGGAGCGCCGAGTTTTGCCTTCCGATAAGTTCTGCCGATGCAGCATTTTACTGCTAACATTTGTCCACAGCTACATTGCATATGATAGATTTACTACGTCCTAGAGCTCCGTTTTGCCTTCCCGCCATAAGTTCGCCTGCACAAAGGTGCCACACTCACCCACAGATCTTTTCGTGTGCTTACATGAACAAGGGGATTACTATTTTCCAAACAGCAAGAAAGGTTTTCCTCACCTGCTGAGGTGAGCAGCGGGCCACAAAGTGCCACCTTTAATCCAATGTTGGGGGGGGGGGGGGGGTTTTTTTTTTTTTTTTATTTTGCCTCGTCGCTCTTTTCTTGTCTGCTTCGATTACCTTTCTCGGTTTATTCATTTTCCCCCCCCCCCCCCTTCTGAAGCGTTGGCATACATACTTTTATATCCCTCTCTCTTCTCCAGCGATGCCGTTACACGCACGACTTCCTATACGTATTAATGCACCCTCGCGCTCGCGCTGGTAGCGTGCATCATCTGACAGCCTCCTCGGCACGCTCACAGTAATTTTCGATATTGAACTCGGTCAGCGAGGAATGAAATGGGCCTCCGCGTATCAGCGAGGTTGGGGCGAGTGATCTTATTTTTAAATCGGCAGCTCAATGGTCTTCCTTTTGCGCTAAGCCTATCGTTTCCGGAAAAAAAAAAAAGACCCGCAGGGCCCCAGACCGGCAAAGATTAAGTCCTACCTAGTCTCTTCAGCCAATAAATGTTTCTCTCTCTTCTCTCTCTCTCTCTCTCTCTCTCTTTCTCTCTCTCTCTCTCTCTCTCTCTCTCTCTTCTCTCACCCGCAGGGCCGCGTGCACGCTGCCTTTTCATACAAGCCTTGGAGAGCCTCGCACTGCTGCTCTCTGGTGGATTATGAATTCAATAGGGCACATATTCTGACAGAATATATATTTGTCTGTGGCAGGGAATATTTTCAATCCTTCGTGCGATAGAAGTTATTCAAGTTAGGCCTAACGTGAAACTAGGCCTAACGTGAAACTAGGCCTAACTTCGCGCTGTTGCTGCCTTCTTTCAAAGATGACATAAACGAAAAAGCACACACGCGCAAAAAGTGGCGTTCGATTTCTTAAAAGGTGTAATACGATCCTACGTTTTAAAAAGGGTAAAGAAAAACATACTGCGGAAAAGTCGAATTGTTCTGCCTCCTGCGACCACCGATGTGGCGAAAAATAAAGTGCATTTCTTCACGGCTCGATTCTTCTCTCTCTCTCTCTCTCTTATTGAGGAGAGAACTACTGGAATGAGGTCGGGCTTCGAGCAACTTCGTAATGTTTTTGTTTTTCTCTCCACATGCTTGTATGACGCGTAATGTTTCGTCACTTCGAGGTCTTGTGCACAAGCCGATCGCACAGGTACAGCGAATCGCCTACCGAATATGTCGGGTTGGAACTGGGTACATATGGATGGACAGCGGTTCCTTCATCTTACTTGGCTGGTAAAAAGACGTTTTCCCCAGCTTTCCCGAAGTGCGCGTTGACGCACTTGATTAATGCATGGCCTAAAACAGCCCGACTGCTTGCACAGCGAAGTCCCTTAGCCCGGCCTTCCTGTAGGTTGTGTTCGCACTTTAGTTTTTCTTGTTGCTCCTACCAGATCACGTTCGACAAGCAACGTTCGTGGTCGTCGACACCAGTGTCCTGTCGCACGCCGTATATAGGCAAATGACAAAAGACACCTTTATATTCGCATTTCTTAACTTGTACTCTCCAATGCCTTCCCGTGGTCGCTATTGGCTAACCTTTTACTTCTGCGGACGACGTATCCTGGTCTCGACCAATCAGGTGGGTGTATTCGGCCTTTCGTCGCTAGTGCAAATCGCTAGGCCTTTTCTATCGTCTGCGCGGTGCTCGCTGCGCCTCCCGATGTTGTCGTCCATCTCTCATTTTGGCTTTGTTGCTTCCACCTGTTCTCAGAAGAGCCGCCCCAGGCCTAGAAAATGTTTATGAGCGTGTTCTATTTTGTTGTCTTACGTTACCATCATTTACCCATCGACGCTCGGAAACAAAAGAAGCAAGAAAAAACGAAAATCCTTGCTTCCGAAACGATCAGCCGTTTGCGACACCGTGGCCCAGAATGATCACCGACGTTCTCCGCACTTTTCTTTTTTGTTTGTTTGTTTCTTTTGGGGCTTAGCTGCCACTCGAATAGGTTGAGTCAGATTGCCTTTGTGGGACGTTCTTTAAAGCGACGACGCTCTAGCCAGAAACGAGCGATGATTATCTGCTGCATTTGAATTATTACGGAACGTGGCTCAATTATCGCTTCGCCCAGGGTTCCTGCGGCGACTTTCTGGCTTCGATTATTTAACGGCAACTTTTCGGGACATCCATCGCCGCATCAGTGCCGATCGATGCAGTCGCGAGCGCCGGGGTTGTCCTACGGAGTGAGATCTTCGACGTTTGATTACTTAGGAACCTTGCAGTCTGGCCCAATACGGTGCTAGCCTGTTCAGCGTTAAGACGAAGGTATGATGATTGTCATGGTATGCCGGCGGGTCTTTCAATAAAACGACAAATATTTTGGAGCTTAGGGCGCTGTCGCAGTCACGCGTAAGAAAATGAAGGCGTGAAACAGCAGCCGGTTTTGCTGCTTTTGTAGTGCCATGGTATCGCTTATTGCGAATGAAAAGAGAAAAAAACGTTTTAGCTGAGCTTTAGGAGGGCACAGTTGATGAAGGCTGCCGTAGCACCCTGTCCCTGTTCCAATTACGGGAGGACGTGTTATAAACACGCGTTCTGTAATCCTGTAATTACTCGCGAGTAATTACAAGATAAAAAAATGCCAAAATGAGACAAAATTGTGCGCATGTATAATGTACTGTTCTACAAGTTCGCACTAATAATGATCCCTGGCAGTCCCAGAAGCGGGCCAATGATGTGATTGCGAAACGCCAATGCTCTAATCGCCATTATTTTCTCCTTTTGTACTTCGTAGGATACAAATTATATAAAAAAAATGACACTCGATCATTCCGATAGATGCTGCGTGGTATGCATTGCCAGTGGATTACGGTTATGTGAGATATTTGAGTTGAATAAAAGAACATCCACTTACTATGGTAACTATGGGACCTCGAGGACACGGGTTCGCGAGGGCGCGGTTCGATTCCCAGCCGCGGCGGCCGCTTTTCTGATGAAGGCGAAAAAAAAAAAAAACGCCGTGTGTCCGAGATTTCGGCGCACGTTAAAGATCCCCAAGTAGTCAAAATTTATCCGAAGCCATCCAGTACGGCGCGCCTCATCACCTGTGAAGCGTCGGTGCATTAAACCCCACAATCAATCAATGGGACGGTTAGATTTCGCCTCTCCATCTTCTTGGTGAACAATGAAGACGAAATAATGAGGTTCTCTTGATGCTCGAGCCGAGAGGACGATCTCGGCTCGCTCTGATGACCGACGTCCGATGCTTGAAGCAGGTGAGGGATGAGGACTGCCTTTCTTGCTGGATATTAGGTTTATTTACACTATTTACATTACTCCAAGTATTTACATCAGAACAGAATGACGGTTACATTGTCACTCTGCCCGCAGCATTCTGTTCGGCCAAGATCTATACTGAACTAGATCCACTAGACCGACCGACCAACCGACCCCGGACAAAATCCGACACTCTGGTTTTGATCCCAAAAACCACGCCTCCAAAGGGGGCGTTCAAGAAAGAGCGAAAACCCTTTTGAACATGAATTATATGGACCACGGATTGGCCACAAGAACCAACCAATTCTAAACATGTCCCCACCTGCGGTCACATGACCCAACGCTCTCTCTCATGCGACTCCTAGTACGTTTCCCGTGTACGGTATTACAACCTACAAGCAAAGACAAGACATCTGCTACCCAAAGTCACTGACCGCGCGGAGTGGTCACACCATTACGTTAAGCGGTCGGCACCTGCTCAAAGCCAAAGCCGAACGCTTAGAGCGGTCTTCGCGCGGCTAACATCTTACAGTGTCCTCGCCTTGCCACCTCGCATTTGTCCGCGCGCGCTGCCGGCACAATAAGGGAGTCATGGCTAATCACCTCCCCAGACTGAGGGACTCCGCGGCCCACCGCCTGACTCGCGGGAAGAGCTGCTCTAAACCCAGGTGAGCATTCTCGAGGTGAATTACCCAGAAACGATCAGCACCTACGCCGGCTTTGCAAATCCTCAAAGACTACGCCGCGCACCTTTTCGACACTAAGAGACGGCATCCTTTCGCTTCCCGTTAGCTCGTCTACCTTGACGACAACCGAGCCACTTCCCAATGTCGGTAAGCTATAATAGCGGCGTGCGCGCTGTCCGAGAGGGAACCCCGCGCCGGAACTGTTTTCACTGCTGCGCACCCATCCGCCGTTTACTGAGACCGCCCGGTCGAGCTGACCACATACCAACGCAACATAGGTACTCGGGCTAAGCACCCCGTCTTTAGCCACACAAAAGGAAGGAACACAAAGCATGCTCTCAACGGCCCCCAACTTCACGTCCCTGCGGTTGCATGAAAGGAACGCAGCATGACAGCTACAAGCGGAGGCAACGTCGATCCATGAGCCACCGGCGGCTTTCATTAATTAAATGAGGAGCCCGAACTTAACAGGGACCAGCTTCTGAATACTGTGAACATGTTATGTATTTTGCTATTACTAAACTAATTCTGAGCTATCCATTCACGCAAGTCCGTAAGTGAGTTAGCGAGCGAGTGAATGAGTGAGAGTGGGACTCGCTCCCGAACAGGTTTTAAATTTGAAGAGCTTCGCTAACAACCTTGCCTCCGCTTACAGCGCTTGGAAGGCAAAGCATCCGAGCGATCTGTTAATGCCGTCAGAGAATTTACGTAAAGAGCAAAGCTCATCCGTTCCCTCCGAGCTCATTCCCTCTACAGAAACAAAACAAAAAAAATATTCTTTTATTCTGTAGTTCCTCCATGGCGTGTTGATTTGTATGGCGTACCGCAAGGTCTCGTTCTCATTCCGTTCTTCTTGTCACTTGTCTTCCCCGCCCTCTCAACCGGAACATCCACGTCGTCTCCCTTGCGGGGCTATAAAGCCCGCCTCCGCAACGTCCACGCGAGGAATGCGATGGCGCCGCACACTGCGGGAAGTTGAGCACCGTGCACCCTCCACCGGGTTTATTCGCGTTTCGGGAGAGGGCGCATACGTTTGCTCCCCGGGTCTTGTCAGGTTTGCCAATTAACTTCGCTTCACGCGAGGAACCTCACAGAGGGAAAAAGAAATACGCACCGACGTATTCTCGGCTGCTTATCTGAACGCTTTTTTCATACCTTATTCCGTTTTGCCATTGCTGGTCCGTCCCAACTTCTCAGGTTCTGTCAAGACTAACAAAAGAGCCGGGGCTGACAATCAATTGCCCGGCCGGTCAGGCCGAATAATTAGGAGAGGAACCGTCCGAAAATACAGTTTTACGAAAGATAAAAGCCCGGACCGTTGCCTCCAAAGAGACGAGAAAGCTATTGTTGGGCCTTCAATCTACGCGGTGACGGGACAAAGGCCAGCATTCCGGGTCTGAGAGCTATCAATTCTGCCCGAGTAAGCCTGCTAAATGGACTGTCCGCATATACTATGCCTCATTTGATTGTTTATCTACGCTCTCTCGTGACGGAATGTTATTAGAGGACCGAAATCAGAACACCTCCATGTATTCCGTGTTCCGTTTTCCACAAGTTCGATCCATCAATCAGTTTTGTGTGGAGTCTGTCTTCGCAGTTCGCAACGCAGAACATCAAAAGACGAAGCAACTACCAAACATTTTGTTATAGCGCAGACGTCTGCAGGAGCTCTTGTTCCCTTTCTGCTGGCCGTGGAGACGCTGGGTAAGTTTACAGTAAACGATACAGATCCTGCAATGGGGGCTCACATTTGAGTAATAAATCTAAATGCGATTATATTACGCGATTATCAGCTCCTCAACAAGCAGAGTGAAAAGGGGTCATTATAATCATTAATCATCATCATCATCATCATCGTCATTATATTTATGTCCATTGCTGCACGAATGCCTCTTTCATGTAGTGGAACACCCCTAACTCGATGTACCGATGAAATCAGAAAATTCGGAGGCAATAAATGGACCAGGGCACCGCAAAACAGGAGCGGTTATAGGAAAGGGTGACGGTTACGAAATAAATAACGTGTATGCCCGAAGCGTCGCGCGGATAAACGTGCGTACGAGCCCACACCCTCGTTAGTGGAAGAGTGTGGTGCGCGCAGTAGCGTGCCACATTCTTGAAACCAGTACCATAAAACATCCACGGTTATCGCAGCAAGAAAGAAGTCCGCTCAATACAGCAGAAGGGGCGCTGTTCCGTGAGTAATAACCCATGTGTGCGGATTCACGTATTTCATGGCATATACCCACCGCATAAATTGTTTGGCCGGATGGATCGTGTAATAGGACCTCTGTGAAGTCATATATCTGAGCACAGCCGGTGACACAAGTTGGTCCCTTCTGGTGGACATTTTATTTTTATTTTAAAGGAGGAAAGAAGAAGAAAAAAAGCGGCCGTTATAGCCGGAAGACACTGCCGACCGCTCCCGGGCGAGTGGTTTTTGAGCGTGAAATTGCGCTCCGCGGATGGTCTTTGCGTATACGAAGGAAAACATAATATCAGCAGGATGCGGTAAGCGGTTGGGCCGCACGCCGAAGCGGTGAACGCGTTCTGAAGAGAATTGCTGGGCGCGCGTGATACAAAAGACGTGTATTTCCTCTCAAACACTTGAAACTGGCAGAGGGGGGCGGGGTTTGTGAACCGTGGGAGAAAAAAGAAACAAATAGCGGCGATAGCATGGAGCGAGACGAATACACGGAGCGCTTCCAGGAAACGCTTCTCGCTGCGTGCAACAGTGGAGAGAATTCAGGGTCACCTGTAGCGGACTTGTGTGCATCACCGTACCTCAGTCAAGGTCAGTTTCGTAACTTTCACCCTCTTCTCAGTCAGCCCGTTTGGAGAGGGAACCTGGGCTTGAAACGCCGTGCACGAAGTCGAATTTCTTTGGAATGCAGCGAAACAGAAGGTAAACACTCAGGCGTGGAGGATGATACGAGAGAAACGACACTCTTGAACGCGCTTTTTCTGATAGATATTTGTGAAAGCCGGCTGAAAAGAAAATATCGTAACGGGGCCACTTTAATCTGGTGATATAATTAAACAGCATTTACAGGTAACCTCAAAGTCCGTTCAACTCTTGCCCCGAGCGCACAGCGACTCTCTGATACGATTCTCGCGGGAAAAAAACCAAGAGAGAGAGATAGAGAGAGAGAGAAAGAAAGATCTAGCACAGGGCGCTTAGCTGAAGTATTGGATTCAGGGCGCTTACCTAAAGTATTTCGGAGCCTCGTACCATCGCACCTCATATTTTATTGTTGCTTCGGCACCAAGCGCTAACGGCGCACATTTCCTGGCATTTCCTGACAATTCGTAACAATGTCACATGCGTATTTATTGCGCGATTCCTAAGAGTCACGGTAAATATGCCTTTGGCGTATACCGGGGCAAGTGTGCGTGTTTTGAAAGAAAGTTGAGTGTGCGCACAGCATCGCGACTGTGTCACATCGCTATAGGCTTGGCAAAAGGATTCGCTCGCGCTAACCCTTCCCGCGCGTGTTGAGGCTGTCCTTGAGGTTAGACGCGGCGTCGTCGCGGATTCGACACGGGAACCGTGAAAAACGTGCAGACGACTTCTCACCGTAGCCTGCGTTCCGCATTAAGCGCATACACAAAGACCGTATACACGCATTAGTAGTCCGGAGAGGTATATTTGTTGGGCTGCGTCCGTTTCACCGACGCTTACGCGGTGGCTAGAAACAAAGCTCTAAAAGCAACCAGCTGTTCGTGTTATTGTGAGCAACGTAGCTGTGCAGGTTGTGGAGCATGTTAGTTATTTTTCGGCAGAACGCGATGCCGTCGTAGAAGGGTTTGCAGAACGACTACTTGGATCATCGTGACTCGAAGAAAAAGCAGAGCAACCAAGGGGACGAAGTAAGTGAGGGATTCAGCGCCCAGGTTGTGTGGTTCCGTTACTTTGCCCCGTTGTTCGCACGGTTTTTTCTTCGATGCCATCGAATTTTCATTCGAAATACGTGGACGTACTCCGTATTATTAAGATAAATATGTCTGGCTGTTGCTGCACCATAATATTATGTGCGGAGCGTAATTTAAATGTTGAAAATGCGTCCACCCTTCGCTGGAAGTGCGTCCAATCGATCGCCAAATGTTCAAAAACCCGAATCGCAGATGAAGAAGGAACCGACGCGACGATTTTACGATTTTTCGAGGACTAAGTAAACGTATCTACGAAGAATCTGAATGTGTACCGGTACGTGGTTTATTAGACAACTGTATACCATTGTGCTCCTTCTTCATGAACGATGTGTGCATTGTCTTATCTAGAACCTTTCCTTTTTCGCGATTTTTCGCGGAAAACACCGCTTCTCAAAAATATGAGGATTAAACAAAAAAATCAATGACGACGAAACGAAAGGTTAATGAAACTTCATAATGTATCATGGCCAAGAAATGTTGGAATAAGACTAGAACTGTAAACCTCAACAAAGTTTGTATCCATAGTGATTCTAGGTTTCGTAAGTTAGTTTGAATTTACTCAGCTATAATGCAAAGCATAACCCTCGAGCGTGGTTTATCTGCGTACGCCATCTGAGTACCATTAAATTATGTCTCGTTATACGATGTGCATTCTCAGACAACTTACGAGGGAAGGCCGTATACAGACTTGCCAAGGCTTTTCCCGGAAGGATCAAACCCTCTTTTATTCTGTACTGGCCCCATCCGTGCGCAGTCTGGAGATAGGCAGAGCAGAGCTACCATCCAGGCTATTTCACGGTGCATGGTTGTGGCATTAAACTCGTACTTCAATACCAGCCTTTTCGCTGTTTGTGCAGGCGGTTGAAATCCATCATATCCGCTACGTTCCTGCTAAAGTCATTAGAGAAAGCGCGAAGACTATGCCCAAGTAAACTGTGCATGACTTCGTCCTAATGGGCTTAATAGTGCGTGCGTGCGCGCGTGCGTGCGTACGTGAGTGTGCGTGCGTGTGCGTGTGTGTGTGCATGTGTGTGTCAGATGATCCACGGGGATCATCTGGATGACTGCTAGGACTGCTTTTAGGCCGAAAGGTCCCACGGATAATTGGGCGTCGAAATACGTAACTGGCGGTATGGCACTGACAACCACAGAGCATCAGCGTATACGTATATTAAGTGCATTCTAGCACACTATACATATATGCAGCTACGAGGCGGCGAGATCTCGCCGTCTTTGTCGCTGCCCTTGTAAAGTATTACACTTCGATCAATTGCATCTCTCTCAATTGTTTTTGGCAGCCGACTGCGCGTCTCCATCCGCGACTTGGCACCAAATATTTTTGTGCGTACATTATTTGCTGCCCGCATCGTTCACTCGACCGCACACGTGCGCGGTTCTAGAGGCGGGTGCTATTAAGAGGCGTGATCGAGAAGCCGGCTTCCATTGGAAGGGCGCCAGGTGCGACAGGTGTTCCTTCGTGCTTGCTGACGCAGCTAACGGACCGGCCGTCCATATTCATGAGCCCCTGCACCGACGTTGATCGTTATAAACTTCCACTTTGAAACCGCATCAAGGAATGCAAACGCCATCTGGCGTGTAGTCCTTGGAGCATTCGTGTTTTTAGATAACCGCCCTGCAGCGTGTGTACAAAAAAACTATTGTGAAAAAATTAGGTATCCAACGCTGATAAGACCTTCAGGGTGGCACAAAAGCTACGTCCTTGCGCATGAAGAACACGTTCCACCATGAAAGAGTGCTTTAGAGTTCGGAGGGAAGAGCCATGCGCGTATTATTCGTCTGCCCTACTTATTGGCTCTTAGACGCTATCCCTGTATAACTCCAAAATATTCTATTTCAGCTTCGGTGTGCGTATCCCCAGCAAGCTGAAACAAGGGACAAGTAAACATGCAGCATATCGAATCGTCGGCGTGTCTGTACAGAGGATTACACGTTTTGCAGCTAAGAGTTGATACCTAAAAAAGGCTAATTAAAAATTGATCTACAACGTAGTCTGATTAAGTGCCTTGACGGCGAAAGCCTGTACCAATTATCACACATCTCTTTCTTCACTTTCGCTTCTTCATATTTTTTGCTTGAATTTCTCCCACAGGCATACTGGACGAAATTTACGCGGCCGCTTCCTCATAATCGGAGCTTTCCTTCGCGTGAACCTGTTCTACTCACGTGTCGTCACTTTGTCGTGTCACGGGGCACGCACACGCCGAGCTAATTCTGGTTCCATTCAGAAAAGGTACAGAGTTAGCGCAGTGGTAACGCACTTCCTTTCCATGCTAGTCACCTGGATTCAACTCTCGAACGAACCCCAATGTATTTCTATTTGTTTTCCTTTTTACGACTGCTGCCACTTCTGTACCTTCGTGTTCGCGCCGCCGACGACGGTCACTTTTCGCATTTCATGAGACATCTAAGGCTTTCTTCGCCTTATATAGAGTACAAAAGCCACATGCTATGCGTCGCGATTTCTCAGTGCTTATGTAAGCGCGATGGCCCATTCGCAGCCTTGGTGGCGGGCTCAGAGCTGTTGTGGAGAAAATAAGCGCGAAAAAGAGGAGAGGAACCCACGGCCTCCTCTGTTCTCCTCCTTTCCCTCCTTTTTTTGTCAGCCAACGTATGGGTGAACGATTGGGTGTAGTGACGAAACCAGGGACAAGAAGGGGAGAGGTGGGTTGGTCTGACTTTATAAATTCTGTCGCATTTATTTTCGCCGAGAACAAAGGCGCACACTGCCCCCTATACACGCAGATTGTTCGGCTACTCCTGGGGCAACAGGGTATATCGGACACAAATCAAAGCTGCTGATGGCAAACAGAAAATGAAGGCCTGTGCATAGCGCCGGGCTTTTGAGCCATTCATTTTGCGATGCGGACACCGTCAATCAGAAGCTGCGGCCGTCAGGGGCGAAATTTGTAGGGCGCTTCTCCGTCACTGACAAGGAAGGAAGCCGCCCGGTCGCATCTGCCGCTGCGGCGAACGACGTACACACCGAGATATGACCTGCCTCGTCGTTACGCGCAGCTGTCTGGTTATATTTGGAGCAAGTACACACCACTCATTTTCCGGACAAAGCTGGGGTCCCGCAGCGCAGATATATGCATCATCGTAAGCCTATTTATGTCCACTACAGCGCGAATGCCTCTCCCGGAGTGGAAGGAAATTTCAGCCAAGTCAACGAGGGGGGCCAAGTCCTTGTCTGGTAAGGGTGTGCTGTTTTTGTCACAGAAGGAGCACGGTTGCACCTGCCTACGGTCTCGGGGGAATATGTAAAAAGCAACTACATGCGTAATTGTTTCAGAGTGTGGAAGGGGGCCTTACGCTGAGCGGGTCAAGGCCCAACCACATGCATCGTACTTTCGGCGTTTTCACGCGCCGACGTCGTCCCGCGTCGACGCGCGTCAGCGCGCGTCGCCAAAAATGTATGGCGACGCGAGCTGACGCCCGAGCGACGCCGATGTCTACGCTCGCCAGATATCGGCGTCGACGCAGCGCGAGAGAGCATCGGAAAGCGGCTGGCAGCGTCCGGGTTTCCTGTCCTTCTCGTGGTTTGGGGTCATTCCTTTCAGCAGAAAACAATCAATTTCTTTTTAACTTGCGGTAATCGGTTGCCTTGAGACAAATTGCAAGCTATTTCTGTTCGCAAGCGCTCATCCATTTGTGGCTTGTTCGGCTTTCATCGGGGAGATCGGGGATCTGCGATAGCTTTGTGTGAGTTAAATAAGCGAGCTCTGGCTACATCGCTTCCAGTACTAGCATAATGTGGCTTGTCTGCAACATCGGTTCGTGAAGAGCAAGCGTTATCAACGCCAGAATTCTACGGAGCATTCCATTCTATTCGTAGCTACCGTGGCTTGCGCAGGGGAGATCGGGGATGTGCGGTAGCTTTTTTTGACTCAAATAAGGGAGCTGTGGTTACATCGCTTGTAGCACTAGCATTATTGTCCTCGGCTCCAAGATCGGTGCGCAAGAAACAAGCGTTACCACTGCTCAAATCTATAAAAATACGACCAAAAGAAAGCACACCCGACACTATTCGTAGGCAGCCTCGGTTAGTATACCAAATTCTTTGAGGCCGCCTCGACTCCTGGTTCGAATCCTGGTGGTTTGAATCCTGGCAAAGCCTCGGTGTATTTTTTTTCTTTGCGGTGAGGGTTTTATCAGTTTTCTTTTAAACGGGGTACAGACAGGGTGCCAGAGTACCTTGCCTTTTGACCTACAAATGACGTTCGACGGTAACCTCAGTATCAAGGCAGCGCTGAAATTTGTTTTGCTTATACTCTGGATTCATGAACGTGCCGTCGGTACATAATATGAAGGATAAATCAAGTAGCAAGTAAAGCAATTGTGCGAAGTGCGTCTTCGTTTTTTATCATCCTGTTCAGATTTGACCGTGCTGACTCGAGGTACATGTCGCAGCATTTCAATATTTGCCCGCCGACATAGTTAGCAATGAATAAAGACGCCAAGTGATTTTTTTTTTTTTTGCTAAAGCTAGGGTATTGATAATTGCAGTTCAAGAATCGACAATAACTGCTCATAAACGACTTCAACAGAATGGCATACGTGTCCAGCAACGCCCGCCGACGCAGCGACTGGCGCGCGACTTCGCCGGTCTCATGCTGTTACTCGCCCTCTCCTGCGTGTCGACGCGCTGCCGCCGAACGACGCTGACGCTCGCGCGACGCGAGAAAACGCCGAAATTACGCTGCATGTGGTTGGGCCTTCACGGTGAACAAAGATCGTGACAGCAGTGTGCACGTGTTTAAGGAAGAAAGAGCATGTAGGCGCACCTGTTATCACGCCTTCGGTGGCCTTGTTAACAAACAAGAAGATACGGTAGAATTTCGGTGTAATGAAGTCAGCAGGACCGGCGAATTCTTTCGTTAACTTTGGTACCACGGAGTTTTCTAAAACCGATGCTCAAATGTATTTTATCTGTATAACTATCATTATTTCCGCTCGTTTCTGTGCGCTCTACTGACACCGCTCGTGACTGTCATCGCATTCGTTTTCCTGTATCATTGTAGGCGTTATTTGTTTTTTCGCCAAGTATGGGCCAACCAGCCAGACTTCGCACCTTTCTACAATAACACCCCCGGGTTAAAAATGGCCCTTTCCCCTATCACGCACATGAGCACGTGTCTTGCGAGGAGCGCGCGACGTCATCCAGGCTTGCGCGTGGCACTCGCAAAAAAATACAAAGAAAACAGTCCACGTCCGTCCGCGCCTCAAGGGGGAAGCACAAGACAGCTCGTGCTACAGACGTCCAGTTCGCGAAGCCAGGTGCCGCCGGCTCCAGCACGGGCTGACGCGTTCCGCTTGGGGATAAATGTGAAAGCCTGCGGGCAAAACGATACGGGCCCGCAGTCGTGCATGAGAAAGACAGCGATATAGATGACTATAATGATGACCACCACTATACCACAGTGAAAAGCGATGACGGAACATGTAAATAAACAATTTCAAACCTAACACAATGCGTGGTGGTGTGCCCTTCAGTGCTTACATAGAAAGAAATCCTCCAGCTTCGCTATGGTTGAAGCCTTGCGCGACTTAGTTTACGCTTCGCCAACTCTTTTATGTGTCCAGAGTCGTGCCCTCACGAGCAGGCTTCGCGTTCTCTGCGAAATTCAATGGCGTGTATATAGCCGCTGGATGAAACACAGATGGTGCGGCCTGTGACGTGGCGCAACATTACACGGGCAGCGATAATGGCGATAACGATGAATGAACAAATATTTAGCAAGTACGGTGAATAAGCCTGTTATAAGAAAAGGACAAGGCTTGGGAAAAGGGGACAGAGCCACCGAAAGGCTAGACGGAGTAGTAGCCTATGCCACGCGATACCCACGATTTCTTCACGGCGAAATCATTTTCAGAGCGCTCCGTGCTAATTCTGGGGTTTTCATATAGGTGCTTTTTTGTACGTCTAGTCTTGATCGGTGTCGTGGGCTACTCTAACGTCGACGGCGGAGTCAGTTGAGGCGGCAGCAGTCGAGGCTTAGCCTGCGTTTATTGTCACCCCGGGCCCCATGCTCAAACTGTACTTCTCACGGATGTCTCGCGGTGGTGATAAATCGTAAGTTTCGATTTTCGCCGCGTCGAAACCATTTGTAAAGACAGCTCGCCGGGACACATGTAGCTACCGACTACGGCGGTGATGAGGCGACATGGCGGTATCGCAGTCTCGTCTATGCACTGGACGGCGTGCGTGGTCAGTCCCCCGACCTCCAAACTGTTCTTAACACTCCGGGGACCGAACCTATTACTGAACGGCCTGATGAAAGGCGCCACCCGGGACAGCCACTTAAAAGTACATACCCCCCCCCCCCCACTTCCGTTCTCTCTTAAACATTCCTCACCGTGCAGGAAGAGACAGGGGGGAAGTCCACTGGTTCCGCTTGTCATCATCATCAAATAAAGACTATAGCGACAGTTATTTTTCGGGAGAAAGCTTAATCTGCCTAGACGTCTGCCCTCACCGGAACCACCGGCCATTTGAATAACTCTGAAGAACCGCAAAAATGAACAAAATGGTCGAAAAATTATGTAGACGGCACCCACTTCACCCTGAACTTATTTTTTTCTTTCACCGGACAGAGCAGCACTACGGACTCGGGGGAATATGTAAACAGCAACTACATGCATAACTGTTTCAGAGTGTGGAAAAGGGCCTTACGCTGAGCGGGTCACGCTGAACAAAGATCGCGACAGCAGTGTGCACGTATTTAAGGAAGAAACAGAGTAAACTTTTCCTTCGCACTCCTCCCCCAAAGGTGGCTCCGCTGGTACCGCCGTCAGCCGATGAGGACCAGCAGCGAGATGTTCGCCAGTGCGGCCGACGATCTGTTAAGCCGCCGGAGGCGGCCGTCGAGGAGTCGATGGGTTCGGTGGTTGCTGGATTCCGGTAGCCATTAGACGCAGGCTTGGGTACGATATAACTTGGAGTTTATAGGCAGTACTATTTACAAGAGAAATTTACAATATTTACATAAAATGGGGTAACTCGTTACAACTCTCGGCATAGCCGAAGGTACAGGGTACCTACAAACGAGAATGGACCCAAGTGGTGGATCTTAGAAGAACGCTCGGCATAGCCGATGGCGCGAAGCGCCTGCAAGAAGTAAAATCCGACCCCCGGTAATGGGGTTCCTAGCATTTATAGGATTTGGGCAGCGCCCCTCTGGTGCGAGAGTGCACATGATGTCAGGCGGATATCCGGGCTGACATCAGGGTGACATCAGCTCTCAAAGCCCGATTGGTCCACTACAACAAATAAAAACACACACAAAAAAAACTAACCAATCGTAAACATGTCACCCCCGCGGTCACATGACCCGATAATCTCTTCATGCAAACTCTAGTCAGCTTTCCGCGAACGTTATTGCCACCGCTAAGCCAAGGCAAGGCCTCGGCTACACAAAGTCGCATACCGTGAGGAGGTCACCCCACTAGGTTGAACGGGCGGTATCTGTTCAAAAGCCAACCCCGGACGGCTTAGAGCGGTCTAGACTAACGCCTTACAGCAACGTCTTAACGTCTCGCCGCCTCGCCTTCGTCCACGGGCGCTCGCCGGCACAATGAGGGAGTCGGGACTAATCCCCTCCCGAAGTTAAGGACGGCCGCCGCCCGACCCGCGGGAAGAGCTGACCGCATACCAGCGCGACGAAGGTTCTCGGGAAAAGCACCCCCTCCTCTCGCCGCACAAAAGGAAGGAACGCGAGGCCTGCGCTCGCGGCTTCCAACTTCGCGTCTCGCCGGTAAACAAAACGAGAATTACGCAGCGGGCTTACAAACAGCATGTAGGCGCACGTGTTATCACGCCTTCGGTGGCCTTGTTAACAAACAAGAAGATACGGTAGAATTTCGATGTAATCAAGTCAGCAGGACCGGCGAATTCTTTGGTTAACTTTGGTACCACGGGGTTTTCTAAAACCGATGCTCAAATGTATTTTACCTGTATAACTATCATTCTTTCCGCTCGTTTCTGTGCGCTCTACTGACACCGCTCGTGACTGTCATCGCATTCGTTTTCCTGTATCATTGTAGGCGTTATTTGTTTTTTCGCCAAGTATGGGCCAACCAGACATACTTCGCACCTTTCTACAGTAACACGCGTCTCAAGGCATTTGAATATGTCAAGTATCATTAATACAAAAAAGATGGGGGCAGTGCAGAAAAGGAGTAACGGTGTATCTGGAAGATATCTATTCACATGTCGCCATGCTGCACCGAATACCCGGGCGGAGGCACGGCCGCTCTGAGTCACGGCCAGCCCATGCCACCGCCCCTGACGGATAAAGGGGTTCTCGCTTATTGCCCGAGGCGTATCGGCGAGTGTATAGCGCCCTCGAGATTCAATTATACTTGTATACCCAGCAGGCAGACGAGATATATAGGGATGAGAGGGGCCGGCCTTCCGCCTGCCCAGACAGCGCTCCCTGCAGTATGAGAGATGCCGTAGGGGGTAGAGCCACAACAGGATATGCTCCGGAGGCCTGATCGAAGCCCCGCGCAAACGCGTCTAGTGTACAGCTGGCGTGTACCGTATTTCGCTGGGAACAATACGCAGAGAACCTTCGGAAAGTTTCCAGGCAAAGTATAGGAGACCGCGTATTAAGCAAATTTCGGCGCATGCGCAATGATGCTTAGCCAGCTTGTTTGCTGTGGCCCAACCTTCAGAACGCCACGAATTTTTCTTACATTAAATGTTGTGTGCCGATATGTCACTTAGTTTTTCCAGTCTCCCTTGCACAAAAATACTGCATATTAGTTTTCTGCTGACATGTTGTTTGCACCCACTGCTCTAGTACGTCGGCTATGCATGGCTATACATGTATCTTTGCAAGGGTATACAAGCCAGCTGCTATTAGAGCTGTGCTGTATAGGCTACATGTCTATATTGAATTTTTTTTTCTGTTTGCTCCTACACCCATTGTACAGATAAAAACACGGGATTCCCATTTCTGGGCTATCATCGCGAAGAGGCCGTTGGCAGGCGGAAAGACAGGCCGCCGCGGCAGCCATCAGCGCAGAGGCGGCGATGACATCGAGCCTGTCGTACGTTTCCGTGCGGCGTTCCCCTTTCCGTCGTGCATTTCGATTGCGAGGTTGTCCATCAAGAGACCGGGGCATGGCTCTTCCGCAAGCGCCTGTCCCGCCCGGGGGACAGCCTGAAATATCCCGGCCGCCTGTACTCGGAGATCAGGCATCCCGCCAGTGGTGACCAATGACCTTTCTATACTACGAATTTCAACATAGTGAACGGTTGCTGCCAAGGTTGTGTTGCTCCAGACAAACGAAGGAACGGCGAATATCCGTGACAACTGTCGGTTCCCAATGACCTTTGAGTGTTGCGACGTTCTGCTGACCTTATTCAGAACGACCTGGGAGGTTCTGTTTCACTGAAATGCACTAGGGATTTTTTTGACGGCGTAAGCCAAGGCAGCAGAGAGATAGATATACTGAGGGGAAACCGTGCAATAAGGGAACAGAAAAAAGAAAAAGAAAAGCAAATGAGCAGTTCGTGGGTGAGTAGCGGAGAGCAAGGAGCGCGAAATTAAGCAGGTGAAAAAGCCAGCAAGTTTGCATTCCTAACATATATGGCGCGTCTAGTTCATCCATTCTTGGTCCATCCCCCACGTGGTGAGATTCTTTACCAGTCCCCGCACGGGTATGTGTCGAGAGTGAGCTGTGCCGTGCAGGGCTCGGAAAGTGAAGCATGAGTTCTTTTGTTTCCTTTAATGTCGGCTGCAATAAACGTTCTTCGCCCTTCTCTGTTTTCTCAGACCAGAGGCGACTGGGAGGAGGCACGGCTTGCCATCGAAATTCGAGGTATATCCCGGACCAAGGACGCCTCCCACAGAACTGGTGTCACAACACCAGCTTCTCTACTCAAGGCAGTGAGGTCTATTCATCGTCACCATCTCGCGGCTTCCTGTACACAGGAGGCTTTCGCCGCTACCGGGTGATGGGGAGGGGTGAATTGTTGTTACAAGTTGTGTGATAATTTTTTCTTCGGCCTCCAGGACATTAGCACAGGCTATTAAACGTGTGCACAAAACCCCGCAGTTATACCGCCTCGTCCGCAAATAATTGTTGGGTTAGGATTCGAACTCGGGTCATCCCGGAAGCAGAGTGACATTAGTTCGACAGTCTTCATTGACTAACTGTCAAATACGTTTTATTTCCCCATCCCGGCCGCGGCGACCGCTTTTCTGCTGGAGGCAAAAGCGAAAACGCCCGTGTGTTCGAGATTTCGGGGCACGTTAAAGATCCCCAAGTGGTCAGAATTTATCTGGAGCCCTCCACTACGCGGCGACTCATCACCTGCGTTGCGTCGGCGCGTTAAACACAACAATCATCAGATTTTCCCCATCCGTAAGGTAAAGATGTCCCCGCGCGCCCGCAGGTACGGATACACATACTTCTGAATTCGTATTCGGAACTGCCACACTAATTCTAAGCACAAAACATCTAAGAACGCTGCAAACACGTAAACAAGTCGCTAAACGAAAGGACTGCAGGCAGGCAAATAAACGCAGTTAGGACAGCCACACGCACAGAGGTAGTGATGCCCGTTTGACAAGAGTGGAGAAGTCAAGCATGGATCAGCTCCCGTCCACGCCGAATCTATTTGCTTCATTTGTCATTCGCCGCGTATACGTCAGCTAGCGCGCGCAGTTTGAACGCGCCGGCCACGCACATCTCATCAGCGCGCGGAGACATCGCGCTCTCGCGGGGGATGAACGTCCCGGGCGTTATATACAAGACGCAATTCGCGGCCGCGCATCAACTAGCGTGCGACGGCGCCGCGGCGCGCGATAATTACAACGGACGTCTCGCGCTCCTAGCCCGACTCTTTAGTAGCACTATCTACTTCCCACACGGACGCCACCAACACAAAAATGTCCTAGCTCCTCGGCGTCGGTGAGGATGATGCTTCTGTATATACTACGTAACTTCGGATCTCGGCAGCAGTTAGGCCGCTGGCGCCGCGCGAGCGATTACACCACCGCGGGCAAGGCTTATGAGCACGCAAGGAAATGGTGCGCACGCAACGGAGTTAATCTGCACTGCCTACCTATATACATTTGGGGCATATAGCGAGGAATGGTGCGAAAATTGCGTGATTGGAGTCGAGTCGTCACTCGTCCCCGTTAGTGCGCGAAGATGACGCAAAACAGGACTCAAAACTGGGCTGCTTAGCGTGTTTGAAAAGAGTTGGCAGCTAATTTCCTCCTTTCCAGCCGCCGTCATATTTGGGTGCTCTGGGCCAATCAACTCCTTCGCCAGGGCTCTCATTCTCTGCAGAGTGCGATGTCTCTTAAGGAGCCTTCGCGTGCACGGATGAACTAATGGACACGACGATGCACGTGGTCATTGTACATGGGGCCTGTTAACTTCTGTTTTTGTTTTGTTTTTGTTTTTCCCGTTGCGCTAAAGTCGGTCCCACGGGAGATTAATGCCCCGGCGTCTCCGGCATTTTATCGCGAGCATCAACTCCAGTAGGCTGCTCCACGCTGTCAGTCCCGTGTGAAGCGCAATAAAACGTGTCCGTGGGTACGGGGGAGGCTCGTTCAATTAGGAGCCATAAATGAGGGCGCGCTGATGCGGGGAGACGATACAGTTTCGCGTATCTGTTGGGTGGATGCGTCCTGGCGGACCGACAGAATCAACTGTGCTCCCAAGTCTCTTGAATTTCATTTTGCATGTGTGTGCGATCTCGTAGAACTGTATGGTAGCATGCGAATAATAGTTGTTTGTTTGCTTTTCAGGGGCCGCTGAGGCAGTTTTCGAACATATAACTCCTTGTAGATGATGATGCATTATTTATTTAGGCCTTACTAAACTGCGAAATGTCTGTGGCGGATTTTACGACTTTCGCACGCAGGTCATCGGGTCTCCTGAATTCTTCTCAGCCTGGGCCTTTCTTACAGTTGTGGACTATGCGTCGTCACAATGACCAATTTAGGCCACAAACAAATAAAAAAACCAATACAACACATCTTTGCCAGCAGGTATAGCTGGGAGAGTTGGTACACTTTCATTACTAAAAAGCACACCGCTGCGGTTAAGGCTAACCTAAAGCGGAGAGAGGGAGCTGAAGCACCAACTTCTGCGTGATACGCTTTCACTACACATTTCCCTGGTTTCCTGATCTGTGCGCCAGAGAAACACCGCACTGTTTCTTTTTTTTTTTTTTATGGGTAAACACTCTGCCTGTGTTTTTCCGCCTATTGCGTTATGCCACGTTCCTGTCACATTGAGAGTGCAGATGTCATTACTAAGCAGGAAAAGCGCCAGACGCGTTGCATGAAAGCAGCCTCATAGACGGGCTTGTTGACTAACCAACAACAACGACAACAACGAAAACACTTACCTAATTCAACGTTTAAAAAAACACCTAGGAAACACGGCATACAGGCCTGTACTCTTTAAAAACAGGCATTGTTTTATCTGAGGTATGCACCTCTTCCCTGCCGGAACATCCACGCTCACCCATAATTTCTCGCTTACCACCAAGAGACAAACTTGCATCACCCGCACCTGACTCCAAAGCTCACAGATGTCTGCCCTCCTGCGAGCGATCATCAGGCAAAGTGGCTCCGAAATGTGTACCACCCACAGGCGCGGTAGCCGTGGCGAAAGGAAGATAGCCCCATGGCAGCCAGGAAATATAAAGGCGCGGGCAGAGGAGAGCGAAAAAAAAAGCACCACGATGTTGTTGTTTTGGGGTGGTGGGGGAAGACGACGATGCAGCTCGACTTCCTGTCGGCCGCACGCGACCCGAAATGAGGCGCGGCGGCGAAGAGCTCCCCCGGAGTGCCGGACTCGGGCGCATTGTCTCGAGCGCGTAATTAGGGGCAGTTCAAGAGCAACGCAAGGGATCCACTAGGCTTGCATGGCCAGCCAGTCAATGTGGTCACCCTCCCCTCCACCAGCCCAGCGCGTACACAGACAAGCGCGCATAGAATTGGCCTCCGGTTCGTTGGCTCCGAGTAGCCTCCCCTCTCGTCCAGTGGCTGCCTGGTCCCCCATCCTCCCTCTCCCTCTCGTCTCATCGCTGACCTTCGGCTGCGGGGGCGGCCCGTGATACGGCCTGGAGGATCGCCTTACCGCATGCAATGCCGCTGAACCTGCTGACCTCTGCGCGGCCTTGGCCTTGGAGAGTCGGTATACATTATCCTTAAAACGTTACTTCAAGGTAGCCTGGATATTAAAGCGGCAGGGTATGCATTACGCTCACAGCGTTGCGTCAACGTGGTCTAAATATTGAACTGCCAGTGTACAGTCATGAACAAATGAAACGCGAAGATGAAAATATGAAGCAGCAAACACAAATATCTAGATTTCTTTCCATGCAATTGGAATGGTCGAGTGGCTTTATTACAGTATCAGATTGAAAACATGTCTTGATTGATTGATTGATTGAAGGGTTTAACGCGCCGACGCAACGCTGGCGATGAGGCGCGCCGTAGTGGAGGCCTACGGATTAATTTTGACAACATGGGGATCTTTGACGTCCGCCGAAATCTCGTACACACGGGCGTTTTTGCTTTTCGCCTCCTTAGAAAAGCGGCCGCCGCGGCCGGTTATCAAACCCGCGACCTCGTGCTCAGCAGTGCAACGCCTTAGCCACTGAGCCACCGCGGCGGGTGAAAATGTGTTTTCTAAATATACCACTAGAGAGCCGCTATTTTATCTCAACTATCCATAGTCTCTAGTTTTTGCGTGTCCTGGTTCATATTTTTGTCTTCTCGTTTCATTTTTCCATAAGTGTTCATTATCTCAAGCCGCTACAAGGCTTGTTAAAGCGTGACAGCGTACGTCATCCTTTATACGTTACTCATGGGCACCCTAAATCTCAAAGCATCCAGAACACACTATTCTTCAATAATCAGCGTCCAGAATACACTATCCTTAAATCATCACCGTAAGTAGCCTGAAATCTAGGTAGCGCACGTTGTTGTAATACTTTAATTTTGCAGCCTGCGACACACTACCTTGATCATTACTCCTAAGGAGGTCTACATCATAAATCGTAAGTATAAAATTACAGATGACTATCGCCTTTAATTAGTCACCGACCATGCTTTCCAAAGACAAAATCACTCTTGCAACCAACATTTCTCTTTCCTTCCTTGAAGATTTCTTCTTCCGTAGATTGAGCCTCAAGCGAGGAAAGGGGGCAGTGAAATATCAAAATTACAAATGGAACTGAAAAAAATAGGCGAGTTTGTCCTCTAACTACCAAGTAAACTCTCCTAGCATGATTTATTTGCTATTATATTAAGAGTTGAGAGCGTACGTGTCCGCTGCTTATGTAGAAGGCATGAAGGCGCCTACGCAGAGGCTTTGACTGCTTTTTCTTTGGCTAATGCACGTCGCCACACGTATAGTCCAGCTGCTTCTACAATTTTTGCCCCCGCGCTGGAAATGGTTTCGTGGGTTGAACTCTTGAAGAGAGACGCTAACTTTTTTTACCCCACCGTGGAAATCATCAACAACAGCAGGTCCCCACATGAACCGAGAAATTTGCCGATACCACGGTCTTACCACGAAGCCATTTCACTGAAATATGAAATAAAACGGGACCCTTCAGTAAAAGGAAGAAACAAAGAAACAGCGAAGTTCGTCCAAGCATGTCCTAAAGAGTGCAGTGCCAAGGGCAAGGCTACCTGGGCCTAAGGAAAAAGACATTCATCGTTCCTTCTACAGCGCACGACTCAAACTTCGTGCTGGGAAATCCGAGTCAACGTACGTTTGAGGGCGAAATAGGCCTTAGCGAAAAAACAGCTACAAGGTCTGCCGCAAAACTTCGCACAACATTCTGCCGCCGCTACGGTTCGCTGCGCGCAAGTTCAGAAAGACAAAAAAAAAGCCACAAATTGCATTTAGAGCGATACACAGCTCGGTTTCCCACTTTACACGCTGTGCGCGTCTACCATATAATATCGAAACGCGCTCCCAAGATTCGTGTGTGAGCGTTCCGCATGGCACGAGGAACGACGCTAAGCGCGCCGTCACAACGTCGCTCGGGAAAACAGAAAACGCAGCTATGCGTGGACTAGCGTAAGAAAACTACAACGCGGGACCCCTTCGGGTCTCAATCCGCTGCCCTGCAACGTCGTCGAGACACCACGCATCTTGCTGCGGTCCCACGAACCGCAGCCAGGAAAGTTTCGCGACCGATTCTGTCAGTGTAGCGGGAGTGTTCACGGCGCGTCGATTTGGCTTCGATCTCGCATCAATGGGCCCATTAGCCACCGGCCGTGGAATCATCCACGGTAGCCCGAGAGTGCGCAGGCACCCGTGAAAGAAGAGACGTCGCGCCTGCCTGCGATGCGTACCGCGAGGGAACAAAGACATGTATCTGGTACGCGTCCGCGTGAATGCGTGTCTGCATTCCATTAGGTCGTCGCGCCGTGTGCGGTCTCCCGTGAGTACGGATATGTCCACCTGCGAATTCCACGGTCCGTTCATGCGATGGTCGACGCGTACGATGTTCCTTTTCTCTCTTTTCTTGGTGTCATTGAAAGTGCTGTGCTATTAAATTCTGCGGAGGGGGTAACCAAACTTGCACGATGAGCCGTGATTGTCGGCTTGAAGTGTTGACTATCGGTTGGTCTCTTCGACTTTACATTTTGCGCTGTGCAGAACTGCGCCAGAGCAGCTTTCCTACTTTATTTGTCCGAAGAATTTCTTTTCTCTGAGCAGTCCAGGACCGCCAACAAGCTAAATTTGACCTTCCCGAACAGGCAAATAAGAGACCAAGTGTTGATAACATAAAGAGAATTTATTATAAACCACATATCAGCACGCAGCGACTAGTAGTAACAGTCGCTGCCCTAGAAACCGAAAAAAAAACAATCAGTTTCCAAGTACTCCGGGCATTCAACACTTTGCACAACAATTTTATATGGTGGTGAAACAAGCTACTCCGAAATCAATCCATAAAAAGTTCGCATGTGTTCGAAGAAAGAGTTCAGAAACTCGTTGAAAGTCAATACGGCACAATAGTGATGTTCAAGATGTTGTTCCTGGCCACTATGAAACACGTGGACCAGCGTAACAGGAAGGCTTCTTCACGTAGAACTGGCAACTCATTTTCCAAGTTACTCATAAGGATTGACCGCACACGACACAGCAGTGGAAACATCGTCCGTTGCCTTAGGGCGCGAAGACACGCGGCACCACGATTTCGCCACAATACAAAAGCCCCAGCACACATCAGGAAGTTCACCAACACGGTCATTTGAACAGTGTGCTCATTCTAAGTGTAAGACCAAACAACCTGCTTAGCACAGTCCAAAACGTTACCGCTACACGACACTGAAGCAAGGCATGTTCCAATGTTTCAGTGTGCCCGCAGTGCGGGCACCGTGAGAAACGCAGAATGCCGAATCTCGCCAGGCGGTCACACGTCGGAAGAACGTCCCAGCCACGCAACCATCCGAAATCCCCTACATCAGATGGAAGTGCCGCCAATGTCAGCTGATACCAACGGATTCCGCGTGATCTTGCTATCTGTTGATTATCTGACTGGTTTATTGCCAATTTTTCGCACAATTCGCTTGCTGTAAGTTCCCTAAAATTTAGGCTTGGCAAGGTAGACTGGACGTTTCTCAGTGTTTTGACAACATAGGCATAATAAGCCGGTGACTGCTCGGCAGAGGTACCGGCAATGCGTTCCTCATAAAACATTGAGCGGGAAGTTCCCAGAAAGTACTGCAGCAGCGCCCTCCCTGGGTACTCAGTTGAGTCCACAAAGTGTTGATGAGTAATGAATAGGAAGGAGCTGCTTGAATATCGCGCGTCGTCAGCTTCCAGCAAGTTCAACGAAAAAAAAAAGAAGGCACATCTTTTAAGCAGGTGGGCGTCGATTGTACGTTGCATTGTTGCCAGCCACGAGGTCTTTTCACCCATCCTTGACCATCCATCAACTCCGAACCCATTCCTTGCCAAGATTTTTTTCCCAGAACCCTTTACCCGAGATACTTTCACTCTTGAAGTTGTTACTTTGAAACAATGACAAGCTTAAACTTAATGGTACCTTGTACGCCGTACTAAAGGATCCCAACCCCCCCCCCCTCTTCGCGCGTGCCCTGTCCGCTCTATATCTGATATCTGACCGCCAATTTGGTCAGGTGTATCTCAGCTATCTGGTACTGGGACCTGCGAATTGAAAGTGGTGACGAGTTGGGGGGCGCCCGATACGGATGATAGGAGCGGTCAAGTCATGTGTGGGCGATAGTATTTACAAGGGATAGAGAACATTAACTCCCGTCTTTCAGTAAAAATTGAAGTGTACAATGAACCCAAATTGCTAGTACTATCATTACAGATATCCTGTCGCTGTTCATTATCCAGCCGTCACCAGGGAAAAGAAAGGTCTAAATAAGCTTAAACAGCCTATTTATGAAAGAATTTAGCCGCCCCACTACGTGATAACCAGCCACCGCCATACATCGGCCACCTTAAAAAATCTCTCATCTCTCACATAGAAGTGCTGCGTCCTTTAAGGTTTCGGAAATGGGGCGAGAGACAGACGCAGAGAAGCCCTGTTTTACGTCTGCGCTGCGATCCGCAGTGAAATCATGGCGCATGATTCTCGCTTCTACAACGGTGTGTTCTGGGTTCCCATTACCCGTGCTGGGCAGATTATATCTTTCACGTCAATTTTTCGTATCATCAACTCGTATATGAAACCCCCAATTCTTGAACGGTGCGCGTGTCTACATCTGTACGCGTTTGCGTCGATATGTACATATTCTTACGGTTTTGTTGGTTTGGCGTTCTGTGCGTCTCCCGCACCATTTGCTCCATTTTCATATTCAATTCTTTATATAGAGTTTTGTTCCCTGCACTTTATTGTGTCTCTCTTTATATTTAATTTTTGTTTTTTCTCTCGTTGTTAACTTCCTTCGAAATCTCTCACATTCACCTCACTGCATTGTAATCATACCCATCTGACGTAGCAATTAAGCACTGCCGCTAGCAGAACCGGCCTCCCCAGTCAACATTAAAAAGTCCTCTCTCTTCCTCCCCTCCCCCCCTTTCTCTCTCAGGATTCCTGAGAAAGGAAAAGTGGAATCAATGTGCTTGTACTTGTATCATCCGTCTCCCTTTGGAAACAGGGTGCAGGGCCTGCAGGTTCAACTTATATATGCAAAAAGAATGCGGTCAGGTTATACCGACCTTTCGAGGCCGCCAATGAATAAAACCTGCCGGCAAGGGCAAAGCTCACACGGCATGTGCCACTTTTTATCTATACAGACGGCGGCGCCGGGTGTCATATAAGGGCGAATCAGCCGCAGGCTCCCACAAGACCCGCCACGTCCCATTTCGTGCGCAGTGGACAGACAGACAGACTAGGGTTGCCCTTCAGACAGGGCTGAATTAACCACGTAAACAAGCACGGCGCCATCTCGGTCAATCCTTCGCGCACGGCGCCGCCGCGCAACGAATGCGTGGGAAGCTTGTTCACCGCAGAACGTGTTTTTTATTTTTGTGTGTGTGCGAGCGCGGCGAGTGCGCACGCTAGCGCCGTAATCCCGCTTACTCGATCGGCTTCGTTTGTTCAGAGGATAATCGCCCCGCGTGGGCGCATGCGATTATGGGGGGGGGGAAAACGCCATGGGCTGGGTAGGTGAGTTATGCCTGCACAACGCCCGATAATGCGAGCTTTTCCGATCTAGGTTTACGGGTTGTTCCAATGAGTGGCAGTAAACTCGCCGAAGCCCAGATTTTTCTTCTTTTGGCCAGGTTTCTCGCTCTTTCGAGTGGTTTTTGGTAACATTGTGTTCACGTGGTGGGTGTTCACGGGGTAGATAATCGCGGCACGCTCAGCGGACCAACGGGTCGTGCGCGTGCAGTTGAATATTTCTGGCATCAAAGAAGACGTAGTTAGGGGGCTTCTAGCCACCCTAACGTAGGCTTGTGGGGAGTGTTCACGTGAAGGGTGTTCACGTGGTGGATAACCGTGGCACATTCAGCGGAAGCACTGGGTCGTGTGCGTGGAGTAGAATAGCTCTGATATCAAAGAAAACGTAGGTTTCTGGTGGCAGTGTTCACGTGGTGGGTAATCCCGGCACGCTCAACGGACGAACGGGTAGTATATACGCATAGAGTCCAATAGTTCTAACATAGAAGAACACGTCATCTAATTTAGTTCTCGTAACTACTGCATGAATGTCATAATGCGTTTTCGTCCTGTTTGCAGATGAATGCCATGAAAATTAAGGGAAAGTGGTGGGGAAGTCTGGTCACAATATGCTGAGCTTTCAGAGCCAACTTCTACAGGCGACCCCTTTCACTGAATGTTCCAAAAGAGCATGCTCGTCTGTGGCCAAAATTCCGAATTAAATTTGAAGAAGCGCTCACTTTCGGTGAAGTTGAGGTTTCTGATATTCACAGACAGCTCAAAATTCCGGAGTTCTTTTCTGAGACGATTTCTAGAGAAGCGCCTCGGGAGGGCGAAATGGCACAGGACCTTTTTCGTATGTATTACAATATAGTATATGCCGAAAACGTAACCATGTTGGTAAACAGTTAAAGAAGAAAAATGGTGTTTTTTTTTCTTTTTTAAAAAACATAACCTTTAGAACTATCCGCAATCTGATCGGGCTTTCCTGAGCAAAGAAAAATATTCCCGCTGAAACTCCGAAGGTCGCGAGAAAGTAATCCCCACGGGAGCCGTTTTCTGATCTAGGGCGATAGGGTTGGGCGCACATTTGTATCGGCGTTACCTTCAGATTCTTATCGCTTATTTCCTTCGGTCACCTTCTTTTGTGGGGCTTACTCGGGCATAGCAACAACAGAAGCCTGCTGTTCTGTTTTACAGTGACATCTGCTTGTTTTAGCCTGTAAACTGAAACTCTCACTAAGAATTATTGCCTGGTCTACTTCGTACTCTATGATACATTTTTGGAATCTGGAGTTAATGAAACGCCAGACAAGGGCAAAAGAAACGATACGATATGCACAATCAGCGCCTTTAACTTCAGTATACGTTCTTGAAAGGGTACCGGAACGGTTTTATACAGTTTAGCGTATTCGGCAATTGTTCATGCGACCGTCGTTACTAAATCGATAAATGACCCGACGAATTGAAGACACCCTTTAACAGGCCAGCTGAGCGATCAAGGCAGCGACTCGAATGAAGCACTCCTGGCCTTCGCTACCTTTGTATGCATGATAATCAACCATAGCGCATATGTTGAGCACCTCACTAACAGCGTTGTGCTGCTGAGCACGAGGTCGCGGGTTCGATTCCCGGCCGCGGCGGCCGCTTTTCTGATGGAGGCGAAAAGCAAAAAACGCCCGTTTGTACGAGATTTCGGCGCACGTTAAAGATACCTAGGTGGTCAAAACTAATCCGGAGCCCTCCGCTACGGCGCGCCTCATCGTCTGCGTTGCATCGATGCCTTAAACCCTACACAATCAATCAATCAATCAATCAATCAATCAATCAATCATCAATCATCAATCAATCAATCAATCAATCAATCAATCAATCAATCAATCAATCAATCAATCAATCAATCAATCAATCAATCAATCCCCTCACTAACACGTCAGTATTTAAGAAGAGTTATCGGTCCTCTCGGTACCCCAACTTCAAAATCAATTTTATCGTACTTGGTACTACAGCCTTGCAACTGGCCCGGTATAGTACATGGCTATCTAAAAGAACGCTGCGAAGTCCTTGCCCTGCCATATCAGAACGATGCCGCCTTGGGTCCGGGCAGCACCACTGCAGCAGCCGAGCCGAGCTTCGAACACACTTGTGTTGAAACTCTACGGCGCGTATATCTCTGTATAGCAGTCGCTTTTCATTGAATCTGACACCTGCAGGGATCCAAGAAAGCGGCGCTTAGTCAATAAATTTGAATCTAATGCAAGAAACCCTGCCGAGAATTCATATTTTATACCCGCAGCCACCTCACCATGGGCTCCTGGTAAAGGCCCGCTAGAAGTACGTCATGTGGGCAAGTTCCCTCCTGCTTTTTTTTTTTTCTTTCTCGTTCAAGTCTGTATTTGTCCTGTTTGCCTGCGTGCTACGGGGCGACAGATTCATGAGAGGGAAGACAGCTGAAAAGGCGCCCTGCACAGAGGAATGACTTATACCTACTGAAGTCTATTCCAAGAAGGAGTTTCCTTGCTCCTCGCCAATCACGCTCACTACGGTGGACAGAGACCAATAATGCTGCAGCAGTCTTTTCATACCGAACGGTTTCGGATCCGTTAGGGCGCTGATTATGAAGATTCGCGAGCATGTTGACGTACAGAAAGACGAACGAAAGCAGGGTGCGGGTGTTTTCGAAATACAAATTATAGAGCAGCTTGCAGAAAGGAATGAGAAAGCGAGGCACCGTGCGGAGCAAGAACTACAGTAAAAGGCCTACTAATATAAATCAATCATCGCTCGTCCAGCGGCGATGACTCTAGCACGACAGCCCCGCCCTTCAGTCTTGCCTCGCGGCCTGCATACGGCCGTTGCCTTCGCGGTTCGGCAGCAAAGACTAGTCCATATACCTCTTGCAACCGCCCAAACCGGAAGCAAAAACAGTAGCCGCACAGCACAAAGAGTATATTATCTCTACGGCACAAAGGGTTCTCCACGCACGCGCTCTAAGTACACGCCCACCGAGCCAGGTTAAGCCAAGCCAAACCATGCCTATCCAGCTCCTTGCGCTTCCACTGTCTCGAATCTCGTGCGAGAGGACGCTCGGCCCGTCGAGGTCTCCAGACGCCAGAGACGCTACCTCGATTTTCCTTCAGGCTCCTCGTCGCTTGTTACACGCGGCCGTTGATGCTGGGGCTTCTTGGAGCGTCGGATGAGGGAGACCGCTTCGGATCGATTGCTCTCACAGCGTCGTTCGGCTCGCCCTGCAGACGCCGGCCCCCGCATCATCGTCATCGTTGACGTCGCCGGCTACGCAGAAGGTCTGCGCGCGGGGCTTCGACGGCGGCGTTCGGGGCGTCTAGGCAGACACAGTAATGGTGCGTGCATGAGCGACCTGGGCGCCTTCGGTGGAAGAGGAGATTACCGGCCCGCGCCGCTCAGCCGACAGCGTTTCTCGCATCCCGGTTCCGGAGCAGAGGACGCCCACACCCCTGCGCAGAAGAAGGTCGTTCGGCTTCACAGCGCCGATTAAAAGTTTATTAATCAGGTAGCTGTAATTTGGGTACGTATGCGAGTCTGGGTGCAGGGGTGGTCCCGAGGAGCTGTGTGCACTGTTCGAAATGGAGTGGCGCTTACACGGTATGTGCTACGAGGTTTCGCTTTGTAACCATTTTGCCTCTTGCGCAACAGCTATATCTTTCTCAGAAAAGTGCTTCCAGATAGTGCGATTCATAACCCCAAATCACTGCTGTCTGGGAGTCAAACAATTGGTGACCTTCAGTGTAAAGAATGCATGTAAATCGGGTGAACTATGGGAATGTTTGCCATGAAGCCGCCGGGGTGACGGCCTGTCTTTAAAGGGTCTTTTTAATAAATACACCTTAAAGCCCATGTTATGGCGCTGGAGCCCATTGCATAGCGTGTTACAGACAGATTTTTGGGAGGGGGAATCGCCAAGGAATGCTCGCACAATAAAAAAATTAGCCGCCTGACATCTTGTGTCCTTACTAACGGCTGTGAAAGAAACTGCGGACAAACAGTACAATGTTGGAAGCACTGGCAACACTGCGCCCCCTCTCTGTCACGTCTGCTTCCGTGAGCTTCATACACTGTCCCTCTTACGTCCGCCTTTCCGCCGTCGCCATATACTCACCACATGCGTAAACCCTCAATTCAACGAAACCCTCCGGACAAGAGACTCACTTCGTTATAAGGTGAATTTTGTTAAAGTGGGGTATAATTTGCTCTTTTGCACAGGAGGAGCGGGAATGAAACAAATTTTCTATAAAGCGGCAATTCAAATAAAGCGACTTAGGTATAACGACCGATTGCTGTACTAAAAACTAGATACCCACATACCATGTTTTCATTCGGAACAATCGTCCCCGCAAGTTTACGTTTTTTTTGTGGGGCATTTAAGTCTACCTAAGGGATAAGATATAACTGATAGCACCGGTATTTTTTCATGCGGGCCCCAGCAAAACATTGTCGACCTTAAAAATATCCAGAAATAGCTGACCCTTCGCGGCCTGTGAGGAATGACGGCAGCAGGTGCATTTGTGGACAGCCAGTACCAAAACAGATCTCCTGCGAAGTCTAGAGTTACACTCGTCGGCCAGAAGAAAAACGTGGTACTCAACTGCGGTACCACAAATGCAGTGATTAATCGGGGCAAGGTAAATTTAGTAACTTTGTGTTTTCTTTTTTGCGCTGAAGCTTCATCACTGGCATAGGGCAGAGAGTTTGTATGAGGCACTAAGCTATTTTTAAACCACTTACATCTCTCGTTTAAAACAACTGTAGAGCAAGTACTCTGCTTCTACTACCTACGGCTGGCTTACATCCACTTCGCTTCTGAGCTAAATTCCAATGGATATCATCACAGGTTCTTTTCTGCCAAGCACTCGGGTCGTATTGCGAGTTGGTAGGCTTGTGGATGCTCCCAATCTGCTCCAAGACGCGCACATAAGGAATGATCTCTTCAAGCGTATCAAGGTGCTTACATAACAGTACGCAGTAAACACCTAGCGTTAATGCATACATGTATGCACGGTCAGACATATCAGTCTTACCACAGGAATTTTAAGCGTATCTGTAACATTAAGCACAGTTTTTGGGATGCTCATGCAGCTATGATTGCCCGTAGGTATGCATTTGGCTTACGCTTCAATCAACATCACTCTAGCTATTCCTCGATAACCCTATAATGATGCCCTAAATTGTCATGTATCAGTGCCTGCAAGGGTAAAAGACCGGATGCCCAAACGAGAGCCTTCCATCACAGTCCAAGGCGTGGAAGTGATGGAGCGTGGATCCTTGCGGCAGACGTTCGCCCGAACCTTTCGCACATATTAGAGCAGTACTTCCCCTCCAGGAAGTAACGTGAAAACCCGCTCTCGTAAGGGTGGTCCTCTTCGGCACGGGCCCAGCGGCGTGGCTGTGGCACCTACGTGTGCGCCGCCACGAAAGCCGGCGCAAAAGCCGCGCCGAGTGTTTCTTCCTCGCGCGATGCCGACGAAAGGGCACGATGGCCATAATACTGGCAAATGGTTCCTGAATTTGATCGATGAGTGCGACAGAGGTCAAGATTACAGCGACGTCCCGGCCATCCATGCAGATCAACTTGCCGCATCGCATCCGACCACAGCAATTACTGCGAGCTGTGAAGACGCCGTGGGAACTTGATTGCTTTGTTTGTTTGTTCCCGACACGCCTTTGGCGCTGTTTGTGCGCAAGAGGAGGGCGAAGTACCGAATATGCGGATAGGCCTCCCTCGTCATGATTGCGCCCTCACAACTACCGAGCAGCCGCCGCTTGCGCAGGTTAACATGCAACGCAAATTACGGCACCTAATCAAGAAGGGCGAAGCGTACATACTTCGGTTTTTGTATGTGTGGCTTTGTGGAGTAGGTGAGGAAAAATGTTTTATTGCACTAGTGAGGGGACACTTCTTGGTACGTTGCTGGATGTAATGGTGAAGGTGTGGGGTCTTTTAAAGTGGTTAAGGGCCACCCAAAAATATGCAAATCATGGTGGGTGTTATAGCGCCTACACAAGTGTTGTCAGGGGGTGTGTTTTGCTCCCGCTGCTTTTCTCCGGTAGTGTTCAGCATTGGCCGTTAGTTGCTTCACAAGAAACAACGCCATTTTTTAACCCTTTACAGGTACAACCATGGACAGCCAACTCCAGGGACAACCAACATTTGGGTTGACCGAAGCCACTGTATAAGAGAATCTACAGACGGTTCCACACCACCGTCTCGTTTGCGCAGCTCAGTGCCTCCAGCCAATGTCAGTGAGGTGTTGCACTATCAATAAAATTTTGCCCAGATATCGACGTCGTTTTAAGAGTACCTGATTTCGGCCTTTCCTCTCCATTCTCTGCCCTGAAAGAGGAAAGTGTGTCAGCCTATCGCAGAAAGTTCATTCATTCATTCATTCAGTCCATCCGGAGTGGGTAAAGTTTCTACATAGAAGATGCACGTGTCTCTGATAGGGTGGCGAATTATTCCACAGAATCAATGGTTGGTGAAGGCAATATCACCCACAAAAAATTGTGCAAGCCTTGTCAAACGATCGACCCTCGTACATAACATTGTGATATGATCCCGACTCTGGACTCAATTGTCTCCAAAAATGTGATCCGCTAGGTGCGAAAAAAGAAATGATAAGAGGGGGAGGGGGTCATCAGGGGTTTTCCTCAAGCTATTCTGCCTCCGGCAATGGTTCACAGCAGAGATCTCTTCATCTAACCACGCGACTTCGGCCACAGATCACGCAAGCCACCTCCCCCTCATTCCCCCTTCTCCCATTCTAATCCATTCGTCCTGGTAGTTGTCAGAACGGCGCAGCTTTTGCACGTAATATACATGCACAAGGGGAAACGATGCATGCACGCGAAACTTGCGCGGCAGTAAGAGAGAAAATGAAGGTTTAGGCGACTTTCGGCTCCCACGCCATACTTGGTTTGTTCCGGCTCGTCCGCGCCGCCGCCTTGTTTCGAGGCCAGTGCGTGCGTCGAATCTCGGTCGACTAACGCATTACGCATACACGCAGGCGATACTTTGACGCCGGACACAGAGGGGAGCGCAATGAGCGCCGCTGGCCACAGCTGCATTACAGCTCTCTATGTTCTCGTCTACTGCCGACGTTGCAAGGCGTCATTCCAGAGGCGTTTCTTTTTCTTACTACTCGCCCACGACACAGGGAGCGGGAGACGAGAAGTCAGCTCTCGCTCTGAGCCAGGCTCACCTGATGGGGGATAATTGCGCGTCCCCGAGGTGATCGTGACCGATTGATAGCCGATTAGGAAGGGCTTAGGCCTAACTGACGCAACCAGCGCGTCTCGCGACGACGCCTCCCTGCATGCGCCCGCGGCGATCTTCCACGGTCGACGGTATCGCAGGCATACATGACAGGAAAAGAAGGCCGCGGTGGCGTAACCGGGACACGGTAAATGGACAGTGTGTGTGCGCTTGCTTTAGGGCGGGAAGTTTGTTTTGTACTGTTGAATTACTCTCCGCTTTCCTCGTTGGAAACTGGTTTTCCATGCGCTAGCGTGGGTCTTTCAAGTAATCCTAGAATGTTCCGTAAGCACGGTGGATAGTTCCCAGGAAACAAAATTATCTGACGTTAGCGGCAGGGATGGAGACCACCGGATGAAAAGTACACCGTTAGAGGGTAGTATAGTAGGTACTACTACTGCTACCTACTAGTACCTACCAGTAGTAGTAGGTACGAGTACTAGGTTGCTAGGTAATAGTACTAGGTACTAGGCACCCTAGTACTAGCCGTAGTACCTGGGTGGGCCGAGCATTCTCATTGCATTCACCGCATTTACCATTGAAACGTTTTTTTTAATGCTGTAGGCATGTCTACGTGGACCCCACGAGGAAACCCTTCCGTCCGTCTGTAACGTTTCTGTGTCACACTAACGCTGCATATTATGCTAATTAATATAAGGCGCTATGGCCTTCATGTTTCTTTATAACAGCGCATATACCGCACCAAAAATGTTTTCAAAGCAATGCATTTCTGCACATTAGTGAAGCCGACTTTAATGCGGCTCGTCGTATAGTGACAAATACAATCATAGGGACACATGGGTTCTTAAGAAGGTACCTAATAAGAGCCCCCCCCCCCCCCCAAGGCATTCGTCTGTTTACATAAATCTTCCTATATGTCCCCAAAGAATGTCTCTCCAGCGAGGAAGTTGAGACGCCGTCACTAAAGGGGCTTGGCGTCGGCGCGCCTTGGGGATACGTGGGGTCTAATGGAGGCATTTATTAAAAGTCATTATGGAGCTTTACGTTGACATCAGACTTCTCATATTTCCCCCGTATTCCCAGCAATGCATTTGTGCATAGTAGTGAAGCTCACTTTAAAACGGTCGGGGTACTCATTCATCGGACGCTTGCCATTTAGTAGTTTCTCCCATTTTTTAAGAACCAAAATGGTGTTCGCACAGCCTTTTCTGTCTTAATTCATCTTTCCCTAACTTTTCTTTGCATGAATATGTTTTTCTAGGAATTTCAAAATGCAAAAGTAGCGTAATCAGCTCGCGTAATCAGCTCGCTGCGCTCGCCTACTAGCACGCGATCGGTGTGCTGTTCACGGCCTATAGCTTTATACACACGCCTCCTGGCGTGACATTTCTGCAGGATTGGCCACACCCTGACGATGCTACCAACGGTGCTTTCCTCGAGCTGTGGTCCTTCATGAAGGAAGGTTCACCTCAGTCGGTAGACCGTGAACTTTGGTGGCCTTTCACCCCCAACTACTACGCCACATTTCCCGATCAGTGCCCGGCCGAGTGCCATCCGCATGCAATAAATCCATTAATTAATTCATCCCCAAAAATACACTGAGGGCCTCATGCGGTAGACAGGCTAAATTTTTGTGGACCCTTTCAGGCCGTACGCCTTCTTTGTGCGTATTCGTGATCGTCGCTTCTCGAGAGCAAAGGAAGCCTGAGGAGCTCGTTTGAGACGAAGCTGAGAAAATGTTGTTTGCCATGTGAAACTGAACCACCTAAATTTTCATTTCACTCTTGTTAGGATGGGTGGCGTGTAAATGCTTAAGAACGTCGTGTCGGATTGAGATATGATCGAATGAATGGTTCTTTCTGGCATGATTTATCGATTTTCTCGTCTATAAGTTGGGTTGCGGCCCGCAAGTTGAAAGGGAAGCAACGCTCGCTCGAGGCGTTCTATCTCGTTAGTTCACCGAAGCGTGACGTTGAGCTACCGTGGCGGCCAGCGGAAACTATAATGCAAAGGCGGAACAATACGAAGCTAACGCACTCGTGAGAGCGAAGGAGTGCTTTAAAGGGGGTTGCGCTGCTCTTGTCTGTTTTTCCGATCAATCGAATTCACTGTCTGTGGGAGCGAGATAAATGAACAACTGACGCTGCTAACAGACTGAACACAAAACGAGAGCCGATGACCTGTTCGGATTTTCAGAAAATTTCGAGTCACGAACGTGGAGCGTCTAATTGTTCGACGAGCTCGATGGAAGCTGACATAATTTTGTGCAGGTAATATTTGCGATGAACCTGGGACAAGCGAATGGGCGTACATATGCAGGGAGATGAAGTCAGCGCTCCAACCTAATTCACGCCGAGCTATCACATCAACAACAAACAGGCGTAATATAAGAAGCGCGATTTACTTCCGGGTTCCTGCATGGAAAGGTGATCGTAAAAATTTACTACCCCTTCCAAAGATAGTTGAGAGAAAAGCAAAAAGCTAACACTGCGCCCAACCTTCACTGAAAGTGCGTCAAATGAAATCGTCAAGCCTTCAACGGCCCAAATCGCAAACGAAGAATGAACCCATGTGACGATTTTTCGCGCACTAAGTCAACGCATTTATGAATGATCTAAATGTTTCCCGCTACGTGGTTTATGAGATAAAGGTGTACTATTGTACTCCTTCTTTATGATCCGTGCGTGGAATTATCTTATCTAGAACAGTTACTTTTTCGCTATTTTCAAGTAACTGTTTTGACAGAATGGAAGCCTGGTCTCACGCACGCGCCGTGTGCTTAGAGACCTTATCAGCGCTTTTCGGTCGACCAGTCGGTCTAGTTGGAAATGCATTAATTTTTGACAGAACGCCATCGCCCCACTAAAAAGCGTTCACTTAAAATTACAAATAGCTCGGAACGAGTTGGGCATGTCTGCCCCATCGGTAAATCAGCGTGTAGAACTTCGTACATAATAAAAGACAGAAAGCAGGGAAAAAACAGAATTGGGAGTCCTGAGCACAGTGGTGGAAACAAGCATTATGCTGCGCTAGTAAAGGAAAGTGAAGTAGTCAAGAACTTTGTCCTGCATATATCTGCCGCGCGCCTCCCAATAGTTTTCCCCCTGTGGCCAGGGCATCGTAAAAGCAATGCGTACTGTGCTTCGTTTTTGAAGGCCGAAAGGTCTTCTGAAGGTCTTTTTTGCGCAACCTAAACGTCAAACATTTGGTCTGTCTGTCCGTACGTCCCTCCGTTTGTATGTCTGCTTGTCTGCGCATATTTGAGGCGAAATATCAGCACATGACTGGGAGTACCAGCTTTCTCTAAGTTAACAACACGTCTTGGTTTGGTTTTCCAGACAGAAAATGATAAAAAGTACAAAAATCAACGCGGTCGAAGAGATGAACGCGATAGAGCAAACACAGACAAAATATGTTGGCTCGAGCAGCTCCAAGCACAGCAGAAACAAAAGGCCTTAACAGATGGCGTGAGCACTGCGAACACCGGAAAATTGAAATGAGCTGAGTTAACCTCCGATGCATTCGTCACGGGAAGAGCATGAGGGGAGGGGGGGAAAGGGGAGGAGGTTACGTAGCAGTGGCAGCAGAAAGTATTCGTCTTTCGACGACATTTGTGGGCGGCGAAGCAAGAAGGAACGGAGCCAATTTTAAAGCAAAGCTTTTTACCTCTACCCCCCAAGGATTCTTTCGCGACCGTTGGTGTCACCAGAAAACTCCCGCAAACAAATAAAAGAATTTACTGCACCGCCAGGAATCGAACCTGGAACTAACAGAGTAACAAAGCAAGAGCCCGTACTTTTACCGATTTAGCTACGAGCCCACGCGGAGACGGCGAAGACAAGTGGTGCACTGACCAAGCACATCTACGGGTTTCACCCCTGCATTCTCGCTAAATGCTACGCAATAGCGATTAAACGAAGCTCACACTAACCCATGGCATCTCACTTCTAGTACGCCAATGGGCCTGTAGCTTCTAGTGTTCGCGTAAAAATATATCAGTTCCTTGTCGTCCTCCTTCACGCCAGACGATACCTCAAGAAACACATTCAAATACTCCTTGATGGCCAGGCCATCACTCCAAGCCCCAGCATAAAAATCCTGGGCCTACATCTTCAGGCCAACACCAAGAGTAACGTATCCTTGCAGTGAGTCAAACACAACATCAATAAATCATACACACGATCCGGCGAGTTAAAACCAAGAAGCGAGGTCTCAAGGAATCCGACACCTTTCGATTAGCTTTCGTCCTCTCCAAAATCACTTACATCAGCCCCCCGTCTTCTTATCGGCATGGAGGACATAAAGATGTTTTATATAATGATTAGAAAGGTGGTTGAGCAAGCCATTTGTCTTCCCATGATGGCGCCCAGAGAGGCTGCTTAGCACGGGGCTCTAAAAAGCTGAGAGAGGGTCATCTTTCTATCCAGAAGCTCCGAATGAGCAGAACTGCGGCGGGTTGCCGAATCCTTCACCAGATCTGCTGGGCAGCACAGAATACCACTCCGCTTGATGTGCTCCCGGGCTTTTGGCGACAAGAAATAAATATGCTCCCTTTGCTTAGAAATTTGAACCCCTCAGACGACGAGGGTCGCCGACAAACACAGGCTCAAGCGCTCAACACCACCCTCGGTGGGGATCATGCAGTTATCTACACAGACGCCTCCAAACAGAAAAGGCAGCAGTACGCCATCATCGTGGCTACCTCCAGAACCAACCTCCGTGCTTGTGCCTCACTCAAGACCGAAGACATGATGGCAGCAGAAGAGGCAGCCATCGGCCTTGGCTCTCAACCAGGGGTTCATAAAGTAGTCACCAATTCCCAACAAGCCTACCGGAACTACCTGTCGGGTTTGGTGTCCCGACCTTCACTGCGTGTGCTAAAAAACCACTCCCCAAATGGTTCCATTCAGCTCATTTGGACACCTGCTCACGCCTCCATGGAGGGCAACGAATACGCCCACCAAGCCTGCACTTTCACCCCCGGTGCTATGGAGCTGAACGAGGACAGTCACCCGCTTGTCTCGTTCAGGGACATAAACCAGAATTATCGCCTTCTGAGGAAGACTCTACCTTCGCCTTACCATGACCTTGTCATAGAACAACAAACTACCCTACGGCTCATACAATGCGGCTCCTTCCCACAGCGGACGCGTGTTCACTTAATGCACTCGAATCGCTACGACGCTGCATGTAAATTTTGCTCATGAGTAGGAACACTCTGCCACATAATCGGGGTGTGCTACTTTAGCCCTGAGCACCCTCCTCTCCTTATGTCAACTACCTAACAAGAGCAATGGGAGATGCTGCTGTCCAGCCCCTCTCTACCTACCCAGCTTCAGCTGGTGGACAGGGCACAGGCGGCGCGGACTGAATATGGGCTACAGTGAAGAAGGAACCACTCCCCTAGGCCACACTCTGGGCCGTTCAGAAATCGGAATAGAGGTGTTTCCTCCTCCTGCTGCACCTCCTCCCTGTTCTCCTCCTCCTCCTCCTCCTCCTCCTCCTCCTCCTCCTCCTCCACCGTCTCTGCCACCGATCTCATCGCCTCCGTCCACGACGGCAGAGACGGAGAAGTGAGATCCTCTGACACCGGGTTTGAGATTTTATTTTATGAAAAAAGTTTCCACTGATGTGCTACACCAATACAACTCAACCAACCACCGTTCATGCCTCATGCAATAATTTAACCTGAGGAAGAATATCTCTTTGAAGTAATACAGGGTGTGGTTTAATACATTTCACTTCTCTCCGGTTTCACGATTTGTAGAGCGACGTGAGTGAATTTATGTGATGTCGCATGGGTAATCGTTGTGGGTGCTGTTTACAGCTTTGCTTTCCAACCACATTCACCGAGTGGATTGGCGCCAATTTTTTTTCTCTCTCTCCCCTTTCTTGGGGTACCGGAGGTGCCGACACTTCCTTGCTGGCTCCCATCCGCTGTTTCTTGGAGGGAAATAGCCCATGCGTGTCAGTCAACTCAAACGGTATGCGAATTTTCGAGCAGCAGTGTTTGCCTTCTGCCGACAAAGCTGCAGCGCTTTGGGCGCGTTTGCTTCCCCGTCTAACGGCGCCCTGTTCCGGCTCTTCTATGGCAATAGAGTCGAGCGCACTTGGAGTGTATTAGAACTCTCGGCCCGCAGCACGTGAGGCCGAGTCAATACAGTTCCGTCTCCTAACAGCGACGGGCTCACACAGGAAGAAACGAAGGCGTCCACCCTCCTTCGGGGGCTCCGAAGGGTCTGTCTCCTCCTCCTTAAAGGCGATGTTCCGTGCTGAACACCTTGAGTGATGTGGCGAACACCCCCCCCCCCCCCCCCTCGTGAAGTCAGAAAAAAAAAATCAAATAACAGGTAGGTGGACAAATATTTTCCGGGACAGAGAGGATGTTGGGCATGCTTTCACGCGGAAAACGTGCGGCTTGCTGATTTAGAGTTTCTGTGTACCCGGAAAAAAATGAAGTGCCCCGGTGCTGACCATTTCACCTGAAGATGGGTGCTGTTACGGCGTCCATCAATAACCACGCAGTGTTGGAGCAACAAAAAGAACGTTTGTAGGCACCCTGCACCAGACAGAGGTCGATGTGAGCGCAGCACTTTTCTAATAAATAAAATCGCCTGCAGCGCGCACCAGCGCATCGACAAAGGAGTGGTGATTTCTCGACCCGTTATCACCCACTGCCTGCAGCATGCCACGCCAACGGTTTACGGAGCTGATACTGAGACAAAAAAGAAAGAAAGACCGCCGTGATTAGGGTATCGATTCCTCCTATGCAATTACTGCAACGCAGTATATGCTAAGCAGTATATGCTGAGCAGTATATGCTGAGTATGCTAGCGCCATCTGGGAGGTTTGACGGCAAGCAAGGCTGCAGAGCCGAATGGCGCAGTGGAAGGTCGTTTGCATACGGGCTGTTCTGACTTCATTATAGACATCACCAAAACACACGATTTGGCAAGAGAATGAAAATTTTAACCTGAACTGATTAATTTCTCAGTGAATAAGCATCATTTGCTGCCGCGCAAGCGCTGGGGACACTATAAAAACACGAAATCTTTCGGATAAAAACAAAACTTGTATTTTGTCTTCATGGCTCCTTTAAACTATTCATTCGTCTTAGCCTTTGTTATGGCATCACCAAGAGCCTTCTGTGTGTGGGCAACCGTGGCGTGGCCCTACTCGTGATACTCACGGCTGTTGTATCTTGATCGGGGTGGCGGCGCTTACGTAAATTGAATGTTACGAACAGGGGTCGTGATGAGTATGGCATTTTTCACGATAGAAATGACGCGCTGAACCACCAGGATATGAAAAATGGCGCTACTGCTTCTCTGGCGAACACCTGCGCAACATGCCTATTCAGGAATTAGAGCGGCAACCTGGGCGAATTGGCACTGGGATAACGTACGCATGTTCCGTAGCGAGAAAAAAAAAAAGACACAAAACCCATGAGAAGAATGCGGACGGGCAGGCGCTTGTCATTAAATGATGTCTAGAGCGTGTGCCGTCCGCATTCTTCTCTGTGTACTTGTCTTTTTTACGTTAGGAACAATGAATAAGTTTATTCGTGATAGCATGCCGATGTGTATAGCCTGAGGCAGCTGCATTATCACATCCAGGCAGTTTACACAAACCTCGATGTGCAAAGGACCCATACCAAGGCGCATGCGCCACTGACACAGTGAAACGACACTTCTAAAAAAACTATAACGTAGAATCAAGTCTACAAATGCTCCAGTTCGCGTTGTTCTGTCATTAAAATTGCTCCTGGTAGCATATTTTCTCACTCCGTATAGGCTCCGTGCAGTCAAGTTTGCCGAGCGAGCGCAGCGCCATCTACCGCGCCTCCGCGCAACACTGGGTAGGCCGGCTGCTTTAGGCACTGTGCAAGCGCCCTTGCGAAAGGCGTCTATTAAGTGGTTAGGTGCGCTTAAGTTTTGCGGAATACGCTGCAACGGTGGACAGGATGGAGTGTTATCGACCGAGAGGCTTTAGAAGAAACAGCGCAGAAGGAAAGCTACCGTCATTCGCTTCCCCGATTCGTCCGAGTTGGGAGGGCTGGTCACAGCCTCACAGGTGGCACATGTTTCCGGGAATTTTTAGAAAATACAACGGCGATGACTACCAAGCAGATTACATGCTGCTGTCAAAGTAAAGTATATCGGTTTGCCAGCTGTTAATACTCATAAGCTTGCAAAATTTCTCCTTTAGCGAATACCGCGCGTATTGGCAGTATTTGCACGAAGGTTGGTTTCTCTGCATCATGCATGCGTCTTCGCGGCCTTTATAATGAAAATTCATGCGGCACGTAACACTCAGTCATATTTTAATTGTAAGAGAACTAATTGATGGCAGCAACATTTCACCCATTTCTTGGAGATATATGATTGTTTTTAAACAAAGTAGCACCATTTGTTTGAAAAAAAAAAGCTGTAAAAAAATTTTGAAATACCTACGTATAAAAGAACGCATGTAAGATTTTTCCGCTGCAAATAGATGCTGTTCTAATAAAACAAAGTCGTTTTAACGGGGCTCACAACAGCAACTTCATAGAACAATAAAAAATAAACGGAGTTTATGATAATTCTAATATTTGGAGGCCCTGCTTACCCTTTAGAAAGGAAGAGATAGGAATAAATCGTTCACGAGCATTTCCTGGCGAGCTTGCAGCAAACCCGTGTAGGTGTGAATGTATTCACGAGACGGAAGTCACAGAGGTTGAAATCTTCCCTCGCCCTTTCGCTCCTGAGGCGATCATACTGCTTGACCTCGTGCGCGGATCACGAGGTCAAGCTATCGTGTTCGCTCCGTGATCTCGGGGGTGGGACGAACTGGCACAACGGAAACAAACTGCAGGGGCGAGGAGCAGGACGCATTCTGGGAATGTTTGGCGATAATTCAAGCAGTGAAATTAAAAATCGTCTCAGGTTCGTTTCCCGGCCGCAGGCGGCCGCATTTCTGATAGAGGTGAGAAAGCGAAAACGCCTGTGTGTTCGAGATTTCGGCGCACGTTAAAGATCCCGAGGTGGTCAAAATTAAATCCCCATCCCTCCACTACGGCGCGCCTCATCGCCTGTCTGGCGCCGGCGCGTTGAACCGCACAATCAATCAATCAATCAATCAATCAATCAATCAATCAATCAATCAATCAATCAATCAATCAATCAATCAATCAATCAATCAATCAATCAATCAATCAATCATCAATCAATCATCATCGAAATTACCGGCAGTTGGCGCGCAGTTCACGATGCTTCCCACTCGCCTGATCCACAATGGAGCCCGCGTATTTAAGGTAATTATACTTGCTTTGAAGTCAATGCTACTACACGTAGCGCAGCGTACAGACCGCACTACACCCAAACAATCGATCCTGTGAGACGGAGCACCGTACTCGCGAAACCACGGCGGTACGCGATTTCAAGTATGCAACAAAACGGCTTCTTTCCAAAGCTGTAAAAGCTAATTAATTTGTGCTCTCTAGCAGAAAAACAAATTCACTGAAAAAACGAAGGCGTCCACCCATCCTTCGGGGCTCCGAAGGGTCTGTCTCCTCCTCCTTAAGAGCGATGTTCCGTGCTGAACACCTTGAGTGATGTGGCGAACACCCCCCCCCCCCCCCCCCTCGTGAAGTCAGAAAAAAAAAATCAAATAACAGGTAGGTGGACAAATATTTTCCGGGACAGAGAGGATGTTGGGCATGCTTTCACGCGGAAAACGTGCGGCTTGCTGATTTAGAGTTTCTGTGTACCCGGAAAAAAATGAAGTGCCCCGGTGCTGACCATTTCACCTGAAGATGGGTGCTGTTACGGCGTCCATCAATACCCACGCAGTGTTGGAGCAACAAAAAGAACGTTTGTAGGCACCCTGCACCAGACAGAGGTCGATGTGAGCGCAGCACTTTTCCTAATAAATAAAATCGCCTGCAGCGCGCACCAGCGCATCGACAAAGGAGTGGTGATTTCTCGACCCGTTATCACCCACTGCCTGCAGCATGCCACGCCAACGGTTTACGGAGCTGATACTGAGACAAGAAGGAAAGAAAGACCGCCGTGATTAGGGTATCGATTCCTCCTATGCAATTACTGCAACGCAGTATATGCTAAGCAGTAGATGCTGAGCAGTATATGCTGAGTATGCTAGCGCCATCTGGGAGGTTTGACGGCAAGCAAGGCTGCAGAGCCGAATGGCGCAGTGGAAGGTCGTTTGCATACGGGCTGTTCTGACTTCATTATAGACATCACCAAAACACACGATTTGGCAAGAGAATGAAAATTTTAACCTGAACTGATTAATTTCTCGGTGAATACAGCATCATTTGCTGCCGCGCAAGCGCTGGGGACACTATAAAACACGAAATCTTTCGGATAAAACAAACTTGTATTTTGTCTTCATGGCTCCTTTAACTATTCATTCGTCTTAGCCTTTGTTATGGCATCACCAAGAGCCTTCTGTGTGTGGGCAACCGTGGCGTGGCCCTACTCGTGATACTCACGGCTGTTGTATCTTGATCGGGGTGGCGGCGCTTACGTAAATTGAATGTTACGAACAGGGGTCGTGATGAGTATGGCATTTTTCACGATAGAAATGACGCGCTGAACCACCAGGATATGAAAAATGGCGCTACTGCTTCTCTGGCGAACACCTGCGCAACATGCCTATTCAGGAATTAGAGCGGCAACCTGGGCGAATTGGCACTGGGATAACGTACGCATGTTCCGTAGCGAGAAAAAAAAAAAGACACAAAACCCATGAGAAGAATGCGGACGGGCAGGCGCTTGTCATTAAATGATGTCTAGAGCGTGTGCCGTCCGCATTCTTCTCTGTGTACTTGTCTTTTTTACGTTAGGAACAATGAATAAGTTTATTCGTGATAGCATGCCGATGTGTATAGCCTGAGGCAGCTGCATTATCACATCCAGGCAGTTTACACAAACCTCGATGTGCAAAGGACCCATACCAAGGCGCATGCGCCACTGACACAGTGAAACGACACTTCTAAAAAAACTATAACGTAGAATCAAGTCTACAAATGCTCCAGTTCGCGTTGTTCTGTCATTAAAATTGCTCCTGGTAGCATATTTTCTCACTCCGTATTCCCATTCTATATTTTGAATCGTTTCTTATTTCCACCTTTGCGCAGGTGGCGTTGAAGACGGCTGTCAAGAAGTTGGCGTCCTCTAAACCCTTCTATTCATCATGCCGCACATTTCATCCCTGTGGTATAAAACGTTACAAATAAGCCCCCTGCGCTATATGGAAAAAAAGAAATTTCCCATTTTAGATCACACATGCTGTCCACTGCGCAAAGGACTTGGCGCGTTCAGGAAGAGCCGCGATTATGACCTTTGCGACAAGTCGATATTTCCTTCGTTTTGGAAGGAATCGGCCGTACACGTGCTTCCTGAACTCGTCCGGGGCTTCTAATCCGACGAGGTTAAGCGCAAAGGCCACGGGACTCCTCCACGGCCCCTATAGAGCCACAGATGGAGAGCACAGTTCACACGCGTACTCGTCGAACAACCACCGAACAGAGAAAGAACTCGGACAAGGAGGGGAGCTTCGCGACCATTTACCATCCTCGAGTCCGGAAGCTTGATTGATGCCTTTTTTGCGAAACTTGTTCATAGAGCGCGGGTATTTTCAAACTTCCAAGAGGTCACTTGAGGAGGGAGGGGGGGAAGGGGGGGGGTGATTGCAGGGGCTTGGAAAATGGAAGTGGATAGGAAGGAGTGCTCCTGAGCGTTTTTTTTTTTTTTTCTGCCTCGGTGACTTTGTTGATCACCTTGAAATCTCTTTGGCAGCCTTTCAGTGGCCGGTATATTTGATTTTGATTGTAGGGTTTAACGCGCCGACGCAACGCAGGCGATGAGGCGCGCCGTAGTGGAGGGCTCCGGATTAATTTTGACCACCTGGGGATCTTTATCGTGCGCCGAAATCTCGTACACACGGGCGTTTTTGCTTTTCGCCTCCATCAGAAAAGCGACCGCCGCGGCCGGGAATCGAACCCGCGACCTCGTGCTCAGCAGCGCCAGTGGCCGGTATAGAGAAATGTGCAAACTGCGCAAGAAGTCATGGTGTCCACTTCCGCGAGGCGCTCTTGGGGTAGTTACGAGCGAACAGCTTTATGCGTGGCTACCCGACAGACGCAGTGGACCGCTTGGAGTCTACAACGTGTTTTACAGTTATGGTGGTTAGCACAAAATATTTTATCACTCACAAGCAATTGTATCGCCAGTATGATTCGCATTCGCGGCCGACGCGCCCGATAAATGATACAAAGGGCAGAAAAACTGACAGCAGCAGCCTTCTCGGGGCGTTGGCCCCGCAAAAGAGCATGGGTGCAACGTGCTCATGGAAGATGGAAGTCTGTGAGGCCTACATGCACCGCTTTTCGTAATGACAGTTGTTTACCCCGTTTAGTAAGCACGTTAGAGTTAAAGTGACTAGAGGATCCTGTCGCCCCCATAAATTCGCACAGTGGGCCGTGAATGGATACCTACCTGCCTAAATGAATGGGTCGTGTTGATTCTTTAAAGCAAAACTAACAGTAATGGAGTGTTTCGTAGTTTGGTATAGAATACTTCAGAAGGCGTGATCGCTCATGCCGCCTCGCCCCCTTCCCCCCTTTTCCCGTGGATCCGCTTTTTTATTCAGAAAGGAGTGTGCAATGACCCGGGCGAAACCTTTGTTGCGTAGTCTCCCGGCTCAAATTGATATCGATTGCCATACGCGCAGTTATCGCATCATACGTCGTTCCGGCGAGGCTGACATTACACCTCAAAGCGCAATTCATACGCGGGATACTGAATCCGTTGCACGTTCGAAGGCACTAAACGCAGGCTTTCTTCCCTTCCATCTGAGTATTTTAACGCATTTGATGCCTTTTCTATGTACCCCTGTGTCGCCTCGGCGTTAGCGCATCTCGACGAACATGGGGCGAAACCTTGGCGAAACAGGTGTAATATTGCTTAAAGGCCGATTGGAGGAATGGGAAGGAAAGATTAAGCTTCTTTAAAGGGAAGACAGGTGGCGGCAACACTACGGCCACTGTGCTTTAGCTCCTCAGGAACAGGTGCTATGCTTCAGAAAAAAGGGCGGCGGGCAGCCTGAGGAGCGAAACAATAAGTACGAGCACATGAGCATGAAAATGCACGTGCTTTAATATGGAGTCCTAAGTTTGTGTGCAGCTTCATCAGTTATGAAGCAGTCATTACACGATTTACGCCTCTGTCCGGGGCATACAAAAAGACCGGCGGGAGGAGCAATTTTTCCCCAACGTCGCAGGGGCCGAACTGCAGCACATATATCATCATCATCATCGCCGTCGTCGTCGTCGTCGTCGTAGTCGTTGTCATCATCATCATCATCGCCATCGTCATTAATATCACCATTTTTGTGTCCAGTGCAGGACGAAGGCTTTGAAGCCACTTCTATCGCGTCGTGTTTGATGAGTCCATTCTTCTTCCGAACGTTCTTAGATCTTTGCTCCATCCACTTCTTGAGATGAAATGCGTGTATACACATAACAGACACTGATTCCCCCCGTGGAGATCTGGGGTTGAAGGGCTGTTGACAGGTGCAAAGCTAAGCTGCCAAGCACGCGCACTTCGGCCCTGACGTTTCGTGTACACACGGTGTATGGCTAGCCGAGTCGGCTGCGCACAGGCACAACGAAGACCTTGACTCGGCTCGTGCTGTGCGTATACGATTTCTCCCGCACGCCGATGATTGATGCCTCAGCGAGAGACCGAGCAATGTACAACAGCGGGGGGCGGTTGATTACATTCCTGCATACAGGCCATCGTTATGAAGTAGTTTACTGGCGCCAGCTTAGCGCTGAAGGAATGTACTACGTACACGTAACGTCGATTGCCAACCGTTTGCTCTGCGGTGGGCGGTTTCTTCGAACGGGGTGCAACGATATGTTATACTTGTGAAGAGACCTTAACTAAACCTTTCAGCGACACTTATCCGTTTGCACTGCGGTGCATCGGCTCCCCACAAATTTCGTCAGCGCGTCGAATGCGCATATACGCTGCCTCCTAGGCCAGGTGGTAATGTAGGATGTGCTTGAAACTCATCACTCGGGGCAGGTGAAATCAAGAACGGTATCATGGAACCGAAAGCAGGCCAAAATGTACTGAAGCCTCTCTCTCTCTCTCTCTCTCTAGCTCTCTCTCTCTCTCTCTCCTCTCTCCTCTCTCTCTCGTCTCTCTCTCTCTCTCTCTCTCTGATGCAGGGGTCCACGTGCATCGGATACGCCCGGCCCATAAATCGCGCGTTAAATATGAGGTGCACGAATCGGACCTCCTCACGTAAGGACCTCCAGTCGGTTCCACCGGGGGACCGTCACCTTTAAAGCCGCAGTAGGGAGGAAATCCTGTGTACGATACTCGCACGCACCCAGTAACGGGGGAGGAATGGAGGCGCCCGCTGTTCCTTATTGCTCTGCGTGTCTTGAGGCAGTCAGCGATACTCGTTTTCCCCGCCGATACCAACCATCTGGAACTGGCTCTTTTCCTTCTCGAACGGTTGTTCGCGAGCGAAGCCATCCGGTGTTTTGAACTATACCCTTTGAACACAAAATCATTCTCACATTTCTATGTACGCCGTATGTATACTTACGTTGTGGTGGCTGCGTTTGTTGGGCCCTTTTTGTCGACCCGGTTTTTCAAAGCTCAAATTCAAATGGGCATTTCGGGCACCGAAACTGCACGTATGGGTTATAAGTGCGAAGTAGCGGAGAACCGCCTATTGCTTCACGTCACCAGGAGAACTTTAACCTGGGCCGAAATCTAGCACACGTATTATAAAGTTTGTGAGACCACCTTCACGCGAGTCCCGCCTACACGCAAACAGCTAAATTCGTCTCTTCTCGTTCGTCAAAAGCGTGTAGGTGTGAGGAGTCGAACCTGGGAGCTTAGCCCCTGTCCCGCACGTGAACCGGACACGGGCTGGTCAACTTGATGTCCTGGCCAAGCTGTTGTTGAATTGGTGAACGACTTGCTACTTTACTCTGCAGCTTGTCCATAACATTCAGTGGGAAGCTGAGGGATGTAAGCTATGGTTAGCACGTTTTCGTTCGTCAAGAGTACTGAAAATTGCCGGCAGAACAAAGCCGCCATTCATATGTGCTAACAAACGCGCACATTCACTGAGGGTGCGACTGACAAAAAACGTGTACGAGCTCACTCATGGTGGACTTGCACTCATGGCGGCAAAGGCATCAACCTCAGTGACGGAATTTTATGGGGAGCTGGATAATCGAGGCCCTTAAACATTCACTAAGCGAACAGTTGGACGCGCACCACGTGGGCCTTCTTAAACTCTACGTCAAACGTCATGGGCGCGTTCGTATCTTGAGAGTCGCCTATCTTGATCGCAGTCGTCAATCAACCCACGCGGTATACTAAGCCGCAACACCTCCCCACTGAGTCAAACTCACATCAAAGCTACGGTGTAATGAGCCTTTGGTAACCTGATGGCGATAAAATTACCTGGGCGGTTTCTATTGAGGAGCAATTTTGCATAAAGCAGTACCACTCAACTTCTTGACTAGACAGAAGGGAAAACTGAACAATAGAAAACGGCAGTCTGAAGCACTGTTTCAAAAAATAGTGAGTTTATTCAACTTTAGTTGGTCGGTGGTAACTGTTCCGTTATCTCATCTCCTCGCACTTTCATGCGTGCCCTCTCGTAAAGACCAGTCTAAAGAGCAGCTTAACTAACCCAACCTCGTGGGCTGCTCGGGGCACTGTTTCGGCGCTAACCCTTCAATCCTTTCTTGCCAGTTTTTCCTTTGTACTTTTTGTTCTTTCCCGCCAACGGGAAGGGAGGAAGCATGGCGTGCACTTAAACTCGACGGGATGCCCTTGGAGCTTGCAGGATTAGCGAAACCATTCACGTATGCTCCTTCAATTCGAGCAGTCCGTGGTCTTGGCTTCAGAAAGGAGAGTATTCGCGCGTACAGCGTATTCGCACACGCGGCGCGCCTACAGGAACGACGCGTGCGATAGCTGCTAATGATCTGGAAGGACGTTTAGCACAATTACAATGGATACACAGCGGCCGCTATCAGGAGGCTATGCAGGACCTTTCATGCAGCCGCTGCCCCCAGGAGACAGCGGAGAATGCAAATGACTCGTATTGCCGCAGAGCTGACCACTGCTGTGACCGGTATACGGTTCGCTGAACACACCGCATAGTTCTGTACCATCGCGTGAAAAGTATTCAGTTTGCGGCTTATCCTTCTAGCTTGGCGGGCCTCTTTTGATGCAGCTCCCATCTCGTACAGAACACAGGTGTTTATTTCAGTCTGAGAGGTTTGTAACACCGAGAGTTCCCTATAATTACTACTCGATCGGGCAGAAAAATACACGTGAAGTTATCAGATGCGAGTGATTAATAGGCGTTGTTTGAGAGTTGTTTAGCTGTAGCGGTGACCATGTTCAAATATGGGCCGGCGAGAACACCCATCGCCCTTCCAGGGCATAGCCTACAGCTTTGAGGGGAGACTTAACCAGCTGACGACGCGGGGCTGGAGGAGATCATATCTTTCCGTTTACTGGCCACTGTTTTTGCGTGTCACCGAAGAGCTGCGACAATAGTATATCAGTCATGGCCGAAGGGCAGACTGTAAAAACCAACATTTCCATCAACTTCGAAAGATTCCCAAATATTAACAAACTTCCCAGCACTGCGCCTACACAATGCCGAAGCACCTTAACGGTGGCGCCTAAACTAACTTCAGGATTCATGTCCACCGCTTAGATCACTCTAATAAGACACTCTCCCCGGTGCAGTCCCTCCTCCAAGTCACCTGGCGCTTAAAAGGACGCAGCTTAACGGTCACGAGTAGACACTGGCAGGGAACGGCGCTAGCCAGGCCCTACCTTAGTGCCCTGAATTTGAGCGCCTCGGTGGCCTGGCTGACGCGTACCGCTTGCGAAGCTTATAGGTCACGCGGTGCCAACTCCGGCAGTGGTCCGACAGCGGTGCGGCAAAATACACTGTGAACGCGACGACCCTAAAACGCGCTGACTACCGCTGACCCTGCTACTCCTCGCTCGTAAAGAAGGGGCATTAAAGAAGCTGCAAGCCATCTAGCCCATGCGAAAGAGGAAAAGAACGTCTGGCTGCTCACGGGTACAAAGCAAGATGAAGTTCGGTCCTTTTGTGGGGTGCAAATATTACTACACAGGCTCTGAAAGGGAAGAAAAAGAAGCAGTAAACGGGTAACGACGCTGCTTGCGCCACCAACCGCATTGGCTTGACCCTGGAGCAGAAGCGTCGGCAATGGAGAGGAGAACCCCTTTTAACAAACCAGTCCCTCCATGCGCGACCTTCAACTTGCCTTGGTTCATTTCCTAAGCATCCGGCTTGCCTCTTATTCCTCCGCCCTGGATCCAGCTCTGCTTATTCCTGCTTTTTATTTCTTTTTCCTAGTGGACAAATACGCTCCGTCTCTCTATTGTCCGTGCCTTTATCTCCTTTGAAGTTGTTCTGACCGGTCGTTACGCATTCGGCAAGTCTCTGCTCTGACAGCTTGGCGAATGCGTCTCAATGCTTGACGCTTGCTCGGCCTACGTGTAGACAGCGTGATTGCAAATCGTCGCCGTGGGCTTCCCCCGATCTCTCTTACCATTCATTTTTCTACTTGCCTTACATTGGTGTTCATAACGCACCTTTTGCGTTGACAGACAAACGCGAATGTCACGCACACTCAAAGGTACCGAGTTGAGTCATTTGTTGGAGTTAATTACTGTGTGGGGAACTTGTATATCAAGGGCTGTCGAGACGATACCGATATTGGAAATGTCTTGACGAAGAAAATGGTGGATAGGGAGCACCATCAGGGTTTTTCTTAAGAAGAAACAAGTGGCACTTGCCAACTTCAGTAGACATAAATCACTGAAAATACAGCTGCTCTTTTTTAAAGACGACAGTCTTTCTTGGGCTACCTAATCACGAAAAATTTGGACTGTCTTTCCATGACGGGGCCTATCGAAATAGGATGGGCATCCAGAGCTACTAACTGTTTCTCTCCTAACTGTATCCCTTCCTTATTATTTCAATAAACGTTCTCTCTCTCTCTCTCTCTCTGTCTATGACCACCCCTTCATCGAGTGGCAGGGGTCTGTCTGTCTGTCTGTCTGTCTGTCTGTCTGTCACTCAAATCAACCAGAAATGTTCATGCCTGCTCACTGGTGGGCTTCTGAGTCAGTGGGAGTTGTGCAAAAGTGATTGCTGAGTGGAAGAGGAGAGTAAAGGGGAAGGAATAGGAATGAAAGTGGGATACAGAGAGTGGGAGAAAAAGAGGAATACGACGAGAGGAACGGTGTAGTTGAAAGAGAACAGAGGGTTGGACTCGGAAGGTAACGGAACTGGAGTGGGAGGACTGCGATTGAATTTGGGGAATATGAGGCGGAATGGGGAAATATTTGTGATGGTGACGTTATCAGCAGAGGGAGAAGGATGACGAGTGACGAGAGGGAAGGAAAATGGGATGAGCGAAAGAATGGAATGGGGAAAAAGAGAGAGAGTGAAGTGATGGGGAAGAGCGGGATGAGAAAGTATCGGAAGACCAGTGTCGGAGGAGTGAGAGAGGAAGAGGATGATTGGGAAAGCAGGACGAAATGGAAAGGAATGGAGTGGAGGAAGAGAGGGAGGAGGAGTAAGATTGGAGTAGAATATCATATGGGGAAAGGGTGAGGGGAAGAAAAGTTGCTGAGCGGAAAGAGTGGAAGACAGAAAGTGAAGGAAAAAAAGACGAGATGATAGGGCGAAAAATGTGTAGGTGGTATTCACTGAAATGTTTAGCGAGAGATTTCTTCGCTTGGCAACATTGAAAACCGCCATGACCGTGGCCACTCTGCCTGCGCATGACCTTTGCGCCCGCATCTCGCAAGAAAAAAAAAAACACCAGCGTACATCATCTGGTGTTTTTTTTCTGCGAGATGCGCCCCGTAATACCAAGCAATCACTTTTCTGACAAGATGTACGAATCGCAGAGGCAGCAGTGTCTGCAGCGCAGAGGCAGATCATTGAGGGAGTGAGGGCACCCTCGAAACAAGTACTACTCAAGTTACAAGACATGCAACCCGGTCCCTTCCTGGCCAGGCTTCATGGCATTAACTATGTTGCCCGGTGTGAGGGCGAAAATGTCTGGGAGGAGCTCCGACTGCATTCTCTACTAACACAGTTGAGAATGCCGTGAACAAAATAGCTGCACAAGAGTCAGTTGCGTCTGTGAGCACCTATTTTCAATATGCTTGAATCGGATAGCTGTGTTTCTTGTCGAAGATTCTCGCAGGCGGGATCATATTCTGCTCCTCATTCGTTCATGTGCACTGGGGATTAGGATGAAGGGCTGCCAACCCTCACCCGGAGGAGCCGGATGGATCCCATTATTTACTTGCCCAAGACCTGTGTAAAGCGTCGAGCGTTACATATAGCCACATAAATCTCGTGGGATGCAAAAGGCTGCCATATTTCTAGTTCCTTGTTTCGTAGCTTTGGCCTTTGGAAGTGGCTGCGCATGCACCATGTCTGCCATTATAGTGTCATGCGTGATGAACCGTCAGTTCTTATTCAGTGCTTTGCTGTGTTGTTCGTCATGTCCTCGTCACCTTTTTTTCCTTCTTTGCGCTCTTGCGGAATATGAAATTCAAGCACCTCGCTACCCCGTTTTCGTCCCGGAGATATATTCATCCTGGGCAAACAAATAGCGACACCAATTTGTTAAGACATGGACATATTTTTAATACGCTTCAACACAGTATAAATACTACAGTCTCTGAGGGATCGACATTCAAGGCAGATGCAACTGGCGTCGTAAGAGCCTCTGTTGTGGCGGTTTGGGTGGACTTTTATGGTATTATACGGATTTATCCTGTCCCCGACATACCCCCCACTTGGGAAGTGGGGCTGTTGCGAACCGCTGTAGCGTGGTCAAAGTGGACCGTCGGTTGCTGTCGAACCGGGGAAATCAGGAGGACAAAGTTGAGTGAGAGAAGAAAAGAAAACTTTACAGAAGTATTTACATCTCCGACCTCAGTGAACAGGCAGTCCGCTCTGCGCACGCGAGATTAAATAAGCACGTTGGGTTCGTCCTCTTTCACTTTTTCTCTCCGCCGGTGTCAGGATTCGCACCAATCACAAAATCCATGGCGCTGAATCGACACCCCCACACTCACAATGAGAGGGTACGTTTTCCCTCTCCCACAGGTAATTGTCAGGTTGAATCCGGTGAGGCAATCAGCCTGGTGTCGAAGCCCTTTTGACGACCGAGGCTTGACGGGTCAAGAAGACATCTGTGTTACCCCTCCGAAGGCCCACATATGATAGCTCCAAGTCATAAGTGCGGTCGACACTACGGTGTTCTAGACGAGCAAGCTTCACTGTAGGAAGTCAAAACTCAATCCCACGTTTTGAAAAACCACGTGTCTCGGTATACGCGGGATCCACTAGAAGGCGGTGCGCAGTGCGGGATACTTATGCATCAAGACTCCGCCACGGCTCGGGTGCACTGTCCGTTCACATGGCTGCATCCAAAGAGAGAATCCAGCAGCGTCGTGACGACGCTCCGGTATAATGGAGAGCGCGGACTCGCGGCGCCTCCGTCAGCACTCTTGTCACGCACAACTCGTGCGACACCGAATTCGAATTCAATGGTGGACTCACTGGCTTCCCTGTCAGACCTTGAAATCCTACCCCCCCCCCCCCCCCCCCCCCCATAAAGAAGAATGCAGCGGTCAAAACTTTCGGCAGTGCCCCCGCACAACACCAGAGGTCCCGATGCCCCTCGAACCAGGACGATGCCACGACGGCGAGCTACTCGCCGCGCTCGCCACGGTCGGTTGGCGTCGACGCACCACGCACTTGGGTATCTGTCGGAGCACGCCCAGGCTTGTATCCAGGTGTCAAGACGTACACGTGAACGGCGGAGTTGTGGGCACGAAAGAAACAGAAAGAAGCACGGTCGCCCAACGTGGAGAGCGCTGGAGACGAGCGAGGCAAGTCGGCTGCCTCCCGTCTGGTAAGCAGTCCTTGGTACGCAGGTAGCTCAAACCAACGACGACGCCAGTGAAAGGGAGACTCCTAACCTCTTCCTCCTCGCGAAGAAGCCGTCTGGTTGGCCGAATGGAAGGTTCTACCGATGCTCGGGCGAAAGTTTGGAGAAGCCGTCTCTCTCCCTTCCTCGCCTCTCTCCCAGCGCGCCAAGCCAAACCTGTTGGAGTCTTTGGTTCTTGCTGTTCTCCCGGCTCTACGCGCTGCACAATGGATGGTCTTTCTCGAGCAATCGTTGTTGCGCCTAATTCTAGGTCGTCCACTCTTTTTCTTCTTGGGTCGCTATATCTGCTGCACACGGTGTCATTTTGATTTCATCGGGGCCTGTAGCTCGCCCCGAGATCGAACACAGTCGGCCCCTGGCGGCGGAGGGACTAACGGCTCCTAGTGTGGAGGCCGCTCTCGCGTGGGCTACTCGTTCACGTTGCGCACGGCGCAAGACGCCTGCTCCACACGATAAAAAACGAATATGTGCACTTGTCTGGCAATAAGCAATGGCATAGTTTTCTCAGCTTGCGGATTTCATCTAGGAACTCAATATTCAGCGGCTGTTGCAGGATAACGCGCTAGTTTAGTTCCACGAGACATCGTCGCCATGGTCCCCGCTTGAGCGTGAAACGTGTAGAAAATACTGTTTAGACAGTTTGCACTTTCCTTACCGATGAGTGCAGTCGTCTTCCGTTTTAGGAACGGGTCAAAGGGTGCTTTTAAAGGTGTCGTGGTGGTTATTTAAATGACAAAAGTTAACTCGATGAAATACACAAGAGACGACAATATCTGTGCATAGCCCTGCATCTGCCACAATATTCTTAAATCGCTGTGTCCTTTTAGAAATAAGAAACAAACAAGAAAAATTTTCTGCGCACTACCCGAGCGCTATAGCCCATACATTAACGGGGACGTATTTTATACGCACAAAGAGCCTATGTCCGGGAATTCTACCCGTTCCTTTGAAAAATAAATGCCATTTATGGAGAGTCATTGCTGATACTGCGAGACATTCTTGCAAATTTTGGTGTATAATACAGTGTATACTTTTGGGGATGTGCTAGAGTCTTTCCGGCGGACCTCTCTGTAAAATTAGGCAGTTGCGAGTTTGGGTCTGTCCTGCTGCCTTTGGTGTCTCATTTTCATCTATTCTATTCTGAAATCACTACAGTAATTACCTCACCCAAAAAAAGTGTTTTGCTCAGCATAGCTGAATTCCTAATATAGTCAGGTCTTATCCCCTTAAGGTTGACCTAAGTTTGAAATGGAAAAGTCTCGTAATTTTCTACAGCATGTACGTTGCTGCCCGTTTGTGGGCAGGGTGTATCCGACGTTTCCCCGTATTTCTTTTTGTTTTTCCAACAATGCTGGCTATAAATACCCTTTTGGGCCACAAGGGTGCTGGAAAGTTTTCAAAAACACTGTCGTTTGCTTTTTGAAGTACTGTTTTTAGCACAATTACGGAACATGACGCCTTCCAATTTCAGGTAATACTGATCACCAACGTTCAGTTTTTCGCGTTACATGCGTTCTTTTCGCGCTGCGTCTGTAATGTTGGCAGGAGCCTAAAGAAAAGAAAAGCACTGAAAACGTTTATGCGTACCTTTTTTAACTAACCTCAAGAATTGGATGCCAGTAGAAAAATGAGGTTCAGTGGACAACACAGCACAGTTACCGGGAACCCGTCGCGTTATTTTGCAAAGGGAAAAATGATGACAAATGTTTACCACACCTTAACTGGGCAACTTCATTTGCCATCTGTATGTTTTTGTGACTGACTGTCGTTTAACTTATTTCTTAACGGAATTACGCAAGACTACAAGAGCATCTTGCTTTTCTAGGCCCCTAATGGCCAGCAGCGCAGCTGCAACAGAAAATAGAGAGAGAATAGTCTTTAATGATACTGGTGAGGTTTGCCTGGCCAAGGCGCCTAGCTTGCTACACCAGATGTATGAAAAAATGAAATCGATGAAGAGATGATGATAATGACTGTGATGAAGATGACCCGCTCATTAAGAGAGTCCTGTTTAAAGAGTCTGATTAAGTCCGGTTCTTCGCAGGAAAGACAATAGAGCTTTTGTAGCTCGAGATGCTCGTTTAGAGTTCGGCCAAGGGTCTAGCACGTCACTTAGAGTTAGTCCTCTAGAAAGCGGAAGACCCAAGGATAAAAGGGACGTCCTAGCTGCTCTATACCGCGTACACTCACATAATACGTGGTTCGAGTCCTCGCGCACGTCACAAAGAGTGCAGAAGGGGGAAGCGACCTGTTTCATCTTGAATAGAAAATAACTTGTGTAAGCGACATTTAGCCGCACGCGGTGAAGAACCGCTTCGTCATGCTTGGAAAGTCCGTCAGGCATCCTAAAGACCCCGTGCGGGTCTATGAAGCGGCGCGTAATTTTGTGGCCCAACAGCCCAATTAGATCGCTGAAATCTCCAGGCAGCCTTGGACGCAAGGGCAGAAGCACCTTTTCTGGAGAACGGTATCGGTATATCACTGGCCCGTGCAGATCATACGCTATCGATGCCGCAGTGTCCGTCTTGACGTTCCCAGTTATACCGCAGTGGGCAGGAATCCACTGAAGCTCTACATGATGGTGTGAATATGTGCTCACTGTAAGGTCCACGAAGCTTAGTTTACACATTGTAACCCTGCCAGTCACTTTGCAAATATCTGGCTAAACATGAGATGTTGATTGCACTGCGCGTGCTAGGAATGTAAATTCCAATTTCACTAGCGATAAATAACTGACACGACACCGTTATTGATCCGACCTCCCTTCAAGGTCACCAAAATTTGACCTAAATAAAGCTGCACGCCAAATACACTTTTGAACGTTTGCATTTCTATCTCTGCGCTGGTTAAAATTCAGAAATCGTAAGTTGTCTGCTGAATGCAAAAAAAAAAAAAGAATTTAGCTAGCTCTTATAAAAACATGTGGAGGGGGGGGGGTGCAGTGAAGAGCTTTAACCGTTTTAGGGGTACCACAAATGCAGTTATGCGCAATTTTACCAATGAGATCGACTAAAACTGCGGTCGTCAACCGAATTCCCGAGCGTCAACCGAATTCAACGTTGAAAATATCAATGTTGAAAGTCATACTCGGGAATATCGTGCTTGCTACGATTTACGGCGTGCAGGTTCATTGTCATTATTTCGGTCGTTCAGTGATTCCCGAAGGTTCACTGCTTTTTCGCCGTAGTAATGAAAGCTTATTGCCACTTCCATGCAATACATTCAACGTTGAGGGATCAAACTACAGCATAACAATCTTGTACGCTCCTTTGATGCGCACATACGGCACGAAAGGGGCACGAAACGCTTAACGCGTGCATTCGCCCGCTACCGCTCAGAGGACCTTCCACACTAGCAGTGCGACGCTGTCGCCACCTATAGGTCGATCTCGCGGCGATATCGCTCCCCGAAATTTCCGCTGTGGGCTGTACTATTGCCTTACTACGTTAACTCCTCAAAACGTTCCGCTATCCACCGGACTATATAGCCTTACTAGTTTCACTCCCCCGAAATGTCTGCTGTTGGCAGGGCTATATTCCTGACTTCTTTCGCTGCCCAAAACATTCTTCTGTCCACCGGACTATTATATAGCCCGACTACTTTCGCGCCCCCGAAATTTCCCAGATGCGTTGCGAAATGCTCGCACTAAGAAAAGCGGGGTATTCCGAATACAAAGAGTCGCTGCCGAGGATCTCTGGGCAGGTAATAAATAGCAGAAACATTACGCGAAAACATTTCACCCGCGGGAAAATAATGCCTTCACCTTCCTTCACATAAGCAGCCTCAAGTGTCTCTGTCGAATATTTACAGCGGAGATGTTTAGGCCAACTCCCCCGTTCCTTTTTTTGTGGGCGTATAGACACAAAGAATGCGCTTCTTTTCCTCTCCCTCCGGCCTAAAGTCTCTCTTGAGCCCCCTGTTCACCTTCGGCGCTTCGTGTTTTGATTTAAGATGCCTTATTCTGCCCATAAAATGTCTAACCTGCAAAAGCATTTTTGTTTAGAAGTGAAGCCGCCTTTAAGAAGATCGTGTAAACTTGGTCTTTGTAAGCTGGCTTTCCCACAGTGTGCGTTGCACAGGAAATTCTGGTCACAAAGAAAAAAATTACGGCAGTGGGCGTGAACCCCGCGTAGAAGCGAGTTGGCCTGTTGGTTTGGGTGAAAGTAGATTTAAGGGGCTTTTTGAGTTCGGCAGGGAGCTAACCTAACAGTGGGGTCCAAAGGGGGGGGGGCTAAGGGGGCGGTCGCCCCCCCAAAGAGGTCTCGTTCTTTTTCATTTTTTTTGCATTCCACTTGGCGAAGTTAAATCCCAGCGGGTTGCACCGCATACGGCACACGCCTCCATGGTTATCACCACCTCCGAGAATTGGCGCAAGGAGGGAAGCGATTCTTAATTCAGGGCCCCCCCCCCCCCCGCCGAAAAAAAAAAAAATCGCCCCCCCCAAAACCGATCTCTGGGACCGCTACTGCTGCATACAACCCAGTGCGGGGACAGGGAAGTGGAGGGGGAGTGGAAGGATAATCTAGAGAGAGAGGGAGATAGAGAAAGTTATAAAGAGAGGATAAAGGATAAGAGATAGGGCTGTCAGTCCAGGGACATAATCACTGCAGTCCCAGCTACAGCCGCTGCGTGAGGCCGGTCGTCTCCAGGTAATGAAGCAAATGGGTGAAGACTTGCCGTTGGGTGGCCGCAGGCCCCTTCGGGAACAGAAGGTCCTCCATGCCGGCGCTGGGAAGGCCTTGACGCTGGAGCGTTCGGTGTAGCTCTACTCCGGATCTCGCGTGGTTGGGTCATAAGCAGAGTAGGTTCTCCAGCGTCTCTGGTTCCGAACAGCGGGGGGCGTTGCCGATAATAGCGCAAAAACGAAAACCCAAGACGGGGGCGTGGTTGCCATTCCGCTAAACGTTTCTTTGGCGCGACGGCGCGGTTTGAACGGGAGTTTGTAGCCAACCAATCACCCACAAACGTCTCCAGAGGGGAAAGGCACCGAATTTTTCGTCGCTTGGCAATGTTTCAAGATAAGCCACAGGCAATCCTTAACCCGTGCCTTTAACGAGCCTAAGCAACCGCAAGTAGAAATTGCGTCTGCGAAGTACGTAGCGTCTGCGGAAAACGTTGGATGCGGTAAGGCACACAGGGCCTGCTTCATTACTGCCTGGAATAACGACGTCACCTGGGCGTAATTTGGTCGACTAATCTGGCAACTGTGACAGCCCTCAACCTTTTTCGTCAGCTATAGTGCCTAGAATTCTAGGCACTATACCTCAGCGTTAGTGCGCTGTCGTTAGGGTTCCCATCTGCACATCGTTTTTTTTTTAATTTTTCAATTCATAATAGGGAGTACACTGAGGCCCTTAAGGCCCAGTAAGCTGGTGACAACCACAAATATAGCTGACATGACGTCACGAGACAGGGGCGCCGCTCAAGGGCACCCATGGCTCAGCCACGTTGCGTTTTTGCATTTCAGAAACACGTTGTTTGCAGACGTAATTAGGTCTGTCCCGGGTGAAGGTTTTCAGGCTCCTAAAAAATAAAAATGTTACCTTTCCCACAAGTTGCTTCACCCTGAACGTCTCTATGAATTCGTGGCGCTCACCTAGCTGAGCCGCCGCTCCGCCGGTCTGCGCCGCCACAGACTTTCGTTTGCACGGCCGTACCATACATTTGGCAATTCCCCGCAGATGCGACAATTGCTCGCTCTGCCACACAAACAGCGCTTTTGCATTCAATGCGCAGGTCAATTCGCACCATGTAGTACGGACTTTAGTGGATAAAACGCGTGACGAGTTTTGGTAGGTCATGAGCCGATAGCACCAGTGCCGTTTTTATAGTTTAGTTGAAAAAGTACTGCGTGAAAAGATGCACTGGCGAAATTTGTGCTCAACACGAACTTCAGTTTTCTCGGTCACGGCGCATATCTGCTGAGACTCAGGAAGGGATCGAGTGATCGAGGGCGGACGCTCCTCCCCTGTTATCTTGCAGCGCATCGCCACCGCTGGCCAGCATGTTGCTGCAAATCGTTCTTGAACCTCCCGCGCAAATGTCACGTGGTTGAAATTAGCGGCGAACGAAACAGCGTCTGGGGAAAGGGAAAGAATGAAAGGATGGCAGTGAGAGAGATAACGCCATAGCCGCGCGTGGTGCCCGCCTCCTCACCCTTTACCGGAAGCTCCTCTCCGTTTTCTCTCTGCCTTCTCTAGTTCGTTCGTTCGCTCACTCGGTTACGCGAACTCTAGTTCGTTCGTTCGCTCACTCGGCTCACTCGCTTACTCGGTTACGCGGTTACCCCCAATTTATAAAACTGGAAACCAAAATGAACTCAACAATTACAGACCTATATCCGTCTTAAGCTGCATTAATACATTGTTCGAGAAGTTATTAGCGATGCGAGTAAAGAATTTCCTGCATAAAAAACGGTATTCTATCGCCGGACCAACATGGCTTTCAGAAAACCAAATCAACTCTATCGCAGCACTTTCCGTGACAGATGTAATTAATGAGGCCCTCAACAACAACCACTTTGCAATAGGTGTGTTTCTAGACATTAGAAAGGCGTTTGATACAGTTCATCTTGATATATTAAGCCAAAAGCTTGAGCGATACGGATTCAGAGGTCAGTCCCTCCTGTTTTTTTAAAAGTTATCTGAATGGGCGATACCAAAGGGTAGTTATTGACGAGCATTTTCTAGTTTAAGACCAGTTGATGCGGGAGTACCACAGGGCTCCGTTCTCGGACCCATTCTTTTTACGTTATATATTAACGATTTAAACCAATTGTCTTTTCCAGGGTAAGTGCTGTAATGTACGCGGACGACACAGCGCTAGTTTTCACCACCCCGTCACTTCATACTGCGGCACATATTTTAAACGACGAACTTTTAAAAATCAGCGAGTGGTCCACAACAAATAGCTTACTTTAAACACCGATAAAACCAAAATATATAGTTTTTAAATCACCCTGCAAAGCCTGTAGACTTCAACTATGGGCAAGCTGAAGGTCAATGATAAAGAAATAGAAAAAGTCGGTAGGATCTCATATTAGGTGTAATGCTGGACGATGCGTTAAACTGGAAGCCCCATTTGGACACAACTGCGGAAGAAACTTTCCTCTGTCTGTTTTTACCCTGACCAAAGCTAGACAGCATTTTGAAACTGATATCTTGCGCACCATCTACTTTCTCTCTGTTCCAATCTCAGATAACATATTGCATCGAGTGTTGGGGATTCACCTATCACACATACATCAAGCACATAATATGCCTACAAAAGAGAGCCTTGAGAATAATAAACCATGTTCCTCCTCGTACACCCTCTTTGCCTCTATTTTCCAAAACCGCAATAATGCCCGTGTTTACGCTACGAGATTATCGTATAACTCTCTTGGTAAATAAAATAATTTGTAACAACTTTCCCTTTCCCAGAACTATTTTCCAAACACCCGGTAAAAGTAGCCGCTCTGCCTCCGAGGGCAAATTTTTAATCCCTCTCTCTCATAACACATACGGACAACGCCGTCTCAAGTACGCCGGGGTTAAAGTTTGGAATGATCTCCCGTCATCCGTTTTACAATCAACCAGGGTAGATCAAGCGTTAAATGACTTTTTTTTGCATCACACAACATCCAGCATATCGAAGAACAAAAAGTAAGAAAAAAAAATTGAAAATAACATCAACTTACAATGCCTTGTACATGTTTTTCTTACTGCTGCTGTCTTGGGGACGACGATAATATTTGCAGCCTCTACCACTGACGATGTACTTCATTCCTGACGTGTGGTCTTCTGTATGTGTGTTATTGCAATGAGAACTATACACAGCTGTCTTATTCATAGTTTAATTTGTTTGTATAGAACCGAGCGTTTGTTTTTAGCACTGTAATTTATATTGAATGTGTCTTTCCTATTAATACACATGCTTTTTATTGACAATTTCTTGAACACCTGTACATACTACATTTCCCTCAAACATGTGGTTGTACATAGCATAGCCCCTGATTCCTTTGTATTACGTTTTTAATGGATTCATTACTAGCCAATAGGCTAAGGATCCAGACATTCATGCATGTATTTGGTGAAAATGAAAAAGAGACAATAAACAATCTTGATTCTTGAATCTTGAATATACAGACGCCACCACGTCGAAACCAAGGTAACGGCCGCCAAAGGGCTGCACCTTAATAAAATTCGGCAACTTTCGCAATTGAGATGCGAAGACTGAGAAAACAGCGGAGCTGATGGTCTTCACTATATTTAAATTGCGTTTTCTTATATCTGCCCCTTTCTTAAGAGAAAGGCGGTAAAAAGGGAGGCTTTGTCAATGCATATTGAGTTAAATTAAGTTCACAATCCACCCTCCTGAAAACCGAAATCCAAACTGCCCGACTCCGCAGCCAAAGTCCACTTCAACTCAGCCAAATCCAAAGCCAACGCCCGCTCTACGAACACAAAAGAAATGCTGAGCGCCCCGAATGCGATGATATCGCGATCATATAAACGTCTGTTTCATAAAGCGAGGGACCTAGGTTCGATTCAGGCCACGGGAAGAGGTTATTTCCTGTTAACGATCCACACGGACACACGAAAGTTTAACCAGCTCCGCGGTTAATAAACAGCAATTGAGTAACGTACCGTCGGGATAAATCAGATAGGAATGTCGGTGACCCTTAACTTACGCGAAACACAATAAGAAAATGTAAGGCTGACTTACCTTGTTCCGAAACTTAGCAACCATCACGAACCCGTTCCCTCCTCCTTCCAGCTTATGCACACTACTGAGCTCCGACACAAAAACGCCCGGCTACGTGAACATGTTACGTCTGTATTACACGTCTGATAAAAGAAAACTGTACATATGTGTCGGTCAGAGAGTTCCTGGTACATTAAATCATCTGCTCAAATAAAGACAAAATCATTGTGGTTTCATTTCGTCAGGATGAGGATTGAATATGCACACTCACGAAGAGACTAACGAGAAGGTGGCGTTTCTTGTTGGTTTGTTTGATTAAGGAAGGCAGCGTTACTGTACGTAATGGCGCAGGCGAAAAAAGTGGTTGTTGCTTGCCATGTTTTAATTCATAATCTACCACGCTCACTTTTTTTTTAAAGAGCAGATAGCAACAATTCTGAGGCCAACTGCTGGTGTATTATCCTTGAACTTCCGCTGCGTAATACAACGTGTTTGACTTTTGACCCTGCTTTTGACCTGATTAGCTGTTTCCAATGTTAGGAAGAAGGGTGACATACGTGAAAAGAACACGTGTAACGGCTACACTGGAAACGACTTTAGTGCAATATCCCGTCATGGGACTCCGCTGAGGTCTTTTTTCTGGTCTTCTTTCTAGACATGCAAAGTCCAACTTTTCCGGCGGAAAGAACTGAATCGCAGCGGAACAAGTAAAAGCCAGGGTTAGATTTCGCAATGCCTGATTCCCAACTTGAGGGCTGAATGCATAATGCATCTTTTATGTGGCGCACGGATTTGACCTGCACGCATCATAGCTTCGTCGGCGGCTTCATGAGCGGCGAGTCGAAACAACCAAATAGTGTATGCTTTTATCCTATTTTTGCACGAACTATCACTGTGACATCTGCACTGAGAAAGGTCAAACAAGAATTCTAAAAATTCCCCCCGGTCACGGTAATTTCTTTACTTCCTTAGACGGGTTGGAGTACGACTACAGCAGAAAATGTGTTACATTAGTCCGGCCATGTTCTGAGTATGGTAGTTTCTCTAACATGCGCGACACGGGACCGCCAGGTCACGGGTTAAAAAACCCTTGCGGTGAAAACGATGATTTATCTTCGAGCTGTTTTACGCGCTCTATTAATTATATTTGTGATCAACAGCGTCAACCTAAGGACTACGGATGAATATCTTAAAAGGGTCGTAACGGAAGCTAAGCAATACCCGATACTAATGAGCGTAGCTACGGGCGTCGCTAAGAAGCAGACAACTAAAAATAAGCTATGCACAACTAAAAATAAGCATTAGCAGAAGTACCCATGCTCCTAGAAAGAATGGAATGAAATGATGATCTCACTAGTGAACGTAATCAAGATATCTTGGCCACATAAACTCTACACTGTCCCATATGGTGACATTATACTGAATGTGGGAATGATCAGTCCGTCCCAACGACGCGCACTCCTCGCTTCGACAGTTCGTGCACGGACGATCGACAGCACCAACGATGAAAAAAAAAAAAAAAAAGAGCACGCACAAGCACTCTCAGCGTGTTTGATGGGCGGGGTGAGTGCGCGGGGACGTTTCGGATCGGGCGGGGGTCACCTTTCACACTTCACTGGAGGGACATCCGTTCTTAGCGTCCAACGTGAGGTCCCCGTTGAGTTTACAGAGCTGCTCCTCCACCTCGCCGTTGGCGTTCGCATAGGCGGCGGCGCCGTTTTAGTAGCCGGACACGCTGTCAGCCTCCGCAACCGCGACTTCCGTGGGCGATGGCCCGTACAAGACTCGAAGAGGCCTCGCTTGACTGCTCGGCGTAGAAAAGCGGTGCACGTGGCTCGAGTAAGGGGACGGATGCATTGGCCTCGGCATTAGCGGCGGTTTGGCAGGCTTGGGGTGCGTCGGAGGCGGTGTCACCGGCGACGTTGCCGGTGCTTGTGCCGTGAGCAGGTCACCGTTACTGGAGACCACGGCGTAAGATTGACGGGAGCCATGACCGCACGTCCCCCGTTGGTTATGACGGGAGTCGACGGCGAGTGGTTCGGGCTGACCTCTGCACGGGGAGGAAGAGAGTCAGAGAGAGAGAGAGAGAAAAAAAACTTTATTTCAGCCCCATGGGGCCAGACTAGCCCCTTGGGGCTCAAATAAAGCTTTTGTCTCTCTTTCTCTCTGCCTTCTCCTTCTTTTCGTCCTGGAAGTCTTCCTTCTTGAAGGCCGCTGTCAGGTCCCCGTGGCTCTTGCAGTTCCGCGCTACCGCGGGCGACGTCGTCTGGTCCGACGGGCTACAACGAACTTCCAGTTCCCGCCCTCCGTCTGTTCGACCCGCAGTGGAGGGAGGATGCTGCTGAAGCAGCAGCGCTGCCGGGCTGGTTCTCTCAACTGGCTTGTCCCACAGCGAATACTTCGGCTTCGCGCCGAGTTTCTCAAAGTCTTGCCGACTTCCGCCTGCTACGCGGCTTGCTAAGTGCGCCGGAGGGGGCGGGAGACCCACTTCGTTCCCTATCAGTCCCGACGGCGGATGCATCAGAGGTACGCGCACGTTCACCGCGTGGCCGTTTGTCACCTCCGCGAGTTCCTCTTCTTCGTCCATCCCCTTTAGGTCATGCAGCACTTCTTCGGACTTGGCCTTGGCGACGCCGTTGTGGAGGCCGTTGTGCTTAAACTTGCGGGGAAGGTGGGACCAGTTGGGATGTTCGGTCAACCCGCTCCTGGTGTTCGCGCTCTGGCCCAGCGTGATCCTGCGGAGGCCAGCCTATGCGGCTCGCTCCTGCACGTAGTCCTGGAGTTCAGACCTAAGAGCCGTCCGCTGGACCTCCTGAGACGTTCGCGGTAAAGCCTCTCGCGGAGGGCGGTCTGTTCGACTCTCTCCTGGCACTCGGTCTTCTCGGCGTCCAGCTTCTCGCGCACGTACTGGTTGAGGTTGAAGAGCTGGTTGCGCGTCTTGAGCTCCAGGTTGTTCCGTCGCCGAGGACGAGGGTGTAACATGCGTAACGGCTGAATCGAGTGAAGCGAAGCTCGAGTCACATAAAGAAAATTAATTATAAACCACATATCAGCGCGCAGCGACTAGTGGTAACAGCGCTGCCCTAGAAACCGAAAAAAACAAACCCAATCAGTTTCCAAGTACTCCGGGCAGTCAACACTTTGCACGACAAATGTCTATGGTGGTGAAACAAGCTACTCCGAAATCAATCCATAAAAAGTTTACATGTGCTCACAGAAAAACCTTGTTCACTTCGCTGGCGTTGCAGAAGGCGCTGATAAGTATCCGGAGAACCCCGGCGTGACCGTAGCTCGAGACCGTGTGCAAGGACGTGTTGCCGTACTGGAATAAAGCAAAACAAACAAAGTTTCGCGCGAAGTTTTGTGCTAGGATTCGTCAAACAAATTTTTGTCAAAGTTTGCCAAAAGTTTCTTACCAAATCGCGTGCAAGGCTTTGTCAAAGTTCGGCAAAAGTTTTGTCGGATGTTTTTGGAAATTTCGTCGTACAAATTTCTTCCAAAGTGTCGGGCGCAGTTTCGTTACTGTTCGCCAACAGTTCGTCAAGGAACACTGTTCAAAGTTTTGTGCGCAGTTCATCAAAAGTCGTTCAATGTTTATCAATAAACGCCGCAAAGGTTCACCAGAACAAAAGTTCGAACCCTTGTAAGACCTGCCGCCCGTACCCGAATTAACTCTGGTAAAATCGGCGTCGGTATTTTATCACCATGTGATTTCGCGATCCCTCCAGGCTACAACGATCGAATACGCGCGTTCCTTTCTAAAGCAACGCTTATCCACTCCATTCGACATAATTTCCAGTAGACTCATTTACATAGTGAAGCGACGACGTCGGCGTCAACATTACTGCTGCTTCATAAGGGCACTTTTATCACTGCACTACAGATGACAGGATACAGTGTATATACTGCATGCGTTGCAAGGTAGAAATTGGATCCGAAGATTTCTCCTTCAAACAGTGCTATAATAATAGTGCATAGTCGTTAACAGTCGCGCGAGGACTACCCAGACCCACACATCAGGTTCCGCATGTTGCCGTGCAGCAGTGAGCTGAATGGGTGGTCGGCCTTTATAAAAGAAATATTCTCGGGTTCGTCCACACTCTTTCCCAGTACAAAGCAACGATCTTGGGTAAGATTAGAGCTTGGGAGCCAATCGACGACGCGACCCCAGAGGCGCCGATCAAAGCGCCGCAGCACGAGGCAATTTTCTTGGTATTTATTGCCCATTCTGGAGGGGGAACCAGAGCGAATGAGTAAGGTCATAGATGCCGGCCATTTAAGCGCGCAATTCTAGAGACAAGGAGCGCATATAAGACAGTCCTCTTATACAGGTTGTCTGGTTTGTTTTGTCGCCTTTACATTCTGCGTCCCGCTCACCTCTCCCTACCCGGAGTGTTGTTTCTCCCGATACAAGAAATATTTACTGCTCAGTGTACACGCAAGGGTCTGTAGCGGCTGAAGCTAGTAGCCAAAAGAGCAGTTTTGGCATGGAGTGGCTACGCTCTCGGTCGGCGCGATCACTGCGAAACTTGATGGTCAGTGGTCTAAGCCCATGATAGTATGAAGACCAGCGAATTGATCATCACGGCCGTGTTCATGTGTGACAGGGCTGACTCCGCCAAGGATTCGCCGATAGAGCGGCCGTGGCCTGCCGAGTTAGCAGGATAGAACACTCACTTTCGGCGAGAGCACAGACCTGTTTGTTGACTGAAGCTTCGTAAGGTACAAATACTTGCGAGACAAACATGAGCTTGAGAAGAGGACTGCCTAGCGCCGCGCCGTAATAAGAAGGCCGCCTCGGCAGACCTTGGCATAGTGACGTATTCAGGCGTTTATTTTAAATCTAGCTGTACCCTCCGTACCGAGTGGCCTTCGAATCACGAGTCCGCCGCCATCAGTCTAACTGCTGTTTACAGCGGAGCTGCTATAGGCCAACTCCGACCTTTTTTTTTTTTTTTGCGTGCGGAGACCGAGAAAGGCCGCACCCGGCCCTCTTCCTCACTTCGCCATATTCTCTCCCTTCGGCCACCTTTTCGCCTCCGGCTCTTTATATTTGGATGTAAGATGACGTATACCGTATACTGCCCCTGAAAAAGGTTGTCTTCTGAGCAAGGCATTGTGTTAAGGAACAAAGCCGAGTCTAAGCAGATCAGTGTTTCGGGCTTGGAAATACAGCCTACTTTAATGAGATACCGATGTAAGCTTGGTCTTTGTAAGCTGGTTTTGCCTCATTGTGTTTTGCACAGTGAAACCTACTCATACACACAAAAAAAAGGCTGTAATGCGCACGAACGTGGCGGGAGGAGACCACGGACGTCGATTTGGCCACGGACGCCTAGCGTACGCGCGATGCCCATCGGGTTCCCGAATGCTGCGCGGCGGAAGACGCAAGACGTCGGCGTGGCTGCAATCCGAATGAACACTTCCCCTACGCGACGGCGCGGTTTCACAGGGAGTGTGTGGGCCAACGAATAACCGACATATACACGTTCGCTGGTCATCCACGCTTCACAGAGTGGAATGGCACTAAATTTCCTTACAGCTACTTGAGTTTGAGACCCAGTGGAGCCATACCAGTAGTGGGCACGGGGAAGTAAAAACACGTAAAAAATGGAAGAAAAGTGTCCTTACTCGAGCTTTTTTGCAATAAAAAACGTTGTGCATCTGGGCCCTTAGCCATCTCGCTAGAAAATGGTACAACAGCTCACATGTACGCCTTGCGCGGTTGTCCAGCGCAGATTCCGTACTTTTACCTCCACTCGCATGCGGGCCCTCGTCATTGGCCAAACCGCCACATTTGGTCACTCTGATTCATCGTTATGCGGCATTGTGGTGAAGCCTACTTGAGACGACTTCTTAGAGTGGCGTGCCAAATAACAGCGCATGCCAAACTTTCGCCAGATCCACAAGAGAAGTTAAATTCAGCTGATTCATTTAGACTTGTATCTTGCTTGCGCTGCGAGTACCTTAACTGCACCACGAGTAGCCTTACAGCAGTTCGAGGAGTATCCTAACCGCACTGCAAGTGGCTCCTCCTTTTCATTACGAGTATCGTCACAGCACTACTTGTACCTCTTCACTGGGATATCCTCTAGAAACAGTGGTAGTCGCACCACCCATGTATTAATAAACGTACTTTAGAACATACGTTCACTTTTTAAAGACGATAGTCTTTCTTGGGCTACTTAAACCCAGAAATTTTGGTCTGTCTGTATGTCTGTATGTCTGTCTGTCTGTCCGTCTGTCTGTCTGTGACCCGATTCAGCCACCTGGCCAAAGCAAAACAATGCCTGCGCAATAGTCTTATACAGTCACAGCTAAATATACCCGTCTATGTCCGGTGGAATGTTCATACTTGTCAACATTGTTGAAGAAGAACAAGACATTACGCAAATATGAGACAACAAATCAATACAGAAGTGATATTTGCAGTGTTCCTTTATAAAAAAATCGAACATGCTTGAATTTGCGAAATTAAATACTTCATCAACTGCAGAAAAAGAATTCACTCCGCCGTCGCCTGCTGCCGCCCGCGCCACTATAGCTTCTGGGGCCATTTTAAGAAATCAACCGGCAACAGTTACGCAAGGTTCCACTAGGTAGGTTCCACGTTCTGCTTGCAACGCACGTGGAGTAGGGAAACGCGGTTCTATAAACGCTGAAGTAGGGCGCCTCGATTAACGCGCGTCTTCGCCGTACGGCAGCGTTCGCATCGAGTCACCCGGTTTCCATGGAGAAGTGGAACGCGGGAAATTTAAAATGATTTAAGCAAACCTTTGGCGTCTTTACCTTGGGAGGAGCGCGACGCAAGAGGAACAACATGAGAGGTGAGCGGGAAAGTGAAGGAAGGCATTTACTTCGCAAAAGCCGATAAAGACTATCGTCTTTTGACGGCATTTGCAACGAAAGGAGCAGATACGCGGCCAATTTTTCTCATAACGGCGGGGCTCTGCAGTGACGCCCAATTAGCAACAGACTAATGTTCTCAAGGCCTCAAAGCGCCACGGAGGAAAACACGATCTTACACAACGTACACACAAGTAATTGGTTAATGCGCGCGCGCCATACTATCCGCTCCGCGCACATGGCGTCCTGGGAGAAGCTCATCCGGGGCCTTGCTAACGACGGCTACATGCGTGACAGCGGCGCTAATTCACAGCTGAGACCATTAGCGTCACTCCGGGCCGCGAATTCGGGGGGCGTGGCCACGGGCTCGACGTGTTCGAAGGGCCAGCCGGAAGGATTCTTAATGGCCACTGCCCGTGTCGTAATCGCCCGGAAATACAAGCTCTCTGATCTTGCCAGCACGACGCCCTGGGCGTCATCGCTTCTTATTGCTGAGGGTTCCTGTCTTGCGAAGAGAGCGCAATCTTGAAGTAGAGGCGCGTTGCACTCTTCTTCGTGGGAATGGGAGGGCTTGTAGTTCATTACCGTGCGAAACATCCTCAGGGTCAAAGATCGGCCGGCAAGTACGAGACGTATCGTCGGCACTTTTTTCATTACGGAGTGCATGCGAGACGTGCAGGTCAGCCTTGGTACTATAGAATTGTGCACAACCTATAAGGCGAGTTGATGAAATCAGAGCGCGAAGTACGTAGTGGCATTAGATTTCTTCTGGCTAATCCTATGTGAGAACTTGTGATTAGTCACGAGTTCAAATTGAGCTTTTGAGCGCAGAATTTGAACCTGCGCAACTTCGCATAAATGGCCTAAGCACGCTAGAGTTCTTATTTTTAATTTGAGGCAGGGGAGACTAGGCCGGACACAGAGCAACATTTCGCGACTGTCCAGCTCTCCGAAGCTGCTTCTGCCTCAATTCTGTAAATTAAGGCAGTACTCATCGTTGGGGAAAAAACATTCATTGGCCGATTGGGCATCTGAGAATTCAAAACGAAGAGTGCGGGTGGTCTTCTCGTTGGTAATAAAGGTGGTACACATATTAGGTGCGGTATACTGCAGAAAGCACACGACAATGTGACTGCTGCCTCGGTCATTGCTTTTGCTTCGAACTCTCTGTGGCGTCACATGTTTCAGCTATAGGGACTTTCATTTCCAATTCAAGGCAGCTCACAACCCAAGCAGTGACAGCGTTGTAGTGTGTGCTAGAGCATCTGCAAAGGCGCGTTTAAACTGAGTCCTCGTTGCCCATACGAAAGCGCCCATGGCATATGCCTTTGATATCTATTGAGGGTACCCTTGAGGTCCTTGGAAAGGGTACTACATGTATACATAGATAAAGGGGGACAGCCTATTGTTTACAATAATTGCGCTTAAAAGTACATCAAAGGGGACAACAGCACGAAACGGGAAAAGAAAGAAAGATGACACGAAGCAGGGAAATGCTGTCTCTCAGCTTGTAGTAAGTGAAATTATTGTAACATTGTACGCACCAACGGCCCCACTCTAAGCTTTATTGACAATCACATCTGGGGTCGAGACGATACTCCTGTTTTGATATCGTATATGTTGTCCTCGTTTTCGCTTTGCGTCACTGTTCAGTAATAAAACCACCCAACAACATCAAGCTGTATACTCAAAAATCCGGAAGGCCCCATTGCCCTCCTCTTTCTTGCTCGCTGGCTCTTGCTGTTACAGCACTTGCGTTGTTGCCGCCTGTGCCGCGCACGTAACCCGCAAGCCCGTGATGCTTGGACGCGAGGGTCTGATTACGATCGATCGGCTATAGTACCGCAACAAAATTTTACGATCGCCGGCGCCTCCACGAAATTCTCGCAGGTATACGATCCTACAAATATGTCTCGGCCAGGTTTCGTATCGACTTTCTGATCTTCACGGCCCCCGTGAACGCTGTATATGGCTTCCGGCACTTGCGCAACATGGTGCTGTCCGCCGGCCGTGATGTTTTTTTTTTTTTTTTTTGTCTTGTCATGACGCGGTTGGACGACTCCGTGCAGATCTGTCTGAGGAAGTGGATATATACAGCGAAACCTCGCTAAACCGTAACTTGGAAGGGACGCAGAAATGCTACGTACGTAACAATAGCGCGGATTAAGCGCTTGCAGCAATGCTGATAATGTTGGTTGTTCAGGTTCCAGAGAGCTTTTAATTCAGACACATGGCGTAAGTGGCTGCGCACTAACAAGGTTTTACTGTATTAAGAAGGCAGTCGACATCCGTCTGTACTAGAAAAAAAAACGACGTCCGAGAGCACCGCAAACTTCTTAAGTGCTCTTGCGAAAGCATTGTTGTACAATTGAACGCATGGGACGCTTTGCTGGCTTTCCGCGTTCTCGAAGGGACTTCGTCCTCTAGGCTGCTTGAGACGATTTGCTTCGCGATCAGCTTCCACTCTACACTTTCGAGTGGCTTCGATCTGTCTCCTACGCGTTTCGCCGGTGCTAGTTCCTACCGCTGTGTACGGGGGGCGTTCACGACGACGGCAGTTGTGGATTCCGTTGTCTGTTTGTTCGATCGACTGGTTGCCCTCTTATGCTAGCTTACTTCATGTGCGGTGTACTGGCTTGGGCGGAGACGTTCTCTACCGCTGAGTTAAACCGCGTTGCTATAGAACGCGCTATGGAACCATTCAAAGACACGTGGTCGCGGAGCCGTTTCGCTGTTACAGACGACCGACACCGGCTTTTTCGCTCAATGAGCCATTTACTGCTCTCGTATTAACACGCCTGAGAAAGACGTGATGACACTTACGTTGTTTTTGATGTCCGGTTTGCAGCCGGCCAGCAGGAGGATTCTCGTGCTTTGGTTATGGCCGTTCTGGCAGGCCAGGTGCAGTGGGGACAAGCCGCCCTGCAGAGGAGGGAAAAGGGTTTTTGAATCGGTGCTGATTCCATCTCGAGAGGGTATCGATGCTTACAGCTAGAGTTCTTCGTGTGAACTGCTGTCAACACCCTGTAAACTGTATGTTCGTGAAACATTTACTATTGCTGTTTTGTTTCTCCATGTGAGTGCGTCATGTGCGATGAAAAGTGATGCTGCTGCAAGGAATTAAATTAATGGTACAAAGTGAACACACGAGAGCGAAAATCCCGGGCCATCTCCACTTACGTGAAAGCTGCGGAGGGGCGAAGCATGCAATGTGTAAGTGTGGTCAAATATTTTAAGTCTCTCTCTTGCGACACGGCGCGCGTTGATTGGGCGCAGGAAAAGGGCCGGTGGGAGGAGCATTCGCGCGCTTGCTGAGGCTGTGGCGCCCTCTCTTGCGCTTAACCGGATTTAAGCAATAACTGAGAGACAGATTGGCCGTAAGTTGTCTTCATGTTACATTCCGCAGCATGCGTTCTAGCGCGTGGCGTTGGAAAACGAGTGTCCCGGTGTGTTCTTTTCGTAAGCGTTACGTTTTAAGTATAGGTGACACCAGAAAGCTTGTCTTTTCGAACCAATGATAGTGCTGGGTAATAATCGTTTCAAAGCAACTCAAGCTGCCGCAGTAGTAACAGTTGTTCAAAATTTGCAGTTTCGCGCCTCTCATCATTCATGCAGAGACATTAACTGTCCACACGTCGACGAACACGGTGGGAGACAAATGTGAAGGTTTACACTTATCTCCTCGGCAGATATCTTGAGTCAACGAAGGCGATGACAGTATTAATTATTGCTTTCGAATTACACAGACAATGCCAGCATGCGAACGCCTGGATGTCTGCCATTAGTGGGACGCTGAAGTTAATTTTTCGAACTTTCTGGTGCTGGCAAGGCTATACCAACAATGCCAGAACAAGAACGCTGACAACCCCTACAGCAACGAGCAAAAATCGTATATGGTGAATTACCACGACACCAGAGTCAAGCCAAAGCTCATGTGACAGTTGCTTCATAGCCACGATTTCAAGCTATCCCTGGCCGAAAGTAGCCAGAAATCCAAATTATCAACCTTTGATGGTAAATGCGCGTGGTGAATTTCAGAGAAAATGATACAGTCGACGTGATAACACAAACACTGACCGACGAGGTGGCACGGCTTTCACTGCCGCATTGCGCGCATACTTCGCTTAAGTGTGTGCTGTCACGTCTAAAGCGAAAGGTGACATTTACAAGTGTCTAAAGCTGCCGCCAGTTCCACACATCATCTCATCCCGCCCCGCTAGCCTTGTAGCATGCGGCATAATGCGCGCTGACTGACGTCTGCGCTTCGATGCCTTCGTCTTCGCTGAGGACAGTGTGACATGCCTGTAGGCGGCCTTAGTGATGCTGGGGCACTGTACGAAGAACACATATTGGGAGCTCATTCCTAAAGCCACCTGGAGTAACGGTAGGCCAGTGTTGCCGTGAAAACAGAGCGCTTTCCAAGGACAGCAAATAGGCTTGCAGTCACATTTGCTTCACATTTCTTTTTCTGCCTTCGCTTCAGTTTTGTTCTCTCTTCCTTCCTTCTTTCAGTCGTTTCGCCATTCTGTAAAAGCGTTATTTAACGCTGTCAGACTGAAGTCGTACCTGGGGTAGTAGGAATCAATCAATCAATCAATCAATCAATCAATCAATCATCAATCATAATCAATAATCAATCAATCAATCAATCAATCAATCAATCAATCAATCATCAATCAATCAATCGATCGATCGATCGATTCTCTGTTCTCATTTCGCATGGCGCTGAAGGAAGAGGACACAGCAGTGTTTAGAAAAAACTGGCTGCGGAACCCCCATGATTCGTATTCTTGTGGGTGATATTCATCACGGACCTCGAACTGTGCCTCCTAACAGAGTGCACTGCCACTCCGTCTACGCGTAGTGATCCTTCAAAGTGGTAGCCGTAATCACAGCCGGGCTTCATTCCTGGTGTCATCCGCGTCGGCCTCGCTCCCCCATCGGAGCGACACTGGCGGCGGCGCGTGCTCACACGTCGGCGAGCCCGTGATCGCCCACGACCCGAGTCCTTGCCGTAACCTGGCTGACCCCTCGGTGGCTTAACCTCTGAACCCTGCACCCCGCCGCTCCGGCCACGATGGCAGAGCTGCATCCCTCGTCGCTCCGATGGAATGAGAGAAGAGGGCTAGTGGGGGGAGGCCATCTTGTCGGGGAGGCCATTTTGTTTTATGGTCGTCGTGCATGATCGTAAAGGAGGCAAGGACGCGAGACGGCACGCCGGTGTGCGGAGATGACATTAGGGAGCACTGGGCGGCCGCGCACTTTGCTCGGACACCGCTGAGACCAGCGGCAATTTCGAAACCTTGGCCCTGCTCTTACGGGTCGTGCGGCGACCCATCAGCTGGAGAGGGATGGATAAAAAGTCCGCTCATCGTCTCTCGTCGTAGTTCGGTGCCATTCCTTCGGTTACCAGAGGCCGGAGTAGTTCTATGACTGCTTCTGTCATCTGTCATCGGAATGCCGATCCGAGTTATGGAATATGCGCGTGTTGAAATACTACTTCATGGCACCCCATTTTCGCTGTACACCGAAGCAGTTCTCTACTAAAATTGCCATTTGCCCTCGAATGCCTCAAAATACCGCCCATAATTTGTTACCTTCGGCCCCAAAAATTTCTGTGTACTGGGTCAACACAAACAGGTTATCCTCTAAGCGTTACACTCTGTTAACACGAACAGGCGTCTGTCATAGGAGCATCCGCTTTACCTAAATCTATTTTTCAGTTCCCCGACGACTGTTTTCCGCATTCCATCCGTTTCTTCCGCGCTATCATTTATCAACTACGACTAATGCTGAATTCCAATGGCAGATCCGGAGCACTTTCGGGGCAACGTTTTTGCTCCGCCTGGAGCAGACACTCTCCAATGGCAGATCGAGAGCACCGTCGCAGACGAGATCGCTCCGTGGAGCAAGAAAGTTGCTCCCCGAAATCGGCGGAGTCGACCGGAACTCGCGGGGACCTTGTCTTCTCTCGTGACGTCGTCGCCGTCCGCATTCCGCTCTACTCCCCTTTTCGAATCACTATGGCGTCCGCTCCGGCAAATACGCGCTACGGCCACAGTCACAACGGCACAACAGATGCTACTCGCCATGTTCATCGTTTGTTACTAAACGAAAGTGAGTGAGACAGGTGTAAGTCGGAATCAAGTGTCCAGGAGCCCAGCTCGAACAACGACTGGGTGGACATGGCGTATAAACGCGCCTTCGGCGTTACTTTTTTTTTTCCGCTTACCTGCGAAAAGGCCGATGAAACTTTCGTCACGGCCGCCATTGGACGCCATCGAGGACACTAAAGTCCCTCAATCGGCAAAAAAGCCGATGAAGGAACTTAAGATGAGACTCGACAAGAAGAAAACGCTTGCGGGGAAACAAACGATTTTTGAAGGGCCCAACGTAACAGCTGCTTGGAAATTACTGTTCCCTCCATGTTTCGGCACTTGCGGGGGGAGGGCGTGCGTTCCAAAGGCAGTTTCGGGGCACCTGCTCTTCGAGGGAGCAGCTGGCTCTGCGGTGGAGCTCGGCCGCCGCTCCTGATCTGCCATTGGAATTCAATATACCTGCAACAACCACTTCATCCCACAACGAATAGGCTGTGGTGTCATCAACTCGCAAAAGTTTGTTGCAATATGGTTTCCATCTAATGCGCTTGCGAAGTTCTCTTTAAAATTCATACGGAACCGTGGTAAAGGTACACTAAACCTTCGTTATACTCGAATGATCTATTTCTAATTCGCGTTTAGCTCTACGTTTTCCGTGGATCGCACGGGAAGCAAATCATCGCCGATTTGAACGAACTACCTTTTTTAACGAAGTCACTCTACTGTGCCGAGAAGTTCGATATAAGGAGAGTTTACTCTATATTGATTTAGGCGGTTTGTGCGCGCACGCGCCAAGCATGCTTAAGTGGGCGGACGGGGATATGAAATTCATATCCTGTAGAGGCGTGCGCCCGGTTGGCGCACGTTTCATACCGGAAACCTACCTAAAAGCTGCTGGAAAGCATCGTTAGTGAAATCATTACAGGCCAAACCAACCGGAACCGAGTGGAAGAACCACAATCGAAAAAAAAAGAGAAAACAATGATGCGCATATGCCGTCGCTCAGCTATAGCTACGGGACAGTTTAAAGCGACCTAAAGGCGGAAAAAGTACCAAACTAAAAAAAATAAAATCTGAACCAAGACCCACCTGATTACAGATAAGACCACACTAATGTCCCAAAATATTCAAGGAAAGAAGCAGAAACTGACATAAAAAGTCGTAACTACTCAAACGTGCGTAATGAGAGCTGGAACTGACTTAATAGGAACAAGATTATTCGAAATTTTCTTTATAATGCACCAATGGGCCATAAACGAATAACACGGGTGATAAAAGGAAGTGTGTTTACAGTAAAACAATCAAAAAGAAAAGCAGCCGTGCCCATGAGGTTTGCAAGGGGTTCGTATACGATTGCTACCCAGAAACGGGAACTCGCCACCACGAGACCAGAAGACAGCTAATTGTTTAATTATCGGAGTAAAAAAAGCACGTGCATGCATGTTGAAACGCGCCCCTAGATGGCGCAATGCGTGGAATGGGAATGCGCCGCCGTGGCGGACGATGGCGTGCGCGTGCCTGGACGGAAAGACACCGGCGAAAGTGTCGCTCCAGGAGCCCTTCAAACTGAAGACGCCACCGGTGTTCGTCAGCCGGGTGCTGGCGCATGGGGCCCACCGCTCCATTCGGGAGGTTGCTGGGAACGGCGGGAGCAGTCTGAGCGCCTGCTGCCGTGCCCTCCCCAAACTGGCGTCGAGGCTGTTTCCCTTCAACCTCCCATGACGCGCCTTCACCCGGCCCCTACTTCATTAATTAAAACAGAGGGAGTCTGAACTCACCGAGGTTCGCATCCGTTGGAAGAGTAGTAAGAAGACTACTGATTGCAGGCGCGTTCAAACCAATACATCTCCCTATGGAACCCTATGCCGCCCAAACCTCTTCCTACTACGCCAGCTGCAAATGCTGCTCATGCATGCCCAAGCACCCCCTAGCCAAATCGTGTTCTCAAGTGGGGGTTCACCGGAGTGGTGCATAATTTCAGGGGTCCGTAAAGCCCTCCCCAATGCTCCACCTCCTCCCCGTTCTTTATTCCTTTTGGCCAAATTTTTCAATCAATGCGACAAGGTGGCTTTGCTGCATGACTTGTACGTTCAAGTTCTCCGCGGAGCGAAAGTTCTAACGTTGCCTTTTTGCACAACACGCCACCTATGTGAAAAAGCCAGACTGACAAAAGGCAGCATATAGGTGTTTGGGGAACAAGTTTTAGCTGCAATGACAAATTCTCTGAGCATATCCACACGCTTCAGCATGAAAGTCAGACACAAAATGCGCGCATTGAATAAGCACGCGGTCTACTTTAGCTGCAAGCGTAAATTACTTGAAATTGTCACACGGAACAACATAAATCATCGTGGGGTCCCCAATCAATTCTGGAAATTCCTAAAGGTTCCCTGGCACGCTAACGGTTGAGAACCAGTGCTCTGCTACATTACCCACGTGGTCTAAATTAATGCGCAGCACTCCACTACGGCGCACCTCATAGCCAAAGTAACTTAAGCATGTTAAAACCCCAGAATTCTATTTTTAGCTACTCAATTTGTTTAGATGAACGTCTCCGGAGCGTGGTGAACGGGTTAGATCGTATATTATTCGACAGCCAGGACGTATATACCCCGAGCGGAAGTGAACCGACTTCGAAGAAGTTCCCAAAGGGTGAAGTATGAAATCACGCCGCGCCCTCCGCAAAAAGCGAAACGCTCCTCCTTGGGCGTCTCTGGCCGAGGCAGCAGAGAAATCCCACCCGCATCGCAGCGGGGAACGGGGCAGCAAATGCCCTCGTTGATGACACACGCCCCCCAAAATGACTTCCTGCATCCGTCGGCGTGGATGATGGTCCCCTGCCTTTGCAAAACTGGGCTGCGCCCAATTCTTTGTTCTCGCTGCTTTATGGCTGCGCAACACCGACTAGCTAGTAAGGCCATGCCGCGTGAAGAAAAACCCGACGTTGTTTTCCAACCAAGCTTTTACGTACGTCGACTTGATAAAGCTGCCCATTTGCGTTTTTTCGTTACTCGGGTTCCGGGGAACGTCAGAGCAGTGGCATGAAGAGGAATGGCGAATGCCTTGGTCAAATGGGGTTGGTGTTGGGCTGAAGGCTGCGGACCATCGGTCGGTAAACCCTCGAAGGGTGGGTGTGTGCCGAGTGCACATACTCTCCGCATGAGCAGCGACTCCGAGTCGGCCTTCGTTTTTCTTGGCGGGCGTTTGCCCTTTTGAACCTTGCAGCGGAACGCTTTTACGGGGCCCATTTGATTTCGCGGGACGGCGGCTAGACTCGCTCGCTCGCTGAGAGCCCCGTGGAGTTGGAAATTTGTTGTTTCATGAAGGCAGCTTCTTGGAAGGCTGGAGGTGCGGTCGAAGCTAGCGAATCACCCCTTTCGTCGTTGTGCTCGCGTGCTAGTTGTAACCGCGTGCGCGTATGAAATAGCTGACCTTTTTCAGTTTTTCAGCATTGGCGAGAGAGTCGCGGCTGTTGTGATCAAGCTAAATAAGCTATGCAGGTTAAAAATAGTACAGGCCTATGCGCCAAAATCCAGCTATGATGATGCAGCCGGTGATAGCTTCTACGAGGACGTCGAATCAGCAATGAAGGCCGCAACAGATTTCCCGATTGGGATGGGAAACTTCAACGCAAAGGTTGGTAAGAAGCAAATGGGAGAAAGGTCGTTGCGTGACTTCAGAATAGACAATCGCAACAGTCGAGGAGATACACAGGTGGGATTTCAGAGAGAAATGACCTGAGGTTGATGTACACATTCTTCTACAAACGAAACAACAGGAAATAGACTTGGAAAAGTCCAGATGGTACAATCTAAAACGAAATTTACTTTATTTTAAGTGACAACCAGGGTATCGTGCAAGACGTAGAGGCGCTAAGTAAGATTCTGAGCAGCGATCATAGGATGGTTAAATGCAAGGTGACGGTGAATCTCAAAATTGAAAGAAGGAAGCTCGTGAAAACTAAGAAACCCCGCATGGAGTCAGTCAGGGCCAGATCGCAGGAGTTTACGATAACTCTTCAAAACAAAATCTCGCTTCTGAACGTGCAGAACGAACGAGGCCAGTCTAACATTGACTTTCAGTGAATCAGCAGCAGCTGTGGGAGAGGCGAAATGCGGGGAACAAACTGGAAAGATAACTAAGAAAACAAAGGAACTAATTGCCAAACATAAGAACTGGACAGTATGAAGCACGGTGGATCAGATTGAATTACCCGAGCTATCTAAACTGATTACCAGAAGTAAAGCAAACGAAATTCATGCATATAACATGGCAGTGATCGAGGAAGCGCTACAAATATTGGGAAGCTTGGAAGCAACTATAAGAGAAAGCTAGCCATCGGCAAAGACAGGAGGTACGCACTCAGAGTTCAGCAGGGTAACATTACGCACACATTGGACGAGATAATAAAGGTATCAGAGTAATTATTCACCAGGCTAGAGGCCAGCGAAGTTAGACAAGGGGAAACTACTGAGAGCACAAACTCAAATTGCGCTGCCCCACTAAGTTGAAAAGGCTCTCAAAGGCATGAAAAAAGGAAACGCTGCAGGTGACGACGGTATAACCGTATATCTTTTGAAGGAAGGAGGAGATATAGTACTGGAATAACTTCTTGTACTATTTTCGGAATGCTTGAGAACTCAAAAAATGTCCACAGCCTATATTTTGATTCACAAGAAGGGAGATCCCAAGGACTTCAAGAATTACAGACTCATCAGCCTGCTCTCTGTTATTTACAAGCTGTTCACCAAAGTTATAGTTAGCCGAATAGGTGACAGCTGGGGTTCCAACTTCCCACAACAGCCCTGAGAGCTGGCTGGGTATAGGAAGCGGTACTCAACCATGCATCATATCCATGTCGTCAATCAAGTGATAAAAAAGCCCGCAGAGTACACAAAACCCCTTTACATGACATTTATAGATTACGCGAAAACGTTTTATTCCGTAGTCATCGCAGCCGTTTTAGAAGCACTAAAAGACCAGAGAATAGAGGAAACCAACATAAGACTTCTAGAAGACATATATAGGGAATGCACGGGCAGGGTAACCCACCATAAGCGAAGCGATAAATTTCCGATCAAAAATGGAGCAAAGCAGGCGGACACCACCTCGCCAAAACTATTCACAGCATGTCTGGAGTGGGTATTTAGAAAGCTTGACTGGGAAAACAAACGATTAATGATAAACGGGGAATACGTGAACCATTTGACGTTTGCGGACGACATAGTCTTGCTGAGTGAGACTGCAGAACCTATGCAAACAATGATTGAGGAACAACAATCAGAAAACACGGCCGTGGCGCTAAAAATAAATATGGATAAATCTAAGTAGTGATGGATAAACATGCTAAAAACGTCTGCTTCAGCTTAGGAAACGAAACGCTAGAAGAAGTAAAAGAATATAGCTACCTCGGACAGGTGCACATGGTAAGTGCTGACCCCAACCATGAGAGAGAAAACCGCGCGGAATAGGCATAGGTTGGGGAGCAGTCGGCAAGCACTGCCAAATAAAGGAAATTTAACTACCTCCGCCATTTAAAAAAATCTACAACCAGTGCATACTACCGGTGATGAGATACAGAGCTGAAACTTGGCGCCTTACTAAACAACAAGATAGCAAACTTAGGTGAGCTCAACGGGCCATGAAACGAATAATGTTAGGAGTAACACCCAGGGACAGGAAACGAGCTACCTGGATCAGAGAACAAAGTAGAGTTGACGATATCATAGTTCTAACAAAGAAAAAGAAATGGACTTGGGCTGGTCATGTGGTGAGACGAACCCAGAACTGGGGAACAATTAGGGTAACAGAGTGGATACCAAGAGATGGGTCTAGGGGAAATAGAAAGCCAATAACACGATGGAGGAAGGAAATACGGAACTTCGGGGGTAAACTGTGGACTCAAACAGCGCGGACAGGGGCGGTTGGAGGTCAATGGTCCTTCAGTGGACCTCAGTAGGCTTTGATGATGTTAGTGTTAGGGCGCGGTCGGCAAACCCGTTGGAGCCGTGCTTAAGCCTCTGCATTTCCTGACATCGTGTACATTCTCTCTCTTTCCTATCCCATGTGACGTTGATATATTACCGATGTCCGCTTCTTCGAGAGGTCTTCCTGGGTAGCACACGGATTATAAAAAAAGAGGAGAAGGTTATATCTGGGAATCAGCAGATGAGGTGACGCTCGCTCCTTGCTGGCCATGAATAAGCCGCTTCGAATTTAAGACAGCACAAAAAAGAAGTTGGAGCGACAATTCTCGAGGCCCTCACTGAAACCTTTCACGGATCCCGACGTACGTGACGGCCTGAAAAGAAGGTGCGCGAACCAGTTTGCTTTTACAAATCTCAGCTCGATATAAGGCGCTTCGCCATTTTTCCGGATCCTCAAAGCTGCAGGATTACATTTTTTTCTGCTTCGACAGTCTGAATAATGAAAAAGAAATATCGACCTACCGACCGATAGCCGCTTCGGCAGCAATAAACACCGTGGGTATTTACGGCACAAGAAGTTGCGAGTTCCTACTTGCCTCTGCCTGCCAAACTCATATGCTTATATTAAGGGAAAACGCCGCCGACACAATGAACACTGCCATTACATCAGTGACATCGAGCTTGCTCCTCTACTGGTTGTCGAAAAAGCCTATTTTATCTTTTCCATCGTCATCATCATCACCACCACCACTACAATCATCATCATCATCATCCTTGCATACTTGATTGAACGAACGCCTCCTAAAAAATTTTTGTCTGCACTCAAAAACCCAATCCCTTCAGGCATTCGGATTTTGTGTGCCGGTGACCGGTTCTGGTTCCGTGATGATATAAAACATTCACACGTGTGCGCTTGTGTCAGGGACGGCATGTACAAAAGCGAATCTCACACTCTGAAAGAATCCTGAGGTTCAGCTTCACCCCGATGCGCTCGAATTTATGTAGCCAACAATGAAACTTCGACAAATAACGATGTCGAGCACACAATTTGACTCAACAGTTTGGTCTGTCTTGCAGTATCACGCAATGCTAGCATGATATTGGACACTGCAAGAATACAGATCCCATTTTTGAGTCAAATGGTACGTACGTTGCACTCATTCGGCGAATTAGCTTTGTTGGCGGCATGGAAGCTGAAATCACGGGATTGCCTTAGAGTGTATATTTCGCGTGTGTGGTATGTGTTTGCCTCCACTGCCACACCGAATGGTGCCGTATACTTCCGGACTTAGGACGGACGCAAGTTTGCACCAAAAGCGCCGAAATTACCACCGCTGGTTTAAGCGAGTGAACGCGTGCTGTAAAGGGGCATTGCGTTTATGCGGATGCGTGTTGCACCACGGCGGAATGTACAGGATGCTCATCATTAAGTCGTACCCCCTCATCTATGCCATGACGCAAAATAAACGCTCTAAAATGATCAGGCGGCGTCCCTTCGTTCACACCATTTAGGGCGCGGTTAATGAGGCAAATACAAAAAGACGGGAACTACAAGTGTGTCTGGGTACAGCCGATGCTGCGAAAAAAAAAAAAACGGACTCAAATCATTGTGTGTGTGTACGTTCTTCTAAACAGCAAACTGTGCCGCTTCTTCGAGGCCGCTGTGGATGAGCTCGAGCTGTCTAGGGGAAACGAATAACGGAAGAAGACATAAATCCGTTGCCAACGTGCGATTAGCGGCCACTAGCGTTTTTCGATGTGCGCCCATCATAACCTCAACGTCGTAGCCCCATCGCAATATCGTGGTATCGAAAATGTCGTCGCAGCATCAGCACGGTAACGTGATGGACAAAACATCCTTCGGTCTCCCACATTCTTCGGAAATATCGTTCGCCGGTTGACTATATACCGTACACCGCGCTAGGACCTGCTCTCCGGTATGCAATACAACTTGCCACTAAAATGGGATCTTACCATTTCGTCCTGGATGTCGACGAGGCAGTTGTGCTTGGCCAGCAGTCGAAGCACTTCTTCGTGGCCCTCGGTCGCCGCCTGGTGCAGGGGCGAGTAGCCGCACTGGAACGAGACAAAGAATGGCATTCGTTATAAAATTCTGCTGCTATATGATGATAACATTCCGAAATGGTATACGCTTGCTGTAGCCAAACTAACAGAGAGAACTAACCGTTTCAGTCGGCCAAGTTTATCTTTCACAGGAGCTTAGCTTCGTGACTTGTATCACCGATGCTTGATACTAAGAATATCTACGCAATTTTCAGAAAGGAAAAAGAAACAAGCCACCTGAAATTCCTTTCTTCGTATGTTAAATAAGTGGTAGTTGAACTGAGAAAAAAAAAATGTCGTTGATGCCTCTCTCATAGGAATCGGTAAAACACGAAAGTGAAATGTGCCTTCACAGGATCATTTATTGTGCATCCATATGAACTTGCACATCGCTATTTATATTACGTCGGTATGGCACCGTTAGACGCATCAATGTTTGACATTGGATTGCACGCGCCGGAACATTGCGTAAATCCGACTGAAACCGCAGCCCCTTGAAAACCGTGCGAACGAAACGGAACCGAAGCCGAAACCGAAAGCAGTAGGGGGCGGAGGATGGCTAAATTCACCCGCGTCCCGGGTACACGAAGACGCTGGCATCGAGGCGCCAACTGTCGGCGCTCATTAGTGTCATGATGAACTACTTCGCCTCACTTCTCCTAGACGGCAGCATCTCCTAGGCAGCATCTGAATGAAGAAAGTAGTGGGAAAGATATAAGGCGCGTTCGTAGACCGCCTTGCGCGTAAATTCGTAGCGCAGGGGGCAGAGCGCTGGTACCTCCCGTCGCGGCGAGTGAGTTCCTGGCTCGAATCCGGCGCAGCCGTGTCAATAAAACTTTTTCTTGCAACGTCATTTCCGTTACGGATATGACGCCGGTCAGATCGTTGTGTACCCGGGCATAAAACACTTCCGTGTTAAAATGAAGCCAGTTTGGTCACGCTGAGAAAGAAAGACAGGTAGGCGAAAATTGGACAATGTAAACAAAAGCGGGTGCAGTGCTCAGCGATCGCGGGCTGTTAGTTGTTAGTAGCGCGAGTGTCATGGGCCACAGGCCGCGGGGAAAAGTCATCGGAAATGTCCCCACTCGGAAGGTCGCTGAACTCTTATAAAAGGCGGAGCACACATAGAACCGCGAGGTTTTGACATATCCGCGAGAACAGAGAAAATTCGCTCTAACTGGTTTGCGGGCAGTATGGGAGAGGGTAAAATCCTCCGCGCTTCCATCTCCCGCCAAAAAGAAGCCTTCGTATAACCAGAGTCCTTCAATAAAGTAGCGTCAGCCAAGCCCCACACTATGAACAGCCAATACATTGCGGTAGCCCCAGTCCATATCTCGTGTATCCCGATTCGATTGTGCGCAAAGCCCGCCCGCTATGTTAATAAATACTCTGTGTCCGGCTCCGCTAAAGGTCACCTGAATTCACCGGAGGACCCTCGGAGCGCGCGTCAAACCCTTCCGTCCACGTCGGAACACCTGCACACGCGCACACCCGACCTACTCTTAAGGGTGGCTGTCAATGCAACGACGGACGCATGTTAGCAGCCTTCTTTTTTATCTTGTTTTACATTGCAGCGTAGGGCGTGTGGAGGAGCCACCCGGCTTGTCCCGTCCCACAGCGCCGCCGTTCTTCCGAAGTCTGCAGAACGGCGTCGTCGGCTCCAGCCCTTCCCTCCACCCGTCCCGTCGTGGCACGCGAGCGTGTACGCCCCACAGCGCGACGCCATTATTTACGACATGTGTCCTCTTTTCTTCCTCTTCGGCTCTGCATACGTGCCCAACCCCTACCAGGATTTATGCCCTCTGTACACCCTCGCAGTGCCTGTGCGGAGAAGAAGCAGCGGCTTTCATTCCTACTCCCTGTTCTGTCGTTTTCTCTTTGTCCTAAACCCTGTAAATGGGCGGCGCCTGTAAAGCACTGTGCGGCTCCGAGCGCGATTAAGACGGCGAGGCAAAAAAAGTCTTTCAGCCAAAGCGTAGGTGGGCCATGACGTCGAGGAGATCTGCAGGAGCGGACAGATTGGGTCTGCCTGGTGTGGTAAACTCGGCCCCTTTCCTGTTTCAAGTGTACGCCCTGCGGTGTAGCGTAACGGTACGGGGGTCGGTGGTCGCCGTCATTAACAAGGCAGAACGCGACGACTCGACTGACAGCTGCGCCTTGTCTGCTCTCGAGTTTACCCCCTGCAGCTGCAGCGGAGCTCTAAAAAGTGACGGCGTACATCCGCATTCTTCGCGGGTGTAGGAGAGAGCGCCCGTAAGCTCTGAGGCTGTTGAGCGTGCGAAAGCCTCTGTGAACGAATATTTCGTGTACAACCGTGCGTATCGGGCTGTGGTGTTTGCTCGAAATCTCAAAGGTGCACGTCAAAGATAGGACTGTTTTTGCTCGGACCAGGAGAAAGATCTTATCGTTGCGTTTTCCTTTCTTTGTTTTTTTTTAATTGATTGCGGCCGGCAATCCCCTTCAGCCACTGGGGCAGGCAACGGTTCGACTGGCGAGCCGTTTGCACGTGCCCACTGTTTCAAATGAAGTTTGAAATGCAAGGATGGATTCGCGCCGCTGCTTTCACAGCCCGCTAACTCTGTCTATCATTAAATAATGACCATCTTCTAGCTAGCTACACACCAACCTTACGCTGCTTCAGTTTCTGCTGTTGCGATGGTCAGCCATTTCTTTACGTCCATGAAGAAAAAAGATGAGCAAAACATTGGAAAGGTCATGTAGTGCAGGGCATTCCGAAGTTGTTTACATTGAAATCTGAATTGATTCCTTGTTTAGGCCTTCCTGCTTTCCCCTCATTTTCCGTATTCTGTTCTCTCAAGTTCCCTCCTTCCATTTCCTTGAAAGGTATCTGAACGCCCCCCTCCCCCTCTGTACTGGAATCCTGTTACGCAACTGGCTCAACCCGTGGGTTAATACCTCAGTATGCCATGAAATTTTACAAAATGAATAATATTCAGCGGCTAATTTACCGAGGAGACCGAAATTAATTCCCGTTACTTCCGCAGTTGGTTGATGTTTGGTACATTCTAGGTCACGTTAAATAATGCACCATATCGCGGCTTTCAATCACTTGGACACGAAGACAGAACTGTACAATGTAGCATTAAGAATTGTGCCGAGAAGGTTCCCCACGCAATGGTATAATGGCGAAGATCATCCGTGTGTACGAGACTGAATGATTGAGCAATTTATCAAGTGACTGATTGATTGACTGACTGGGGCTGATTGATGAATTCGCGAATTTTTTGGTCAATAAATAATTGTCATTGAACCAATCAATTAATTAACGTATTATTATTTGATGTGTTGATTAGTCGATTATTGACTGATTGATTGATTGATTGATTGATTGATTGATTGAATTGATTGATTGATTGATTGATTGATTGATTGATTGATTGATTGATTGATTGATTGATTGATTGATTGATTGAGAACTCTTATGAGACCCCAAAGCACCCCATGGGATAATAATGCTACCATGTCAACTTCCAGGAGTACTCGAAGACCCAAAGTCTAGACCGATTCACTGCTCTCCACCGCTGGGCGCGTCAAGTTCAAATTTATAACCACAGGGTAAATGAAATGAAAACGAGTGGCTAGGCGAACTTCAGATTCGCGCAGCTGTATCTTCCGCTAGCGAGAGCAGGACAAACCACACCGGGGTAAATGAACCCATTTCTCAAGGAGAAATTATCGGTTGTCCTCGCCTAATCGGAGCGAAACTGACGTAGGTCCGTAGCCGGCAGCGTCGGCTTAGTCAGGATGGCGGCCTTACAGGTAGAGACGCGATTTGCGCTTTATTAATATACTCGCGAGGTGAATGCGACAAGGAGCAGGCTCGTTCTATTGGGTATGCAGTATAGCGCTGCGTGTTTGCCGATAACCGTTTTATTTATGTTTCCATTCGCGTGAACAGCGGCGAACAACTTTGCACATTCTCCGACCCGGAACACGGCGTGCTCTGCGCAGTCACCCCAATTGGGCACTCCGCGAAAGCAGAGTTTTTTGCTTTTGTTTCGGGCGTATGTTTGTTCATTAGCTCTTTTTTTATGGGAACGAAGTCTGTAATTACGAGCATTTAAACGTACCGCCATGACGCGCCATTTGGTCAATTGATTGCGGAAGGCGCTTAGGAAAAGCTTGGTAATGTTTTCTTCTTCGAAACCAACCGCAGGGCACGGTAATTTTCTCGGCATAAATAACAGCTACTGTAACCACGTGCGGATTTGCTCGCACACTTTGCATGCAAGCAAGGCCTTCCGCAGGTATTCAATGAATAAAGGAGGCGGGTAGGAAGCTGCCCACCCAACTCGCTGCCTACCGCGGTGCTTAATTCCTGAAACGCGCGCACACACTCACCCTATAGAGCCGGCCTCCAGCGTTACGGTGTAAACAAAAGCGTAGGGACGCGGGTTTGTTAGCGTTATTTTGTGTGTGCGGCGCCTTTAGACTGAATTCAGTAGAGGTAACCGATACGTGTGCTATCTAAGCCTGCGTTAAAAACGTTATCAACGCCATTTGCACCAAATATCTATGTACACCTACTGCTGGGGTGCAGTCTTTTCCACTCCAACAGAATCTCTTTTGCTGTTATAAAAAGCGGTAGGGGAAAGAAAGAAAGAAGTAAAGAAAGAAGGACGGACGGACGGACGGATAGATATTGGTGGCTCCGTTACTTATATTGCACAGCCTTCATTCGTTTATTCAAAGCACTTCGCTATCAGTATGGCTTGCAGCTGATACACGTGAGGGTTAACTTAGGCTAAAAGGAGGCCGCCAACCTTCTTTACAGGGCCAAGCATTTCAGGTCATTAATCTTGTTCTTGGCCCCGCTCCGTAGGGGTCTCCTAGTGCTGCAATCTCTTTCCTCATCTTGGAAGACATTACGCGAGCAGCCCAAGTTGTGGTCCACAAAGCGGGAGCAAAGTCCGCCGTTACACTGGCCCATCTTGGGCATTAAGTGAACGACCAGACCAGCTGGGATGGTCCAGGTGCCCTTCAAGCAATCTCTAATGTCGGCCTCAAACCCCATACTCTGGCCTGACCCGCAGCCATCGCCATCAGAGAAACGGGGACGCGCTGTAGCTAAGAATTACGTAATGGGAACAACGGGTTGAGCGCTGAGCGCCGGGGCGTGGTTGCCTCGCTAGCCGCACGTTCGGGGCTAGACGCCTCGCACAGCTCCACAACGCTACGCCGCGTCAATCGCTAAAAATTCCGCTCCACCTTATCTCAAAAAAGAACTTTACTTTGAAGGACCGAGTAAGTGTGATCTACTTTCTCGGTTGTACATCTACTGTAATATAATTCCGTAATCTACATCTGTGGATGTGCACTGGGGTCTCGAGAGAGAAAAAACGAAGTAGAATAGAAGTGCAGTGTAATACACAACATAAAACAAATAATGGCAAATTAAAAAAATAAAACGAACGGCGCCCGCTTGCTTTCTTTTCTACTGCAGGAAATAGAAGAGAGGCCACACGCGAACAAGACTTGTGCGACATGGTGCGATAACCTAAAGACCGAAAATCGCGCTTGTAGTTAGTTAAGTTGTGAGGTCACGCATAACCCCACACGCATACAGACACGTATACGCACACAGAGAGCAAAAACATGGACGAACACGGAGCCATACTGCTTCTACTAGTCCCGCTCTTTTCTTATTGTCGATCTTTACATATACTGCTTCCTACCTTTGGTGGAGGCAGGGCTGGTCGTCTCTCTGTTCCTCTTTTCATTAATTTTTTGTCCCGTGCGTGCGTTTGACACGCTCGGAATTCATTATGGATGATGAATTGTGTCCCCGTAACGAGAGTGTCGCGCAGAGTTGCGGGAATTACGCGCCGTCACGAGGTCGAGCTCTGCCCTCGCATGATGAATTATCCTGTAAGTGCAGCGTGCAATCACAAGGCGGCACCTCAACCGCGCAACCCGACCCCACACAGAAAAATTACTATTCCCGACGTCGCGCATCTCTAATTGTACGCACTTACGTGCGATTTCCTTAGGGCACTGCGCACTGCGATGGTTCCACGCACGTCATATCCGGTGGCTTCCGCGCAAGGGTTCCAAATCCGGCTATATGTAGGCTTCTGCGGTCAGTCACACATAAGGACACATCTAACCATGGCTTTTTCTCTCCAAGAGTCCAAAATCTATCTGTAGGCTTCCGCGGTCATTCACACATTAGTACACATCTTAAGATGTTTCTTTCTTTCTTCGGAAAATGCGAATGTTGGCCAATTTCGCGTTTATTTAATTGCGATAGTTTTTCTGCGAGAAATGTTTGATAGTCGTTCTTATTACATAAATTATATTTTGAAAGTGTGCTGAAAACTTCAGGTAACTATCGCAGATATGGTGTTACCAGCATTTAAAAAGGGTAAACTCTAACTAGTTAGAGGAATTCGAAAAGTTGATAACTTGTGTCAACACGCTTGTCACGTGGCATGGGACATGAAGGAGAGAAAAAAGAACAAGAGCAAATAGAAAAAACAACCACCTACGAAAGCGCATTTTTTTAGCGCGAGCTACACTGGCCGAGGCTGAGCAGTTCCGCGTGGCTCCTGGAGAGCCGTGCTGCGTATGCGCGAGGAGCGTGTGAAGGCTCACGGCGCACAGCTGGCGCGTCGGAGCCGCCGCCGCCGCCGCCGCCGCCGCCGACGACTGGACTGGACTGGATTGGATTGGATTGGATTAGATTAAATTGAAATGTATTGGATTGGAAATCGTTTTAGCAGCAGTAAGCATTATAATCAGCTAATCCTAGACAACCAGGAAAGCTAAGAATAACCAGCGGAACCTTAGCTAACGCTACGTATATCCTGGCATAGCCGAGCTAAGCCGCTGCTAATTTTTTCAACCGCTTTTCCACAAATGCTTCAACCGATTACTTCAGACTCCTTTAGTTTGCGCCACAATGTTATGTTTTTCAATGTTATGTGTTAAACGCGAAAATACTATGGTGCCGCTTTTAAGGAGGCGCGTCATCATCTGAGCTTCGTTCTAAGAGCGGGCAAGCATGGAGTGCAGCTGGATTTTCCACGCTTAGATTTTTATATACAATTACATATCTTTCTTTAGTGCAACTGGATTTTCCACGCTTACATTTTTATATACAATTACATATCTCTTTTTTGCGAGCCCTCCTAATATGCACATTGCACAACATTTCCGTTCCCCCACTAACCCGTGCTGAATACACACCATATTTTATTTGCATTTACCACTTCAGCAAACAGGCAAACATTGAACCGTGCTTCGTTCGAACAACGCTACGCCGCAGTAGCATTCAGGCCATTTTAACCGCGCTTGTCATCAAAAAATTAAAGCCGTTCCGCTCAATGTGAAAGCTGTCGGAAGTGCAGAGCAGTGATTCGCCATAATGGGCTGTACCGCCGTTGTCCGCTCACTGCTACCACCCATCACGCTCTTCGCCTCCCTGCCTCCCTCCTCTCTTGATGAATGGAACGGAAGGTTTGTCCAATGCAATTCAAATCTCCCGCCTTCACCAACCCAGAAGCGAGTGGACCCTATTTACTTAGAATTATTAATATGGTGGTAACGCGATTCCTACCTTATGTGTATGGCAAGGTGGTGTGATGTGGGTCCGCTCGCTTCTAGGTTGATTCGTTTGGTGTTGGACTTGATTTCGGGAAAGCTTCGCGTTCCCGTATCGTTGTCGTTTCGAACACGTGGGACACAGGTTCGAATCCAACCACGGGAAGCTTATTTCTTCACATAACCGATGATCATCGTCATCGTCAGAGGAAGTTGGCTTTTGTTTGGGGTCGGCTACAGACGACATAAGTGAGAGGCTGAAAGATTCGCTTTAAACAAACAGCTTCACCACCGCACTTCTGGTCTAGCCAGATCTGTGATTTGAAGGTTCCTTCCTAATTCCTTATGTGCTTTTTAAGAACCTTCTATCCCTCTTTTCTAGGTTTTACTGCTTTCCGATTCACTTCTTAGTTGACCTTCAAGCATGGAGTAGTAGTAGCAATAACTTTATTTTCCCCAAAAGTTGTGGTGATTGCACCACTGAGTTGTTCACTCGAGCTTTCAAACCCTAGACGTATTTCTTATTGAAGACTGGTTGGATACCCTTGCCCTGAGTTACAATATGTCGAAAGGTTTCTGGTTCCTTTCTGTAACCTCCACACAATCCTTCTTCCTGTGCCCGCTCCGCTTAAGCCTCCTTGTATTCAAGCGACCGGCCTGGGCTTGGCGGGTCTAGTCAGTGCAATTACAGAATACCGTTACGTTTTGCTAGGTGTGATCGGTGATCCAAATTTCCGCATTCTTGTTTATCGCCCCTGGTTGCCCAGAGTCAGCGCACTAACTGCGTGTTTTTCACAACTGCCCCAGGAGTCTTTGTATTAACCCCACGGACCCAGGCATGTCCACGCCCTATGCATGGCGTCTAATGGCGGAGGACGCAGGATAATTTAAACACAGCCCCTTTACGCGCAAAGGTCCCAGTCATTGCAGCCACATTTTTAATCAAACAAAATTACAGCGATGCATGTACTTTCCCTACATTTTTGGGCACTGCGTCATTGCAACATATAAGCAGACTTATAATCGAGAGCGACTATGCTCAGAGAATCCTACAAACGATACATCGTCCGGGGAGAATAACTCGTAATCAGCGGCTGTGACGTTCAAACTGTTATTCCCTGAACGACAAAGTTGGCCATCACTAGCGCTCATTAACCACGCAGTGCCACTGACGTGCCGGGGATTGATGGCCAACAGCTCGGGGCACTTGCAGAGTGTTTAAGTTCGCCGCCCGTATAAAGGACAAAAAGGCACGCATCTCTGCTACGAAGAAGGCAACAGGCGAGGTATTAGGGCGGACTGCACAGACTTGGTCGACCCGGAGCGCGCATAAGAAGTTCAAAGGCCTGCACTTTCGTGACGTCTTCACTAAACCAGCTGGACAGATCGCAGACGTATTACGGCGGCGGCCACTGAGCGCACGCAGGATTGCTATAGACAGCCCCGCCGAGGGGCTAACTGTTATGTCCGGGATGCCTTAATGCACAGCGATTCCAGGAGCAGCCGAACTGGTCGTCTGGGCGTCGAATAAGCGGCGGCCTAACTGCGTGCAGCCTTCTCTACCGCCTCACCCCTGCTATGTAAAAGGCTCTATTAAGACAGGTTAACGCAGACGGCGCGAAGTTTACGGCTGTCATTTTGTTAAGTGAAGGTTTGGGGGACGCAGTGACGCTTGGGGTAAGGAACCGGAAACTCGGATAGAGATAGAAGGGCGCCCACAAAAGGGAGGGGGTAGCTGAAGTCAAGGGTTGGCACGTGGAAAGACAAAATGGCCGAGCCGGAACACTGGAATTGGTGTGCTCCTGACAGGAAAAAAAAAAAAACGAAACAAAACAAAACGAACGACTTCCGCTCGAAATAATGGAGATGGGAGGTTTCAGTAAGATTGGACGCCCATATGTCTTCTGCGAGCTGACCCTGCCAGGCTGCTTAATTATAACCGGCCACTGCAGGAGAAATGCGGTGTGTTTTTGCAGAAATGCATATCACCTGCTGTGTGTGGGCACGCGTTTATACCCATGTAACGCCCTGACTTGGTGTACGAGTTTTATTGCTCTATCGACTATCGACTAATGTCTCAATCGATGGGATCTTTAATTATTTAGCATGTACCTGCTAATCTCTCTGTACCTTATTACGTGAACTACATGTATTATACGGATGTCATGTAACTATAGAAAGTGGCTTGTAAGCGTAAAACCTACGCATACGGCTTCCGTATACCGTAGGCTCTATGCAGAGTAAGCATTCTGAAACCAGATAGGCTTTAAGGCTCTGTTTTTTCGATGTTTCGATGTGATAATCACTAGGAGCAGGTGGTCAGGTAATGGCGCAGGTGTCGCCAGGAAGGATACTGAGGCCTACTGTCGTTGAACCCCCTCCCTACAATTATCAAATGGTTGGTTCAGAAAGTTAACGGATGGACTTCGGCAAATTGATATAAGGAATACGAAGAGAAGAAAGAAAATAATAAGTGGGAAGAGAGGCCAGGGCGAGGAAGGAGTAAACTAAACGCGCGTGCAGCTGTTACGTGCAGCGCCCCATTTAAGCTCTATCGAAGCAGCGCGGCAGATTGCAGTCAATTAACTCGCCTAATGTTACGGCGGCTCGGCGTGCCGGGCGATTGTATTTCCCAGGGCAGCAATCCTCGCCGCGAGGCCAAAAGGCCAACGACCCATCCGGTCTTCTCCGAGCGCAACGGCCGCCAACGCCTTGTTACCACATTGTAGAATAGCGGCCTAATATGGGCGCATATATACGGCTCGCGAACGAACACCGCTTATTCCAGGGTGCGCAACGCGGGCCAAATGCGCGTGACCTTGAAGGCGGCTACGGTATCTTAACAACTTTCACTCAAGGGCCAGATAGGGTTCCTTTTAAATGTCCTGCGTGACCTTGGAGGATGTTTTCAATTTGCTTGAAAGAGGAAGGCAAGCTATTGACCATAAGTTGCTTGTTTCACCTACAGTGAAAGAAGAGTTATTGTACGCCTCTTGTACAGAGGGCAACACCCTCGTCTATAACACAGGTTTCGTACCATGTAATAGCCTTAACTTGCCTCGGCCGAAAAACATTTGAAGAAAACTATTGTGTCATTGTGAAGTCTTGACCATGTATTTTGACCTAAACGTTTTTTGTGACAAGTTTGAGTCTGCAGTTTTGAACGCAGTGTTATAGACAAGGGTGGTGCGCACTGTACGTGCTGTCTTTACAAGTTAATTACGTCGCGAGGTTATTTCTAATTTGACTTTGCCCTACCGCAGAACCTCACAATACATTTACGGCCTGGGCTGATATTTGTAGGCGAGGAAACGCGACGAAAACGAGTAAAATGCGTGAAGGAAGAGGCGGAAAGAGAGGATGAGGAGACCGCCGCGCCTTTAATTTCTCCTTTAGACTGTTATCCGCGTAGCGGGTTCCTTACTCTGCATTGGTTTGGAGCATCTCACATCTGCATGTTAGTCAGGCTTAGAACCTTCTTTTTTTCATCTTCGAGTGGCAATCCTGCACAATCTTCAGAAACCACAGGATTATACTTCTTTAAGAACAATGTCTGGCGCATTTGCTGCAGTCAGGATAATTGCTTCTTTAACATTTTTTTTATCCGCTTAACGATACTTGCCATGCTTAAGTCAACCTAGGTTTAAGGATGTGACCTTTATATAGGATACTCCGCGCTTAACAAGACTCAAGGGTCCTTAAGCACTTCCTAACGTGACGACATCAAACTCGAAATGTATACCTCCTCTCTTGAAAGGCGCTAGTGCGCACTAACCTTGTTGTCGCTAAGCGCAGCACAGACATCCAAACTTTGACGTAAGCGTACACATAGTGTACACGCAGCTAAAGCTTGGCGCAACGCACGCAATCAAAACCGCTACAAACCTTTTCCTCTGCCGTACATAACGGCAACTCCCATGCCCGTACGTCGCTGCTTTTAGCGTTTTATCTCGAAGAGGCTAAGAGAGAAAAAAGGAACACAGTGTATATGTATAACGCCGACGCAAGAGCGAGCTGGGCGTAACATATGCGATCGCCGGCTTGTGTGCTCCTTGGGGACGATCGACCGCCGCGCCTTTCCTTATGAGGTCGTGACCCGCAAAAGGCCGGAGGTGGCCGCCGGTTTGACTCCCACACTCTTACTTCTGTTTTTATTTCACCGTCTTTAGCCGGGTACGCTATTGCGACGTACACGTACACGCGGTGCAGAGCGGCGGGAGGAAGAGACGCGTGAGCCGAGCGCGGTTGATGCCCTCGTATAGCCTGTGAAATATTCGAGTCCTCTGGGTGTGTGTACTCCGTGCAGTGAGTACACACAAAGAGAGATGGGAGAGCCGGCGGGAACGCCTGCACATTGTAAATCACAGGGCGTATGCTGCGCACCAGCTGTGGTGGCATTGTTGCTTGTCCGGCCCGTACAGCAGCCAATAGATAAATTCACGTCATGTGACAAGTTTCTATAACCGAGAAAGATGGAGATGAATAAAAAGAAAGTTTATTATTATTATTTTTTTTTGGGGGGGGGGGGGGGGGGGGGGGGGGGGGTACGCTATACGGATACAACGATGAATTCTGGTCGTAAAGAAGTCCAACAAATTTGTCTTTTATACCATGCCGATATTTATGTTGTGTTCACTGTTTTTCACCATTTTTAAGATGAAAGTGCTTTATTCCAGGGCACACAAAGATTGACATCATATCCGTCACGGAAGTGACGCCAGTTCAACGAAGCAAGCAGCCTGTAAAGGGTGCACCCCTGCACACTGGCTCCTTTTGTTGAGGAAGCAACCTTTAGTACTAAAGAGTACTTTCTACTTAGGGTTGTTTTTTCTCTGGTTTTATATTTTATCACGAAAGTGTTTTATGACGGGATACACCGAGATTTCACTGATGTTATATGCCTCACAGAAATGACGCCAGTATACCTTTGCCGAAGCGACCTGCGAGCAGGACTTCGCTCACCAAGCACACCCACAGGACAGACGCAGACAAGCAAATTATGCTCAGCCGCAGATTTCGCTCAGCCACCGATTCCTATGACAGAAGAAATGGACGTGGGCAGGGCATGCAATGCGAAGGCAAGATAACAGTTGGCCATTAAGGGTAACACAGTGGATCCCTAGACGAGGCAAACGTTGCAGGTGGCGGCAGAAAGTTAGGTGGGCAGATGAGATCAAGAAGTTTGCGGGGATAAATTGGTCGCAGTTAGCACAGGACCGGGGTAATTGGAGATTAATGGGAGAGGCCTTTGCCCTGCAGTGGGAGTAGATAGGCTGGTGATGATGACAGAGGAATCAACCAATTTTTTTTTTCAGAGTAACCTAGGGGCGCTGCACCGGCATCTTTTCTGTGGATTTGTGCTTACGCTCCAAAAAGATTGCGGAAAATGAAGTGAGGTGTTACCTTGCGAACTTCGAAGAGAGAGTGCAACGAAGGGGAGGTTCTATACGACCCAAGATTTTCGAACTAAATCGCGTAATTTTCCCCTTTGTCAGACGATTTTGCTCGAACCTTAAAGCGGGCTTTAAATGAATACCCTTTGTTTCCTACCATCTATTTCATCTATTCTCCCAGTCACCAAATAGCTGGATTGGTAAAAGGAATGGGCGTATTACCGAAGACGCATTTTTTGTCCATTTCCTTTCTTTCCAAATATGTCGACTATCTCCACGTGAACAAGAGACGGACTAGTCCTCAGCCATTTCAAAGTGCCCAGAATGGCACACGCTTCTTCGGATTGTCGAGCTATCTCGGGCACAACGTCGACCGAGCCTTTGTTATACTATGACCCGTACACACCCTGCCATGCGTCTTGTCTCTATAAGGCGTATCCCTCTGTTATGTGCACGCACGTCCGAGTCGTGCGTTACGTGCCCAGAAAGACAAGAGTGCAAGCTCGCGCGACCCGGAACAGCGGATGGTCGGGCGCGTAAACGTCGTGCATTACGCGGACGCACACGGAAAGCAGAGCGAGACATTGGGAGGATAACCTTGAAAGGAAAAGACCGAAATCGAGAAAAACATGTTTGCGAGGTCTTGCTGATGGCCTGCTACATTATAGGAGCTTCGGAGTGTATTTGCGTGCAGTGCAAAGACAGCTTTCACAGTGCTTCCGGGACTCCCGGAGACGATACCCTGGGCCTCACTCGAACCTCTCTAGGCAAGAGGCAGTACTGTTCAGACAGTTGCAAGTGCGTGCGACGTGGACCCATGTATGGGCGAAACACGTCCACCCCGAACTACAGCCGAGTGATTTGTGTGTGCTGTGCAGTGCTAGTCGCGCTACTATGGCGCACATGCTATGGACATGTGCTGTGACTCCGGACCCAACAGACGTGCTTCCACCCCATCTTGCTCGTGCGGTGTGCAAGGAAGACTTAGACTCTCAACGGGGAGCCGTCCAGTTCGCGATGGAGGTCCTCCAACGCCAGCAGTCATAGATGCTGCCTCCCCTACAGGAGGCTGGTATCTGCGACTAATTTAGCCGGCCAATGAAGATGTTGTTCTCTCTCTCTCTCACAGTGTAGGCCTTTCGCATCCGTGGTCACAGAGGATGCGATGACCGTCGGCGAACGGATTTCGAGGAAACTAAGCGACGATCTCCACGATCTGTCGGATCGAATCGCGGGTGACGATAATGGGGAACGGGGTGCGAGAAGATGCGCAGTGACTGACATGGATCCCATTCATATGGCTACACTCTATCTTCCGTGCTTGACCAGATTGTTATTGAAGTCCATTTGCTCTCTGCCTGTATTATAAACTCTCTTTATAAGGAAGGCCCCGGGAAGAAGCGATACCTGTCTAAAAGTGGGATTGACTTCCTCAGGATACAGTACAGTGGGGACTGCGAGGCATTTCAAAGAAAGTGCTCCTTTAAATACAATGATTTCGTTAGACAGCAGGTTCAACGTATACCAAATGCAAAGAACGTCACCTACGCTAGAAGCAGAATGAGAAATACGGATAATTATTAAGACGCATAATAAGTCCATACTATAATTATTATTATTATGTATCTATATCATTACCTTGGTACTCGCGCGACAAACAGCCAACACCTTTTAACGCGGTAATAATGAAAACCTAAGTGTACGTCTTTTGATTCCAAGGACTGCTTGGTCCACATAACAATGATGCCCATTTTGACACGAACTTCGAACAATTAATTTAAACAATAAGATAAACGGAAGAAGAAGGGACGACCGCAGGTCAAATTTCTCGCCCACAGGGACTTGTTTATGTGATTGGCCCCAACCACAGAAGACACCTCCAAGAAACGTTAGTACGCGATTATTGTGACGCCTCTAGTTCTATGAAATTGCACCTCTTGAATGCTCACACGCTAATCCCGCCACTGCTTTCCTTGTTTAGCGCGAAATTTAGAAATCTTGCAATAACTCCTTTTATTTTTCTGGAGCAAAAAACGACTTCGGAATCGGAAGACGTTCTTCCAAAGGCTGGTTCTTTCGGATAACACAAAACTTCTTTTTATCTTTGGGGTGCCTTTAAAACAGCGTGTTTAAGGGACAAAACTGTAACGGCGAAATTTGGTCCAAATAATAACTGCCGCTACGTAGCATGATGATCGCAGTGAAGAACTCGAGACGTCAAAAAGGTTTTAAGGTTAACTGGTTTACTTTACCAGTAACATTGATGTCATTTAGCCCAAATGAACTTCAAACAATAAACCTTGTACATGAATGAGAAAAACAGTCGACAGAACAAGAGTACTTAACGGGACATGGCCGACTGGATCGCGGTCTCCCGGCGAGAAGGGCCCGACGCGACGGGCGGCAGAGTTTCTGAAGTGAGTCCTGGTGCAGACCACCCGCTGCCCTCTCTGCCCTCTGCTCCCGTGAACCCGGCGGAGAGGGTTTATCTTCGCTTCACGCGGACTCGTGGGAAAAAAGCGCATTCTGGCCCCACTTTCTGCAACCAATCGTGGAGACGCTTGTAAACACCAATCAGTCATGTTCCCGCCAAAGTGAAAAGGACCATTCAAACACAGACACAAGGTTTGAACACGAAAACGCGCGCTTGGAGAATTATGGGTGTAAAGAAGGTAGTTCAGACAAACCACACTAAAGTAAACAGTAAAAAAGACAGCACGGTCGCCTGAACAGCACGGAGGACCCGGAGCCCGAAAGCGACCAGCTCACACGCCACGGGGTGCATGGAACGCCGCGGCCGCGCCGAAACCCAAGCTGGGCCGATGGTGCCCCTTAGCAGCCGCGTCTCCCGGCGGGTCAGCGCGCACGCCGCACGCCTTTCCTTAGAAAAAAAAAAGGCTTGGCGGCTGAAGAAGGATAGGAAAAGGATAGGCAAAATAGGAAAAGCAAACTGAACGGGCGCTTCGCGACAAGACAACACACGGAACTGCATGTTGCCGCATTCCTTCATTATAACGCCGTCGTTTTATGTGAGTACGTCCCAACATCTGGGCGACACTTCCACTCGCGGCTGCACCACTGGCCTTCGTTTCCTGGGGTACTCCCGACGCGCCTCACAGCGTCTCTATCTCCGCTGCGTCTTATTGATTCAGGGCTGCACCGGATCCAGTGGCCGCCGGGCTTTCCAATCCTGAACGTCGATAATTGGTTGCAATAACGTCCATGCAGGGCCGCGCACGAGACCTGCTACCAAACCTAATCACTTCATAAAGGACGCACGATAGCGTACTAAAGGCAGGAAATCGCCTAGGCAGACGGAGAAGGCAAGAAGCCGAGACACGCTGTATCGGCTTCCTGTGCGCACTCGTGTTAGGCGGCGTCCCTAATGATGGGACTATTCCTGGCCGCAGGGCAACTCAGGGCGGACAGCGTATATACCGCATTTTCGCCATTAGAGGCACCCCGAGATTGTGACACCCTTTACAGCCCTCACTCAAGACTGTACGCACCTCATTAGCGAACAGAAATTTTTAGAATCTGACATTCTAACGAAAATGCACGTCGTATCCCGTGCACTCCCTTTAAACATCAATGATTCGGCAACATGGGTGCGGCTTAAAAGCGCGAAAATGCAGTAGTATACGGCGAAGCTCGTACCAGGAAGCGTCGTGACCGCGTATATGAAGAGGTTCGCCGCGTCGGGAGTCGCAAAGCTGCGATTGCATAATGGACCTTCGCCTTGAGGGGAGAGACCCGCATGCGTGTTGCGCGTTTTGTGCGTTGCCACTGCAGCAGCAGTCTTCGCAAGCGTTGAAGGAACAAAAGTGTCGAAGACCATACGTACGCTTATATGTTGCTGTGGCACGCCTAATAAGCACTCTGACGTATGTACTACGCATATATAAAATAGGTGGAACCGCTGTGTGCGTGTGTGTGTGTGTGTGGAGAGAGAGAGAGAGAGAGAGGAGGCGGGAGGGGTATTAAACAGAAAAGAGTTACTGCAAGTGCCTGTGCGTTTGGGCATGTGTGTTCGAATGCCTGGTGTAGCTCGTATGCCTTACAAATAAAATATGTGGCCTCTTCCATTTACCGGTCCCGACTGTCGTGAACAGGTCGCTGGTATTGAAAACACTGCCCTCGCTAAGAATAAAAAGCATGAAAGAAAAAGAAAACGAAATGTGTCTCCACCAGTTGCCTACATATCGGAACTGCGAATCCAAGAGACTTTTGAAATCTTTTACTCTGGAGACACTGAGAGAGGTCCCACGGCCAAGGAGTCAGTTCGATATGTTCACGTTCGCATGCGAGATACAAATGTGAACCGTCTACACATTCGAGCCAGCAAAACGAGCTTTAAAGGCCATAAACGTCCTCTTCTGGAGAAATACAATTGAAAACAGCAAAAGAGGACGGTGTATAACCGGCGCCATTCATTAATCAACTCCTGGTGCGTCAGAAATTATTACGTATGCAGGCGAAAACGCTGCACGCGAATTGCTGCTTGCACAATACATTATGTGCAAATTAGTCCACAGCTGTTGTACGCTAGCCGGACCCTCGTCGTTCCTCTTGCTTCTTCCTAGCGGGTGACTGGCACGCTAAACAGGAAGAAGCGACCTTCCGACATGCCTCCCCCTCCCCTTCCGCCAGGTGGCATCCCACACGCCACCATTTCTCGAAGCCTATATAGTAATTTTCAGGCCCGTCGAGGCCGCGCCCGACGGCAATAACTTCACCATTCGCCAAAATATGCACTTAAAAAAACAGAAGGCGGCGCGGGTGGTGGAGGCTTGCTTCTTGAAAAGTGCGACGACCCCAAAGGCGTAACGAAGGCGGGCGGTACACTTCCGTGTATTTACAACCCTGGATGACCGCCCGTGGCGTCTCACCCCTTTTGTTCTATTAGTGGGTTCTTTTCCTTCAAGAAACATGGAGAGAGAGAGAGAGAGCGAAGGAGAGAGAGAGAGAGAGAGAGGAGAGAGAGAGAGAGAGAGAGAGAGACTTTCTTGCAAGACCGAACTCAGCCCAGCAGCGAGCTCGGCTTGCTATACTGTATGTGAATGATGAATGGGACGGATAACTGATAAGAGAATATACGTAATCACAAAAGAACGCGCACAAATACTAACGGCCGCAGGAACAAAACACTGACAGGCGCGGGAACGCCACGTTTGTTTTAGTGCGTATACTTCCTTGAGACCGTGTTCCGATGATGGGGCGGGATATTCGAACCGTGCAGCCCCCTTGGCTGTGAAGGGCGGAATGGAATAACTAGCGCCGTGAGAACCGAGCGGCGTGCTCGAATGAGCCGACTTTTCTACCTGGCGTACTTGCTCCCCATTCGCCCCGGCCTGGCTTTTCGCGCGTATACACTGGTACCGTACACAAGCAGCCGTGTTTTTTTACTTCTTCGACACAGCTTCGCTCTCGTCTCGGTAAATTGTCCACTACAGATTCAGTTGCGGGGTTTTGTGCGGACTCAGCTTTCTCTTGCGCCGTTCCTAAGTTATTGTTCACCTAACGAAAAGAAAAGGGAGTGGGAACGAGAGTTGGAATGTATATTTATTGCGTTCTCTCGGGAAGCGTTACATCCAGGGGTAAAGAAAAAGTGGCGTGAAAGTTGACCTGTAAATCAGTGGCACAAAACTAATAATGATAGGGTCAAACAGAACCTTAATGAATGCAATGACCATTGTCTTTTAAGCCGTAGTTCCTTTTGTGACGCTTGACACCATATTGAAAGACTATCATCCATTTCACAACGCGATTTACTCATTCGTTCATGTGTAGAGGAGAAGCCGCTTGAACTAATTCCAATTTCAAGCTCTCATTTCAAATTATGGTATTTCTGGCCACTTCACTCGAAATTACACGCCTAAACATTCTTACTTCTCAGCGACGCCGGTGATGAGCGCTTCTACGGCTTGAATACTGATGAGAAAAATTGAAGCTTAGGTCCCCTTTCGCAGGAATAGAATAGAACATAGGGAGTGACTGGTGTATTTCCAGATATCAAGAAAGCTAAACCTGCGTCTTATAAATGTGGGTTCCCTGTTCCATAAAGAGTACTGCTGTCACGTTGAGAAGTGAATGATCAGAACATGCGGATTCTTCTCGCTCTGTAACGGTCTACACTTCGCCCCAGCATCGCTGTGATCCGGCCCAAACTCAACAGCCTTTTTTAAGAGAACTTCCATAGTCCGTAAATTCTAATTACGAAACGTTGCTGTCCCAGATACGTCAACAAGGCTTGCTCCGTAACGGAAGTATAAAACAAAACAAACAAGCAAAAACAGAGAGTGTACAACGACAATAATTGAGAGCGCGTTAGCGCATGACGCGCCCGTCGTCGCCAACGCTCTGACGCAAGAGCGGTGCAGACAGGCCGCGAAGCCATCACCGCAGCGTGTACACACATTTCGGCGTCCAAATTAATGGCCACACGATTTATTTGCGCCGGGCAGTTCAATTAACTCGCGGCAGCGCGAGCAGAAGCAACAAGAAGCCGCACAAAAGCACAGCGTCGATCCGCTAATCTCTCAGAGGAGTGTCGATGCGGGTTTAGATCGACAGGGCCGCCAACGGTCGCAGCCGCTCCTTTGTAAAAACTGGGCTTCCTGCAACGCCTCCAAGATAAGAACAAAGCCAGCTTGCAGGATAATCACTCTGATACCAGTCATTAGTGATCAAGTTTTGAATAACGCTTGAAAACATCACCAGTCGTCGGTCTAAATATAAATAACCAATCACAAGACTAGGGTAAGAATAAGAGAGTTGGTGTGAAGCGTGCGGCATTCTGACCAAGCAGGCGTTGCTTCCTAGATTAATAAAGATCGAGCTGAGCGCCCCGCATTCAACCAAAAACAGCGCGGAATCTACACATCCATCTCCCTTGAAACCGCCATACTTCTTGGCCTTGTTATACCCTTTCCTATCTTGACTGATTCTCTTCTTGTTGCAACCACAACGTGTTCTACTTCTATTACGGCCTCCTTGATCTCCTTACCAGCGACGGCGCCCGATGGAATTCTCTAATTCGAGGAGCGCCGCGCATGAATGCGTTCACGGCAGCTCCCGTTTACGGAGTGCCTGATAGCGCGCATGCTTGCGGAATACCGAGCCGCCTCACCATGGTGGGATGCAGCTTTTTTTTTTTTTTTGCGTGTGTGATTATACGATCGAACCGAAAACTGCGCCCATTTCAAAGAGGAGCTTATTCGATACACCTCATCCAGCACCCGCAACGTGTGCGCGTTCGGCTGATTTTGAGTTAATACGCGAGTCGGCGGCGAGCGTTCGTGCATGCCGGGTTAGTCTGCGCGTGTATCGCACGAGTAGGTAACGGTACGTGCGTTACCTAGTTCCCGGAGTCGTCAATTTTCATCCTAGTTAGGTATAGTTACAAGGTCATTTGGGGTAATTCAGTTCTGGCACTTTTTTATTGTAAAGGTAAGTGGAGGGGAGGGGGGGAGGGGGGGAGGGGGGGGGGGAGAAGGGAATTACACCGTTGAGCTTGTCGTGGCGGCTCTGCTTGTAGAAGTATGCAAAGTGTTTTCTTTTAAATGAGTATTTATCCGCACTCCTCGAGCTCGGAAATCGGCGTGCATATTTGTGACGCTTGAAGTTTCCCAATTTCGTGGCCGAAGAAAACGCTATAAAAGCCCCAAGCGCGTTCATGTCTTAAGACCACATATATTGCCCCTATACAAATGTTCTTGTAACAATTGATTCAGTGTTATAGTGAGGCCTACTTTAAAGAGGCTCGGTGAATAGCTATTCAGAGGGGTGCGGGGCTTTGCAGGTGTGTATGTAGACCACTAAAGGGTTATTTAAACTGATTCAGTGTATAGGAACAGCGCTTACGCAATTATTTCCCAATTCTCAATTTGCAGTTTCTGCTATTTTGGGGTAAATTTGGGGTGTGCTGGCAGGAGGTGGGGTGTGCAGTGAAGTGTTAAACCACACAAATCTTGTCTAAACACATTTTCGTCTCTTCCCCTTGGCCTCCCTGAAACTTCAAGGAACTCCGAGCCATAGTTCAGACGTTAAGCCACTCGTTTCGGTAGTGATCCTATACATTGTTTTCCTCGTAAATAATCTCAAGTGCATCGAAAATTCTCCTCATTTGGTTGTGAATGTGGAAACAATAAAATCTTACTCGTTACAGCAAGGGCGCACCGCGGCCTCCCAACAATGACATAATCATTTCAAAAGAACCCATATAATACAAAATGATTGCTTTGTACAACAGATGTATACGCTCTCTAGGGTACACTACCATGCTGTCAGATTTCAGCGCGGTGCAGCGAGCGCTGGGGGTTTAATTAATTCTACTTGCGCTTCACGACTGAGGCTCGGATCGTAAAACGCAGTTAATTCCAAGAGCAAGTCCGCATACAATACTCCCAGTTACGTAATATAATGTTCCTTTAAACAGAGTGGCTGGGGAAGTAACAACACCAATAACTTGGGCGGAGTTGCGTGGAAGAACGGACACAACGGCTTAATGCGGATTACGTCACCAAAGCATTGGGGCAAGTTGCGCGCGCAAGTAAAGCAGGAACTGGGAAGGAGATGAGAATCAATGCTTGGGGAAGCGCGAGTCGCGGCGGCGCCATAATCGGCGGTGGAAGATGCAGACTGTTTGTTATATCCGGACGACGCCGCCGCGTTTTACGAGCGGCGTGGGGGCGGCGCCGCCACCAGCGCGAGGTCAGCGCCCGATGCCGGAGAGAATGAGAACGAACGAGAACGTGCCGCAGGTGTAAGTAACGCGGGCACTTTTTTAGCGAACCGGTTGCCGGTGAAGAACACGACGCTGAGCTGCTGCTCGCGTCGCCGCCCAAAAGCGTGCACCCATGACTCGGCCATGTGCGTGCGTGCGTGCGTGCATGTGGTGCGCCTATGTGTGTGCGCGCACGCGTGTGTGTGTGTGTGCACATAAATTACTCAGCAACTGTAAAAATACGATCTGCGCTGCAAATAAACTCAATGCCGCAATTAAATAAAAGTAGGTGCAATTAGTCGCTGTTCTAGAGGTCAATAGGGCTATATTCCCAGATATTTGCTATAAGGCGTTCCCGGGGTTTAGCTTTACCGCACCGCCCTCTATTGACCAATCTACGCAGCTAACAATGAAAATTTGGCGAATAGCGATGCTGAGCATACGATTTCACCCAAAAGTTCGGTCCTACGCTGTGGCATCACGCAGTGCACGCATGATGTCCAGCACTGCGCAGTGCCACAGTGCAGACCACAGGAATTTCTATGTGACCTCAAGAAGGAAACCCGTCTGTTCGTCGGCAGAGCTTGACGCGTCTCCCTTTCACCGCACACAAAATTCTAAAAAAGACCCGACACTCTTTAAAAAAAATGGCGCAGCTTCCACAAGTAGTGCAAGGCTGGAGGAACAGGAGAGCTGGCGGCCCCTCTGCCTTCGTCGGAGACCCGGCAGCTTCGCCTTACATGGATTCCCGAACTTGCAGCTCAAAGTTCTCCATGACTGGCAGGCCCGGATTGTTTTGCCTGCAATCTTTGACACCTCTCACAAAGTGGACCGCGTTAGCACGCTAGAACCCATTGCAAAGTCCAAAACTAGCGCCCGCGTTACGAATCCAAAGGAAACGCTGTGCGCCCGGAATGCGATGATATCTCCATCCGATATACATCGTTTTCATAACGCGAGATTTCAAGCATCAATGCCCACCACAGGAAGCGGGTTTTCTTTTTCCAGTTGGCTGCTCATGTTATTGTTCTCCGCCGCTGCTAACCCCGTACCCTTCGGGCCGTTGGGTGACTCAGTGGTTAGGTTGCCGGTTTCACGGCGGCAAAGGCCCCGAGTTCGATTCCCGGGACCACCCTAACCACATTTTCTTCTTGAGGCTTCGAGGTATTTCGGTGCGACGGACGGACAAAGCTCGGGCTACACAGCTCTGGTGTTACAACGTCCGCGATCATGCTTCCACACAATGCATAAAAAGGGCCAATCACTGCAACCAAAGCGGTTGAATAGGTCAGCCGACACTGCACATAAGATGTGACGCGAAAAGTGTTCTCCGCTGTGACATCGCGCAATGCAAGACCACATTTGTCAGTGAAACCATACGTCGGCTACTTTATTTGCCAATTTTGTTCTCGTGGGAGGCGCAATTGGTCATTCACTCGCATTGTGGCAAAACAGATACACGGACATATTTTAGAGTGTAGAGCCCTCATATATTCAATTAGAACCACTTATTGCCCCCTGCAGAATGTCTTCTCAGCAATATATCTGCGCAATGTTGTGAAGCCCATATAAGGGGGTCTCATGCAGGTATTTAATAATACGCTCTAGGGCCCCCATACTTTAATATCAGACGCCTTACAGAGGGCATAAAATGTGTTCTCAGCGATGCGATGAGATGAGGTTTTGAGGGGGCAAGGTAAAGAGGGAGGGAAAGGGCTCGAAACTGTCTGGCGTGGGGTGCCGACACCTTATCAGGCCCAAGGGGGAGAGGAGGGGGGCGTAAAAGGAGGGGATAGCGGGAAATACTAAGAGAAAAATTTAATAAGACAGAGGGAGAGAGTTCGAAATTGGGTAGGGCGGCAACTGCTGAGCGATTGCACGCAGAAAGAGACGCCGAGCGGAAAGGGTCAGCAATGCATGTGTCTATACAAGTGAAGCGTGCTTTGAAGGTGCTCGGTGCGTAGTGCTCTGTCGGGATAAGTGGGATCTTATGGATATTTCAGCCTTAAAATGTCTTCGCCGCAATGTATTTGTGTATAATAGCAAAGCCGTCGTTAAAGAGACTCGTGTTATACCACAGTGGCTTGCCCATTCATCCCACAATTCCCACTTTAGTAGCTTCCAGAATTTTATAGTGAATGGTATGCACGGTGTTATCATTCTCAGAATCCACGTTGTCGGCCGCGTGGATAGGTCACTCAAGTACGTTGCGGTGAAGTGTAACAATGGAATTGCCTCAGAATGTACAATAAACTTAGAGCTGCCGATCTTTCGCAAGAAAGTTGGCTTTTCCTCAAAGCGTATTCTGTCAAAGTCGAAGGCGATTAATAAAGACAGGAAAAAATTCTCCAAACGTACCGCTTACAGCTTCGCTGTAAAAATAAACTCCGGGAATGGCGCCTGAGCCCTGTTGACCCAAGTGCCTAGTGGAATATGCTCGTTGAGAGCGCGTTGCTCAACAACGGTGTTTGAATGCATCCCTGTTAACATTTGTTTATCGTGCGCAAGTACGTTAAGAGATCAGGAGACACCCGCTAATTCTGTATTGGCTACACCGTACCTGTCTCAAGCGAACGCACACAGGGGCGGAGAGGGGCGCACCCGCAGACGGCAGGCTCGTATTTCCACAGCGTGAGGCGGTACAGAGACGACGGTAGCGCGGGGCCGACCGTTATCTGGGTTACCTCAAACGACCAGCAAACCAGGTTTACGAGATTAGAATCGCGTGCGTTACTGACTACCGGCCAGGGTTATGGGCCGTGCATGAATTAGCCCGCTTATTTGCCCTAGACATTGTGGAGAACGATGCCCCGAGAACCACGGGAACGGACTGCGTTTGCGCAAACATTGCTCGCAGGACTGTCGGGTTGTCACGCAAACGTTTGTATAGCCATGCGCTTTGGAAGCACTGACAGTGGTTTACTCTTCAGTAACAGCAAAGAACGATAATGATCAGCAACCATGACCTAGGACAGAGAAGGAGCAGGGGAAAAGATATGGTAAATTTATTTCATTTTTCATATTTTTTCGCACGAACATTCCTTGCAGTCCAGATCCAAACATAAAGCGCTGAATGGGCATGCTCATTTTATTCCTAGTGTTAGTTTTATGTCATGCAACTGGAAATGTGCAGTGTTTGTATACGCCGAGCCACTAAGTCCCTGTCACCTGGCTTTTTTTTTTTTTGAGAGGCGTACAAGCGTCCTTCATCTATTTTTAGTTTGAAGATAAATGAAAGAGAGAGATTCATTTTTTTTTCAGTAAAACTGAAAGCTCTGAATCACACTGTGTAGTGCTATATTTATCTCGTAATGTTCAATTCTGCCCAGGAAAAAAAACGAAACTCGGCTTTATTCATCGTCCTTTCCATTTCGGTGTTAACCTGCCCCCCAACGCCCACATAGTCTCAAAAAATCGTCGCTCGCCAGGATATGATGCCCAAAAAATGCACAGGCCGGCAACAGGAACCCTGAAGGGTCGAATCCTTCGTGGCCCATCGCTACGGGAACGAAACGCCTGAAGATATTTCAGCACACAAAAAAGAAAGAAAACGAAAAGGGGAATCACGCAGATTCAGGTGGCCGGACGTCAGTGCAATCAAGACCTGTCCAGCACCAAATTACTTTCTCCATGATCGCAGCAGCAGCAACCTACATAGCCAACACCTGTTTCCTTCGGCTTACGCCATCAACGAGAATATGCGCTTGTACGAAACACCCATACACTCCTTCGTCCGAGGTTGATTCGGCGACAGCGCATACGCGACGGTAAGAGAAGGACCTGACGAGTTTGAGGCACTACCGAGCCTCTTCTCACATCGCAAGCCTGTCTCTGCGAAGGCGGCACGCCCTATCCTCGACGCTTTTTCAGAGACAGCGCTCTGAGAGTCACCTAGTTTGGATTATTCCAGGCGTGTACTAGAGATTCGTAACCATGTATAACGCATCTAAGTTATAATTTATCTCGTAACCCGGGCATTCCAAGTCAGTAGTGACACAAATCTCTAGCGTATGCTCGCAACGCTCCAAGGGTTTAGAGCAGCATAGGCGCTGTTTTGTCCCTTTCCAATCTCGGTCATTGACGACACTCTCAAAAAAGCAATGTATCTCCTTCCCAGAGGCCTAATGTCAACAGCGAGGAATTCAAGCGAGTGTACGTATTCGTCACTACTGCTTACTTACGCACACGATAAGTAGATACCCGCACCCAAACGCACGCATGGATGATCACGTCGACACGCGGTGCGATTCATACGCAACCGCGCCCTCGATTCCCCCCGCGAGATTCGTTCCGACTGTTGGACTTCCCTCCACGAAGGCCGTCAGAAGCCGCGAAATTCAAACCAAACAAACGTTCCCGCTTACTCATGCCAGGGCGCTGAAGCAGGAAAGGACGACTGAGATATTATGAAACGGGTGAGCCCGAAATTAGCAGCTCAGGAAAGGGGCGTCCCGAGGTGCAGCTAGCCGTACACCCACCCATTCGTCTTATAGCGCCTGCCAGAGAATTATGCGGGTAGATCGGCAGCAGCCTCACGGAGCCAGCGTGCGTGCAGGAGCCATTCGTTTTAACGACGTTTGGCCCCGAATCAGCCGGAGGGATCATATCTTTGGCGCCTTCATACGGGTGCGATATGTGATGAGAGGCGTGGGATGCCGCGGCAACCTAAAATTAGAGTCCACGCATAACACATGCACTGTGCTGTATACTCTTGACCGTTTCTAAGGGTGATTTTTTGGCCGGGACTCCTATGAGCCTGAAGCTGCCGGTGGAAATTGTATATGTATAGATACGCGGGCGCCCTAAAGTGAGATCGGTATGGCGTTCGAAGGGTTGTTATGTCGCCCTCATCTCTACGTCCGAACCCTGCGTATATGTCCATTTGAGCTACGTGCAGGTGAGATTGTAATCACCCAGCACCCAACGGGGCCCCGGTCCGCTTGGTGTGAGCAGTCGACGCAGACGCAACTGCTGCTATTGATTAGCGCTATTTCGTCGCTCCGGGGCGCTACAACTGTAATCAGGATACGTTGTCAGTTTTGATTTGTGAGTATACGCGTACTCTAAATTGAGACCGAGAGAAAAAGTTTGCAAAGCGACGGCAATAATTCACAGGAGCGAGAAAATAGCAGCTTGATGTTCTTGAAATGGCTTCATTTTTGCAGTAAATTGCACACATGAAGGTACATACAGCAGCGAACTAGAGTATACCTGGTTCAGTGCTGTAGGCTTAAAAGCAAAAGCGTTATTTTGGCGTGGGAACTGCGGCCTACCTTATTACAAACTGCAACGCGAGAAATAAAAAAAAACCTTTTTATTTACATTTTCTTTTTTACGTGCATGGCACGTTACAGGGCGCACCCTTGCGGGAGTGTCAGCTCATTACGCTAGCACTGTGTTAACTTCACTGACTATTATCGAGGGCGTTTCCTTCAGATCTACGCACTCATTTTAAGGCAACTTGGAGTCCTGCGCGCATAAAACGACGATAAATTTTTTTACTAGTTTGATACCATCAACCGAGCTATGTGCTATGGATATCACGCAGGTTACAGCCGAAACTCCGCGAAGGCCTATAAATTATTTACACGTCGGCAGGACGCCTGACGTGGACGTCGATAGCGCCAGGCGGCTCCATTCACACTGTATGTTAATTTCCATGCGATTGGAGAGACACCGGAGGCTCCGAGGGCGGACCCACCGCAGTACCTAAGATACGTTAAAACATGCGGCCTTTGGTCCCCAGGAAAGATATTCGAAGCCGTATACGGAGGGCATCGCGAGGCTAGACACGTTTTTAGACGCTTCGAGGGATAAGCGCGGCAAGGTCGTCGTCCAGTTCTTTGATGAAGACCGCCTCTGTAGTGTAAACGGAGGTCACACAACAACTTTCTAGGTCTAGTTTGCAATGAAAGTAAAAACAACGGAAGAAAAAGACGTCGGGCTTTCAGGAACTGTCGCCATGGGTTGCAGCTGGGCGCTCGCCGTAAAAAGGGGCCTGTTCCACCACAACATCACCGGCTGGGTCGTCGGGCACAACGGCCAACAAAGCACACCGCGGAGGCGAAACTGCGGCGCTTTTACGAACGCTCGCCTGCAGCGTAAACTTTAACGGCTTCCGCCTAGGTCGACATTTACGCGTGAAGCACTGCTTTAGAAAGCGAGGAATTCCCTTAGCGTCCCATGAAAAAGTGCGCAGGTTTACACAGCCGCAGTTATACGCGTAAATTTAATGAGGCGATCCGGTCCTCGCGACGTCTAAATTTCAACGCGGCAGAGCTCCCGCTTCGCCCTCGCTTTCTGCATTGAGGAAGTACGGAAGGAAACAGACCGAAGAGTGACTTCACTGACCGCCCGTCCACGAAGAAATGCCGACTGAAGGATGAAGCACCGCATTCTGGCCGGAACTGAGGCATGCAATAATTTGCTAACAGGACGGACGGGCGGATGGACGGACGGACAGGACAGACAGACAGACAGACAGACAGACAGACAGACAGACAGACAGACAGACAGACAGACAGATAGACAGACAGACAGACAGACAGACAGACAGACAGACAGAGAAGACCAGGGACAGGCTCCCCGAACTTGAATATGTAGGCGTCCTCTCCATTGTTTTACAGTGTCAGGGTACGTTTGTTTGGCGCAGAACAACGACTGTGGCATTGCGTCAGGTCGACTTTTCACAACGCATTTCGCAGGATACGAAGATCAACGGCACGAGGGAGGGGTGTTATGTGTGAAACCGAAGGGCGTTCAAACATTTATAACTACGCCGCTGGGCAACGAGTTATTTTGGTGCTGACACGCATTGGCAATTCAAGAGAGTTATGTTCCTCATGTGGTCTTATATGGCTGTTATAGTACTGTGGTATATAGTATACGCAGTGTTAAATTCCGTAACGCATTCGTTGTACATCTTCTGTGGTACATGCATATTTGTCTTATCCTTTTATTTTTAAACTATCATTTTAATATCGCCTTACTCGCATGTGTACATCATTTGGTTCGACCCCATCTGAAGCACAAGGCATTTTGTGGTCAGGGCGGATATCCTTAGTGTTCAACAAATCCTCTATCCTCTTTTTCTCCCCCCCCTTCTCTCTCCATCCCCCCTCACTTTCTCCCCCTTTCTTTCCCTATTTTTTCTCGCCTATTTCTCGCACCTGACTCCATACCCTCACTTCAGAGCTCTCTGGTCGGTGCTAAATGCCAGCCATCACTGTCGCCAGCACCCAGGAGCAGTGTAGCAGCTTCGGTTTTATTGAGTCGCTTTCACCTAGCATTGCATCGTCTCAGCCAGAGCAACTGCAGCAGAATAGGCCGCTGGCACCCCCGAGTCTTGACAGGGACGGTACGCAATGACAACTCTCACGGCCGAATGAGGGCAGTGAATGGGTCCAAACTTCAGCCAGAACCTTTACCACCGACAAACCCTTCTTGATTCGCCACACATAAGCCACATTTGTCAATGTCTGCTCTCGCCCATCCACCTCCTATGCCGCCAAAATCAACACTAAGCGGATCGTAGGGAGCCAAGTCAGCGTAAAGATTGAGCAGCTGTACCGAGCCGACAAAAGCCAATGCAAGCCAACAAGAGTCATCGAGATAGCCCGTCTTCCTGACCAGGGCCTGTCCAAAATAATGGTACGGTTCGTCAACAGGCTGCTGTCAGCGCATTCTGAGACTCGCGTTTTCACAGACACGAGGCACACGCGCGAATGACACCCAACACAGAGACGTCAAGAGGGCCTCGATTCGTAGAAATTGCGGGCTAGCAGCCTCGCCGTATACCGTACGTCCGACGTGACAGGCCGTTGAAAGGATCCCCTCGCCGCAAAGCCCGCGTAGAGGTGTACACGGCCCGCGCCGAGCCCAAATCCGATTGTGGCATTCATGAGACCAGCGGCGACCCACGACCATATGACAAGCAGGAAGTTAGTCAGTCAGCCAGTCAGCCAGCCAGACGGACAGATAGGCCGAAAGTCCCCACCAGGCGTCGCTGGATTATGAGCCAAGAGATCGAGGAAGGACACGGAGTAAATGTCAAGAGAAACTCTCAGGAGCCGCACCGGCGGCTTTTGATTCGTGTTTCCAATCACCTGGAATAACGCGCCGAACTTAAACGCTATTCCCGCGAAGAGACCACTGATGCCGACCTGTGTGGTCCCCGAACGGCTGGCCTGAGGAGTGGCGTATAGTCTTTTGCGGGTCTCTATGCAGAACGGCGACCACGTTGGGCCACATCCACCGCCGTGTGAGCGAGCGGGGCCTTCCTAGCGGGTAATTGATTATGCGCCTTAACCCGCTCGACTGTCGTGCGTGCACACACGCGCACCGCGTTTGTGCGCGCCACCATTCGTAGTTTGTCGGTGTGGGGCAGCGCCGCGAGGCGCGTTTCTCACGGAGCAACGCGTTTGAGGACACGGGTAATTTAGCGCTTCTCCTCCTTTTTGTATCTGCATTTCTTGTTTGCTGTAGCGTGACATTGAATGGAAGGTCGGTTATTAGTGCTGCTATTTATCTGGGCTGGTAAACGAGGTAGTTATCGTACTACTGTTTTGCGGGGCGTTCTAACGTGATGTTGGGTTAGCGAACGAGGGATGTGTCTTGATTGCTTTGACCTTTACGAGAACTCTCTTGACACCGACTCTCGGTGCACAAAGCCGGCGCACATGCAGGAAGCTCTACGGAAAAACGATTGTTAGATTGCGTGAGATACGCATGCATAAGAAGTGCGACGTTTCATCGCGAACACTCTACTACCCCATGCCTCGCAATGTCATTCGTTGCGTCGCAGCTACCTTGAACTGGCGGAACGCAACTGTGGCAAGTGTGACGTCTGGCCATGTGATCCACTGTAGAGAGAGAGAGAGAGAGAGAGAGAGAGAGAGAGAGAGAGAGAGAGAGAGAGAGAGAGAGAGAGAGAGAGAGAGAGAGGAGAGAGAGAGAGAGAGAGAGAGAGAAGCAGCGAGGGCAGTCTTTCTTGATATTTACCCACCCGAACGAACCACTGCCGCTCGTTGACTAGACAGAATAACCGTTAATTTGTAATCACTATTATGAACTACAGATGATCGGAACTCTGGCGATGGACACGTCGGCCTTGGCTATAGTGAGCAGTAGCGGAGCGGCCGGTTGAGTACAAAATCAATTGACCGACTGCTCTCACCGCGTCATTTGTAAGGTGGGCGAGAAGTTAGCTGTTACAAAACGCGGTGGCGAAAACCCGCAAAGCAAAATAATACAGCATGTCCAAGGGGAATCGAACCTGGTACAATAGTGCCATTATCTGAGGCGCAACCTCTACACCAAACCTGAAGACTGAGCATGGCGTCTAATCAGCCGGTTTTGCTTTCGTCTGGACGGAACTGTACAAATTTCACGCCGGCTCCGCCTGGACGGAACGTTAAGCTTTCAGTTGTATTCCGTCTGGACAGAAGGATAACGCGCAGCGCTCCGTTCTGTATGAACGGAACTTTAGCACTTGTATATCGTTCCGGAAGTCTGGACGGAACGCTAGCTAGATCCTTTCGCTTTTCCCCTTTTTACTTGTCCGGATAATAGCAAATAACACGGGCAACATAGCAAACACATCGGACTCGCACACCCCACTGGTACTGAGAACTATACATAATTACATCTGGCTAACACGAGAATTACTGCAGAGGCGCAAACATATACTTGGATGCTTTTGCGTCCCAAAGACGCTCACTGTGGTTTGATTACGTTCCGTGTCAACTTCGGCCAACATGAATAGTGCATTGCGTTGTACAACATACCGAATAACCAGGAGGAAAAGATTGATCGCGAACTGAACGCTTCTCTGCACCAACGTGTAGGAGTATTTGTTTGCCGTCCGTAATGGGAAGCGCAAATAAAAACGACGGCGATAAGGAACAAGTCAAATGCGTGTCTTTGTCTTCTTTTTCGGGTACTTACCATCATGGAAGCAAACATTGTTTTTGCGTGCGGCTGCTGCCACAGAAACATCTGCCCCCACAGTGTGTACTCTGTGCCTTACGCAAACATTATCTCTACGTAGTCCTTAATGGCGCAGCACTGTATCTAGCGTGTAACCGTGCAGCATATCAAGCGCACATAACGGTTAGCTACGGGCTGACCTAGGTCAGCCCGTAAGCTTCTCCAACAACCACTGCTCGCTAACGGTATTTTGGGAACGTTGGCGCGTATGTATACGCACCTACATAAGTGAATAGTCACACCGCGCAAAGCATTCAGCCTCGCTTTTTCTCCTGTAAGAGGGATCTGAACGGACGACAAATTCGGTCGTCGTAAGCTAAGGGCCTCTTCCAAAGCCGGGCCAGTGAAGCGAACTCGCGAACTGCTTCAAACAAAAAACTCACACCGGCACCAGCGACATGCGCAGGCGCCGTCCTCCCAGCGGCTTCCGAGAACAAAGGGGGCTGCCTTGCGTGTTCTGCGAGGCGACGTTGCGGGGCCAAATATGGGTCAAGCGTGTGCTGGTGCCGCGAAAGACGACGCGCTGTGGCGGCGCTCCCCCGAAACCGCCGCCACGCAGTTACGCGTGGCCATCGCCATGGCCAACTTGTTTGCATTCCTACAGACGGAGGATGGCGAGAGGTTCGAAGTGTGTCAACCAAGTGGGTGCCGTTTATTACCTGGAACCGATAGCGAGCGCTGCGATGTAGAGAACGCTAAAGTGGTCTCCGGGCGAGCGAAACTTTTTCTCTTAACGTGAAAGGATGTGGGGCATGTCGTTGACTGAACGCGTTGTCGCACAGCTGAGAAGACCGAAGTTTACGGGTGATAACCTGGTTGATAATGGAAGACCTGTATCAGCAATGTGATTCCGGTTGTGTGACAGACTTCTCCGCACGAACTAAATTAACTCAAACTCTCCCCCACCCCTCCCTTCCCTCGTCGCCACTCCGTACTCCAGTCCACTTTCGTCAGACAGCTAAAAATAGACAACAACGCTTGCTTTTTTCCAAATTAACACTGCTACGCTTAAGCACTAAAATGTCGACAAGAAAAGCACTAACGTAGTTTTACACTGCCACAATTAGCGTGGCTTTCTGCAGAAGCGCTCTTCCGAGCTCTCAAAAGGGGATCCACGGCTCGTTCCTCATTCGCACGCCCATTTTCTGCCTCGCCTCTGGCTGGTCGCGCATTCTGAATTCTCTGAGAGCTCGGACACGAAATCGCACTCCTCGTTTTCACCCTTTCCTGTCTGAGTTCTCGGTGAGTTCAGAATACGCGAATTGCCCCTTCAACCCCTTACCACAAGAGCAAGGCTGAGCCTCGTTGCGTATTCAGCGTCCATGACGCCATGACCAGTGATTTTAAGTGTCGCAGGCTAGCTTGGTGTCAGCCTGATTTTTTTTCCTGGAGGTCGAGTGAAGCATAGTTGTGCTTGCATAAGTGCGTGTTCGTGTGCGTGTGTGTGTGTGTGTGTACGTTTCGCCTCATGGGGCATGTAATGAAAACGTCGATGTGAACGTTTCCTGCCCTCGTCTGCCCTTTCACCTGGATCGTTCATAATCTCGGGCCAAGAAACGTAGCCCTTATTTTACAGCGCCAGCTGTCAGTTGTCTAGACTCTCGAAGTAAGACCACCGTGATCCGGCGGAAAGATTGACACCGTTTAGTTTATTACTGTGAAGCAGTATACCTCTCCCATCCAAGCAAATTTTCGTGGCGATGTCATCAGAAAACTATCATAATTAAGAAGGCAGGCACATACCTATCCAGGGAAACTGGCCATACGAGTAAAGATGACGGTTGTGTAAGCAACTCCGAATCCAAAAGTACCCAACATCATAGAAATCCTGTAGTGACGTCACCACAATCTCATTTATAAAAACGGAGACCGGTATAGCATACCTCTACCACCCAAGCAAATTTTCGTGGCGATGTCATCAGAAAACTATCATCATTAGGAAGGCGTCCACAATACTCACTGACAGCAGACACATCTCAATGCGTAAATGGGGGCTAGTTGGTTCGAGCTGTGAAACATGGTTAGGTAGCGTGGTAAGAACGGGACAAAAGTAGAGACCACACAGGACTAGCGCTAGTCCTGTGTGGTCTCTACTTTTGTCCCGTCCTTACCGCGCTACTTAACCATGTTTCACAGCAGACACATACCTACGCAGGAGGACTGGCCATAGCGGTAAATATTACACTTGCCTAAGCAACTCATAGAGCAAAAGTACCCAACAGCATACAAATCAAGTAGTGACGTCACCACGCTTTCATATATAAAAAGGTAGACCGGTGTAGCACCTCCTTAAGTTGATTCCAGGATAGCTTGGGTAGACCACGGAAAGTAAAGACGCCAGTCAAAGAAGAACATGAAGCAGTCGTGAATGTCGTTGTGCAATGAAAGAAAGTGTGTTTAAGTACATTTGATTTGTCTCTGGTGTCACTGTTTTTAGAGCCACGGGTGAGAATTCAAGGGACGTCGCATGGGTAATGCTTGTGGGTGTCGTTAACAGCTTTGCAGTCCAACCACATTCACAGCGTGCACATGGATGGGAACCACTTTTTTTTTTTGTTACGTCAGAGTGCATCTATTCCTCCCCACACAAAGACACCCCGAAAGACGCGCTTCTCCGGTTGGTGTTACGCGCCCAGTTGGCGCAGCGTCACCGCGGGGGGTGTGTCGCTGTGGCGAAACGTTCACTCGGGGCGGGACGAAAGGGAACCATTTTTAAGGTTTACATTTAATACCCGGTGTGTGTCGGGCACCTTACTTCAAAAGAGAGGAGCTATGTGGCCTCCGGTGTGCGGCGTTCATTAGAGCATCATCTATCATCGAGATACCAGGGGTGCGATGCCTCCTTGATCTGGCCTCTTCGCGTGAGTCGGATGGAAGCAAGCGCCAACCTTGCGCCAAGTGCGGCAAAGGCCGTGCTGCGCTGTCACCGTCGCGCGCATTTCATGGCTCCCACAAGATCGTCCTTTCGCCTTCTACAGGTGTTTATTCCCGATTCATTTAAACTAGAGTGACTGAGAGATAAGGAAGAAAAATTCAGTGCCTTTCCACTATGTGAAGAAGGGTGACCAACCAAGGCGTGGTGCGTAATGTTGGAGTCGTGTTAGAGTCCAATTGTCGTATAATTTGTTTTATGATAGTTCTGGTAAAACAATAGTTACAGGCATTGTCGGCAACCATACTAACTCCGTAAATAACCATGTATTGACAGCCGACATTAATTCTGTAACGTTTACAACTTTACTGTGAACTATCTAATTACGACGAGTAAATGAAACTCGGCGTAACCATAGAGTAGTCTTAGCGACTAATTGTCATATCGCAATTTGTTTGGGGATACCTTCGATAACACAATAGTTAGGAGCGTTTTCTTTAATCATACTTTCTCCGTAGATGACCATGTTTTACTGCGCAACATCTAATGTGGAAAAACCAGCTTACAAAAACCAAGCTCATACCGACTTGTTAAGGTCGGCTTCACCCCTTAACACAAATGCATTGCTATGAAGACATTTTTAGTGACAATATAAGCGATCTTATATCAAAATATGAAGGTTCTACGACCTCATTTATTTAAATTTTTTTTTTGCGTTCGCTGCAGTTGTGGCGCACAGTTTTGCAATCTCGGAGATTTGAATGGGCGCCGCAAGTTGGCGCTACGCTCGCGTGCGATTCTCGTCTACATCGCTCTGCTTGCGGAAATAATGTGCTGGATCCCAGCCATAGAAAGCTCCGCTGTAAAAGGAGGGAATTGGTCCTGGAGTGAAAACTTAGCCTGGTAGGGAGGGTTGAGCTGTTTCGGGGCAGTAGGCATTGCCGCAAAGAATTGTGGGGAAAAAGACACCGAAAAGGAAAAATTGCGCCCACCTCCCCGCGGGGGGAACCCTGTGTAGATGCGACGCATCGTGGGGTTCACTTGGTGTTTCCGTTGGATTGATTCTGAAATCGCGTGAAACGTGTCGGGAACGCGTATGATTATTATGTTTTATGATTACTATTACGTTTTATTGGCCAATCTTGGTCAATATCTCTAAGTGGTATGCTTGGGGCTTCGCTGTCGCAACGACCTTTACTCCATCATTGTTGCTGTAAGTGGGAGCTTCCTTTCTTTTATTGCAAGTGTTAATCATTGCCCCATCATGCGTTGTATCAGTAGCTTCTTGACGTAGTTTGAATGAGTCAAGGATATAAGGCGCGTTCGTAGCGTTTGATTCTGTCTCGGTTTTGTGGCGCAGTTCCACATGGGAGCGAACGAGTCGGACAAATCTGTTTCGTCGTGTCCGCTCCGGTGGACTTTCTTTGGTGCACTTATTCTTGCGCCAAGTAGTAAACCGTTTCCTTTTTCTGAGAGATGTACGCGACCCTTTTATGCGCACAGTGTGTCAGGTTCGTTTGGGTGCAGCGCTGCCCGAATTGGTTGTTTCCTGTTGTGTTTATGGTGGTGGAATCCATGGCTACCTACGTGAAGTTGTTGATGCCACAAGGTTTCTTTGTGCCCGCTTCACCTTGTAATATTTATCTCATGTGCCGAGGAAGAAATTGTATAAGGATCTCGTGGATACGGTTTTGCCGATCCCACTGTACAGGTCCCTATACCGTGTGGGGCCGGGACGAGATGTTCTTCGGCGTGTAAAAAGAATGCCTGCTCCTGGCTATGTTAAATCGTTTTCTTTAAATTGCATGTCGGTGTACTACCTGTAAAAACCTGGATGATTGAGAAAGGTTTATTTGTGCCTTGGGGCCCTGATTGCTTCCCATGCAAAAAACCAGAGACCATCGAACACGTGTTCATAGATTGTTGGGACGGGGTCTTCCTATGGGACGTGTTACAGCGTACCTTAAGAAAGATTTTCCTGTGGATAGTCATGGAATTCGGTTTTTAGCCATAGAAAATGAAGGGGATGTTCCATACGACTTCATAATGTTACTGGTCCTACACGGTATATGGAAGTCTCGCATGGCCCGTCGGTACAATGATGTCGATGCGAGGCCAGGGAGGAATATTTTTTGTGAAAATGTCCGCTACATAGTAGAGGTGTTGAAAGCCGAGCCTAGTCCACCCGAGTGGCTGACTGTGCTGGAGAGTGTGGCGAGACTACCGCCTTTTTAAACCTTACACACTAGCAAGGTATGTGCTAGTGTTTTTTCACGTGGTGTAATTTTGTCGATGATTTGCATGTATGTATTGACCAAAACCAGTGGGAAGAGCATCATGTACTTCGCGTTCCGCCCACAGGGTCGTGGGATCGAAACCGGGCGCCGCTAACTATTTTTTTTATAGTGTACGGGGAGGGGTGTGGACGGACAACGCCGTATGGAGGGACAAGGCGAGTGAATGAGATGCAGTCGCATCAAAAGTTCGCCTGGGAGGTTATTGTAACCAATAAGTCATGGCTGATTCCTCCTTTAAGTAAACTGTCTCCGCCCGCATTATCTTTAACCAATTTATTTGTCTATCAAAATCGTCGGCTAAGGCCCATCCCCCTTAGCAGGTATGTGCTCAGAAGGATTGGGCCAGAGGAAAGAATGACAAAAAGGTATACACATCATGGCTTCGCACCCACATCGAATATGGAATGCTCACTTAATTTTCTCGTGGTGTTCGCAATAAAGGTTATTGCAATAAGCGGCGTGAATGCGTGAAATTTGCGTGAATGGCGAGCTGGAGAAGCTTTCGCTCTTCCGTACCACCGCAACTTGCACTTCAGGCGAAACCTTCACGTCCACCCCTGCAGACGGCGTCCCGCGCCAGCCTACCCCGTTCGCCTTGTGCGTTCTACCGGCGGCTAGAAAGCAAAGCACGTACCACATTTGCATCACGGCAAAGGTTATGATCATCCGTCACGCGTACACCGCCCCCCCCCCCCCCCTCCTCCTCCTCCTATTTTTTTCTTCTCTTCCTTCTTACGGGCTCTCTCGATGCTGGAATACTGCGCCTATCTTCCTCCTCTCTCTCGTATTCCTCAGCCTCCGCATAACTTATCCAACCAGGCTTGTCTCTCTTCCTTCTATCTCCACATCCCAACTTTCCGTTCCTCTCGCTTTTCGCCTTTCGGCTTCACTTCATTTGCTGCTCGGCGAGACGTTTCTGTACGCTCAGGAAAGCTTGTGATTTATCTTTGTTTTTAGCTACTTTAATTCCCGCTTGCCTTTATTCAGCATTGCATACATTATCATTGGTAATTTTTCTCCCAATCCCTGCCCCTTCGAGCCGCAGATTTTTAGGTATGCCGGCTGTTCATCCAGCACACGCGTGAGGCACACGCTTAGGTAGTCGGTTTTGTGGGTGCATAGGCAACGGGATCTACGAAATATTCCGTGTGGTTGATGTTTGTTCACCCGAGTCTGTAGAATAAGTCGTCTTATAGCTGCCGTTTCTGTGGAAATATTAGTAGCAGGGAAAAAGTTCGCTATCTTGCTCGTGAAACGCTCGGCTGATATGACGGGAGAAACTGAACATACGCATGGAGAATATCAATTAGAAATGTTAAGAGAAAACTTAGAATCGAAGAAATGCACTTACAGGCTGAAGTCTAGCACACCTACTTGTCTTTGTCGTGGTCCGAACAAATTCGGGATTATAATGGTCGAAAAAATTCGCCGTTATTTCAAAGCCTCTTAACATGATAACCGTGTCTGTGATTTTTTTAGCCTGTTTTTTTTTCACTTGTACAAAATTTGATGCATGGCTGTCTTTTTGAAGCCTTCACCAGTGTAACAAGCATTTCCTTCGAACAATCGCGAACTGCCTAAAAACTAAACGGCTTCTAAATCAGATGTCCAGCTCATAAACAGGGATTCGCACTAAACCCTCTATAAAAGCTGGAACCTGATTTCGTTATAAGCAGTATTTTGTTAAAAATGGCGATGATTTGCTCTTAGTCCACGGCAGTTGGAACACTGGAAAACTTCGAATAAAGCAATTCTATTATAACGAGAGTTGTTCGCTACATATTAAACACCGAACTACAGTCAAATTTCGGTACAACGAACTCCACATTAACGAACTGTTCAGATTAACCAGCATTAAAAAAAAAAAAAAACCACGCCGCCTGTTATAGTTTTAATGTACAATTATTCCACTCTACGTACTTCAGAATAGCGAACTTTTCAAAATAACGATCGTTTTATTTATTTCCGTGCCATGTTAACAACGCCTCAGTACTACAAACTCATAATTTCAAGGCCGGAGATTCTTAGATTTTCATTAATCGCGACAACAGGAGCCGTATGCCAGCAGACAACACGGCAAAGCGCAGCGCAGAAGAGGACGTCTTGAAACTTGCTCTGCGGAATGCGCGAGCTGATGCGAGAGAGAGAAAAGAAGGTGAGGAGAACAAAAACAAAATGAAGCATGGCGGTCTCCTCCGTCGAGAAAGCCGCGGCCGCGCTATTCGCTCCCCACCCCAAGTTTTTCTACGTTCCGCCGCTGCTCGGGTGGCTTGCTGGATCTTCACGGACATCAGCGGAGCTGACAACAGAGGACATTCTCCAGAGCGTGAGCGTTCAGGATGAAGAAGGCAGCGAGGACGGCATGAACGACGATGCCTCTGACGGTGCCGCGGCAGCACTGGAAGACTGCGACGAGCACGTGACGACTGCTGATGTGCTGGATAGCATACAATAACTCCGCACATTTCCGGGGGAAAAACCACACGGCCACTGAGTCAGTCCACAGGAATATGGAAGAGTTGGAGTCCTTCTTGCTAGGAAGCTTGTGCTGCACGCACCAGAGGAAAATTGCCAACTACTTTCAAAAAACGTGCGTTGTTTCTTGATCACTCCTTCATTTTTTGTGAAAAATGACTTCAAAGATGCACTGCTGTACAGATCAGGTCGTTTTAGGCATTGAAATATTATTTGTTGTCTTAAATTTTGCGATTTTCGATACAACGACCTTTCAGAATAACGAGCAATTCTTCCGCGGTCCCCTGAAAAGTCGTTATATCGAGATTTCACTGTATACACACCCCTTGCAGCGAGCTTTTCCAGCGCATTAGCGTATACGCGTACACGAGGTTTCGTCGTTTGCAAGCTACTATACTGGGCCACGGCGGAAAATTCAAATTCCGTTCCGGGCGTAATGCCGCCCATTACCGGCGTCACATCTGCACCATGGCGCCTAACAATTATTAGATGCGTGTTAAGGCGAACAGTTATTCCACTTCAGCGGTAAGACAAACTTCCATTTCCTGTATGTTTTGCCACATTTAATGTGACGAAGCAAATTAAGTGCCGTCCCGATACAGCTGTAAGCTGGAAGCAAAACAAAATAATAATAAAGTATAGCGCAGCAAATAGCGGTGCAAGAAGCATTTGGGGTTTGTTCCAGCGGCAAAAGCCGTGCATAGGAATAGAATATATAAAAACCCGTCCAAGAAAGTAATAAATCCGGAAGCTCCTCTGTACGAGTTCCGAAACCGTCAGCTTTTCAGAGTCCTAGATAAGGTTTGTTTATAGGCTCCAGCAATGCGGGGTTAAGGCAAGATCTACGATGGCGTTCTATCTTGGACGTGTTGGGTATATACCGTGAGTTGCACAGTTTGAGAGCAGCGACGTGCCCACTCTACCGTGGTGCAGTGTTCTTCATTTATAAATCACGGGCGCAGTGAATGATCAAAAGTTCCACTTACGGCATCAAGGGCCTTGACTTTGGCTGCGGCTAGGATGAGTGCGCGAGCTGTGTCCACGTAGCCGTTGGCCGCTGCCATGTGCAGTGCAGTCCGGCCCTCCTGCGTTATTCCCGAGACAACGTGTAAGGCCCAAGCACAACATCGCTGCTGCTATGTGGCTAGCCGAATCTAACCTCACCTGCGCTTACCCTACAAGTTTTAACAATATAAACTGCCTAGCCTCTAAAAACATGCATGTGAGCGAGTTGGTTCACCTTAACCGAACGCAATTAGCTAGCCAGACAAAAATGGAGACTGGTGAGACGATGCCGCCACCAACAAATGCGTGGCGCTGAAAAGTGGAGCAGTCAGAAACCTCTCATTTCATCGTCTCACTATCTGGCTTCAAGAAGCACTTCATCGCAGCCAGATACTGTGATACTTGGCGCGAGCGCGCGCATTCACTCACTCACTCACTCACTCACTCACTCACTCACTCAATCACTCACTCACTCACTCACTCACTCACTCACTCACTCACTCACTCACTCACTCACTCACTCACTCACTCACTCACTCACTCACTCACTCACTCACTCACTCACTCACTCACTCACTCACTCACGCACCCTCACACACGCACGCACGCACGCACGCACACACACACACACGCGAACCGTTTGAAGCCGTCAAAATATTTAACATAAGGAAATCATATGTTGCGCTCCTTGTGTTTCTCTGCTAACAGAGGATATTGAATATCTTGAGGCTGACTTTCAGAAGTGCTCCGTTGTAGAAGGCAGGCAAAGATGGGAAGGGAGAGGGTGTCTCATTATTTTTCTTATGTTAGCATTACCAACATTCAACGTACAGTCATGTTCACCATTTTCGTTTTTTTTTTTTCTTTGAACTTCGCAAGAGTAGGGGGGCGGGAGCTTTACTTGTTTCTTGTTTACTGCCCACGCTTTACTTGTTTCTTAATGTGCTGACATTTCTCTCGCGTCATCACAACAGTTCTCAACAGAACATGCTTCTGCAAGGACTGCAGTGTTCACAAACTTACTGAGTAACGCAAAACAAAAATCTGTTCCTCCAAAATTTGATGCTCGTTAGGAATAACCCATGACCTGACGGCGTCTCTGACGCCACGCCTGTATGGCGCAACTCAAGCGGTAGGAACAGCACAAAGCAGTAAGAACCACAGGCTGCACGCTGTTCTGAGTAAATAGTACCCCTTCCGACCCCAGTTTCGCAAGTTCGAAGCACAGAAGTGACTTAAATGCAATTCTCAAATACCACGCTAAGGCCCAACGTCGCACCTCATAGAAAAAATCGCCCACCCCTGTGGTCCATGCAATTTTTATTTACCACATATAGACTGACATTTTCGTTTCGTATATTCTACTCACACGTCTGCTTCGTTTGTTTCGCCTCCGCTGCCCTTAATCTACGGCGTTTAGTTCCGCAAGCGTCTCTCTTATCTGGCCGCCGTAAAGACCGGAGAAGAAGCTCCTTGGCGCTAATGACAAAAAGCGTTTCCGTGCTGCCGCTTTCTACGTCCAGCACATATCATAGCACCCGATCTCGCAAGGGGATATGACATACAGCCTTTCACTCTTTGGAGAGCGCGAGACTTAAAAAGAAGATACCTAAGCCACTCATCACGCACAAACCTCCGGCTTGTGTGCAGAAAATAAAAAAAAGGAAACTCGCTGGTCCAGTTGAAGAGACGGGCTTTCTGTCCCCCGACAGGTAAGGCATACGGGCTTCTAGATCGCTACCCTGATATTGCAGGTGTCCAAGCGTATGAGGTATTATATCCTCGCTTGCCGCGACTTTATCGTATTGCTGTGTAGGCTACGTGACCATCACTTGCAATTACAGGCACGTCTTCAGATCAGCCATGGCGGAGTGGTTGGAGAGATGGGGCAGCGTGTTCTTCATCACCTTATGGGAGCGCCTGCTTAACAATGGACGTTTCAGCAGCTTGCAGCATTCAGTGTGTAAAAAGGGCGGCTGGTCAAGGCTGTTATTAATCTGGCGCAATGGTGTACTCCAAGGACCTTCACTGCGCCCGGTCATTTTCATATTGCCTTTTATTTTTGGCGCGCTCGTAATTCACCGTATTAGCAACTTACTCGTTGGATAACGCTAGTGCATGTTATTTCAGTGTGGGTGTAACTTATAACAGGCCTACGACACCTGTTAATAGGCAGAAGGAATGGTTAGTAGGATAATTTTCTCAGCTACAATTACGGTCCCGTGAATTGGGCTTTGAAAATTCTGTAAGCTGACTAATTCAATATAACGTTGTTACATTGTTACAACTACCTCACTGCTTAGGGCTGCGGGAATATTCTCAAAGTCGAAGACAGATGGGATTCAGTATAACAGGTTTGTGGCGGTCGTGCTGCTGAATGTATTGCACTGTCCATTCGTTGAAGGCAACAATAATCAAGCTGGCTCAAAAGCGCCCAGCCTACCAGTGAAAGCCCAGCCGACCAATTAAAAATAAATAAATGAATTGTATTGGATTTAATATTTGTTATCATTCATTTGTACTTTAACCGATATTGTCGTATACCGTATATCCTACTATTTTGTTTCGGTTGACCGCGAATATTTGTAAAAATGCATGAAGAGAACGGAGGATTACAACGATGCTATTGGCAAGCAGTTCCCGCGTGAAAGTGTACGCAACATGCAAGGGGGAAATTGCGAGCCGCAAGCGCAAAAACAAACAGACAAAACTATGCTGTAAGGTTGTTAGAAATTAAACATATTTTTACAGACTAGAAAAATAATTTCCGAAATTTAAAGCCTCGGGCACCACGTCCCACCAACCCCCTTACCTCTCACTCCTGCTTTTTTTGCATAGGTTCCCACCTTTTCTTATCTATTAGACGCGTACATCAAAATAACCGTTATCAAAGCCATCTTTTTTAAACATTTGCAATAGATTCGATCGTGCGATTTCGGTATTCACACAACCTGTGCACGTTTCGGGAAAGACTTGCCGTGCGATAAATCTTCCCTTACTCTATGGACGCCGGCTGTACGGTGCTCAGGCCAACCATACAAAAGCAGTGCTTTGTGCCGGTGAAAAAGATGCCTGAAATCATTGCTGGCAACCGGTGACTCCAGTTCGAAAATACGTATTGTTGCCGGAAGGCAGTGGGCCAACTAGGCGAAAATCGTTCCTTTCTGAATTGTCCATGCCTGAAAATAGCGACTACGGACGTGCCGCGCAAAACACGAACGCTTGTTACGCTGACGACTCCCCATGGCAGCTGAGACATTTAACCAGAAGGGAAAAAAAGAGACCTCTTGAGAAAAACCCAGGTACCAAGGCTATAGTAACGTGCGGACACATCAGGGCAAATTGGGGCCAGATGAAATTAATGTCTTCACATTTACGGCTTCTAGCCGTGGCTGCTGTGCTCAACTGCATCAGGCTATGGTTGGTGGTCCTAGAAGCAAAACAGTGTATGCTCCCAGTCTAACCTACCAGAGTTGCAAAGAGGCGAACGAAGTCTACTGCTGGTAATCTCTGTGTGCGTTAGCAGCAGAGCCACGTTGACGAAGCACAAATGCGCTTTGCAGTGAAACCCATCTGCGCCTCTCGAGACCGCGTGGCATCTTGTGACCTCTTGGCAGTCGGACAAGCACGGACCGTTCTTCTCAACGAGCCCGTGACGTGTACGAAGGGTCCTTTGAGAATACGGCCAGCTGTTATTTATAGGACGGCACGCCCAGGTCAAAGGCTGTCCGACCTACGCAAATATTTACTCCTGTCTCGTCTGGGGGAACACGACGGTAGATGACGATGGTGAGACGGAGAGCGTATGTGTGACAGGCAGCCATATCTCGCGCCCATTGTTGCAACTGGGTCGGCCGTCTTTTCTGGGTACTCGGGACACGCCTTGTTGGCTCGTGCGCTAACCATTGAGTCCTGACTGTGGCTGTCCGTTTGGCCATTAGAGCGTGTTATCAGCTTCAGTTATCTTCAGCGTGTTATCTGCTTCGTCTGTGATTATGCGTATACACGGAGAAGATTGAAAGCGGGTGGCTCTGCTATTTTTATTTCCGCTAGCACCCGTTATCATACCACGGAGCAGCGATATCAAGCATATGAAGCGCGTGGAAGCCGTGCGATGTAGGATTTTAAGAGTTAATACAGCTATACGCCTAGGTTTGAAATATCCTTCTCGCAGGCAGGATGACCGTAAGCAACCGAAATTCTCGCTTTTCCACTGAGTGGCACTGGGCGGTGGCAATGACAGCTGCCGTCAGAGGTGAAAATACCTTCGATTTATTTCAAAACAGAATCCTCTTGTGTGTCTTCCCATACACCAGCTGCGCCACACTACTTCATTTGAATAGACTTTTCTTCGTAGCAACTTAACAACGCCATAATCTCCTATCATTTCCGTGTATCACAAGTCATGTAGAGAGCCTGGCCTCAACTGCGAGAAATAAGACCGCAACCCGGCAAAAAAAAAAAAAAAAAAGTGCTCCGAGGATCACTAAGCGCTTCTTGCGAAATCATTTATGCGCAATTGAATGGCGCCGAGTGCTGCTTGCAATTTGGCGATGTGACCACGGTGACGGTTGCGCCGCTGTGGCAAGTCAGCAGAGCGAGCTCGTACGACTAGTCGCTGCCGAACAACGTGGAAGACCCACGAGGTCGCGGGTTCGATTCCCGGCCGTGGCGGCCAGCTTTTCTGAACGTGGCGAAAAGCAAAAACGCCCGTGTGTACGAGATTTGGCGCACTTTAAAGATCCCCAGGTGATCGAAATTCATCCGGAGCCCTCCACTACGGCGCGCCTCATCTCCTGCATTGCGTCGGCGTGTTAAACTTTACAATCAATCAAATCAATGTCGAAGACCGCACTCACTGCCATTATTGCACTCCCGCTTTCCACACGTTTCTTTCTGCGCATGCCCAGCGCGGTCCTCTACTTGTGTTCTTATTAGCGGGTACGAATCAATCTCATGCTAAGGATCGCTTCGCAGTTGCTTGTCAGCCGTTTCTCGCTTCCCACGCCAATGGCAACACCGAATTGGACCATTTATGCTTTCGCCTCACAAAAACGTGATACTCGGGTACAAGTTAAGAAGGGAAATAGCTCATGCAGTGTACTTCTCCGATAACGCGACGGAATCGCGACGCCAACGGCTGCACCAGTGTTGAAAGGAGATTGCGCTTAATGCGTGACATCATCTGCGTTTTCTCACGTGTAGTATTTTTGTCGTCGCTGAAGTAATTTATAAGAAGGTAAAACCGAGAAATCGCAGACAGTATTCGTGCCACGTTCAAAATTCTCCCAGATCGGAAGAACAGCCGGCTGCGGGGGCGAGGCGCCATGGAACTTGTGTTCTCGCTCTTGAGTTGTACCCGAGTTAATGAGGAAGTTGTCAGAAAAGCGACGACTATGCCCAGCGAAGCCAGCTTTCCCTTATGACCGGGAGTGTATACGTACCGCGTCCGCCTCGACCCTGGCTCCGAGGCGGCAGAGTTCGACCACGGCGTCCGTGTGTCCCGCCACGGCGCCGCGTACAGCTTCTCGGCCAGGGGTGGGCACCTCGTCGCCGACCTCTATGGCGGCCGCGGATGACGGAGGCTCAGCCCCGGCGCCGGCCCCGACGCAGCACACAGGCAGCGCGTACCGCGTACCTTACTCCTTTGTTCGTTAGCGCAGCCGCTCGGGGACGGCGGTCGTGTGGCGAAGTTGCCGATGCAGCGAAGAAGATGCTGTGCGCCTGTCGGGCCCTCGGACGTCGCCGGAAGACGCCGCAGGAGATCCGCCATGGCGACGGGTCTTCCGCATGACCAGTCTGGAACCTGTGCAGGTATACAGAGGACACGAATGGGTCTAGCTGGCATGACGTCAACTATCTTGGGTGGACGTGCACGGGAAACAAATACAGCTGGGGACAAAGCACTCAAGAGAAGCTGTTCTCCGGCTAAATATACCGGAGGACTAATACCGGTGGGTGCAGGAAAACGGATATTATAGCTTGCTACTAAAATGGTACCCAAAACTGAGCTGTGCGCCTACATATAGACTCGACCATACTTTCTGCTTTCTTCACTATCTGGGGATTTTGATGCTCCTCTCTTCCTCTTCCCTACTTTCTTCTCTATCCCCCTTCTTTAAACCTACCTTCATATGCGCATGACAAAAACGATGAGCTACAAAAAAAAAAAAAAGAATCTTCTGGCATAGCCTACGCGCCCGGAAACGGTGAAGATAGAACGAAAAGTTCAGGCACTGTGGACTTGGTTTGTGCTGCACATAGCGTGCCTTACTGACGTGCAAATTCTGAGGTGGAGTGGTATGTTGGGCGAGTTGGCGATTCGTTGTCGATATGACTGCACAGCCCAGAAGACAATGACACAAGGAAGGATATAAGGGAGTGCCCGTTTGGTGTGCTTCCTTGTGTCCCTTTCCTTCACTTCTGTGCAGTCATGACTCGACAAATATTTCTGGGCTCGCTATTGTATTTTATGAATGCTATGGTTGTTGTGACATCACGTGCGCTGGTTTGATGCTCGGATTGCTGGTGGTTTATATTCGCGAAGACAGTTAATTATCAATTTCAGTCTACTCCCCATCGACCTGCTTTAGTTGTCGTGTCTTCATGCAACTCAACGCACCACTGGGCTACCGACTGCACGTGCACGTCACTAGACCGCTCCTGCAAAACTTGGTGGCTACATCTATAGGCCCCTAACGGGCAGTCACAGACAAATAAATGAAATCCGAACACGAAAATACCAACCGGAACACGAAAAATTGAAAAATACTGTTCATTGAGGTCCAAATAAAGGCGCGCTATCGGTATATTTGGAAAGCGACATTGCCCGACTTCGTCGTCAATTTAACCTGCCAATTTGACATGGGTGGAAAGAACTCGCGCTATTTGCGTGTCTGGTTTGTAGTTTAGTGACCGCGTTTCATTTATCCAAGACTGCACCTCCCTGGCAGCGTGTCGTTCTGCGGACACCCATCTGCGGACACCCATATTATCCGCAGGTTTCAGAACAGCATCGGATCGGACATATGTCTACCCTTCCTGTCTGCACTTGTATTTTGAACGGAACCCCGACTCACGGATTAGTCCAATCGGCAAAACAAACAGGTTCTTCCTAAATTAGTTTCACAGTCTGGCACTTTCTCATGTTGCGAACACAAACAAACCACAAAAAAATAAAACATACACAAACCAGCCTGCCTTAAAATCTGACAATCACAGTAAGGAAAGAAAAAAAAACGGGCATCCGGCCTTTGTCAACCAGTAGGAAAACTACAAAGAAAACTGCAAGTGAATTCGCTTAACTCACGGGTACGGACAAAAGTAATATGAAAAGCGGAAGAGTTACAAAGAGCTACACGAATCTCTAAACATGCTTGTTATCTGATCTGAATTTCCGGTTGGGGGCTTGGAACAGGTTAATAAGTTGTCTGAGGAAGCGAGATGCGCCTTCGCGATTTTCGAAGCGTGAGAGGTATTTGAAGAGGCCCCTGACTTCTATATCTCTGATAAATCTCTTGACGGTGATCCCTGGTAAGAAACGTCCACAAAAAGTATGGCGTGTTCAATGCGGGTTCCTATTCGGCGCTATCAACATTGTCTCAGTATCGAACAACGAAATTTAGCTGTAGGCTGAAAGAAACTTTTAATATTCTGGCATCCTTTCGTGCTTCGTTGCAACTACTCAGGGCAAAAACGAGCGATAGCATCTGTGGGAGGACCGGACGCTTGCGATGCACTCCTGCAGACATCGCGCTACTTTGAAGCCTCTTTCTCACGACGTCTCAGCGTCGGCTGAGTCGTCGAGCTCACTTCCCATCCGTTCCCTTTTCGCGCCGCCATAGGGCATTTATTTATACAAGCAGAGCTGTTTACACCAAAGCCTCCCCCGTAAGTCCCACAAAAAAACATCGAAGCCTTAAGGAAAAACGTGGTTAGGGATCCCTAAAATCGAACCCAGGATCTTAGCGCCGTAAAACCGGCAACCTCACGACAGGTCTACCCCAAACGACCCAGGGGTACGGAGTTAGCAGCGGCGGGAAAAATGACATGTTCAACCAAATCCGAAGGAAAAAACGCTTACCGTTTGTCCGAATCGAACCGCGTCCCTTGCGGTTATTTTTATTTTGTATTTATTTAGTTACAATACACTAAGGCCCTCAATGAGCGTATTGCATGGGGGGGCTTCGAAAAACAACCAGAATGCATGTACATTCAGGTGCAGCATACATAAATGAAAGAGATAAAGTGATAAACAACAACCAGAGGTTATTCTGCGTGTGCGTCAGCACGCAACAAAGCAATGCAATTCATCACTGAGACGTGAAAGTGAAAGAACAAAAAAAAGTGATCAAAATAAAATAACAACGTATATAAAAACGTTAAGAGCAAGCAACAACGTACAAAGCATCACAAGTATTAAAAATACACAGCGAACAAAGAAAAGACAACACTTTTATCGGCACGTCACTGTAGTATAAATTGACCGGTTAAGAAACCGGTGCCTGTCCCATGGAGCTATCATCGCCCTCCGAGCGCACAGCGTTTCCTTAGGGTTCGTAGCGTAGGTGTTGGTTTTGAACTTGGCCGCGGGTTCTGGCACGTGCTAACGCGGTCCACTTTGGGAGAGATGTGGAAGGTTGCGGCCAAAACTAGCCGGGCCTGCCGGTTATGGAGAAATTTTCAGCGGCCAGTTGGAAATAAATGTGAGGGGCAACAGCCGGGTCTGCGACCGAAGAGAGCGGAGCCGCCAGCTCGTGAGCCGTGCTTACATTTTGCGGTTGCACACTTAGATTCACTTTGATTTATATGACAAAAAAAAAAAAAAGGACGCGTATCTGCTCCTCTCGTTGCGAATGTCGCCAAAAGAGGATAATCGATTGGTGCCCCTGCCAAGTAAAGGCCTCCCTTCTCTTTCCCGCTCCCCTCTCATGCGGTTCCTTTCCCGTCTCGTTCCTCCCATGATAACGCGCTAGAGGTTTGCTCAAGTCAATTTAAATTTACCGCGCCCTACTGCTCCAAGTCGGGTGTCTCGATGCCAGCGCTGCCGTACGGCGGAGACGCGCGTAAATTGAGGCAACCTACTACAACATTTATAGAACCACGAGGCCCTACTGCACGAGCGTCACAAGCGGAGCCTGGATCCAATCTGGTGGAACCTTTCGTTGCTATTGCCGTTTAATTTCTTAAAGGGGCACTGACACAAAAATTTTGAATCTTGCTTTTTGTTTGTTGCGATGAGTAGCTAGTGACCTACTTAATTTACTTCAGCGTGCCACGGTTGTTTAATTAGAGGCATTTTCAATGCGGCCAGTCGCAGTTTCGGTTTCAGCGGGTGCCGCGAAACGATGGATTTTGTGTGAACAAAGCTGACCACGTGACCGTCGGAGGGATATCACAGAGCAGAGCTGCCGTAGCACTCACGAATCCGCATCGCCGACAGTTTTTGCGAATGCCCCCATGTACTGATCTCGTGAGCCGCTAATTAAAAAGCGACCGTGGACGTGACGCAGGCGCTGCGAGTACAAATGCTACCGAGGCTAAAGAACGACGCGCAACGCTCGATACAGTGAGTGGCAAGACGCGCTCTGGGAGCAGCCGGCCGGTCTGCCTACAGGTCCACCTACAGATGTGCTCGGCTTAGCACTGCGGCGAATATTCAATTGCCGCTCTCGTACGCGGTGCAGATGACAATTTTTAATGCAACCCGCCATCACATCATTAACTTCTTTCTCATATGAGCTGCCATGGGTGGGACTTGGGTACAATTTCATGCAGCGGTAACAAGCTATCACTCGAGCTACCTGCGCCGGCCTGGGCCACTTCGCGGCCGTGGCCGCCGCCTGCAGAGCGACCGTGCCGCTCGCTCAGTGGGCTTGTCGTGTCTCCGGCACGTTTTCGCGTCCAATGTAAGCAAAAAGTAATAAAAACAGAGTGCCTGGAATCGCTGTAGAACTTTGGACACGGCCAGCTGCCCGATGAGCCGACGAAATCACGGCGCCTCCAGAGCCAACGATCGGGTCGTTCGTTCTCGAGAGCAGAAGCTCCGCCCTCCGATTGGAGCGGCGAGCCGGCGAAAAACGCCGGCAGAGCTGAAGCGGCAAACACAAACTCGTGACGTGTTTGGATGTTGTTTATTTACAAAATATCCAGTGGATGTCGATTGCGTGAGGTCCTCTGCTGGCTGCTCGGTTGCATTTCGCACACTTTAAAATTGATTTTCAATATGTTCTAGGCTGTATTCGCCGCTGTTATTTTGCAGAGGATGCATGTGTGTCCACACCAATCTATCTCCGAAGTTATCTCGCCTTCAAAATTTTGTGTCAGTACCCCTTTAAATGACGCCAGGAGGTAGCGCTGGCAACAGCAGGCGACAGTTTTCAGCCATTGATGTAGTATTTCATTTCCTATCGCGAAAACCAAGATTCCATGAATTTTTTTAATAAAGGAACACTGCATATATCACTTATGTACTGATTTGATGCCTTATATTTGCATAATGTGTTTTTGTTCAACAATGTTGACAAGTATGAACACTGGCACTGGACTTAGACGTTTAGATTTGGCGGTGAGTATACAGGAATATTGCGCAGTTGTTATTTCACTGTGGCCGGGTGACTGAATCGAATCACAGACAGACAGACAAACAGACAGACCAAAATTTCAGCGTTTTCGGTAGCCCAAAAAAGACTACCGTCTTTAAAAAGTTTCTCTTTATTTAGCATTTTTTTTTTGCCCTCTAATTTGCCAGGCCGCCATTTCGTTGCTCCGTTGCTCCATTTATCCTAAGTAGTTGCGGTAAGAAAAACTTCAGCGTTGCCATTTCTTAGTCAAAAACGTGGTCAGAACCGCTACAGAAAAATTAAAAATGGTTTGCAAACATGCAAAAGTGGCAGTCTAACCGAGAGGCGCAGAATGGGAGACGCAGGTAGCACCTTACCGCAAGAGCTGAACTTCAAATTTCCAACGGAACTGCCAGAATTTTGCCGTAAAGCAGTTCCTCGATTCCACCTTCTTCGAAACGGATGCTAGTGTTCCCAAGAGCACACACGTGTCGTCCTTTTAGACTTGTTACGATCGCCGAGTGAGCGACCCTTGGAACCAGACCGGAAAATCGACTGAGACACAGGTTAGACGACCTCTCCCTTGTATTACAGATGCAGGTCCACCAAGCGTGACGGTGGAAGACTGCTGGTTAAAGCCTTCTCTCGCGTCCATCCTACATGCGCATAGCCATCCCAACGACAAGCGGACTTCGGAATGCTCCTTCGACCAACGCTGATTGCAGAGAAAGGTTGGGAGAGCTCGGGTCATTGCCTATTGCAAATACAGTGATAAAGCGGTCTCCATAACAGCTTCGTACAATCCTCATTCTGTTACGGGCCACAATCCAAGGCAGCGGCAGGTGCAGGAGATGACCTCTGTTGCGGAGGAGAAGAAGAGGTCTTCCAGTTGTATACGCCTGGACAGCGGCGGAAGAGGCCCCAACTGCCCCAACTGCGTGATCCGGGCATCGCGCAATCAAACTAAAAGCGGGAGTAGGCTCTCGGCTCTCTCACCCGGGGGACACCGGATACACGGTACGCCCTTGGACAACTTCTGCTGCTGTTCGCCACAGAGAGGGAGATGGAGAGAAGGAGCTCGGACGTTCTTGCACCTGCTCTACTTGTTCCCTTGCTAAGCCTCTCCAAAGGCCCGGCCTGATACGTCCCTCGGAGCAGAAAGGCCCGGCGGTGGCTATTAGGCAGGCTGGTCGCTGCTGCTGGAGCTGAGAACCCCTCGAGACAGGTCCGCAGTGATTGCCACCGCCTCACGACGGCTCTCGTGCTCGCTTTGTCTCTCCTCATGAGTACCAGGATTCGGTGTTAGGGTTGCCCCTTTGTTTTCGCGTTGTTGGCGCTCCCTGTCTCGTTGCGTTCGTGGCGAAGTGTCACATCGTGGCCCGAGGCTTATCGGCGCACTCGATTGGAGGTGCGCAGACAATGAACGAGACGTGCAGGAATGCGGCGGCTGACCTGCTGTGGCGGAACACGTTTGTTGAGATCCGACGCGCCGTAGCCTCACTCTTAGCATTGGAGAGTAAAACTGGGAGGGTAGGGTGATGGGAACACGTGGAGGGAAGTTTAGGAAGACGAATGTGTTAAGAAAGTGCGGGAGTTTTTGTGGCCGTTTCATTCTTCGTTTGGCCGTTTCATTCTTCGAGACACAAGAAAGCGGAACGAAAAATATTCTGTTACCAGAGGATGGTGACCGTGGACGCGAAAATTGCGACATCGCTGGGGAATATGCAAGTTCGACTGTAGTTCCAGTTTTATGCAATTATGCGAAAGAGGGGTATGCAAAGAAGGCCATGTTTCCTTCCTTTTTCGCATAACAATATCGAAAGCCTTTCGGTCATATCTGCAGACAACCTTAAAAAAGTAGCGAGCTATTGGCCATGTAGCGTCGTCCTAACTTTCCATATTTCGCCACACAAACATTTCCGGAGGTATGCACCCTACTAGCATTCACAGTCACACAATTTACAGCAGAAATATACACGCTGGCCTAAAGCAAGCCTGAGAGAAAGAGTAAGCTAAAAAAAACACTTGTTTACCCATTCCAGATACAATAACGATGTACCTTTCATATTCAGTTAGGCCGTTTAGCGAATTTCTCAGGATTTCTCCGAATAGGTTTTTTGTCATCTAAAAATAGATGGCTCGAGAGAGGTGTAGGCTTATCATAACCCCCCCCCCCCCTTCCCCAAACCCATATATGGTGTTGCATCGTGCGGCGTTGCATTGTAACAACAAAATAAAGACCTATACAAATCCTAATCCACATCTGAGCACACAACAGCAAACGGTTATAAAAAAAAGACAGCCCGAGCTTCGATTAACAATACCTTAGCTACCTTCATCAACAGCACACAGTTTATACACGGGGTTTCAGCCATCGCGAACAGAGCAAACAACAACGCACTAAATGCTGTGCTCGATGAAGGCGTCGCTAATTGGTATGTACACTGAGACATCGCATGTTTATCTATGTCTACCGATACATTTATCGATAGCTTTCGTTGATCAATTTCATGAGCAGACCGATATCCGCGTTCGCGTCGCATTGCAAACAAGAGTCCTCTTCGTAATTGGTTCTCTCAATTCGGTTCCCTAATATGCTCATCGGCGTCCGAAGGGCACTACGTCTGCCTTCCTGGCGGTGATAGGTTCTGGCAAGAAGACCACAAACACCGGTTCTAGTACCTTTATTGTTTATTTATTTTCTCGTGCATACGGGCTAGCATCTCCCGCGGCAACCAACGTGCATCAACGACCCTCGGTCAACGATCGGAGCGACCTGCACTTGCACCGCCGATACAGGTTCTGCCCGAAGGGTTAATTAGTTAGGTGGCCGCGAGGAAGTGTTTGCGGCGCATTAAATCAGACGTCGGCGACTAATTATTTGTCGGTTAACGAATATGGCAGGGCCACGATGCACCATGCGCTTATGAACCACCGCGTCCTTCCATCACAACAGCCAAAAGAAACGTCGGTAATTTTTTTATTTGCGACGTTTTTGTACGCTGACAAGGTAACCAAGTTATCTGCTAAATGCGGCCTGCCCCGTCAGCAGCTTCCTGAGCATGCGGGTAAGGTAGGTGTCGGTGGCCAGATTAATGAATGCACAGCAAACGAAAATGAGGTATACGCCTGCGAGGTTGGCTGCCGGCAACTTTCTATACGTGCCGCCTTGTTCCTAGAAGGAAGTTTTTTTTGTGCATAAAATGTACTGAGGGTTTAGCTGCGTTGATGTTGCTTTATGACGCCGTGACGTGGTGCAAGTTTAGCGCTTTCCTCGTGCTAAATACGAAGCGTATCACTAAACAAAATCTCATTAAGTTTCTAGCTTAATCGGTGGCAAGGTCAAGCACCGCCACTTTTGTTCGGTTTGTTTCTCTGAAGGGACATTACTGCAATCATCTTTCGCTTTTTTCTTTTTTTTTTCTCAGAAGGTCGGACGGATAGCATATAAAGTAAAACTGATATGCTTGTAACTCTCTATAAGTGCACTATTCAATCGTTCAGAGCGTCACTTTGAGAATGTCTTACTCTGATGCAATGCATCATTGGCGCCGGAGAAATCCACGTATTCGAACGGAGCAAAAGAGCGAACGAATAAGCTTCTAGGAAGCCTTAGGTATCTCCCTAAACGCGAAAAGTGACCGCCGTCATCGCCGTCATAACGAATGGTGCCGTATTGGCCGCTGCCGTAAAGAGGAAATGAATGCATAAAAACACACATGTAGTTTCGTTTCAGATTTTGAACTCTGGTCTCCAGAGCGGGCGCCAAGTGCGTCACACCTGCGCTAACCCTGCACCGTGCAGAATGACAGGTGAACGTGACGGCAAGTGAGTACAACGGGTGCACACGGAGCAGTGCTTTGACTGTGGGGAGGCTGCAGCAGGAAGTGCGGCCTGCCTGCTTGTCGGTGTCGTTTTGCGCCACAGGATGATGAAACGAAAGCGAAGTAAGAGAAGCAAACACGATAGAGCGGTAAAGAATTATTTGTAATCGCTGGGATTTCGCCTTCAAAGCCGAAAGCAGACTTAAGTGCCCGAGGAATATTTTGTTTCCCAATTCAGAATGCAGGTACTTATTTGTTCGAAAATAACAGTCAACACGCAAATTTTAAGCGCAAAATAACAGTAATTTATTCTGTGAAATATCCGCGCAATAAGTGAACCCAATAAGCCTCAAAGTTACGAGTAGAAGGTGTTATAATTCCCTGTTGACAAAGAGGGAGCCTGTGAGAGCGTTAAGCTAGTCCCGCACAACTTTCAACCGTCACATAATATGTCTAAAAAATACAATACACGCATGCACTATTCACGAAATATTCCCATAGAAAAAGCCCTACACCACCCTACAAGGAAAGCTCAACTCAAGGAAGAAAACGGCCATTAAAATTTTTCCACCAAAGGAAACTTTTTAACCGATCACGAGGGGATGTAATCGCTCTCGAAAAGCAGTTTATACGCCAACTTATAAGCCGTACTTAAAAGCAACTCCACGTGGTAGCCCAACGTAAAAAAAGCGACGACGGGTCGAATTTCGATACCACGCTTTGATACCAAGCAAGATAAGAACAACAAACGATCCGGTAGAAATTATTTAGGCCTTTGCAGGCAAAAGGGAGAGGCAAGCGACCACGCTTGTGCAACGAGCCCGCCGTCAATATTCGCAATAGCCGTAATTTCTCGCCATTGTAAACGGATCCGCGTGCTTTCCTAAATCGACGAGCTCATCCTTCTAAATTAATGTCGGTACAAGGGTTTGGACGGCGCTGGGAGGGGCGGCGCTTTCACGACGGCCGTACGTCTTGACCGGATCCATCCGCGTGTATAATACCCCTGATGGGGTTTCCGTGGCGTCGAGACATGCGGATATTTTTAAAAGTTTGGGTTCCTTTTAATTTTTTTATATTTAGATGAATGTGCGCGCTTGATTCAATTTACTCTCAAGCAAAGCTTGGCCAGCGCGACGGAAACATTATGATGACAAGCGGCTCGGCGTTTCGCGGACGGCAGTGATTGAAACCCCTTTTGCTGCCCGCGAATGCTGCGCTACATTAAGACAACTATTAAGACGCGCGAGACTTAATGTGGCGCGTCCTGTCCCCTGAAGCTGCTTCTACGGCTTGGAGAGGGCGACATTTGTCAACTATATACTTAGATGGCAGAATTTTTGAATGAGTATGCGCCGCTGCATGGCGCAACAGCAAGCTTATTCGTTGTCACGCTTCCATTCCACCAACCCGGGTTCGAAACCCGGCGATTTTTAACAGCGGATCTGTTGTTGCTGGCCGTAATGTGTTTTGCGTCATCAAAAAATCGCGGGTCATAGTTACCCCTGCTATTTACGCGCACGTGAGCACGCGCCTCACGAGGAGCGCCCGGCGTCGTCCAGGCTTGCGCGTGGCGCTCGGAAAAAATACTACGAAAGCAGTTTGCGTACGTCCGCACCTCAAGTGGGGAGCCCAAACACAGCTTGCGCTACACACGCCCAGTTTGCGAGGCCGGTTCCCGCCCGTTCTATAGCGCGTGCTGACGCGTTCCACTTTGGGAGAAATGTGAAAGCCTGCGGAGAAAACGATCCGCGCCCGCGAGTCATTCATGAGGAAGGCGACGATATAGATGGATATGACGATAACTATAAATAGGCTGTGGTCCTCTGTTTTTGTTGGCGCAAATACGCAACGAGGCGTACTTGCGGCTGCATTGGCGGCAAATACTGAGCGGAAGTTCCTTACAATAGAATTATGGAATTACAAAACCTTCTTGCGTTCTTAAGAGCTCTAGTAAAAATCAACGGGAGCAATCTGCGGTCTGTACGCACACTTTAATCAGTCCCGCAGAAACATTCAGAATGACAGCAAAAATAAAACTTCGGCAAGAAACTGTCCCTTATATTCATATATGTGTTGGCCTTGTTTGTGATGGTCCCAGCAGTATGCGACGTATATATACACATGTTCTGTCTCGCAAGATACGTGGCGAAAGAAAAGTTAGTCTTGCTTATCTTGGTACTATCTAGTCTTGCCTATCTAGTCTTGGTACTCTCTAGAAGCAAGGCGAATTTCATGTCCCCCTACGTCACCTGGGTTCCCCCAGTGGTTCAATTCGACCAAAGCCGATTTTCGCCACTTCCTGCACTTATGTCCCAAATTCACTCCTTACCCCGCATTCTCACCCCCTACGAATGACGCAATAGACCTTCATCCCCCGTACTATCTCCACCCGCATGCCCTCGCACTTATTACGAAATCTCCTCCTCCGTCCTAATAGTCTAGCCTGCGTAGTCAAAAGCTTAGTCTTGCCTTACTGACTTCACTACTGACTGACTACTGACTGACTCACTGACACTGACTCATGCCCCCTACTCACCTCCCCACTCATCACTCAAAGCCATCACGCCACTCACTGCACCACGTCCCAACACTCACCCACTCACCACTCGTGCGCATCACCTCACCCGTCACTCACCCGCAACTCCACTCAACGAACCCACCCGCCAAATCACCGCGAGCAACACGCACCCACCGACACTACACGCCACGACACACGCACCCACACCACATCACCACCACACGCACACACACGCGCACACACACACGCACACGCCCCCACACCACGCACACACACGCGCATCACGCACACCACACGCACACACCGCGCACACCACACACACAGCACACACACGCACACACACGCACACACGCACACACGCCACGACGCACACACACCAGCCCACACGCGCACACACACACACGCACACGCACGCACACGCCGCACCCCGTCACACGCACCAACACACAGCACACCAGCACACACACCCACGCACACACCACGCCACACACACGCACCACACACGCACACACCGACACACAGCGCGCACCGCCCCCACCACCCACAACACGCGCACACGCACGCCACGCACCTTGCCAGAAAATCCAACCCACCTACCTCCTCGAGGTTCCTTAACATGCCGCCATCTCAAGTCACCACAGTGCATTTATCCCACCCCTCAACCCCTGCTTCTCCTCCTCCTCCTTTGCTTATGATGATGGCAATGTTAATAACGACGTAGATGATAACGGTGATGATAATGATGACTGCGATAGCTTCTTGCAATTTCCTCAAAAATGACAAAAAAGAGATGCAAAGTGGTTCATACTTACCTAAGCCTGCAAGACGCAGCCTTCCTACAACGAAAGAATTGTGAGACGAGGAGGGTCCAGGAAATTCTGCCCTGTTGGGCTCTGGTTACAGAGATAGGGAGATAACAGTCGCGATTGCAAGCAAGGCGAAGTAATTGGACGGTAGCACTCAGGCGATAGCGCGACGAAAAAAAAAAGCACTGCCTTCAAATACGGCTCCTGCTGGGTTTGATCGTTGCAATCTCAGTGCCCGCGGCCTTGTTACAGGATGAGCTGCTATATCGTATTTTATTCTTTGTAGGAATCGATCGATTCCCTGCTGATAACAAATGAGTCGCCCCCACTGGTTTCGGAGTATACGCGAAGTATACAGAAACAAGACCAATCCTCCAAGAACGCGGAACATCCACGCGCATCGCGGGGACGAATTAAATGTAAATTAGCCGCACGCGCCAGAAAGAGGCAAGAGGCGACATAGTTGCCTCGAATCCGAGTGTAAATTAAGGTGTAACGGCATTTGATGACTGCAATTACGCGCGAATCTTCGCGATCTCACAGCCCTGTCACCTAGACGGTGGTCCAGTTAACCGTACAAACAAGTGTCGGTTTTCTTTTCGTAGGACGCCCCGACAGCCCGCCGTCGAGGAAGAGTCGCCGTAAGGCTAGGGAGGCCTTGACGCTATCGAACGGTGCCATCGGCTCAATCATCTCGGCGTAACGAGTCGCGCTGGAAGTCAGGTCGTGATGAACGGTTTGTTTCGCCCCCGTCGTCCCGCGGTCTTGGAGACCGCGGCAAATTGTCTTCCCCTGGCTCGCAAGCAGCTGCCACTAACGAATATGACGGCTTGGATTGGCTTCTGTCGATATTTTTGCTTATCCTCCTACGGCGTACTTTTATTTTTGTACCTTTGCGGGTCTTCATCGTTGCTGCTGACCACTTTGCATGCGGTCGTTCGGTTGACCTTAATTTTACCCTTTTGGGAGTCGCCGCCCAGGTTCGACCTCATTTCGGTTGTTTGCGGTAACTAACTGCTGAAGACGATCAATCTTGGAGTCCTTTGCCACATTGGAAAAGATAAAACACTGGAGTCGAAATTAATTACCCAGGAAAACGCCGTCGGTTAGTTACCAACGCAACGAATTCATCATCCCTCATTCGAGGATGTGCTATAATATTAATAATAATAATATGTTATTAGGCCACCTTGTGGCTATATATATGAGCAAAAACATGACAACAACGTCATCAAATTGGCACAAATTGTGAGCTAGGTGAACACCACAGATTCTGTAGAGCCATAGAGAGAGAGAGAGAGAGAACGCCTTTAATGAAAGCTGAACAGGTCAGCCCACTGACGGTAGGCTTTGCTACTCCAGATGGGGGGAATACAGTGAGGTGACAGCGAAAACATAGAGAGAAAAAGAAAAGGAAAGAAAAGAAAGGGGAGTAGAGGAGAAATGCACACATATACAAATTGTACATGCTCAGAGAGTTCACAGAACCTCTTCTAGCCCTGTTTCCGCAAGAAAAGTAAGCAGTGTTTTTGTACCCAGCACTGCTTCCTCACGATTTCGCCAGGGTCCAAGGAAGTGTGAGAGTTTCAGAGGACGTCCGCGTCGTAGTCGCACAAGCGCTTTCGACGCTGTTGCCCGCTGACTGGCATATCGCGAGAGCCATAGTTAGTAATGGTGCTAGCCTTTTTGAAAACTCACCCCCGGTTGGTTACCCCTTCAGCTAAAACATTAAAAAATACACCACCATGATCTTACATTTCCTATAGGGGTTTGAAAACAGTTTCTAGGGCAAGCCACTAAACATTCGAACAGGCAACTCCGCATGCAACCTTGATATTTCAAAAAGCTTTCATCCGCACACTCCAGAAATAACTGACTGACGATTGCTTTTTTTAAAAGCAACACTTACTCCAAAGCCAGTACCCCGGTGCAACGTCCTCATTGCAATGGTGGTACAGTATAAGCATGCACATCATGCAGGTCTGTGAAGTCCCCGTGAGCTATAGTTAACAATGCCACTTGCGTTCTAATTTCGCGCGCAACACACTACAAGGAAATCTGGCTCTGTTTAGGAACTCAGCATAACGAGCCCTGTGGGGTGCACTTACGATTCTATTTTATTCTATTGCGTTCTATTTGTGAGACGCCCGTATAGGCTGAGTGAGGTATAAAAGTGTGCAACAGTAGGCAGACGCAGAATGAGCCCATTACTATGTCATGGAAACTGATCGATCAACGTTGAAGTTAATAAAATAAGGCTTTAATCCCCGTTCAACTTTTCTTAATGAGCTCTGAGGTTCAACTCACGTCCGCCGAATCAACCAAACTTGCCTTTTTAATATTCTGCATGTCCTCGACCGAAGATAGTTCCCGTGTTAACGACGCGACCAAATTTACAATGCCACCCCAGGGTAGGAGCGGCTGGAAGTTAATGGGAGAGGCCCTGGTGATGCAGTGGACCTAGTTAGGCTGTCGATGATGATGACCATGAGTATGCGATTATTAAAATGCAAATAGTGCACCACTAGCACAAGAAGCTAATCCAGTTCCGCCCAGTGTAAAATCTCCTGAAACAGCGAAGCTGTGAACTGCCTTTACGAAGATTTTGTTTAGCTTAGGCTTCTTCCTTGGGCGTAATGTTAAAGTCGTCTTAGAATTTAATTGCCATTTAATTTGTTTCTGGATATGCCCGGTAAAACAACAGTTACAGCTGTTTTATGTAACCATTCTCCCTCCGTAGATAACCATGTATTAACAGCAGAAAGTAATTCTGGAACATTTAGGGCTTCACTATGAACTAATGAATTATTACAAGTAAATAATGATAAAGTCGTGTTAGCGGCTAATTGTCATATAATTTATTTGGGGATTGTTTCAATAGCACAAGAGTTAGAGCCCTTTTTTGTAACCATGCTCCCTCCGTAGACCACCATGCTTCACTCTGCAACACGCAGTGTGGAAAAGCCAGCTTACACCAATCCCCTCAAGGTCCGTTTCACCTCCAATCTCAAGTGCCTAGCTAGAAAAACAGTTTTTAGTGGCAGTAAAGGCCGGCTGATATTAAAATATGAAGACACTTAGACCTTTCGCTTCTTTTTTGTTGTTAGGGCTTAGGCTGTCGGTGTCTCCTGTCGTCGTTGTCGTTTCATGTAGTCACGGTGCTAAAACTTCGGACACGCGTTTTCAAAGCCTCGTGCCAGAAAGCTTTGTGCTTCAAAGACACGAGACTTTTACAGCAAAGCTGTATACCTCTACCCCCAAACGGTTTCATCTCTGCGGGCAAAACCCCCAAGGCGCCAAGAATACAGTAATACACTCCATGCTTCGCCCATCCCCAGGTTTTACGCCAGTGGAGATGGCCCGGTTTTTTTTTTTTTTTTTTTGCTCGGCGGAGAAACCTGCTCCCCCGAGAGCGTGACGCGATACCGCGAGAAGTTGAGTGATCTCTTTTAATTTATATAAGATTTCCTACAAGTTCGAACCTGTAAACAAGAATTCAGAAATCTCGGTGTTGGGAAACAATGGGGTACAATAACTCCGGGAAGGGTTACAGACGATCATTGAGATCCCTTGCATGACGGGACCGACCCCACACTCCCCTATTAAAAAAAACTCTATTTCTGCCGTTGAAACGTGAGCGAGGAATCCGCAAAACCGCTTCCGAGTACGCAAAGATGTCACACACCTCAACAAAGTTTAAGGAAGCAACAAACGTCCACCCAAGCAAGCCTACTTTTATGCAGCTGCCAGAAGCACAAACTTCTCTTGGTTATTGGAAACTTTAACGGCTCTTCTTAACTTGATTAGGACCATGTCTGCGACAAAATTGTATAAAATGTGAACTAAGGCAATGAACATGGCCTTTCACTTTATTTGAGTCGCCAAGCTATCAATTCCTATATGTTCTTTTAGATGAAGTTTTGGTTTACACACGCACAGGGCACCAACAGCAACGGGAATGATTCGCCGCCGAAGGTGATGCAGGTATCGGTTAGCTTTCTGCTGCTGACGCTCCGGTTGTGCTGAGCGAGGGGCGTCGCGAACGGAACGGACAGTCAAAAAATCCGTGAGCGAGTGTGTGAGGCACGGCGTTTTTTTCTCTATCTATTTTGGGGGGTGCGACAGGCCCCAAGCACGCGCTAAGCAGCACCACAAGTTGAAAAGAAACATCCCCCCGCGAGGGGCACGATCAAATGCAGAGCATTTCCGCGGGGGGCGCGCCTGCAAGTCGTATGGATTACGTATTGGTTGTTGTTGTAATTGTTGTCTTCCAGCGTAGACATTGTCGATGAAGTCGATGGTGAAACGTGAAACGTGCCGTGAACCCCCTGCCGCGGCTATGACGCAACGTGGCGCGGCTATGACGCAACACAATCCAACACAATCCACTTTAATCCAATCCAATCCAACCAAGCCAAGCCAATCCAAGCCAATCCAATCGAATTCAATCCAATGCCCCTCGCGAGAGAGTGTTATAGCGCCGAAATCGCGCCACGACACGAACGCGTGATGTTGACCTCACGATCACGCCACAGATGTTAGCGACCGGAGCGCGCGCGAACGACATAGTATGTGGTTTAAGCGCGAACCGACCGCGGCGAGAGAGCGCGATGCGAGCGCCCCCACCTGTTCTTGCGCGCGAACCGTCTGTTGCTCAGCGCGAACCCAACGCGGTGAGAGAGGGTGCTGCGCACGTCCCCACCTGTTGTGCGCCCGAACCAAACGCGGCGAGAGAGGGTGTTGCGAGTGGAGAGAAGGCGAGGAGGACGCGGGGGAGAGGGCGCACCTGTGGCCGACGGTTGAATGAGTCAAGGATATAACGCGCGTTCGTAAGCTTCCATTCTGTGTCGGCTTTGTGGCGCAGTGGGTAGAGCACCGAAACCGGGCGCCTGATAGTATTTTTTTATATAGAAGGGAGGGGTGCGGGGACTACGGACGTCAACGCGGGTGGCATCGTGAGTTACTGAAATGCTCTGCATTTAAAAATGGCGAAGTTTCCTCTAAGTCGCGCAAGGCTTGAACCATAGCGGAGGTGGAGGAGTTCTTTCTTTGTAAGCACTGAACGACACACAACCACGCACCGCACTCAGTTTGAAATTGCTTATTTACATGTTTCTTCGTCGCTTTTCACTATGATAGTAGAAGTAGTTGTCGTCATATCCATCCAGTAGTAGTCGTCGCATGCATGACTGGCGGGCCCAGATCGTTTTGTCCACAGACTTTCACATTTCTCCCAAAGCAGAATGCGTCAGCACGTGCTGGAACCGCCGGCAATCGGCTTCGCCCAACTGGGCGTCTGTAGCGCGAGCTGTCTTGCCACCATAAGCAGGTAGTTCATTGTACGAACTCTTGCAAGCTGGAAGGCCTCCTGCGCACGTTGTAGGCAGGGCAGGATTACCAGTGCTGAGAGCCCGGTTAACAAAAACAAGGAAGGCCCCTACAACCCCCCCCCCTTCCCCTTAACCTTGAGGCGCAGATGCACGTGAACAGTTTTCTTGGTATTTTTTGTGAGTGCCACGCGCAAGCCTGGACGACGCCGGGCGCTCCTCGTGAGGCGCGTGCTCACGTGCGCGCTATACGGCAGGAGTTACTATGAACCAAGGTTTTCTGATGACGCCGCACACATTGCGGCCAGAAACAACAGCGCCGCTGTTAAAAATACCACCACTTTAAACACACCCCAAGTTCCGGTAGGCATATACTCGAGACCCCTGACCTTCACCGAAGATACTGCATCAAATGCGCTACGTCGGGTACAGCTGAACACGTCATCTGGACGCGCTCAATAATCAGCAACTTCAAGACCCCATTACACTTTCTCTGAGACGACTCAGGTCTACACAGTACCGAGAATGGCTTGACTCCACAGGTGACACTCCACGCTAGGCGAAGGAGAAACTTCGTTTCTTCGTCGCCTTTGTTCTTTATCCAGACGGGCCGAACCACATCGTCTCGGAACCTTACGTTTACGTCGCCCTGTCCTCTGTCCCTTCCCAGACGGTTTCAGCCTCATGGCATGAGCCGATAAACAAATGGAAACAAACGTTTCAAACGAACAAACAAGGACAACAAACAAACAAACAAACCAAAATGGTAAATAACATGGCCATCTAATGCATGTGGTGGTTTGTTTAGGCGCAGCTGTCGTTGTAATGACTTCTTGTTGGAACAACTTGGTTCCAGCGACAACAAAGTTGTTCAACAAAACAACCAATAACTCGATCCAGTAATATATAATAGCCTGCTTATTATTCCGAAGAATTTTTTTATGTCGACTCCAAACCAGACCAAGTACCGGAACTTTACGTTCGTCCCGGAAGGTGGCCCCGGCGTCGACCCTGTTAGCTCAGCGCAAAACGTGAAGGCGAGATGTTCCCAAATCTCACCGAGGCCTCTATGTTCCCTCCTCTTTCTGTCCATGCGTGGTAGTCACTAGAGAGCAGTAGTGAGCAATCACTGGCAATATGTGTTCAGCCCGTCTTGCACGGCACGTTCCCACTCACTCATACTCGGGCTGCGTAACCACGCGAAATAATTCAGTGAGCGGACATGTATACACCGCTATTGAAGCTACGCTACGCGGCCTCATAAATACGCATCACGAAGGAGGGACTACAACGTGCCTACAAATTAGTATATGGAGCACAACGTGCTCTCGTAGCGTCATGCTTCAATTGCGACGGCTAGATTTCCATGAACGTGTTTAACGTATTCCGCGAGACGCGCCGTTGCCCTACTTGCCTTTACCTGGCCGCCCTTCTGACAAGCCAAGCCTTCGGCCACAGAGGCGGAGTTTCGATGAGCAGCATGCAAAGTGAAAAATTTGTCTCTCGCTTCGGGCGGTTTCTGAAAGGGTTTCGATAACACCAAGTGGGTCGAGTTCTGCTCCAGGGCGATGCGCAGGTGAATGTGTCAGGCATTTCCTGCTTTTAGGGCATAGTCGCCACCGTTTGTGAATAAACACAAAAAATAGTATTCGTTCGCGGAAGTAGATGCAAGGCCTTCCTCCGGAGCACGCGTTGTATACGCCCTTACCACTTTCCTATGGAAGCCTTGCATTTCGCCAGCAACGTTTGTTCGATGCCGCGCTTCCTTCCGCAAAGCGACTGCATCTATTTCGACGTCCCTTTCCTTTTGTTTGTATCCGCTAATTTACAGTAGATTGAAACACACTTCACCGCACCGACCTGCATTACGAAACAGACAACGACGCACAAAACACATCTGCAGCACTACGCAACCTAACACGACAGCACACGGGCTGAACATTACTGCCCCAGAGTACGTCACGCGACACTGTGCACTACGCGTGCGCTTCCTGCGTGACTGTCGAGGTTGACTGCTTTAGTAAACCCTCCTTATATCGAAGAACTCGGGGTGAGAATCCGACAACTTCAATGAAAGCGGGAATTAAAATAAAGCCATTTCGTTATTACAAGGGTTGTCCTTATGACGAACGAAGTTTATCGTGACAACGAAATATTTGCGTTCGAATTTTAACATTAATTGAAGTTTTTCACAGTCCCCACAACAGTGCATGAAAAGCGAATCGTCCCCCTTTCAAGACTTACTGATTATTGCAAATTCACTATCCTGTCCAGAGGACCTCGATATAACACGTATATGTATAATACGCAACTTAAAACCCCATGCATACCCGCTGCGACCCATGCGCTTTAGCTGTTTTGGCCCCCAAAACTGCCTCTTGTCGTTACTGTTGTCAATGTCCGTCGCCGGACAGCGCATGCACGTGCTGCTTCAGTTTAACACATTCCTCCCCGTCGGTTCTGTCGCACGCGTCGCAGAAGCTCGCCTCCTCGGTGCGTGACTCTTTTGACCGTCGCCTGCGCTGCCGCGGGCGTCGGACGCGACAGACGCCGGGGCCACCGAGGCGGTAGCCCAGCTAGCGTCGGCAACGCTACACGCTCCCGTGTGGCATCCGTGGCGACCCTTAGGTCTCCACTTCGGCAGCCCCATTTTTCACGTGAACCGGTTACGTCTTTAGAGAGCGAGGTTCCCCCAGTGTATGCGGTGGATGTCGAAGGGCGCACACGACGTCTCGGAGGTCACCGAAGCGTGCTTCCTCGTTTCTATTACCGCGGTTTGCGGAAGCTCGCGTCGCTCGATGCACTCTGGGTGTTCGACACTACAGCAATATATCTTTGCAGCGGTTTTTAGCAAAGGAGAGCGTAAAAACGGGAAATAAATGCGATATCTGATAAGTTATGCAGAACACGCGCTTCCGCTCTCCGGGAGAGCATTAATCACGTTTGAACCGAATAAATGAGCTCTGGTTGCGGCATGGTTTACTCAGATGTATGCTCCCCGTACATGAAGTGGTGTTTTTGTTATCTTACGTGGTGTTTTATGATTAGTAATGGGAAGAAATTAGGAAGAGAGGGCCAGAATCTGGTCTGATATCTACACAATCTAACGTCATTTGCCGTCCCGTTATATTAAAACACAGAGAGAGAAAGGGGGAGAGAGAACGTGACCAGCCGTTCCGTAATCCCAAAACACGCAAGCGCACGCGTGCCAGGGAGGAAATGAAGGAATGGGAACATGCATCGCCAATGTAGAACACGCTTAACATCGTGCATTGGTATGGGATGTAAAAGAGAGGTAACGCGGGCGAGTTAGTGCGTATTGCTTACACCGAAGAAAGAGCGCAAAGAAAGGCTAAGGAAGACTAGTTACACGTAGCGCTGACCGCCAACTAAAGGTTTCATTCAGAAGAAAGGGGTTTTGTACACGTGTATACGTGTTCAAAACCCTTGGTGATCTTGTACACCCGTATAAAAATCTTGTACACGTGTATAAAACCCCTTTTGTTCTGAAAAACGTTTAGTTGGCCGTCAGCGCTGCGTCTGTCTAGTATTTCTTAGTCTGTCTTTTCCGCTGTTTCTATCGTTTAAGCAATTGGTATTAGCTCTGTTCCAAAGCCATCGCGACTATCACGCTAGAATATTTACCGCCCAATATATGCCACTATTTTCAAGTTAAGGACAGACCCACTCTAACTCTAAGTATAACATGCTTAAAGCTGATCAAATCTATTACTTCAAACTCTTACAACACATTCGTAAAAACCGACTACATAATAAACTAACCGCGAAACCTAGCACATACCCAATACGCAAGCCCTTAATTCCACCACCTAAAATTCGCACTAATTACGGTAAACAGACTATTCCTTATCAAGCTACAAAAATATTAAATAGCAGTGATATGAAAATAAATTTCCTAAGACCATTTGCCCCATTCAAAAACGAATGCAGGAAATGTCTAGTCCGTAATGGTACATCATTCTCTACACTTTGAAGTGTTGTTTCTTGTGAAATATTGTTTCTTTAATATTTTTGAACCCCAAGAACGTTGCATTGTATGTTTGAATATGCAAATTATATTTATGATATACTACTCATGCTGTAAACAAATTCACTGGCCCATTGTTAGAAATACATGTCTATTCCCTTCTGTACACTGTACGCCCCATTAACTTTTTGTGAGAGATATGCTTACTTAATGTTTGTTATTATATGTTACATGGATGGAAACACCCCTGAAACGCTTCATCTATGCACGTGGATATATTGTAGTGGTATTGGGCTTCATATTTTTTATACATGAACCTGTGTTATGTGTTTTACTCTTTCGTTACGTTGCATTTCTGTTGTTATGATTCCTATCTCGTTTTGCTGAGAGCCAGCTGTTTGAATCTAGATCCTTTGTGTGAAACTGTGAAACCTGTAAGGGGGCCGGGGCCCCGTCAGGCGATGCCTAGCCTATAGTCTCCGCTCGCTCTTAGAGGTGTCTAAGAAAAATAAATAAATAAAAAAAGGGAGTCAGCGTTCCACCCGACGCTGTGGCTCAGTGGCTAAGGCGTTGTGCTGCTGAGCACAAGGACGCGGGTTCGATTCCCAGCCGCGGCGGCCGCTTTTCCGATGGAGGCGAAAATAAAAAACACCAGTGGTTTGGAGATTTCGGCTCACGTTAAAGAACCCCAGGCGGTAAAAATTAATCCGGAGCCCTCCACTACGGCTCGCCTCATCACCTGTGTAGCGTCGGCGCGTTAAAACCTCATAATCAATCAATTATCATTCAGAATTAAACAAGAAAGGGAAAGTGTTTCATGAGAACGATAAAAAAATTCCACTTCGGCTGCCAAAGTATTCTGTGCGGAACAATGCTCGATCAATTCGCCGCGCATTAAACGCATATCGCCAACCTGCACACAAACCCTTTTACTTAAACGCAGTGCGAGAAACAGGTTTACGTTCTATAGGAGGCTACAAACGCCGCTTCGCTCCTACATCAAAGAAACTCATCCGCAAGCCGCACACGTGCCCGCATATCCGACACCTCCCTGGCGCTAAATTGAAAAGCGTTCGTGTGAAAGCCATCGCGATGTTCGATGAAACAACAGTCCTTCTTCGCACGTTTCCCACGAAGTGCGGTTCCGTTAGCGGCGACGCTCAGCTACATCCCTTCATGCACAAGACACCACTACAAAATAAAAACGAAGAATGAAAGCGAACCGGCAGGTTATAACGGGATGCGTAGCCTCCAATCAACGACCGTTGGGCCAAACCGAAAGTGGCGGTTTGCAGCGGCACAAGTCGGCGATCCCCCGGGGGTATCGAATGGTCGAGCGTGCAATTAATGAACTACCGCGCACGGCGGCTCGGGTCGACGCGGCGTGCACAGAGAACACGGTGGCGATGACTGCGGACGGGGCTTGGTCGTGCCGAATGCTTCCTGCCTGCGCATCGTTGGGTGTGGCGGTGAGCGCGCAGAGGTGCATACAGAGCGGACTGGGCCCCTTCTTATTCGCCGCCCTGATGCCACGCGGCGCAGTGCGGAGATTACAGCCCTTCTTTTCTGACTGCGTGTGTACCTTCTTTTGCGGCTGTGCACTGCCGAAACCGGAAGAAGAGTAGCAGCGGTGAACTGTCCATTGCGCAACTCCCCAGTCCATTCTCCGCCTCCTCATCCCTCACAAATGTATCGTTAGCGCCTGCGAGAGCGGTACTTTTGTAGGCTTGGGGTATGTTATGCCTCTTGGATCGACACTCGAAAACTCTGCACCAAAGATGTCCTTCGTGTTATAGCCCCTCAAAAATAGATCTAAAATAGATAAGGTGCTAAACAGATTCAGATTTTGAATATCTGTTCATTATCCGGCTGAACAACTCAGAGGAAACGGCTCATATTTTCGGAAGCAGTCGATTTCTTACACAAGTTATGGGCACGTAATACCCTTCGAGGGCACGTATTCTACTGCTGAGTGTAATTCAAAGAGGTGGAGAGAAACTTCAATCAACTTACTTCGGTACTCTGTGTTTTTTTCACCAGCTGTCCAAAAAAGTTCACTTCTTCTGTTGCTCCGGCATTGTACTACTGCGCGAACGGTAAAGTAGTTCCTCTTCCCGTCGCGGAGAGGATTACTCGCTCATAAGCACCCAACTTACACGAATTTCGGTGCCGTTGAAACGGTCCTAAAGTGTCCAACCTAAGTATAGGCTATAGATAGAGTGACTGAAAGCTCAGATGTATCCTACATGCATTAAGCACGTACTTTAAAAGCGTTTTGTACCGTGACAGCTGCTAAGAGAAGACTATCGGAGTTTCGCGCAACTCGTTATGCGTGCCAAAAACAATTACAACGATAACGCCTGTAAAGGTTGGTTCACTGCAAGCAGATTCCTTGTTAGGGAAAGCCAACTTCAAACAAAAATTATAGTTCTCAAAAGCTTGCATTTCAGCGAGCAAGTCCATCGGTGTTACTGTTCGTGGACATAAGACTAAGAGTACACATATTACTATCTAAATTGGCAAAGAAGTTGAATGCGAATAAATAGAAAGTTCGAAAAACCATGTCCGACGCATAACAGAGGTCTCAGTGTTAAAAAGTATGAAAAAAAAAATCATTGTCAGTTTTCAACTACCGCTGGCGTTCTCTCACGAATACAGCAGCGATTGCTTATCTTTTGTAGCGTGAGCTTCACTGGCCGAGATTGAGCAGTTTCGCGTGGCTCCTGGAGAGCCATGCTGCGCATGCGCGAGGAGCAGTGCCGCCTCACGGGCACAGCTGGCGCACCGGAGCCGCCGCCACCGCGACTAGATTATATTGGTTTGGATTGAATTGGAAATCGTTTTAGCAGCAGTAAGCATGATAATAAGCTAATCCTAGATAAAGCGGAAACCTAAGAATAACAGCTGAACCTTAGCTCACGCTACGTATATCCTGGCATAGCCGAGCTAAGCCACTGCTACATTTTTTTTTTCTTCACAATGACGCCATAGCACTTTTTTTTTACACGACGGGCTCGGTTGTGTCGTTAGTCAAACGCAGCGAACGAATTTCGCCCTCACTGTATATAGTTAAAATACACAATGGATGCCTGTTTAGGCGCAAACGTGTCATATATGCACATCTAAAAACGTCTCATGAGTAGCACAAAGTCGCACAGTCCACGCAGACGGTGCTTTGGGTATCATATGAAGCTTCAAGAAGACAAAGCTCTCTACACAGAGCTGGATCTTAACGCTGTGATAAGAATGTAGGGCGAACGACAATATTACTGCCCTCCCAATTTATTCTCAGTATCTCGCTCGCGTCGTTCATGTTTCCCGCTTTTTTTCGGCAACTCGGACACTGCAGTGCGGCTCACCGGCGACGCCTGCAATAAAACACAAGGGCCCCTCTGTGCCGGGTGGCATCGCACAATCGCGTCGGCACGCGCCCTCCAGCCGACCGGCGGCCTCCTCGTCTGGCCACACTCTCATCGGCATCGAGCTCGACAGGCACTGCGAAAAATGCTCCCATTGTGAGGGGCGCATGCCGACGATTTTCGCGCTCGTCGCTCTCAGGGCGGGCATGCGTTTATACTGTCACTGAATGTTGAGGTTCGCTACGTGTAAGCAATTAGTTTAATGCCATAATTAGGCTTAAATCACAGCACTAATTGCGATGCCGGTACCGAGCGACACACACACACACACGAGTTTCCTCTTCTTTCACTCCCATGCGCCAGAACACGCAGCATCTGGCTTTCGTACTATGGTGGATTGACGGCATTGATAGTCGTCACTGTAGAGCTCCTTTCTAAGCTGTCACTGAATCGATGGGCCGTGGCAATATATAGGAGGGCACGTACGTGTTCAAGGCGCGTGAGGGACCCCCGGGCATTCACGGCGAGGTGATGGCCGCGGCGGAAAGTGATGGTTCGTCCTGAAGCGTCGTCGTGGATCTGTCCGTCCGCGTTATGGATGTGCATTGGCGAGCCGCCGTGTCAACGACCGCCCGCGCGAGCTGTGCCGAGGGCTGTGGATGTGTGCGTGCGTACCTCCCGCTTCACACCCTCGTGGTTTCGCCTTGTAATATGCGCAAGCGCCACGCACATTTGCCATTATAATGTGCCATGCGAATACTTGGACGATCGAGATTAGTCGTTCCCTTTAGTAGGTAGCTTTTCTTTTGCCAACGTTGACAGGTGGCTGTTACCTTTTTGTAGTGCTCAAAATTTTCTGAATATTTTCACTGTATTTGTATGGTAGCTCTACTCGCGGATGTGCGTGAGACATATGCATGGCCGTGGGTTGAGATGGGGTGCAAAGGATGCCTGGGACAGCCGGAAGTCACGAAGTTAAACCATATAAGTGTTATAAGTTTTGGTCTATCCTTTAAGCGCCCTAATTATACCCGTCTGTCTGTCTGTCTGTCTGCTGTCTGTCTGTCTGTCTGTCTGTCTGTCTGTCTGTCTGTCTGTCTGTCTGTCTGTCTGTCTGTCTGTCTGTCTGTGTGCGCACGTGCGGGTCTAAAAATTTTTTCGTGTACTGATTTACAAGTTCACATTACAAGGTTAAGTTCCAAGTAACCGCCGGGAAACTTCCCGCAACTTGCGGAGCCGCGTTATGCCTAACCTCTCAATCCCGTAAGCTCAATTCCACAAGCGCGGTAGCACAACTTTCGTCGTCTCCATAACGCGGATGCCACAGCGTTCACAATCCGGCCGTGGTCTTACCGTGCACGGCGCCCCGTGGTTTCTTACCGAACTCGGCCGTAAAGAATGCAATGGCCGCGTTCAGAGCCGCATTGCACGACTTCGCGTACAGCCGTATTCGTTCTCGGGGATCGTGACCGGCGACTGTTTCTTGAAACCGAGACGCGCGCACTGCTTCCGGCGTCACGTCATCGTGCCGTGTGGATGAGGCGGAAGTGATGCGCGTCTCCATGCACGCGTTCTAAGAAAAAGGAAACGGCAGATTGCACTGTAAAACTCCCACCTCCCCTCGCGGGAACCCCTGTGAAGATGCACATTACGGTACGTTGAAAGCTAACCGGGGAAACTGCCCCCTTGCGGAGCCGCGTAGCGCCAAGCAACCCGTAATATAGCCGCAAAGGTGAGGGACGCGCTGTCGTGCGTCTCCCATACGCAACACAATCCAACACGTATCCACTTTAATCCAGTCCGTGGTCTTACCGTGCAGGCCACCGTGTTCTTACCAATCGCCAAAGAATGCACGCCGCGTTCAGAGCCGATTGCACGCTTCGGACAGCGACGTTTCGGGGATCGTGACCGGCGACTGTTTCTTCGAACGCGAGACGCGCCACTGCTGCCGCGTCAGGTGACGGGGAGAGGGCGGAAGTGATGCCGACTTCGCATGCAGTTCAAGAAAAGGAAGAGATAGTCGCATCTAAAACGAGCAGGCGGAAGAAGGACCTGTTTTCAATGCAGCTAAGAAGCGCTCCGCACGTTGTCGACCGATATACGAAATGGCAGTGGAGGTTTAAATTGGATGCCTACGACGAGGGAATTGGGGGATTGGAACTGTTCGGCAATAGATATCGGTTTCTAGTAGCAGGCTCCGCTGGCAGTGCTCTCATTTGTTGACTGGCTGCACTCCCGACGTAGTTGGGTGCGCAGAGCCCAGGTGGCAAACGACAGGTGTGATTTCGGACAAAATGCTCTTTTTTTTATTTCCACGATGTGTCACTGTTTGCTAATAAAAAATGCTGAAACTTCCAATTGACAGTCGTCCGATAAATGGGTAAACCGCTCTGATTAGATAATCAACGATGCGCTTTTAAAGTGGGCTTCACTAGTGCGCCAGGCTTTACGCGCTCACCGATGATATCCCATTGCGCTGGTGGGAAATTCCAATGCGGGCGTCTTACGGCCCGATGTGACCTGACTGCTGTCCTCGCTGGTCTAGCGGTTTGGGTTGGTGTTACAGGGACCGTAAGATGCCTACGACGCCATAGGGAAACGGACAGCTTCATGTTTGTCCACTAAAATAAAACTCAAGACCTTCCAAGCTTTGTTCAACTAATTAGCTAGGAAGTATGCTGAATCGCAAATTACAAACAAATGTGTTCTGCTTCGTGCACTCCTTGGACTACTTAGCTTCGCTGGTCTTCACAGAGTGGACGGCCATTTTTTTTTTTTTCCACTGTTGTGTTACATGCAAAATCACTCGAGCCAGGCCTCAAAAATATTTCGCATAAAAAAATGTCATAAAAAGTACCTTTTGGGAGGGTTAGTGTTAGTTCGGTCCTTCCAGCTGTAACTCCAAATAACCTTCACAGTTCTTTCTTAAATCCGTAAGCATCTCCGTGTCGGCCAGAGAGGACACTCGTGCGTCCGTCTGTAATGCTTGAAGTGTCACACTTTTGCCGCATTAGAAATTCATTAGTAAGATGCCCAGGAGCCTTCATATTGTTACGGAGAAAATGTTATATTACAGATACAGCTATTTACAATTGTCCCACGGACCGCAAAAATATTGTCACACGCCTATGAATCCTGACGAAGCGAACGTATGCAATATTTTCATATAAGAACGCTTCTGTTGCAAAAAAGAAAAAAGCGGCTCCCGGAAATTCATGTTTGTGAAGTAGCGAAGCCGACTTACGGGGGTTTGATGTATATCGTTTCGCAGAAATACATGGGGTCTTCGTACGGCGCTATTTAATAATAATTATTGACGTCTCTCTACCTTACAATATGCATAACCCATGCATTGCAGAGCATAGAAGGTACACACACTGCGAGGAACCACCGTGGGTTCGAGCCAACTGAGGACGCTCACGATACTCAAACGCCCCCGCGCCAACTCAACCCCGCCTCTACTGGGCAGGTGGAGTAGGGGGCGACAAAGGAATATGCCAAGGGTACCGAGAGAAGACATTTATTTTACGCCAACCTCCCAGTTACATGATTTACAGTACAGGGACGTAGTACCCTTTTGGTGAAAGGGGAAAGGCGCACCGCTCAAGTCTGCGCGACGTAGCTGCGTAGAGCCAGTGGGCTCTTCGGACAGGGCAAAATCCGTGGCGCGGCGCACCGTTGTGCGCGCGCATCACCGTGCTGGCCAGATCGGCTCGCAGCGGCGAGGGAGACGCGGTCCGCTCCCTCACAGGCGCGTACCGCAAGGAGTGACCGTCAAGTGTTAAGTACGGCAAAGCATTGAAGAACTCTGGTACGGCCTACAAGTAAGCGTCGGGTCGGAGCAACAGGAGCACCCTAAGGCATGAGCCAGCAGCCAGAGGCGCTGGCGGGCTTTTGCCGGCGCGACGGAGTTGCAGCCGGACGGTAAAGAAAGCGTCACATACCTTCGGCCAACGCCTTCGGTGCCCTGGAAGCGTCCCTCCAACAGCCTCTCGCGCAGGGCGCGCGTCCCGCGTCCTGGCGAGGGGGAGTTCGGTCGCCGTTCAAACTAGCCAATGAGGTGAGGTTAATCGCAAACCAGGGCGGAGCGGCCATCGAGCTGACAGTTTTTTATCACGGAACGGCCGCTAGCGCCTTCACCTCGTCAGGAATTTGAAACCTTTCGCTCGGCCCTACGCGGTGGCGCCGAGGCGAGCTGGCCCTTCGAGAAGAGAGGGGGGAAATTGCCAACTGACGGCACCAAACTAGCGCTCGCGCAATGGCAACGGACGCCAAGATCCCCACATTCTTGAGGGCTTTATACTTTTATATCACACCAGTTCATATTGCCCCTAAAGAAATGTTCTCAGTTCAGTTTCAGTTTATAAGTGTTTTAATATTACAGGCGGGGGTCCAAAGTTTAAAACTGTAACGGGAACCTCGATGAATAATGGGAAACAATAAATTAGGTCAGGCAAATAAGTAACACGTAATACGAGTGAATGGCCATCTGATATACAGTTTCTTGGGATCAGTAATCAATATATGCTAAGGGGCGCAACAGGCAACCAAAAGCAATGCAAAGAAAAAAGGAAAAAAGCAAGAAAAGAAAAGAGGAAAATAATAAATGCTAGTTAAGCGCAGACATTGTCAATCAGTATACAAGTATGTAGATATATAACCCGAAAAATACAAACACAGGCAGCTAGTCATTAACAGAAAACATTTAAGCGACTTTTTGAAAGGTGGCAGTGTAGATATCGATTTTATAGGAACAGGCAGGTCATTCCATAAAGAAAGTGTCGCGAAAGCAGAGGTCATATTTCTATCACTTGTGCGTGATGCATGTAACAAAAAATTAATGCTGTTTGCAAATCTGCTCACATTGTTGTTTCGTTAAAAATGGGGATCATTAAAATCAAACAGTATGCTTGTGCATTTTACAACTGAAACAACAAAACGACAATGTTATAAAAAAAAACCTTCCGAACAGGTAGGATTTTATTGTCATGTAGTAGATTGCTTCCATTGGAGTAAGGTAAGCAATTTTTACAATACGGGTCCCCAGATTTGGTATTCTCTGATAGATGACAGTCATATGTGTTTCCCCAAACAGCAATACTCCACCTGATATGAGAACGAATGAAGGCAAAATACAGAGGAAGGAGGACATTTAGAAGAAAAACTTGACGAGCTTATATTAGAAACCGAATTCTGAAGGCCGTGTTATCTGAAAACGGGAGACGACCTTTCACACGCAGCAATCCTTGCTCCCCAAGAAAAGGTTGAAACTGTGCGATAGAAAGCAGCGAAAGATGCACCGAAGCCACCCGTGCCCCAAAGCCCCCCAAAGTCTTTCTAAAGTCAAAGCGTTGGGCACAATTTTGAAGGTGACTTCAGGGGTACCCGATGTATACTTCCTTGTAAGAATGCATGGGGTCTCATGAGGATCGTTATTAAAAGACGCTAGAGCATTTGCACTTTGATATGAAACTCGTTATAAATGCCCATGAAATGTGCCTTCCTAGCAACGCAGTCCTGTGTAACCTTGAAGTAGACTTTAGAGGGACTCGGTTAATAGCAGAGGGGTTTCCGAAAATTATCCGACAATTACACTACGGAGTTCCTGCATACTTTTAAAGACGACAGCCTTTCTTGGGCTACTTGAACGCGAAAATTTTGGTCTGGCTGTTTGTCTGTCTGTAACGCGATTCAGCCACCCGGCCAAAGTGAAACATGGGCTGCACAATAGGTTTATATGCCCGCAGCCAAATCTAAACGTCTAAATCCGGTGGAATGTTCGCACTTGTCAACACTGTTGAACAAGAACAAAACATTACGCGAATATGAGACAGAAAATCAGTACATACAGTACATAAGTGATATTTCCAGTGTTACTTCATAACAAATTCATGCATGCTTGATTAAAATAAAATACTGCATCCTACTGCATTAAAACAATTCACTCCATCGCCTGCAGTCGTCCGCGCCACTATAGGTTCTAGCGGCATACTGAGAAATCAAACGGAAACAGTTACGAAAGGTTCCACTAGATAGGTTTCACGTTCCGCTTGGAACGCACGTGGAGTAGGGCAACGTGGTTCTATAAACGTTGAAGTAGGGTGCCTCGATTCACGTGCGTCTAGGCCATGGGGCAGCGCTGGCATCGAGACACCCGGCATGGAGCAGTGGAACGCGGTAAATTTAAATTGACTTGAGATAACCTCTACCGTGTTTACCATCGTAGGAGCGCGACGGGAGAGTAACAGCATGCGAGGTCAGCGGGAAAGCGAAGGGAGGCATTTACTTCGCAAATGTTGACGAAAGACTATCGTCTTTCTTCGACATTTGCAACGAAAGTAGCAGATACGCGGCCATTTTTTTTCTTCATTTTTGCACCACTGCAAGCAAAGTCATAAACCTAGACAACACTTATTTTAAGCTGTGTTCAAACAGCGCCACTTTCGAAAAAGTCCCGTGCTCCTATAAGACCTGACCAGAACAGACAAGAAAAATAACCACCCAATCACCCATTTCCATTCATCATTTACCACTGTATCGCGGCGCCTCCTCTGCTCGTTAACTGATGGCGCAGAAGACTGCCCTGCATCGCCGCAGCAGTTTGCTCACCGACGTCCAACCCACAGATCGCGTCTCTGCAAAACCTAAACCAGTCCTCCGGACGCCAGTTTGGCATCACTATTTTTCTTTCAGGCATTCGCACCATGTACGCTATAAGAAAAGAAAGAGCGGGGGGAGGGGGAGGGGGTTGTCGGACATGGAAACGTCCTTGAAGTCGCGGCCAAGCATGACAGATCGCGGATGCCTCCGCTCCCTCGTTCCTCGACCGGCACGCAGTCTAGGCGCGCCAAGCGTGCGCCTTTCCTGCTCTTCGCGGCCAGGCGTTTAGTTGCGACTGCTAGCGGACTGAATCGCAACGCCCCCTTGCGTCTGGGGGCTTCCAGTTTTTATCCTTGCCTCCCGATGTTGCGTTTCCAGGCTCGTTTGCTGCTCGCACTTGCCGCCTCTCGCGAGTGTGGTCATCCCATCTCTCTACAGCTTGAACGGAGCACTAGACCGGAACTGAGGGGCCACTTTCACCGCCACGCTGTTCTTTCTTAGATCGGGCTCCTTTTCGGACGAGGCGGGGACAACCTGTTGCCGTCACATTGTCCTCCGAGAGGTCCTAGCTTGTGATGAGCGAGGCATTAAGACAAACGATCACCGCGTCTGTGCTTGCGAGCTCGCCACTTAGCCGATTTTGGAATGCCAGGTGCTTAGTCCCGCGGCGACTGCAAACGATGCTACCATCCACTGTTTCTGGTGACAGCGGAGAGACAATTTTAATGTTTTTTTTAATTGTGGTTTGGGCGCGTTTCCTTCTCTGTTAATGAGCTAACAAATAGGTGCGCCCCCAATTCACGAATGAGCGTCTCGGAACTTGGTCACGTGCCCTAAATTGTTGCTCTAGAGACCGCTTAGAGCTAAAAAAGAAAATAATTACTTCTGCGCATAGCTATATCCCCGTTGTTATATGTGTAGCATGCAAATAGCGCGATCAAATGGTATTAGGAAAAAGGTAAGGTAGTAGTCATGAGTGTAGCGCAATAAACGTTCCACTCCCTGGCATGAACCAAACGACGGGAAGTTTTATAACGATCGATTCGACTGCTTGTGAGGTTGCGGGGAGCGCACAGACAAAGCACACAGGGAGCTCACATATACCTGAGAAGGAAGGAATGCTCACAGAACCCACGAACATGATATCGCTGGGCTTGCGCACGTAACCGCGGCCGCATTCATCATCAGTCTCAATCTTAGAGCACTTGACAGATTAACTGCACCCAATCTAGCTTCGCCGACATGCATCCGGCTTGTGTATCAACGCTACATTCTTTGGCTGTGAACGGTGCAAGCGAGCTAATGACCTCTGAAGTTCAGCAGCGATGAGCTCACCGAAGCCCATTGCTGACGTTTACATCATAATAAACAGCTTAGTGCGTTTCGATTCCCCTTATATTTTTTCTCTTATCTCAATCCTACGCGTCTCACACCGTAAACTTAGATGGCTTTGGTTTAACTCTTTGGATTCATTCATTCATTCATTCATTCATTCATCATTCATTCATTCATTCATTCATTCATTCATTCATTCCCCTTCTTTTAGCAATGACTCCATCACAAGGCTTTGATCGCGTAATTGCACTGAATAGCTTCGTCAAAATATTCGTACCCGTCCACTCATATACCCTCACAGCATGAAGGGCGATCTGCGATCTCGCACATAATTATACAGCAAGGTTCTAACTATCACTTTCCACACCATCTCACTTCTTGTTTGCGTCAAGGAGTACGCAGAATAACAGACGCCAGGCAACAACCGCCCCAAAGTGTCACCGCCCATCGGCTTTCTGCGTGACGTCACCGGAGCGTAACCTCCTTGTTGCGGGCGGTAGCCCCCACCAAGGAGGTTATATAAGACAGAAGCATAAATATCCTTGAGCTGCAGGCGCTTGGAACCATTTTAACGCCGTTGTTCACGCTTCGCCAACCCTGTATTCACCCTCCGCATACGACTGACCGAGATAATCTAGACGGGATGTCGCCTGTATACAGGCGACATGTCGTCTAGATGGGGCGCACGCTCATTTTGATTCTTCTTTTTACACTTCTTTCATCGCGGGTGTTCTTTTATTTTAGCCATACGTTTCTTACGAGACCCGTTTTATGGGCCACGCCTACCTTTTGTACTTCACCGCTGTACAGGAGAATTTTTTTTGTTTTCGTACTTTTCGAGGCAGGGCGAGACAAAGCGTCTTGAACCGTACTTTTTCGACGAAGCGTGATACATGCACACACCCACACGTCTGTATATACGGTCGCTTACTATGCGACGCGCTACAATGTACGAAGCGGCGCGCACTATGATAATCGTTTCTGCTGCACGCGTTCCCGGTGTTTAACAAAATGGCGCTACGCGAAGTAACGACTCTGCGAATGCTCCAACTGTTTGTTTTCATTATTATTCTTTTTGTATATTCTTTATGAGTGACATCGGCAGGGCAGTTCGCATAGCCCACCATTAGCGCATGCGTATACCTTCCATTTATGACACACGTGTGCACTTTGGGTGTGCGGTAGGTGCACGGACTTCTTGATTCTTATACGTTGGAATTCTTACTCGCGTGTCTGTCAACCACTCTCTGTTTCCCTTTCACGCGCCATGTTCCACCTCGTTCCGCACGATTTCTTGCCGTACGCCTCCAATGGCTTTTCTCTTCATTTCCGCTCTTCTAGCATGCACATGCTCCGCAGTGATCCCTCTCCACCCTTCCCACAATGGCGCCCACGCCTGCGTCATCTAAATTCCCGACAATGTAATCACAGTAGCCAACGGAAATAATTCTACAGGTGTGGGGCTGCGTTCACTGCAACCACACTTCTTGCTGTCCCTCTGCCTATATGCGTGCAGTGACCTTCGTCGCCATAGCAAAGGCGCTTAAATTCGCAGCCGAGATGCGCGCTCTCCTCGTTACCATAGCAACGGCGCTCGATAAAGGGGGAACCGGATACGACCTCGCGACGTGCGTCCCGACACCTTGCCGCTGTGAAATTTGCAACTGGGTTACGCATAAAAAGCGAGCGGTGCATTTACTTTCATAATTTGCAAGTATCATTAGTAAATTAGCGTAGTCGATGGCTTTGTCGACGGTTATACCCTTAGAAACGCGTTCATAGCATTTTAGATCTGATGAGCTCCGAATGAGGCAGACGGCAGCAAGTGCTTATCCTCCCAAACAACTTCATCAGCACAGCAGGATAGCCAGCTGCGTTCTACTAACAGCACCATCAGCAAGACCAGGCTAGACCAAAACTCTAAATGCAAATAGTATCAATCCTTATTTTTTCACCGTTCAAGCGACCTCCATCCACTGACAACTTGTATTCCCACGTTGAATAAAACATAAGCGAATCTGCCTCACTTGGCAGTCTCCTTCAAACGTCACAACGCGCTAAATGGGTACGGTACGTCGCAGTAGCCGACCACTTTCAAAACAGACCAGAATACATGCTTGCCTAATTCTCCTTTTTCTTTTTGCTTCTCCAACATATGACCTATCGCTGTGTTATCTTCCGTAAACCCGTGGAACACAACGTTCATCGCTGACGGTAACCACGAATTTTCCCGCAGTACTAACAACCGAGACAGCCGCTACGCACTTCCCTCTACCCCTACGCTTCACTGTAAGGCACGCGAACTATTGCTATTAAGGATGACCACGGTTCGGGCTGACAGATTCGTCGGCAGCACGCCACACACGTGCGCGGGAGCAGCCATGCATTGCCAATTAATGACGCAGGAATACAAACCGCATAAAACCAAATGGTGCCCTTTGTCTCCCTTCAAGTGCACTGCAGCAGCTTGTGTGTCCGCGCTGTCTTGGCCATCGAATACGCGCTACGTGCACGCCCTCTGATGAACTTCAAAATCTTAGGACGCTCACCGCGGCCACCAGTGCTTACATTTATGTCTGCGTGAGGACTGAGGACTGTCTGTGTTTTGCGGGTTCTTCAAGCCCGCATTTCAGTGCCAGCCCCCTACCGCGAGCTCGCGTGCACCCTTCAATTCAAAGCGCCTGAAGGTCAGAGGCTTCCGACCTTCCGACCCTCGAATCCTACGCGAGTTTCCCGTGTTCTTGCATTTCAGGCGCAACAGTGCCCATCTCAGGCTGACCGGTCATTCGTGGTTTGAGGTTGAAGACCTTTTGAACATAAGCAAGGCTGTAAAATTTATGAGAACCAGAAACGTGCGCACCGCTATACGATGCGTCTTGGATCCGGATAAATGCTTTTACTTGGTGCTTGTATCCAGCGCGACAATGATACGATTGTGTGCAGCGTGGAGGAGGAGGGCATGATGTGCGGGTGGGATTTCTGAAGGCGTGGTAGCAGCGAGGGAATATTTTCGTCGCGCCTATAGTGTGTGTATTGAAGCACGATCGTACGAGCGGAAGAGGTTGAAGTCGCAGGCCATGATGACGGGGTTTAGGCACGAAAGTTTACGAGGTGAATGTCCTTGATAGGTCGCTTATTTTGTGGCTCCGATTTCTTTCGCATTTTGTACTCGTTAGTTTTCACTCGGTGCGTACAAGTTGCTTCCTGCCTCACTTTCGCTCCGCTGGATTAGCCCAGCTTCTACGCTGCCTTGCATTCTTCTCGACCTCGGAGTGCGACTGGTGCGACCGTGCTATAAGCGCGCAGTTCTTTTATGGTCGTACGTCCCCCGTAAGGGACAGTAACCGTGGCCTCCCTCACTTCCTCCCTCACTCACTTACCCACTCAGGGATTCAGTGAGTGAGTGAGTGTAAAGCTCTACAAATAAGGGTGTTGTCATCTCGCAGCGTCCCATTCCCACCCATTTCCCACCCTTTTAAATCGATTAAGGTGTAAAAATGTTTAGTTTGTATAACGCACTCAAACATGACGTTGATTAATACTCAATAAATCACACTCGACAGTTCAGACGTTCGATACAGCGAAATGGAGGGAGAAAACTTATTTCAACGATTTTAGACCGAGTGGTGCGGTCAATGGGTCAAGGCCCAGTGCTGTCTATAAAAAGCCTGACATTGTTCTCATGATTGCGCCGAGAACTGATATCAAGGCAGCTCTCATTTGCTTCTTGGCTAATCGAGGCCACGGGTAACGAGTTCTGTGATGTAGCGTGAAATTATTAATGAGCCAACGTCTCAATCTTGCTCAGGGGGAAAAACGCTGGTCCAGTTCAAAGCGCGGCTGCTTCTTCGAGCAGCCTGATTAATGAGTCGTCGCGTAACTTGTTCGTTTCCCGACGTTCAGACGGCCCCGCTCGCAGACCGTCTTGACACGGCGAGTACATTGCAGGATTATCGGTTCCGTGCGTTCAGAGAAAGCCGCGCAAGGAAGAATCGAGATTAGATTGAAGTTCCTCCGTGGATAATTGCAATTTGTGGGAATAATGCGAACATAGTCTATTTTCGGCAACAGTTTGTGCCATGAGTCTGACCGCAGTCAATTGGGAATACAGTTGGCAGCGCTAACTGCATTAATCACGTCACTGAAAACGAGACCAGGGGACAACTACATAGTTGCCCTGTTTTCTTTTGCCCTATACCTCTTCAGTGGTGCTGCCACGTCCAAGTAGATCTTAATAATTCAGGAGAGCATAGTCAGGCAGTTTTTCTTATGGGTGACGGAAGTTACAAATTGAAAAGCCTTCCTTGGAATCGGTCCACTGCACACGGAGAGTCGCGGAAGGCGCCCACAAAACGAAATTTATCAGGGTATAAATCATCATCATGTTCCGATCCTGAGTCGTTATTGTCATCCTTCTAGCGTCTATAGCTGCAGGACGAAGGCGTCTCCCTGTTCCCCACCCGTTCCTCTCCTGCAATGCTGTAAGTCTATTCTCTCCCTCCAAAGTTTCTGATTTCACCCCTCTATCGGCTTAATGATGGTTGCTATACTTTCAGTCTCCTCTATTAGTATAGATCATTAAGTAAGGGAAATACATCCCCATCCCTGCCATGAATGTCGTGATCAACATTTATTTACAATCAACATCACATAGTCCCTTAGTTTCTCATTTATTTATTTGCTTGAGTGTCACGGCCTCCTTATTTATTTTTGCATGGAATCCGCTTGCCTGAAGCTGTGAAGATCCTCAGTATGAAATACATAAAGGAAATAAGTAAATAAAAACACGCGTATCACTTTTGCAAGGCCCGTATATATTGAATGAACTGGTTCTCTGCCATATCACTAGCAAGCCAATCTGCACAACTTGGAAGGCCTCTCTCAGCCATTAAAGTTACCGCTTTCTCAGTGTGTCTCTCGCTCCTGCATCAACACAATGTTTGATGGTTCTAATCAGTGCTAGTTGGTACATTTTCTGGAATGAAAGCAGATCGAATTTTGACAAAAAATGGAAGACAGCAAAAAACAGGCACGCCGCTGACTAACAACTGAATATCTACGAAAAGAGAACACAGATATGCACACAACCAATCTCCGAGTGTTGGAAGGATCAGAATTTTAATTGTTTTTCACAGTCTCATAAAGCCATGGAAGGAACGCTGACACTTGACCCCCAGCATCGCTGATCGCGACGGCTTCGGTAATCTCTCGGCCTAGTTTGTTTTTCTCGTCGATCACAGCAATGTCAGGCATGCTAGCTTCTCACGTGCAATCACGACAGCGTGCACGTGAGAAGCTAACATGCCCAGACGGAGTGGTGGCTTGGGGAGACGCCCCGTGCTCAAGAGCCCTGTCGTTTAAACATCGGGCGGTTTGGCCAATGCACGCGCCTACTCGTCAAAGATATTCGATATCTGTGTCCTCTTTTCGTTAAAATTCAGTTGTTAGTTTCCGGCGTGTCTCTTTTTTTTTTTTTTTTGTCTTCCGTTTTGTGCGAAAGTTCGAGCTGCTTTCAGCCAGCACAATGTTTGCACAGCTCCTGTTGCCTGTCCATGCTGTGCACATCTACTGTCGAGTGACGTTTCGTTTCACGAGATTCCCGCAGGAGGATCATCCACCAGCAACTACTGCGCGAATATTTATTTTCCGTACAGCTCAAACCAGCGTCTCAAGCGCGACCGCGTGACCATCCTGTGCGTCTGCAAACGACCCATCCTCACTGAGCAGCGAAGAAGTCTCGCAATCGTTCACTGCAAGCGAGGGAGAGGGGCACTCAGGTGTCGTGCCTGCGGTGCTCTCGTTTTACAAGACTGATAACCACGCACGTCCCTTCGTTTTATATAAGTCTGGAAGTGAGAAAGGTCAAAAGTCGATGGTCAACTTTAAAATTAATGATGGCGCGCGGAAGACGAAGAAGACTGCTTAACACACAAAAAAAATATGTATCCACGCCATTACCTCACTTTCTTCCACTCCCAAACTCACGCGCTCCATTTTTTTTTTTACTTGAGCCGCCTAGTTTCAGTTTCTCTCCGTACGTGCTCGCGCACGTAGATGCGTTCAAAGATGGAAGCGGTTTCGCGGCTTGGTTTGGCTATGTCTTTTGGCTGTTTGTTTGAGAGAATACTTGGCTTTCGGCTACAGGACTCCATATTTGACGGCCCTGACTGAGTGCACAGGGAGCAAACGTGACTGGGAGCTTATCCGTTGCGAAACTTTGAGCCTTCTTTCAAGATTGCGAACGAAAAGAGAGAAAAAAAGTACAGATGGCGGACAAGGTGTGATGGAGTGTCGCGTTTGATTTATCATCGGCGAGCGCTGACCGAAAAGAATCGGACTCCATCTGTCTTTCCTCGATGGGGACTACGAGTGAGAGCTTCCTGAGTCAGCTTAGCCTCTTCGTTCTTGTTGTTGCTGTGTTTGTTGAAGTTTTGAGCGGGAGTTTTTAAGATTGAAATCATGCCTGCGCCTGCAAGCATCCCTCTATTTTGTTTCCTGTCCCCCTACCACAGTTTGGAAGGATAGCAGCAACTCGCTGATGCCTGTCTGACCATGTTGAATATTCCGATTAGACGCAGTTTGAAATAATCACCTAATCGTGTTTTTTTTTTCAAATTTTGGCGGTTTCGCTCACTGAAGCTACACCTGGGATATGGGCGCGCTGTAGTGGAGAGTTCTAAATTAATTCCCAGAATCTGGGACTTTTAACGTGCCGCCGAAATCTCGACACACCACCGTTTTGGCTTATCGTCTCCATCAGAAAGGCAGCCATAACGGCGGGAAACGAACCCGTGTTCTCGGGAACAACCTGGTGAGTACAACGGCTAATATTTAGCGAAAGGGAAAATTCGACGCATCGTCAGTAGATTTTAATTTAACCGGCTTTAGATACTCCAGCTTCTGTACTTATGGTTAAATGAGTGGGCGTGGACAAAAGCAAGCGGACCAGAAAGCACCGCAGGTTAAACTCGATAGCCAGTTCTGCTGACGTGGCAGTGGTGTTTAAGCTTTGACTGTAGCTCCGTGGAAGCGACAGTAGACACGGTCTGCAGCGTCGCTACGAAAACCGAATCAATGAAAACGAAAATACCCTCCTCCCTCCACAAAACGCGCATCAGGGCGTTAGAAAGTAGCACTGCCAAATGTACTGTGCTCGTCATTCCCGCCCTTCTTTTGGCCATGCTTTAAGGTATCCACCACCTGTCCTTGTATACCGACGGGGTCAGTGTAGTCGACATCGAAACTATGTATACTACTCCTTTCAGAACTACTGCACCCCTTCACTTAACTGCGTTTAGTCTAGTTAGGACACCTCATCATTTCTTTCTTATCATTGCCGACCCGGAACGTGCTTTAAAGATAACTTTCGATGAGTGACCACAGAACAATTCCCTCCCATCAGATGACGTAAATCGTAAAGTTTAACACCAGGTCAGCGGCCGCGCTTATTCGACAAACTGAGCAGTATGCCCCGACTATGCATACATAACGTAAAAGCACGGAAAGCCTGCGTGTTTTAGTTCATATCCTATGTACGCGTTTGATTCGTTGCTGGTTTTACAAAGCTGCTCCAAAGCAGCTGATTGCGAGCATCTGCAGGCACGGCAGCCCCTCCGAACCTCACGGTTAGTGAGTGGCGGTGGTAAGCAGATAAGGCGCCTCTAAGGAGGTGCTGTAGGCTGGCAGGCGTGACTCAAGGCTGCATACACATTGAGGAACAGCGCAGCAGCCCCCGGAACGTGACAACTCTTGCTCCCGAACGTGCACGCGCTATGCATCGATCGAGCTCCTGCTCAGCGTGAATGTATACACCGTGCAGTGTGAGTGTTCGAGATCGCACGTGGTGAAAACTAGGCGAGGAGCGATAAGGTCCACCGCACGCACGTGAGTGCACGCCGCGAATTCGCCGGTTTATCTGATCGCTCGGCAGCACCCCATGAAAGTTGAAGCGGTTCTCACGCATGATATCCACCGTGCGTTTTCTCCGTACGCATACTCTGTTGGCTTGTAACTCATGACTCGTAAATCGCAAGCACCTCAAAAATGCATATCAAGGTATACCGCAGTACTCTCTCTGTAATACCCGGAAGCGTCCGACACAATCGGTGAATTATGAGCACCTGTATACGGAAAAGTGTACGTCAGAGCCTCTTATATATATCACGGGATAGGGTCTGCGTACCGCTTATATACTGGTCCTTATTCGGGACGTGACGAGAGTGTGTGGGCGAGCCCGCATACTTCTGTTCTTGCACGATTTTGTACAGGGTGGAAAGCAGAAGACCCTTTGCTTAAAAGAAAAAAAAATGCAGCATTTCCTGCGTTTACACCGCGGACGCGTACAGGGCATATGCTACTGTGCCCTTACTCAAAGTCTGACCCACGGCTTTGAAGTTGGAGCCCGGAGTGATGCAGAGTGTATGTGATCACCCTTCTGCTGTACGTCGTGCTTCAGCGCTGACCCTTTTGAAATACTAACGGGCCATCAGTAGGGGCTGGCTGGTTCTGCATATATTGAAATGGAAATTGCTTAAACCTTGAACAATGGCAAGAGTACCAGAAACACAACAACAAAGTGAAGGTTTAAGCGCTTTCCACTCGAGATTAGCAGAATGTGTCCTGTATTGTTGCCTTTCTGGTCCCCGTGTCCACTGTGTTATAGCTTCAAGCGTTTCCACTACAGCTTGAAATGTTTGTATTTTCCGTAAAATAATTCATGTTATCTATAAAAATCGTATTCTTTTAAAGTTCCCGCTTTTTGTATTGCTTTTTTTGGTACCGGCTCCATAACGCTTGCCGGCTTCTCCTCATGTTTTATCTTCGCTATCCAGTAGGCAACTTGAGGCTAATATAACGCCTCGTAACAGAACTATCGATGATGCGGACCGATCTTTTCTACTGCAGGCACACGCGGAGAGAGCACGTATAAACCTGGTATTCATCCACACTACCTCACAAGCGTGAGCCCTCGAAACCGTCTGACCGTCACTGGTATTAGCAGGGTTATTAGCCCAAGATGAGCAGCTTTAAATAAGCGGATTGCGTGGCCAATAACACCATGTATTGCTTTGTCCTAGACCCATTTCACACTGTAGGGAATTAGCCTTGAAAAGGCTTCCTTCTTCGCAACTCAGTGAGGCAATGAACTACCTTTAGCTTGCTCTAGTATCAACACAGTTTACGCTTCACGTATTCGTAAATCTGTTAACGCGTTAGGCTTAGCCACTTCAAACAAAGTGCGCTGTTCTGTTCCTTCGTTACTCCGTCGACGCTCTTATCTCCTCGGTTATCGCGGTAAATGCTGCACTGTGTGTACATATACTATGTATGCTGCGGCCGCAAGCATGGGCTGTGCAGAAAGGGGGAAGTGTGATCACGACGCTCGTGACTTCCCCGGGAACTCGACGTCAGGGCGTGTCCAGTTCTTCGGTAGGTCTCGGTCTCGCTCCCCGACCAGTTTATACGCTGGGAAGCTTGCGCACGACACCCAGGCGAGCTCCTGCACGGTGCAAGCGTCTTGTAGGAACGAACGCACTCCGGCCGGTGCAGCAGCGGGCCCGTACGTTTTCACAGTCGTGCAGGCATCCCGTGGGTGCGTGTGATGTGCTTTCCCCGAAGTTACGTGCAGTGAGTGTAATTAAGAAGCCGAAATGCTACGTAGATCACCGGACACATCTGTCCGGATATTCTAACGCGCTCCGTTTGACTATTCGATATTGACTTGTTTATGTCTTCGGTGCACCCAGAACACGGGACGCGGAGCTGAAGAGCGGAGAGACACGGGGCTTGTCCGAATAAGTAAATGTCGTCGACGAAAACACATTTATGCCAGTGATTAGTGGACGACTCACGAGTGACTTACGAGTGAAGAAACGGGCACCAAGCTTCAGCAATAGCTCGACTATACTACATCATACAGCCGTAACAGCTAACTGCGTCACCATTTATTTCAAAGAAATTTTTATCACCCTTGCCCCGTGAATTTCCACCACCCCACTCACTCACTCACTCACTCACTCACTCACTCACTCACTCACTCACTCACTCACTCACTCACTCACTCACTCACTCACTCACTCACTCACTCACTCACTCACTCACTCACTCACTCACTCACTCACTCACTGAAACACATTTATCTCGATATTCAAATGAACATAACGCATTGCAGTATCGCATGACAATGATATATAAGCTGGATCTGCCGATTGTGCCTGTAGGCGCTGCCAGTTTTGCATTACCGCCATTCCAATTTTGCCGAGGCAGGATTTAACATTAATATTATCACACGACTTACTTTTAATTTCCTTATATACTTTGGTGAAGAAGTATCCGCTCATTGAACTAGCGTGATACAGCTTCACTTGCTTTTGCCTCAAAGCTGCTGCGTAAGTGCGTCCCACAACCGGTGCCACACTCACGCAGGTGCTGCAGATTATTTCGATTGTATACACACGCGTGGCCAGAATATATACTTTCTCCAAACAGCAAGAAGGGCAATTCTCAGCCTGTAAGGCTTTGCAGTTGTGCATAGAATTATCCAGGCCTTCAATCCAAGGCCTCATTTTCCCTCGTATCTCTTTTCTTGTCTGCTTCGATTACCTTTGTCTGCTTATTAATTTTTTCTCGTCCTTCTGAAGGTCTTGCCCGCATGGTTCTATATATCGCTCCTTTCTCCAGCGGTGTGGCTGCACGCACGACTTGCAATATTAATGCTCCCTTGCGGTGGCCGCGTGCATCGTCTGACAGCCGCTTCGATACGCTCAGTCGTAATTTTCGATATTCAAACTCGACCAGCCAGGAACGAAATAGGCCTCCGCGTGTATCAGCAAGGTTGGGGCAAGCAGATCTTATTTTTAACTCGGCCGTGCAACGGTGGACTCTTGTGTGCCAATGCCATCGTTTTGAGAAGAACGAACCTCGCCGATCGCACGGCCTAGCACTCTGCTTTTCAATTGCAGCCTTAGTTTACTCCTGTTTTATGTTCAGTCACGACTTCAGCAGTGCATACATATTAACACAGTGCATATTTTACTCTCTGGACAGGATGACTTTGAATCCTACTCAGCTTCCCTTTTACACTCGCAGATGTTCCAACAGCAACCCGCCCACCCTGAAGCTTTGCGAGGGCGGCGCTATGATGCCTGGAGTACCGCTCAAATTCGAATTTAATTTAAATGCGGGGATATCGAACTTCGGTAAAAATCTGCGCCCACCAAAACATAGTAGTTTTTCGCGGTCAGGCCCTGAATCGCGTTTTTTTTTTTTTTTCGTTTCCAATAGACTTGCAGATATGAAGCGGGACAATTTAATGCAAAGACGTAAAGTTCTTTAAAACCTTCTATCCGTCGCGGACTTTTTTCAAAGCTGATATAAAAGAACACGCACACACCAAGCACACATGCACGCAAGCACGAACGTGCACGAAGTGCCGTAAATTCCCAATCTTTAAATAGACAAGGTGGAAAAAGAATAGCACAAATTATTTTTCCACCTCCAGCTGCCGTTGCTGTTGTTTTCAGCTTTAATTGAAAGGACGGCCTGTGGACAGCGGGGGTAGAAGGGAGGGTGAAGGAGATGTTCAGTCTGTAGCGGTAGTCTTGGAGGACCAAGAGAATACGTTTTTGTTACGTTTTTTTTGTTTCATTTGTTTTCGTCTTTTTAGTGGTTTCGCGAGATTTCACGTGCCTTTTTTCTCGGGTGCTCGCATCAGTTCTTCTGCTTGGCACTTCGAAGTCTCGTGCGCAGGGCTAAAATCCTCACCGACAAGCTATGGCCAATCACCAGGGGATCACCAGGCGACCAGGCCTAGCGCTCGTGTGGAGCTTGCCTCGTGACTACTGCCCAGCGTCCCCGGCGTCCGTTTGTCAAGCCCAGCATACCCACTTAGGGAGACTGGCCAAGATTGGCCAGAAAAAAAAAAAAAAAAGAAAAAGCTCCAGCGTTCATCGTAATCGTGGCAACACGTGCTCGGAAAGAGAAAGACAGGTCATAGCGTCCGCCCCTCCAAGGTGATTCCCAGTGATTATCACTTCAAAAAAAAAAAATGTGCGAAGCTCACACTCACGGCAGCAATGATGGAGTAAAGGTCGTTGCGGCAGCGAAGAAGAAGCAAATACGCTGCAAGCGTGGACTTAAACCGTCGTGGTGATCGTGAAGGTTGCGTACAGCTTAGAGTTTTACACGTTAATTGGAGCTTCCTTCATTTTTGTTTTCCATGCTGTTCACACGTCCGCATCGGACATGTGAAAACAAAAAATAAGAAAATTAGGTAAAAGATGAAAATGAAATGATGTTTGCGCGCATGCTCTCTCCCTTTCAGGTTCCTTTATTTTTTGACGGCGGCGTATAACACCCCTCCCCTTCCCGCCGAAATATTTCTGGCAACGCCACTGCCAACACCCCTCCACAGCAAAGCCCTTTAGCCTGGCCTTCCTATAGGTTGTGTTCGTACTTTAGTATTTGTTGTTGCTCCTACCGGATCTTGTGCGACAGCCAACATTCGCGCTCGTCGACAGCTGTGTTCTGTCGCCTGCAGTATATCGTCCACACGCTTTCAATGACAAGAGAGGCACCTAGACGTCGCCGAAAGTACCTGTTAGCAAAGGGTAAAAACATTTGCCTTTTCGTGGCCCCTCCTCTTCACTGCCTTCCCGGGTGTCACTATTGGTAGACCGCTTACTACCGCAGCCGACGTTTCCTGCTCTCCACCAGTTAGGTAGAAGATTAGGACTCTCACACTTCCGTCGCCGATGCAACGCGCTAGGCCTTTTTTGTCGTCTGCGTGGAGGCTTGCAGCGCCTCCAAGTGTTGTCGTCCATCTCTCCCGCTGGCTCTGTCGCTCCGACCTGTTCTCAGAAATGGCCTAGGGCCCACGAAATATTTATGACCCCGTTCTGTTGTATTGTCTTACGCTCCAATCCTTTACCTGTCCACGTGCAAGAACAAAAGAATGAAAACAAGAAAAAAAAATGAAACGCAGAAAGCCTCGCTCCCGAAACGACCAGCCGTTAGCGACACGGCGGCTCGCAATGGTCACCGAATTTTCCCCCATTTTATTTTTTGTTCCTTGGGGACATAGCTGACACTTGCATAGGTTGACTCAGATTGCCTTTGTGACAGGGACGTTCTTTAAAGCGACGACGCTGGCACAAACGAGCGATTCTAATCTGACGCATTTAAATTATTACGGAGCGGGGCTCAATTCTCGTTTCTGCCGAAGTGGCCGCGGCGACTTTCCGGTTTGCTGATTCTTTGTTCTACTTTAAACTTTATTCAATGACAGCTTTCCGGAACATCCATTCTCCGCATCGGCACCGGTCGACGCCGTCGCAAGCGCCGGGGTATAGCTCTGCCCACTGCGATCTACGACGCTTGATAACTCCTTGTACCTTTCAGTCCGGCCCTGTGCGGCGCTAGTCTGTTTAACGATAACAGGAAGGCATGATAATGGCCACGGTATGGTAATTATTGGGCGGTTACTTGTGGTTCCTAGGATTTATGATACTGTAGGTCTGTCAGTTGAAATGCACATTATTTTTTTTCGCTAAGCGCACTGTTGCTATCCCGGCATAGAAATAGAAGGCATGATACTGCACCTGGGTTTGGTTCATTTATTTATTTATTTATTTATTTATTTATTTATTTATTTATTTATTTATTTATTTATTATTTATTATTTATTTATTTATTTATTTATTTATTTAAGCTTCACGAGGATTCGAATTACGGTGGCAGTATCAGGTTACAAGATACCAAAGTCAGAAAGAATGCTCGGCGTGTATAATTTTCGGTGTTGTATAACCCAGCACTAATTGTTAATCGTGGAAGTAGAACGTGTCCATTCTAATACTCTCAACGGCATTTCCTCTTTGCTTTGTTTTGTACAATAAGAGGAAATAAAAAAATGACGGTCGGTCACTGGCTACAGGATCTCCTCTTTTATGGTGTGCACATGTTACGCATTTTTGGTATTACTAAACTAATTCTGAATTCCAAATTAGCCTGAGTGAGTGAGTGAGTGAGTGAGTGAGTGAGTGAGTGAGTGAGTGAGTGAGTGAGTGAGTGAGTGAGTGAGTGAGTGAGTGAGTGAGTGAGTGAGTGAGTGAGTGAGTGAGTGAGTGAGTGAGTGAGTGAAGGAGGGACTGAGTGAGTGAGGGTTGGAAATTCACGGTGCAAGAGTGACCAAATATCTTATAAATAAGTGAGTGAGTGAGTGAGACTCGCCCCTAAGAGGTTTCATATTTGAAGCTTCCCTAAAAACTTGCATCAGCTGGCGGCGCCACGAGAAAAGAGAGTCCGAGAAATTTGTTAATTTCAAATGCTATCCAAGAATTTAGGTAAGGAACAACATAAACCGTTCCCTCCAAGAGCGTTCCCTCCGAGGAAACAAAAGAAGTTGTTCGTTTGTTCTGTTGTTCCGCCACGACATGTTGATTTGTATGGCGTACTGCAAGGTCTCGTTCTCGTTCTCGTTCCATTCTTCTTGTCACGTGTCTTCCCCGTCCTCTCAACCGGCACGTCCCCGTCGTCTACCTCGCGCGAGAAGTCATGGTGCGTGCCCTCCGCAACGTCCACGGGAGGAATGCGATGCCGCACGCTGCGGGAGATTGAACACCCTGCACCCACCACCGGGCTCATTTTCGTTTCCGGCGGGAACGCATACGTTTGCTCGCCGGGCCGTGTCAGGTTTGCCAATTTACTTAGCTCTGTGCGACGAACCTCGCAGAGGGGGAAAGAATTACGTATCCTCTGGTGCTTACTTCAACTCTCTTTCCATATCTCATTCCGTTTCGTTATTGCTGGTCCATCGCAACTTCTCAGGTTCTGTCAGGACTCAGGACCAACAAAGAAACCGGGGCTGAAAATCGATTGCCCTCCCGTTCAGGCCAAATAATTAGGAAAGGAACCGCCCGAAAAATACAGTTTTACGAAAGGTAAAAGCCCGGACCATTGCCTCCAAGGAGACGAGGAAGCTATTGTTCGGCCTTCAATCTACGCGGTGACGGGACAAAGGCCAGCATTCCGGGTCTGAGGGCTATCAACTCCACCCGAGTAAGCCTGCTAAGCGTGGCGAAAATTGGACTGTCCGTATATTCCAAGGCCTCATTTGGTTATTTATATATGTTCCTCTGCGACGAATATGATTAAAGAACCAAACTAAAAAAAACCTGGAGAAAAGGAGCCTGTGTTTCACAAGCTTCGATCCATCAATCAGTCTTGTGTGAAGCCTGTCTTTGCGGTCGGCAACGTCGAATATTAAAAGGGGAAAACGACTGCTAAGCATTTTGTTATCGCGCAGACGTCTGCGGGTGCTCTGGTGCTTTTTCTGCTGGCTGGGAAGACCCTGCATGGGAAAGTTTGTGGTAAGCGAAAAATATCCTGGAATGGATAATGCAAATGCGATTATAATAAGCAATTACCAGCTCCTCATCAACAAGTAGAGTGATCAGGATTCATCAATCATCATCACCATCATCATCATCATCATCGTACTACTACTACTAATAATAATAATCATTACGTCCATTGCGGTAAGAAGGCCTCTTCATGTAGAAGAAGACCCTTAACTCGATGTACCGATGAAATCAGAAAATTCTGAGGCAATAAACGGACCAGGCCATAGCAAAGTAGGAGCTGCTGGAGGAAAGGGTAGGCGATTACGAAATAAATAACTCCCAGGCCCCAAGCAGTCGTGCAGATATCAAGCGTGCGTTCGAGCCCCACCCGCGTTAGTGAAAGAGTGAGGTGCGCCCAGTAGAGTACCACATGCTTGAAACCACTACCATAAAACAGCGGTGGTTAGCGCAGCAAAAAAAAAATAATAATAATAAATCGGCTCAATACAGCGGAGGGGGCGCTTTTCCGTGTGTAATAACCCATATGTTCGGATTCGAGTATTTTATGGTATATCCCCCCTACCCCCTAAAGTGTTTGGCCGGCTGCATCATGTAATATGACCTCCGCGAACTCATATATCTGAGCACAGCCGGGGACACAAATTGGTCCCACCTCGCGGGCATTTTATTTTTCTTTTAAAGGGGGAAAGAAGAAGTAAATATGCATCCATTATAGCCGGAAGACACTGCTGACCACTCTCAGGTGAGTGGTTACTGAGCATGAAATTGCGCGCCGTGAATGGTCTTTGTGTAGATGGCAAACATAATATCTAGAGGATGCGGTCAGCGGTTGGGCCACACGCCGAAGCGGCGAACGGGTTGTGAGGATTTGTGTTACGCGCGCACGCTACAAAAGACATATATTGCCTTTCAAAGCGCTTTATACTGGCCGAGGAGGGCGGGGTTTGTGAACTGGGGAGGGGCGGAGGGGGGGGGGGGGGGGAAGTGGGATAAATAAGTAACGGCAACCGCACGGAACGCTTCCAAGAAACGCTTCACGCCATGTGCAACCGCGGAGAGGATTCAGGGTCACCTGTAGCGGAGATCACTGTAGCACCGTGCCTCAGTCAAGGTCAGTTTCGTAGCTTGCACCCCCTTCGCAGTCAGCCCGTTTGGGCGAGGGAACCTGGATCTTGAAACGACGTACACAAAGTAGAATTTCTTTGAAAAGAAGCAGCGCTATAGAATGTCAAACACTTCGACGTGGAGGATGATGCCAGTGACACGACGCTTTCGAACGCGCTTTTTCTCGTTAAAAATTCGTGAAAACTGGCTGGAAAGAAAATCTCATAACGTGGCTTTCGCAATGTAGACTTCAATTTAGTGAGATAATTAAACAACATTTACAACTCTCTTCAAAGTCCCTTTAACGCTTGCTCCGAACGGCACGGCAACATTCAACACAAATTCTCACATACGATTTTCGTTGTCACAAAAAAAGGAAAGCTCTCATATAAGACGCTTTGCTAACGCTCCATTTGGTCTACCTGCGGCATTCTGGAGTTTCGTACCATCCTACCTAATATCCCATTGTTGCTTAGGCACCGCATGCTAAAGACGCACATTTTTAGTGAATCGCGGTAAATATGCGTTTGGAACATACCGAGGCAGGTGCGCATGCTTTGGGAAAGTTGATTGTGTATACATACAAAACCGCAGGCCCGAGCTCTGCGGTTTTGTCTTGGCCTTCCGAAGACAACTTCTACGCTGGGGACCATACGAGAGTCAAGGCACTTCTCACCCAGTGTACCCATCAAAGAGGAGCAACTTCGTGTACGTTTGCGGCTGGCGACTAGGGCCCATGGACATCCGCTGAGCTCTAGCTCCGCCTTAGAGGTGCAAGACACTCTACCACCCTTGTGTCAGAAGTACCCTGCGCCGCTTCATCTCCCGCCCTGGATGTACTCCCCTTGGCAAATTGACACCACGGTACCGGGCATCAGCAATAAGTCAAGGTTGCCAATTCCAGCTCTAAAGTACTTCACTCTAGAGCACATGTGGAATTGCTACCGTAACCACAAGCATATCTACACCGATGCATCGGTAACGGCCACTTCATCTGCGATTGGAATCCGGGTTTCATCGACGAGGACTACAATTGCGGCCAGGTTAAGCCAGAAAACTGCATCGACTACCTCAGAACTTGCTGCCTTGCGCTCCGCTTTGCAGTACATTATTGGGCGAGAACCTTCTGTGTGGGTGATTTTCACAGATTCACGGGCGGCGCTTCAACAACTGGCATCATTTCCGCGCGAACAACTGGCCCACGAAATACACACCCTGCATACACAGGCTGCCAGCTTGCTTCACGAGGTAGTGTTACAGTGGCTACCTGGACATTGTGGGGTGAATGGGAATGTGGTGGCCGACGAAACAGCTTGCGCGGCCCACACCCAATCTAGTGTCATCATCCCGATTCCTTTCTCTCGACGTGACGCCGCGACACTTGCGTACTCCGTGGCGCGGCAGTTACAACTCTCAATATGGACGTATGGATCGAACAATTATCAGCCATTGTACAGAATTGATCCCGCCTGCAGTTTCCGAATGCCATGTGGCCTGGGAAAGCGCGACGAAGCAGTTGTTCACCGCATTCGCCTCAACGTCGCTTTTACCAGCCACTACTTGCACAAGATGCGCCGAGTTGCCTCCCCTCACTGTCACGCATGCAGTGTTCGTGAGGACATAGAACATGTACTGTGGTGTGTGTCCCCGTTACGACACCCCGCGGCTAACCTTGAAGACGACTTTGGGACTGCGTGCTGATGCACCACTGAAACTTTGCGACGCCATTGGCCCATGGCAGTCAACTGCCACGGCAACACGGAGTACACGGGCTTTTGTGTCATTTCTCCGTGACTCCGGCCTGAACGAAACTCTGTGAATGTTTGCCTTGACTATATCACTGTGCGTGTGCTGTGTGCGTGATCCTACGTCTGTCAGTTTGTGTGTGCTTATTTGTGTTTGCAGTGTCTGTATGATTTTTTGTGTCTTCGCTTCCCTTCACTTTCGCACCTCTCATGTTCATGTGGAGTAGCAAGCCAAGCTTGCTGCCAGGCTGACTTCTCATAATTAAAGGCATCCCCCTCCTCTTCCTCAACATCGCTATAGGTTTTGCAAAAGGAGACGCTCGCACTAACCCCTGCCGCGCGTGTTGAGGCCGCTCTTGTTCGCGGCTTCGACGCTGATTCGCTCCTGAAACATGTGCATCTCCTTTCAAAACCCCGTGCGTTGACGTACCGGTCTGTCGCTTCGGCGAAGTGGTACACAACATGAGCTATTGCCGTTCTTAACTTGTACCCGATCATAGTACTCTGGAGAAGTGCACTTGTTGGGCTACGTCCATTTCATTGAGGCTTGCGCAACAGCTAAAAACAAGTCTCTTAAAAAAGCAGCTCTTCGCAAGCGTGGAGCATCTTTAATTATTTTCGGGAACACGCTATGTCATCACATTTTTAATTGAAATGTGTGCATCCACAGTATATACTTACGAACAACGTGTCTAGGCACTTCTGCACTGTAATATCTTTTTCAACCCCCTTTAACGTAACAGGCGGTCACGAGCTGGATCTCTGAGTACTGTTCGTCTGACATTTTTATGTTTAACGGAGCTGAAAAGACGTCGGGGGTGCAGATGCGTGTAGAGACAAAAAATGAAAGCAATTAAGAATACGTGCGTATTCATTCCGGGACAAAAAAAACACCAAGAAACAAGAGTAACGTGCAACTATTGTGCATTTTTACAGAGGCCCTGTGTTTACATCTGATACGCCGACAACCTGCCCTTGAGCCGCACGAGCGCACAGATAATTGAGCGTCGAAATACGCCCCGAGCAGTTAAGCACTGACAACCGAAGAGGCCTAGTGTATACGGATGTTGTAGTGTATTACAGTAGACTATACGTACATGCAGCTACTAGGGGGCGAAATACCGTCGTCGTATCACTACACTTCGATCACTTCTATATATCTCTCTCAATCGTTTCTGTCACCGGTCCGCGTCTCAATCTCTGTCTTGGCACAGATATTTTCTACCCGCATAAATTCACTGTCCGCATCGCTCACTCGTCCCCACACGTGCGCGATTCTCGAGGCGCGATCGAGAAGCCCGCTTCCGTTGGAAGGGTGCCAGGTGCGACATGTGTTCCGTCGAGCTGGCTGCCGGAGGTAACCAACCGGCCGTGCATATTCATAAGCTCCCTGCAGCGACGTTTATCGTTGTAAACTTCCACTTTGAAACCGCAACCAGGAATGCAGGCTCCACCTGGCGTGCAGCCCTTGGAGCAGTCGTGTTTCAAATAGCTGCCCTGCAATAGAAATATATATAAAAGAAACCTATTGATAATATTAAGTACCTAACGGTTATCCGACCTCGAGGGTGGCACGCAAGCTATACGTCCTTGCGCATTCATCATATATACGAATTCACGCCAGGAAAGAGTGCTTTAATGTTCGAAGGGAATAGCCATGTGCGTATTATTCGTCTACACGACTTATTGGCTCGTGGACGCTGTCCCTCTGTAACTCCAAAGTATTACATTTCAGCTTCGGTGTGCGTATTTCCAGCACCGTGAAACAAGGAGGCGCACACAAGCACACTTATAAGCGTTCGGCGCATTTTTTAAGAGTCGATTCCTGACTGCATTTGTTAATATGGAGCAGAGAATCACTTTCTAATATGCCGCAATTTCTTAGTGGTTCCACAAGCGGCGAGCGCGATAGCACGTTGGAAGCATTGGTGGCGGTCTTAGAGTTATTGAGGATACAAGAGGGGCGCGTGAGCGGGGGAACGGTGAAAAGATAAGAAAGCGTTGCTCGTGCCCTCTTCTGTTCTCCTCCTTTCCCTCCTCCTTTTTTGTCAGCCATGGAAAAAAAAAACGTGCGAAACGATTGAGTGTGGTCACGAAACCAGGAACAAGAAGGGGTGAGGCGGTCTGGTCCGACTCTATAAATACTGTCGCATCTATTGCCGCCGAGAACAAACACGCACACAGCCCCCTATACTTCCAGATTGCTCGACTACTCCTGTGAGAACGGGATATATAGGACACAAATAAAAACGGCTATGGGAAAAAAGAAAATGATGGCCGGTTGATCACCACGGGCTTTTCAGTCATTCATTTTGCGATGCGGACACCGTCATTCAGACGCTGCGGCCATCGGGGGCGAAATTTATAGGGCGGCTCTCCGTCACTGACAACGAGGGACGCCTCCCGGCCGCACCTCCCGCCGCGGCGTTCGACGTACACCTTGAGAGATATGACATGCCTCTTCGTTACACGCAACTGTCTGGTTATATTTGGAGCAAGAACACGCCAGTCATTTTCCGGACAAAGCTGACGCCGTGTATTTATGCAGATATATATATATATATATATATATATATATATATATATATTATTATATGCATCTAAGCCTGTCCATGTCCACTACAGCGCGAATGGCTCTCCCGGAGTGGAAGGAAATTTCAGCCAAATCAAACAGGGTGGCCAAGTTCTGGTCTGGCGAGGGTGCGCTGTTTTTGACCCAGAATGAGTATGGTTGCACCTGCGTAGTTCAGACTCACTGGTTCGTGATGTAGTTAATGTAAAAGCACGACGTGCCTCATGAAGCGAAAAAACCCGCGTTGTGAGCAGCGGATGGCTAAAAAAAAGAACACGTCGGGAACAAGAATCGAACAGGAACAAGCGGTGACAAGCAGGTGGCTTAAGCATTACTCTACACCCCGCCACACGAAACGCAGCTGTCGAGCTGCTTACGTGCTTTGTATGCGCAAGCATTACGGCTTCCCTTAGTGATTACTTCAGGGCTACGTCATGTTGGCGTTACGCTCGTTCCATTACGTCACCATAATTCAGATTCGTAACTTATCAGGTTGGGAGTTCCGAATGGTCTTCGGGCTGGTAACATTAACTCAAAGGTATTGACAGTGACGACGGCAAGTGCCGTTAGAAGCTCACGGCTGACTCATCAATTCCCATTTGGCAGCCACGTCAACCCACCCACGATACCCGCATACCCACTCAGGGGAGACTGGCAGGTGAAGAAGCTGCCGCCATAGGCCCACAGCCGATTCACCAATTTCCATTCCCGTTATGCTATCGCATTCACATCCCATAAGCAGACTTAAGCGTTTTCAGTAATGGTTAAATAATGTCCAGCGGCTCTAGGGAGTTTGTTTAGAGAAGACAGGAAGCCAGCTGGGGCGAAATGTTTGAGGCAAAGTTTCTTTTTTTTCCTCTTGTAACGATGTATCCGCACCACTCCAGCGAGGATGAAGCGTTGAAGGCAGACGGCGCAGTGAGGGAAACAGCGGACGCATTCATGAACGCAAACTCTCCTGCGCTGCTGCTCGAGCTGCCTGATCTTCCAGCGAAGATGGCCCGCTTATGATCCGGTGCCCAGCCGGTGCGAGTGTCCGAGCACTTCATGATGAGTGCGGTTTATCTCATTAACGATCTTGTGGGCAAGGGGGTTAGGGGTGGTGTAGTTATTGACGTTTGTAGTGCGCCATTCGTTGTGTGAGCTTTTTGCTTCCTATTTCCGCACTATTTAATAGTTGAATGCAACTTCTCGTTGCAGAAACGTATTAACGTTGCTTCTGGGAGCGCTTCGATGTGTTCCATCCCACGACCTAACCATACAACAAGGCACACTACTTCGTCAGGCACAAGCAAACGCCATGCTCAGCCCGCGCAGATTACATATCCTGAAATTTCATGGGACCGAACCACAACCTTGGAACTAGTGCAGAGGCTATCCCATTGTCAGCCACGTAAGCACGTTGGAAATCCCCCCTATTATTTCCGAAATATCTGCAGCTCAGGCTGCCTCCTTTCCTGACCAGCTCCTTCTGGTAACCCACATCAAGAAGGCGCTGGATCTCTGCCCTTCACAAGGCAGCCGTGACTAGGCCTGTCCGGATCACTACCACCTGATCCTGAATAAAGTTCTCTCTCTCTCTCTCTCTCTCTCTCTCTCTCTCTCTCTCTCTCTCTCTCTCTCTCTCTCTCTCTCTCTCTCTCTCTCTCTCTCTCTCTCTCTCTCTCTCTCTCTCTCTCTCTCTCTCTCTCTCTCTCTCTCTCGACCAAGGAGTCGGCAGTATTGTGATGTGTCCATTCTCAAGTGTAACCTTAGAAAAAGAGTTAAAATTTTCCCTATAAAGTGCACCAAATCCATCGTTGAAGGGCCTAACGCGCTAAAATGGTACGTTTTGACGAAATTATTCGACAGGCGATGCCGCTACTATCCCGATCAACAACGCCTTGGCATGCCGCCCCGCTTGCAGGCATTTTTCCGCCCGGCATTGTTCAGAATATGGGAATGGGGGAGGTGGAGGTGAATGGGGGTGTGGTCTGTGAGGGATGCTTCCAGGAGCGTATGGCGGAGAAGTAGACGCCTGAAGAAATAGGCGCCCCGGAGCGGTGGGCCCCACACGCCCGCTCCCGGCTCTCCCAGCTGATTGAACACCCGGTGGTGTCTTCCTCATGAAGGGTTGCTGGCGTATACGTTTTTGCCGGTGTCTTTCAGCCCCTGCACGCGCTCATCAATGTTCCGATGGCGGTTGCCTTGTCATGCGCTGCACGGGATGCAGCGCCGAGCTGGTTTCGCGCGAACAGCGAAATTCAAGGGCACGCGGCTGCATGAAACGCAAATGGTGCGACCAGCTGCCATGCCACGCAACTGCTCATTAGCGGTGGTGATGGCTCCAACGAGGGAGTAAATATTATTTCGCTTATTATGGCCTTTAAGCCTGTCATAAGAAAAGGGCAAGGTTTGGGAAACACGTACACGCGGCCACCAAGAACCGCTTTTGGGCTTGTCCCCCAAGGTTGGCCATGGAAGTTGAGCTGGCAGTAATCGAGGTTTGGCTACTACCATTGCCTGCGATCGCAGTCATCCCGGGCCTCATGTTTGAACTGTATATTCTAAACAATATCTGGCGGTGGTGGTAAATCGGAAGTTTCCGCTTCCGCAGCGCCGGTGCAACTTCTCGGGGACAGCTCGAAGGGAAGCACGCTCCTCCTGGCTGAGGAGGTGATGACGCGACATGGCGGCATCGCATTCTTGTCTATACATGCGTGCGTCGGGCTTCCTTGTCCATCCCCCGAGCTTCAAGCTGTTCTTAACACTGCGGTGACAGAACCGATGCAATGGCGGCTATCGTGCGGCAAGCGGCATTTCACGGCCACCAATCAGGCGCCTGTGGTCGACCAGTGCGTTGCTAAGTTGTTTCTAAATTTGTTGCCAATAGTATACCAAAAACAGCGTGATGAAAGGTTTTTACTCTCGACAGCCATGCTATGAGTACTTCCACGCCTCATGGAAATTTCTTGCCAGGAAGGAATGGGGGCCACTAGCCCTGCCGGTCATCACAATCAAATAATCGTAAGGTATATCTTGGTCCCACGATATGCGCCAAGCTTTCGCCGCTTTTACATTTCCTCCCACCCACAACGACTCACCATTTGTAAACTTAAAAAAAAAACAAAGTGAGCAGAAAGGTCAGTGCTCTCTAAACCAGATAAGAAGGGGGTTTGTAAAACGCTATTGCATGCATCATTGTTTGAGTATATGGAAAGGGGTTACGCTGAACGAGTCACGCTGAACACAGTCCACGAAAGCAGCTACGCGGGATGAAAGTAAGCAAAACCAACATGAGCAAACGGTTTCATGACGTGTGAAGCTCGCGCATACGGGAGAAGGTCGGTGAGAAATCGGAAGAAAAAAATTAGCTGTGGCATAGCTCGGTTATGCCAGGATATACTTCGCGTGAGCTAAGGTTCAGCTGGTTATTCTTAGCTCTCCCGATTGTCTAGGATTAGCTGATTATCATGCTTACTGCTGCTTCAATGACACACACACGGTATACGCATTATGTGACACATGTATGTTTATCAAGCAGCTCCGGCGCTGCGTCACCAATCGCCCCAGAGCTGAGCTGGTTCCACAGGCGCACACCGGTGTTGCTGCACCGCACGAGCCATCGGTTCCACACCCGGCCACCCCTCACATGGTCATCAAGTGGACCGGGTCGCCACGTGCAGAACGGAGGTCGGCGAAAATGCTGGGCGCGTGGGGTGTGTGAGACGCCGGGCAGCAAGCAACATTGTGTGCTCCGTGTGGACGTCACTGCTCGTCGCGCATGCGCAGCACGGCTCTCCAGGAGCCACGCGAAACTTCTCAACCTGGGCCAGTGTAGCTCACGCAACAAAAAGAGCCGAGGCAATAAAACCACTGGCAATATTATGTGATCGCACCATGTCCGTTCGCTTCTCCCGTCTTTTTTTTTTTCTTTTCATCCCTGGAAGCCTGAACTCTTACGTTTGAAAGTAAGAGCTGTGAATAAGCCCAATCCAAGAACTGATAAAAACAAGAAAACATCTGATTGATGAAAAACCAGCGCAAAAACGGATAAAGAAGCGCCACTTATCACACACGAGCGCAGAAATACAATTGAATGTCGTTTGATTCAGCGCACGCAGTACGAGGAAAACCCGAAACCAACATACAAATACAGGCGAAAGAAAAGAAGCGCACAGAGGCGTGCGCTAGCACGCCCTCGATGGCCATGTTGGCAAAGGAGATACCGTAGAACCCTCTATATTACGGAGTCGCGTGAACCTGAAAAGTCCGTTCTTCAATCGGCAACTTCGTAAAATCGAGAAAGCATAAAGCATATGGGCAACAACGGAAGGGGGGAGGGGGAGTCGGGATTTGTTCGTTAATTCGGGAACTTCATTACATCATGTTTCGTAAAATCAATGCAAAACTGCATTCTGTAAATACCGTTAAATTTACATCGCAGCGCTCCTGTCTGTTAATTCCTTCGTTTTCCTTTTTTTACGCCAAGCATGAACGAACCGACCTGGTTTCCCAGCTCAGTGCAATATGCGTCGTATATATTTTAATGTGTAAACTTGCAAAATGCCGAAAGCAAATGCGGATAGTGTGGGAAACAGAGTAACGGTGGATCTGAAAGAGGTGGATTCCCATGTCGCCATGCTGCACGGAATAACCCGGCAGAGGCGAGGCCGCCCTCAGACCGGTGCAGCCGGTGCCGCCGCCACTGATGGACAGAAGGGCTCTCGTGTATTGCCCTAGGCGTATCGGCGAGTGTATAGGGCCCTCGAGATTCAATAATACTTGTATGCCCAGCAGGCAGGCGAGATAGGGATGAGACGGGCCGGCCTGCTGTATGAGTGGCGCCTTGGCCGGTAGCGCCAAAACAGGATATGCGCCGGAGGCCAGATCGAAGCCCCGCGCAAACGCGTGTGGTATATAGCTGGCGTGTGCCGTATTTAGCGGGGTACAATCCGCAGAGAATCTTCAGAAACTCCCTCTGGCGAAGTAGGCATCCAGGTTATCCGAATTTCTGCGTGCACGTGACGCCTAACTATGCAATACCTTGCGTGCTGTGGCCTAAGCTTTCCCCGAAACAGGCGAAACTCAAAACTCCATGAATATTTCTTAGATTAAATGTTGTATGTCAAGATGTCGATCAGTTGTTCCAGTCTCCATTGCGCCCAATTACTGCCTACTGGTCTTTGGCGCACATATTGTTTGCACCATCCACTTACGTACATCGCCTATGCATATATGCTGTAAATCTTGCAAGGGTATACGAGCTGGCTGTTATTAGACCTGTGTACGCTATACCTGTACGTTGAGTGTATTTTTGTTTACTTCCATGCCTGTTATAAACATAGAAATGCAGGTTTCTCATTTCTCGGCGATCGTCACGAACAGTCCATTGGCAGGCAGCAAGATAGCCCCCCGCGGCAGCCGTCAGCACAAAGGCGACGATGATAGCGAGCCTGTCGTAACGTATCCCGCGGCGTTCCCCCTTCCGTCGTGCATTTCGATAGCGAGGTTGTTCGTCAAGAGAGCGGGCACGGCTCTTCTGCAAGCGCCTGTGCGTCCGGCGGACAGCCTGAAATACCCTGGCCGCCTGCATCCCACCCCTGGTGATCTCTGACCTTTCCATACTACGAATTTCAACAGAGTGAACGGTTGCCGCCAAGGATGCGTTGCTCCAGAGATATGAAGGGACGCTGAATACCCGTGACAAGTGCAGTTTCCCAATGACCATTGAGCGTTGCGCGTTCTGCTGACCTCCTTCATAACGACCCGGGAGCCTTTGTTTCACTGAAACGTACTAGGCGTTATTTTGACGATGTAAGCCAGTGCAGCAGGCAGACAGATATGCTATAGGGAAGCCGTGCAATGATGGAGCAGGAAAAAACAGGCAATGAGTATTTCGTGGGAAAATCTCGGTGGGCAAGGACGTGAAATGGAGCAGGCGGGAAAGCCAGCAAGTTTGCATTCCGGACATATGGCACGCCGAGTTCATCCATTCTAGGCCAAACCCCCGCGTGATGAAATTTACTACCATTCCCCGAACTGTGTGTGTGTGGGAGTGACCTGTGGGGAGCGGGGCTCGAAAATCGACGGCTTTAGTTCTTTTTTCTTTAAAATCGGCTCCAATAAACATTTTTTCCTCCTCCTCTCAGAGCAGTGACGACTGGGGGAAGGGGCATGACTTGCCTTTAAAATGGAAGGTATAGTCCCGGAACTAAGGACTCCTCCAACCGGGCTGGGGCTCTAACCAGAGCCCATCAACTATAAGCAATGAAGTCTATTCATAATCTGAATCATCATCATCTCGAGTGTTCTTATACACAGAGAGTTGACCATGCCAACCCCTTACCCTACCCCTCAAGCTTCATAAAGAACGTTTTCACCAGTACCAGGGTGACTGGTAAGGGTGAATTGCTGCCTGATAAATTTTTCTTCAGGCCTCCAGGACATTTCCACTGGCCAATTAAACTTTGCACAGAAAACCTCGCATTTATATACCGCCTCATCCTCAAAGAATCGCGGGGTTAGATTTCGCACCCAGGTCATTCCGGAAGCAGATTGGCATTGGTTCGATATTCAGTATTGGCAAACTGGCAAATACATTTTATTTTCCCCGTCAGTGCGGTAAAGAGGTCCCCGCACACACGCAGGTACGGACACACATACTTCTGAATTCGTATTCGGAACTGCCAAACTAATTTCAAGCATAAGAAATCAACGAACGCTGCAATGACGCCGACAAGTCGCTACAGGCAGGCAAATAAACGCAGTCAGGGCCGCCACACGCACAGGGGTGACGTCCGCTTGACAAGCGCCGAAAAGTCACGCGATGATCAGCTCCCGTCCACACCGAATCTCGCTCCATTTGTCATCCGCCGCGTATACGTCAGTCAGCTAGCGCGCGCACTTTGAACACGCTGCAGGCGCACATATCATCAGCGCGCGGAGACGTCGCGCGCTCGCGGGGGGTGAACGTCCCGGGGCGTTATATGCACGACGCAATTCGCGGACACGCATTAGCTTGCGTGCGACGGCGCCGCGGCGCGCGATAATTACAACGGACGTCTCACCCGGCCAGCCCGTCTCTTTAGTAGTACTATCTACTTCCCACACAGACGCCACCAACACAAAAATGTCCTAGCTCCTCTCCGTCGGTAAGGAGGACGCACCCTTCTGTATGTACTACGTAACTGGGAATCTCGGCAGCAGTTAGGCCGCTGGCGTCGCGCGAGCCATTACACCACCGCGAGCAAGGCTCAGGGGCATGCAAGGGGATAGTGTGCGCGCAACGGAGTTAATGTCCGCCGCCTCCCTATGTTAAAATTTATATATATATATATATATATATATATATATATATATATATATATATATATATATATATATATCTATATATATATATATATATATGTGTGTGTGTGTGTGTGTGTGGTGTGTGTGGTGTGGGTATATATATGTAAAACACACACCACCACAGACATATATATATATATATATATATGATATGTGTGTGTGTGTGTGTGGTGGTGTGTTTGGGGGCTATATAGCGATTGAAGAGATAGCGAAATCGCGTGATTGGAGTCGAGTTTTCAAGCCGCCGCCGTTGGCCCAGCCGCCATATACGGCGCTCTGGGACAATCAACTCCTTCGCCAGGGCTCTCTTTCCCGGCAGAGTGCGAGGTCTGTTAGGGAGCATTCACGCGCGCGGATAAACTAATGGGCGCGAAGATGCACGCGGGCATTCTACATGGCGCGTGTTATCTTCTGTTTTTATTTTGTTTCATTTGTGCTTTTTTCGCGTGGCGATCAAGTCCATGTCAGGGGAGATTAATGCATCGTCGACTCCGGCATTTTATCGCGAGCATCAACTCCAGTAGGCTGCTCCACGCTGTCGGTCCCGTGTGATGCGTAATAAAACGTGTCCGTGGGCACGGGGGAGGCTCGCACAATTAGGAGCCATAAATGAAGGCGCGCTGATGCGGGGAGACGATACAGTTTCGCGTATCTGTTGGGTGGATGCGTACTGGCCGGCCGACAGAGCTTTGCCCCCAGTCTTTTGAATTTCACTTTGCAGGGTAATGCGATCTCGCAGAGCTGTATACAGTAGAACCACGCTGTTACGTTCCTCACTGTTGCGTTTTCCTGGCTGTCATCGGTCCCGGCATAGCTCCCATAGGTTATAATGTATTGCGAACCCCGCTGTAACGTCGCAACTGTGGGCCCGTTCCCGTATGATGCGTCGCAACCTGACACTGCGAAGCTGCTTGGGCACCGCCATTTTAGCTTTTGATGAGTCTTGGCCAGGTTTTGTTACTGAAGTCGCTACAAGAAGGCGCAAGCCAGCTGGAGAGGCTGTCACTACATGGCCATCCGTCGGAAGTCCTATCACCATCATCACTGTGCGTACAACAGAAGTTTCACTTCGGAACGCCGTAAGTGCGTGATGTTAGCGCCGCCGCACTGTTCTAATGGTGCCGTGCAGCGTTTTTAGATTAGGTAAGTCGCAAAGAGCGCGGCCTTACAGTGGCGCGGCGCGGGCTGGTGATGCCGCCGACCAGGCGGTTGCGCTGCGGTAGCGTTGAGATCGGTCTCGGCGCGTCGTCTGCTGCTCCTTCCTTGCTGCTCTCGGCGCTTTCTACACCACCCATACCATCCCCTGCGTCAGTTGCTCCAAAGCTTGTAGTGTCTGGGGACTTGCCAGACATTACAAGCTTGGGAGAAGCCGTCGCGGCAATGGACCTCCTTCGCAGATTCGTCGCACCTCAAAGTTACGCTGAAAGCAATGCGGCCTTTCAGGTTATTGAGAAGAAAGTGGTGCTTACGAGCCGGCAAAAGAAATGGCAAGCTTCTATTGTCGATTTTCTAAGCGTTAGGCTCATATTGCAGAAATAAATCGTTTTTGTCAAAGGGTCACTGCTTCCGTTCTGTTTGGGTATCACGATGCCCGCGTTCGCGCCGAGAGATTGTCGGAACGGCGACCGAGTAGTTTAGGGAATTTAGCGACAAACATGACTTGACGCCCGTCTAAATTGCTCTTGTTAACACTAAATGTTTACATAAAAATGCAAAAAAAGGCCGTTACATTTGGCGGAACGGTCAGAAACCAAGTTGGCAACAATGGAGTGCTAGATAGGCGTTGATTTAACGACGCCACTGAGACGCGTGCCCATTTTCGTGGCTTTCCTCACTCTTGCTTTTTCCAGGCTGTTACGTTCTTTTTCGCAATCCGGTGAAAACGTTTAACGAGGTTCCACTGTAGTATCCTGTGAACAATATTTTTTTTTTTTTTCACAGGCCGCTGAGACAGGTTTCGAAAATAAACACGTCTGTCGAAGATGTTACATAAAAGTATTTAGTCCTTACGTGAAGTGACGGCGAAATGTCACTGCGCAAATTTACGACTTTCGCACGCAAGTCAGGTCCCTGAATACTTGTCAGCCCGGGGTTTTTAGGAGCGAAGCTCCTTAAGGGCTCGGACTGCCTGTCGGCGTCTCTTGTCGTCGTCTCGTGTAGTCACGGTACTAAAAGGCCGGGACACTCGTTTTCCCACGCCTCGCCCTAGAACGCTTCGTGCTTCAATGGCACGAGACTCCTACAGCAAAGCTGTATACCTCTACCTGAACTCGGTACGATCTGCGATTTGTAAGCGCAGGAGCCTAATCAACACCAGGAGCATGAGGACGAGGGAGAAGAACGCAAGAAATGCATTATGTATATTGACTGGGATTAGCTACGCGATTGCTGATTGTATATAATAAATGTACATGTGCATATGGTTGGAACAAAATCGTCTTCTCTCTCTCTCTCTCTCATTGCCTAGTAGCCGCGATTTTCTTTTTTTAAACACCGGCGCACACTGCATGCTTCACACCTCCCCGGGTTTCACATTAGTGGAGATGGCTCGGGATTTTTTTTCTTAGCATCGTGGTCCTAAGTTTCGTCACAGAGACCAATTTATGTAAAAAAAAAAACAGTACAACATATCTTTTCCAGAATGTAGAGCTGGGAGAGTTGGTACACTTTCAGTACTAAAAAATTGGGTCACCTTCACAATTGAGATGCGAAGACCCAGGAAACGGCGAAGCTGGTGGTCCTCCCCATGGATTTTCTTAGGTGTTCCGCTTTCTTAGGAGACTGATGGTTAAAGACCGAAGCTTTCTCCATGGAAACTGAGTTAAATCAAGGTCCACAATCCAGCCTCCTAAAGTACCAAGTCTCAACTGCCAAAGTCCGAAGCCAAAGTTCACTTCTACTCAGCCAAAGTCCAAAGCCAACGGCCAAAATTCAACGCTTAAAAATACTCACAGGAAACACTGCTTGCAATTTTGTACTCTTTCAAAAGGGGGCATTGTTTTATCTGAACTGTGAACCTCTTTTCCTACCAGAACACTTACGCTCACCCATTCTTTTTCTGCGCCCCAAGATTCGCTTACCACCAAGAGACAAACCCGCAACCACACCTCACTCCAATGCTCCCAGACGTCCGCCCTCCCGTGAGTGATCACCAGGCAAAGGGGCTCCGAAATGTATACCATCCACAGGCGCGGTAGCCGTGGCGAAAGGAAGATAGTATCCCCGTGCTAGGAAACATCAAGGCGCGGGCAGAGGAGAGGGAAAAAACAGCACCACGGTGTTGTTGGTGTGGGGTAGGGGAAGGAGACGACGACGCATCGCGAGTTCCTGTCCGCCGCACGCGACCCGAAGTGAGGCGCGGCAGCGAAGAGCTCCGCCAGTGCGTCGTGCCGGACTCGGGCGCATTGTCTCGAGCGCGTAATTAGGGGCAGTTCCAGAGCAACGAAGGGGATTTCGACCGACCCCGAAGTGGCGGCGGCGTCTCTTGCATGGCCGGCCAGTCAATGTGGTCACCCTCCCCCCCACCAGCCCAGCGCGTACACACACAAGCGCGCATAGAATTGGCCTCCGGTTCGTTGGCTCCGAGTAACCTCTCCCTCTTATCCAGTGGCTGCATGATCAGCCTCCCCCCTCTCCATCTCGTCTCATCGCTGACCTTCGTCTGCGGGGGTGGCCCATGATGCGGCCTGGAGGATCGCCTTAGCGCATGCAATGCCGCTGAACCTGCTGACCTCTGCGCGGCCTTCGCCTTGGAGGGTCGGTGTACAGTATCCTTAAAACGTTACTTCAGGGTTTAATGCGGCAGGGTATACATTTGGCTCAGAGCGTTGCGCCAACGTGGCCTAAATGTTGAACTGTCCGTGTCCTTAACAGCGTGCCAGCGTGCGTCATCCTTAAAACGTTCCGCCTGAGCACCTTAAATCTCAGAGCGTCCTTGGAATACGCTATTTTTAAGTCATTAGCGTACAGAATACACTACCCTTAAATAACCCGAAATTTCAGAACGTAAGCTTTTGTTGTTGTTGTTTAAATACTTCAATTTGAGCGTGGTGAGACACTGTCTTGAAGATTACTCCTAAAGAGGTCTAATTCATAAATCGTAGAAATAAAATTACAGGTGACTATCGCACTTAGTCGCTGACGATGCTTTTGTTATGCACTTTCTAAACTCCCAAAATCAAAAGCACCCTTGCAACCAACATTTCTTTTCTTGCCTTGAGGATTTCTTCTCCCGTAGATTGAGCCATATGCGAAAAGTTGGGGCGGGAAAATTCAAAATACGAGCGGACTTACTGAAACACGCAGGTGATTTAAGCCTCTAACTGCCTACTAAACTTGACTAACATGATTACTTCGCATGTTAATGTTGAGAGCGGACGTGTCCACGCCTTATGCAGAAAGCACAAAGGCACCATGCATCGGCTTTGACTGCGTTTTTTTTTTTTTTTTTGGATAATGCACGTCGCCACACGTGTAGTCCGTTGCTTTTGTGTTTTTCTCCCCCGCGCTGGAGATTAATTCGTGGTCGAACTCTTCAAGACAAACGCTAACTTTTTTTACCCCACCATCGTCATCAACAGTAGGGCCACACACAGACCGAGAAATTTGCCGATATCACGTTCTTTCCACGGCGAATGTTTCTATGAAGCCATTTTAATGAAAGATGAAATAAAACCACACCATTCAATAAACAAAAAAAAAAACAGCGACGTTCGTCCAAGCATGTCCGAAAAATTGCAGTGGCAAGGACAAGGCTAACTGAGCCTACGAAAAAAAAAAGACATTCAGCGTTCGTTCTGCGGCGCATGACTCAAACTTCGTGCAAGGAAATCCGAGTCAACGGACGTTTTGGGGGTGAAATAGGCCTCCCTAACGAAAAAAGAAAAAGAGGCTTCAAGTTCTGCCGCAAAACTTCTCGCAACATTGTGCCGCCGCCACGGTTCGCTGCACGCGCGTTCAAAAAGACCGCCCCTCCCCCCTCCCCCCCAAAAAAGAAAAAAAAAGATCCGTAAATTGTGTTTAGAGCGATACACCTCTCGTTTCCCAGTTTCCACGCTGGGCGCCTCCACGTACGAACCGAAACGCGCTCCCGAGATTCGTGAGTGAGCGTTCCGCACGGCACGAGGAACGATGCTAAGCGGGCCGCCACAACGTCGCTCGGGAAACGAAAATACACAGCCATGCGTCGAGTAAGAACAAAAAGTACAACGCGGAGCTCCTTCGCACCTAAATCCGCTACTCTGCAACGCCGTCGAGGCACCAGGCATCTCGCTACGGTCCCACGGTACGCAGCCAGGAAAGTTGCGCGAGCGGCTACTGTCCAGTGTTGCGGAACTGTTCACGGCGCGTCGATTTGGCTTCGATCTCGCATCAATGGGCCCATTAGCCACCGGCCGTGCAATCATCCACGGTAGCCGAGAGAGCGCAGGCACACGTGAAAGAAGAAACGTCGCGCCGACATGCGACGCGTACAGAGGGAGAACAAGGATGTGTATATCTGGTACGCGTCAATGCGTGTCTGCATTCCATTAGGTCGCCGCGCCGTGTGCGGTCTGCCGTGAGTACGGATCTCTCCACCTGCAAATTCCACGGTCCGTTCATGCTATGGTCGATGCGGACGTTGTGCCTTTTTTAGGTCTTTTTTTTTGTATTATTGAATCGGCAGTGTTACTAAATTCTGCGGAGGGGGTAACCAAACGTACACGATGAGTCGTGATTCCCAACTTGAAGGGTTGACTATCATTTGACTGCTGAAAACTGCGCCAGAGCAGCTTCCATACTTTACTTGCCCAAAGAATTTCTATTGTCTGAGTAGTCCTGGAACTGCTCAGGACTGTTCTGGGCAGGCAATAAAATATACACAGTGTTAATGACTAAGAAATAGCGAGGAGCTGCCTTAATGGCGCGCGTCGTCATCTTCCAGCAAACATATTCAACGATCCGAAAAGAAAGCATGTCTTTTTAGAATGTGGGCGTCGATTGAACGTTGCATTGTTACCAACCACGAGGTCCTTCCACCCATCCTTAACCTTCCACCAACTTTGAACCCATTCCGTGTTCTAAATTTTCGTTTAGCGTGCCGTACCCGAGATACCTTCACTCTTGAAGGTCATATGTTGAAACAATGACAAGTTCAAACTTAATGGCGCCTTGTCCGCCCTATACTCAAGGACTCTAAGTCGCGCGAACCCCCCCCCCCCTTTGGTATGCCTTGTCCGCTCTATATCTAACCACCAACTTGGGCAAGTGTATCACAGCCATTTCGCACTGGGACCCGTGAACTGAAAGTGGCGGTGAGTTGGGTGGCGGTCGATACGGCAAAAGGGTAGTCAAGTCCTGTGCGGGCGACAGCATTTGTAAGTATAGCGAACATTAACTTGAATCTCTCCGTAAGAAGCGACGTGCACAATTAACGAAACTGGCCAGTCCAGCATTCGTCCCGTGTATTTCTCTTTTTATCCTGTGCCCCGCCATTCGGCGCTAACATATCCCTTCAGTGGAAAATACTATCATTGCTTATACCCTGCCGGTGTTCACTACCCAGCCACAACCTGGGGTTATAATTAAGGCCCGTGGGGGTGGAGGGGTAAGCCTAAATAAGCTAAAACAGCCCATAAATGAAAATAAGGTAGGCGGTCCACTCCGTGATAAGAAGCCACCACCATGCATCGACCAGCTTACAAGTATTTCATCTCTCGGATGGAGGTATGCGTCACTTTGCATGAGCGTCGGAAGTGGGGCGACGAACAGGCATAACAAGTCCTGTTTCGCGTCTCCTGTGGGATCCACAGTGAAACCACGGCGTATGATTCTCGCTTCAGAAACAGTAGGTCCTCTGTTGCCATTCCCCCTGCGGGACAACTTATATCTTCTACGTCACTTTTTCGTATCGTGCACTTATTCATAAAACCCATCAGGCTTACTCAGAGATCGGCAGTGGAGTCAAGGTGTAGTAGTATCATTCCCGCTATTGAAATGGGGTGTCGAGCCTGAAGCTACAACCTATACCAGAAACATATAGGCACAAAAACCGGGCCATCTCCACTAACGGGAAACATGGGGAAGGGCAAAGCATGCTGTGTGTATAAGTGTATTCAAAGATTGTAAGTCTCTCTCTTGCCACATGGCGCTCGTTGATAAACATGGCTTCCCAATTACGAAGACGGAGGAGAAGGGAAATTCGAAATGGAGAACTGCAAATTTTAAAGTTAAGGTGAGTACGGAGCGAAATAGAAGCAAGCAAGCAAGTCAGCGCGAACGAAAACCGAGTGTCCCGGCGTGTTCTTTTAGTACGCGTTACGTTCTATTGATTGATTGATTGATTGATTGATTGATTGATTGATTGATTGATTGATTGATTGATTGATTGATTGATTGATTGATTGATTGATTGATTGTAGGGTTTAACGCGCCGACGCAACGCAGGCGATGAGGCGCGCGGTAGTGGAGGGCTCCGGATTAATTTTGACCACCTGGGGACCTTTAACGTGCTCCGAAATGTCGAACACACGGGCGTTTGCCTCTATCAGAAAGCGGCCGCCGCGGCCGGGAATCGAACCCGCGACCTCGTGCTCAGCAGCGCAACGCCTTAGCCACTGAGCCACCGCGGCGGGTGCGTAACGTTCTAGCGCGAGGAGTTGGAAAACGAATGTCCCGGTATTTTAGTGCCGTGACTACGTGAGAATACGACGAAATGAGACGACGACGACGACGACATGATTCGCCGACAGCCAGACCCCCTAAGGCGCTGCGCCCCTAAAATAATACCGTCCGGTTATGCAGACCGTCCGGGGTCGTCCATGAATAAACCGTGCCGGCAGGGCCAAAGTTCACGCGGCTTGCGCCACTTCTTTTCTACACAGACGGGGGCACCGAGTGTCATATCAGGAGGAATCAGCCGCAGGCTCCCACAAGACCCGCCATGTCCCAATTCGTGCGCAGTGGACAGACAGACAGACAGACAAGGGTTGCCCTTCAGACAGGGCTGAAGTAAACCACGCCAACAAGCACGGCACCAGGCTCGGTCAATCCTTCGCTCACGGCGCCGTCGCGCCACGAGTGCGTGGGAAGCTTGTTCACCGCAGAACGTGTTTTTTGTGTGTGCGTGCGAGCGCGGAGAGGGCGCACGCAAGCGCCGTAATCCCGCTTACCTCGATCGGCTTCGTTTGCTCGGAGGATAATCGCACCGCGTGGGCGCATGCGATATGAGGGGGGAAAACGCCATGGGGGCTGGGTAGGGGAGTTATGGCTGCACAACGCCCGCTAATGCGAGCTTTCCGATGTAGGTTTATAGGCTGTTCCAATTAGTGACAGTAAACTCATTGAAACCAAGGTTTTTTTTTTTTATTTTCTGGAAAGATGTATTGCGCTTCGAGTAGTTTGTGGTAACAGTGCACTCACGTGGCGGGTGTTCAGGTGGGCGCTGATCCCGGAACGCTCAGCGGACGAACGGGTCATGTACGGAGAGTAGAATGGTTCTGACATAAAAAAGACGTAATCTGATTCAGCGCTCGCAACCAGTTTCTGAAGGACCTGATGTGCTTTCATCGTGTTCGGGGATGGATGGTACGACAATCAAGGGAAACTGGTGACAAGACTGGTTACCATTAGCTGAGCTACCAAGGCAAAATTCTACATATGTAATTTTGCATGAATGATTCAAAAGAGCATGGTTATCCGCGGCCAAAATTCTGAATAAAATTTCAGAGGCGCTAATTTCTGCGAAGCTCAGGTTTCCGATATTCACACACTGCTCGAATTCCAGAGTTCCTTTTTTCGACGATTTCTAGAAAACCACCTCCGTTGGGGTGTCGGGGTCGGGACCGGTTTGTATGTATTGGTGTATGCTGAAAACACGTAAAGCTATTTGAAAACAGTAAGAGAAGGAGAACGCCGTGTTTCGTTTTTCAAAATACACAACCTTCAGAATCACCCGCGATCTGATCGGGCTTTCTGGAGCAAAGAAAAATAGTCCCGCTGAAAATTCGAAGGTCGCGAAAAAGTAATCGCCAAGGGAGCCGTTTTCAGATCTGGGGCGATTGGGTTGTCCGCACATTTGTGTCAGTCTTACTCTCAGATTCTTATCTCTTATTTCTTTCGGTCGCCTTCTTTTCTGTGGGCTTAGTCGCGCATAGTAACAACAGAAGCCCGCTGCTTTCTTACACAGTGACATCTGCACGTTCCTGCATGGCTTAAAGGCCAACTGCACTCAAATTTTCTTCGTCCAAATTCGATACAAATAAGCAGTGTCTGCTCTTGAAATCACCATGACGAAACCCTAAGCCTCGTAAGCACAGAGCACGCTAAGTACCGTCGTTCAAAGTAGCTCCGAGCAGACGACGTTTGCACCTGGCGGAGAGTCGCCGAGACAAGTTCCGAGCGGCCAGTGACGGTGAAGAACCTGTCCCATCGAGCTCGTGCTTCTCCGGCGACTTTCACGGCGCTCTAGAAGGACAGGATGCGTTCATCGGGGGTTTCTCTGCTTGTAAATGCTTGAATGTGGGCTAGTTCGTTGGAGCAATGAACAATAGTAAAAACAGCGCAGCTAGAAACTGGGAGCAAAGAACGAAATACACAGGACTAGGACCTGGAATGGCCTACTAAATATTACCCACTGTTTTTTTTAAGGCCACTTGGGCTCGCATTGTCGTATCTGGTTCGCTGGACTCACGTAGATCACACGGCGTTCCGTCGTATACGGCTGTCGTCACGGCGTAACCTACAGGATTCAAAAGCCAAGCGGTTCATATAGTCATAAGCGTTAGAAACTCGTGAACCGCTCGCGATTGTAATACATCTCTTCCTGGCCCGCTGTTTAGCACAAAGAAAACTGCAGCTACGTAAGTAACCGGCAGCGCCCGCGTTCATTTAGTTAGGAACGCTCGTTGGATTGGTTTTTACGATACTAAGCGAAAAAAAGTGGCGGCGCAACACCGGCACGTGCGGGAGGAAAAGCGCGCACAAATAGAACTGCCGCTGGCGCAGTTTCAGGCAGGGGGCACGCGAGCACTGCGAAGGCGGGAAATTTCAATTGCATTGGGTGGTAGCAGTGAGCGGATAAAAGCGCTACAGCCCATCATGGCGAATCACTGCTCTGCAATTCCGACAGCTTTCACATCGTGTGGAACGGCTTTACTTTTTACTTAAAAATAATATATTTACCCCAAAGCTTGGGCTGCACTTTGCCTGTACATTATCAATCCTATTGCATCTCTTACAGAAAGAAAGGATCTTTTATAAATTATTGACCACTTGCACTTCCGCGTCCAAAAATTGCCGCATTTGGGCTGGCCTAAAGCCCCTATATATGCTGCTCTAGTTCGCCGCCCAGGCAGCCGTCGACGTGATGCTGGTCGAACGCCACCACCACCCTTTAGACCTCTCTGAAAGTTTGACGACCTAACTGGAATTGTTCTACGAACGAGTTCAAACATTTGTGCGACTTAGCCTCACTCGGCTAAGTGAACCAAAATCAGCCTCGCTTGTGGTAGCAAATACATTCTCACAAAGACCGGCCGTCGTCTTGGCGAAGCTAAGGAGACTGCTCCTCTCCTAAGCGATAAACTGCATTTTTTTTCAATCTCGAAATAGAGTATTTACTTTTTAGAGTGTTAGGCTTAGTTTACTTGAAAGTAAAATGTTATCACCTGCACATGTCTCTGGTGAAAGTAGGAAACGGCGGCAGATAGGTAACCATTCACGTGATTTAGTGCATCATCTAGCTGTGGGAATTGACATACGGTTTCAGACCAATTTTACAATTCGATCCTCGATGTGCAGTGCGGTAAAAATACTGGGTCGATATTCATAAAGCTGTTTTCACGTAGGGACATAGTAAAAATAGTTAGTGATTTACTCCGCCCGTGCGTGGTTTGTTCCCTTCAAATAAAGCGATAGGCCGGTGCAGTCTAACCGAAACTGCTTCTCGATATCGTACAAGCAGGTAGCTTTGTAAATCTGGAGTGGACCCGCTCTTTTTACGCCCAATGCCAAGGATTGCTACTCCGGCAGGTATTCTAAGGCAAAAATAACTACCGCGGCCGTCTACTTTATCTCAGTGGATAGCACCGCAAAGTCAGAATTGCGCTAAGCTTCATTATCCTTGGCAAAAGTTGGAACTTATTCCGTGGAAATAATGATGCGATGCGCGACGCTACAACGCGCATTTGGAGGCTAGTGTAAGCAGCCGCCGGTACTGGCGCGCCCGTTTTCGTTCCCTCCCCTACGTCACCTCCGGCTCCGGTAATGGCCGCAATTTTTTTTAGTATCGGTTCCGAAAACGTTTGCGTCCGCACAATTATTTTTGAAATTCAATATTTTGAATTTCGCACCCTGCATGCTATGCATGTATATGTATGATGTATGTATGTATGTAGTATGTATGTATGTATGATGTATGTATGTATGATGTATGTATGTATGTATGTATGTATGTAATGTATTATGTATGTATGTATGTAGTTGAGTATGTATGTATGTATGTATGCATTGTATGTATGTATGTATGTGTAATGTATGTTGCTAAGCTAACTGAATGCATGAAGAGTGTGTACTTTGTGATGTATGTGTATGTCATGGATGTTGTATGTATGTAGCACACTAGTTGATATGATATTGCTAGTATGCATGAGCAGTGATGTTAGCTGAGATGATGTTTATGTCGATGATATGTATGTATGTTTATTATGTTGTTCATCTACATGTATTGAGTATTAGTAGCTATTATGTTATGTAATGTATTAGGGTAGTATCGGTTATGGTTAAGTACATGAGAAATGCATGAGACCGGTCTACTTTGTACACTATGGTGCGTTTATGGAATTTGCAGTAAATGTAACACCATACAGGGCAAGACAATTGATACTATATACACGAGCAGCGAGCTTAACCTGAATGTACGTTCTAGGAACTGTACTGGAACGATTTTATAGTGTTGCCTACCCACCAATTCTGTCCGAGTTCCTGCGGCTGTCGTCACAAAAATAAATGGATAATCAAAGAAGCCACGAACGAAGAACGACTGAATAGGAGAACGGAGCCATTAGAGCTACGACTTGAGTGAAGCACGCCTAGACCTCTGGACATTCTCATTTGAATGCACGATAACCACTACGCGCGTCTAGGGTGAGCGGATTATTGTACCGGTATTTGTGCGATCATCTAACGAAGCGTTATTTTGCCTGTACTATGAGGTTTCTTCTATTCCTTTGTAGTACCGCCACTTGAAAAGCACCTTTATGACAGCGGAGATGTTACCGACTCGCTCTCCCTCTTTTTTTTTTTTTTTTTGACGTACGAGACCGAGAAAAGCTGGTCTTCACCTCGTCCTCGACACACCTTCTCTCTTCGGCCACCTGTCCGCCTCCTGCGCCTTATTGCTTTGATATAAGATGACGTATATTCCCTGAAATACAATGTCTTTCATAGCAGTGCACTGATGTATTTAGAAGCGAAGCCGACTTTAAAGACGTCGGTGTAACCTCTGTATTTGTAAGCTGGCTTACCCACATTCAGGGTTTTACAAGCCTACTCGCGCAGGAAAAGAATGAGAAGAGGCGACAGTGGGCGAGAACGCTGCGGAAGGAGACCACCAACGACGATCGGGCCGCGGACGCCAAGCGTAAGCCTGTTGCCCATCGGGAACCCGAATACCGCCAGGCGGAAAACGCAAAAGCAAAACTTCGGCGTGGCTGCAATCCGCTGAACGCTTCACCGGCGCGACGGCACGGTTTGAGCGGGAGTTTGTGGCCAACCGATAACCCACAAACCGCACTGCTGGTCATCCAACGTTAACAGAGCGGAATGGCGCTGATTTTTTTTTACTCGTATCCGTATTCAAATTCTGCTACCGCGTTTTTTTTTTTCATTTTCAAGTATTTGAATATTAACATATGTTACCACGCATATAATCTATTTATGACATCTTTATGCATTATAAATGGGATTCCGGGTATTGCCACTCTCTTGGTACACTCAATCGCTATCTGCAGTAAAGCTGCGTCCTCCTTAGAGTGCAGGCCGCGTCCCTTACCGCCTTGTGTCCAGGCCGGCGCCCTGCTGCTTCAGAGCTAAATAAATTGATATCTTGGAACGTACTTCCTGTTGAAAATCCGCTTGGCCCCTTCCTCTCTACGGGCGTCGTTTTTAATTGCCGATTTCTGAAGCGAATCTGACACCTGCGGATCCGCGAAAGCGGTGCTTAGACAATAAACTTGAGGCTAATGCAAGAAACCCTGCCGAGAATTCATATTTGATATGTCCAGCCGTTCCAAAACGAACTCCTCGTATACACTCGCCAGAAGGACGTCATGTGGGCAAGTTTTCTCCTGGCCTTCTTTTTTTACCTCGTGCCAGTCTGTATTTATGGTGTTTGTCCGAGTGCTACGGGGCGACAGAATCACAAGGAGGACAGCGGAAAAGGCGCCCCGCATGGAGGGATGATTTATCCCTTCTGTAGTCTCTACCAAGAAGGTGTTTCATTCCCCCTCGCCAACCATGCGCACTCAGGGGGACACGGACCGATAATGCTGGTGCCGCAGAAATGTGTTCATACCGAACGCTTTCGCATCCGGTGTGGCACTATTTACTCAAGTTTATGAGGAATTTGACCACCCAAATAAGAAAACGAAGAAGGTTGCGGTGTTTTCCAAATAGGAAGTTGATAGCAGCATGCAGAAAGTAATGAGAAAGCGAGTCACCGTGCGGTGCAAAAACAAAACGTTTTCGTCACCGTGCAAAAACAAAACGCAAGCCTCGAGGAGGCCTGCCAATCTAGATCAATCACCACTCGTCCCGCCGCGACAACTTTAGTCCGACAGCCCCGCCCTTCAGTCTTGCCTCGCGACCTCCATACGGCCGTTGCCTTCGCTGCTCGGCGGCAAACAGTAGTACTACATACATACACCCTTTAGAAGCGTCCAAACCGGAAGCAGAAACAGTAGCCGCACCGCACAAAGGGTTCTCCAGGCTCGTACTATAAGTACACACCCACCGCGCCAAGTCAAGCCATGCCTATCCAGTTTCTCGCGCTTCGACTGCCTCGGATCTTGCGCGTGAGGACGCTCGACTCGTCGAGGTCGACAGACGCCCGAGACGCGACCTCGATTTTCCTTCAGGCTTCTCGTTGGTAGTTACACGCGGCCGTTGCTGCTGGGGCTTCTTGGAGCGTCGGATGAAGGAGGCCGCGTCGAATCGATCGCCTACAGCGTCGTTCGGCAGGGCATGCAGCCGTCGGCCACCGTATCGTCGTCATCGTTGTCGTCGGCGGCGGCGTTCGGGGCGTCTAGGCACATACAGTAATGGTGCTTGCATGAGCGCCCGCGCGACCTGGACGCCTTCGGTGGAAGCGAAGATTAACGACCCAGCACCGGTCAGCCGACAGAGTTTCTTGCATCCTTGTACGGGAGGAGAGGACGCCCACACCCTTGCGCAAAAGAAGGCTGCTCGACTTCTATAGCGCCGATTAAATGTGTATTAATCAGGGAGCTATAATTTGGGTACGCATGCGGTTCTGGGTGCAGGGGTGGTCCCGAGGTGCTGTGTGCACTTCTTCGAATGGAGTGGAGCTTACACGGTATAAGTGCTACGGGGTTTCGGTAACCACCCTCTTGCCTCTTGCGGAACAGGCATATATATTTCTCAGAAAGGTGCTTCCACTTAAATTAATAAGTGGAAGCCGCATCATAAAATAAAATAAAAAGCCGCATCATTGGTGACCTTCAGTGTAAATGGTGTCAGTAAGCCATGTAAACTGTAGAACACCAAGGTTTGCCTTGGATGCCCTGGGCCGAGGGTGGATGGCTTTTTGAGAAAATGAATTTACAAAAATTGCGCATATAACCCACGCGATGACACGATGGAGCGCATTGTGTCACGTGTTACAGACAGACAGAATTCTTGGGATAGAGTCGCCAACGATTGCTTACACATTTAAAAAATTATCAGTCGGACATCTTTTGTCCTTAGTGATTCATCTGAAAGGGAGTATAGTTAATGACTGTTAGAAACAGACCTCGAAACAATACAAAGTTGAAAGCACTCGACGACGCTAGGCCCCTTCACTATCATATCTGCTTCCGTGTGCTTCATACGCTGCGCCTTTTAAGTCCGCCTTTGAGTAAACCCTCGAAGCAACGAAGCACTCTGAACAAGAAACACACTTCGTTATAAGCTGAATTTCGTTAAAGTCGGGGTATGACTTGCTGTTTTGCACTAAGGGGGGAGGGGGGGGGGGATAGAGAACGAAATTCTGAACAAAGGGTGAATTTGAACTAAGAGACTTTGTTATAACGAGAAATTACTGTGTACTAACGAGACATCCAAACACACTATGCAATTATTCAGAGCGTCAACCGCGCAAGTTACGGTTTTTTGTGTTACGTTTCAGTCTACCTAACAGATAAGGGATAACTGACAGCACCGGCATTTTTTAATGTAGGCCCCTGCAAAACATCGTCCACCTTAAGGATATCCAAAAATAGATAACCTGCGCGGCCTGTAAGAGGTTTCGGCAGCAGGCGCATTCGTCGACAGATAGTACTAAAACAGATGTCCTGCAAAGTCTGGTGTTACGTTCGACAGCCAGTCAAAAATCATGGCCCTTAAGTGCAGTACTATAAACGCATGCGACCATTCGGGGTACCTTTAGCAACAATGTGTTTTTGTCGTTGTGAAGCTTCATCAGCGGTAGAGGACAGAGAATTTGTATCGAAGCATTATTCCAGATTTAAACCCATTACATCTCTCGGTTAAAACAACTGTAGAGCGAGTACTCTTCCTCGATTACATATGGCTTACATCCACTTCGCTTATTTGGCTAACTTCCAATACACCATCGCAGTTTTTTTTCCTGCCAAGCACTTGGATCGTATTGTAAGTTTGTAGGCTTGTCAATGCTCCGGAACTGCTCCGAAAACACGCACACGAGGAACAATCTGTTCAAACATAACAAGGTGCTTACATAACAGTGCTCAGTAAGCACCTTGCGCTAATGTATACCTGTATGCACTGTGAGACATATCGCTTCTAGCCACTGGAATTTTCAACGTATCTGAGCATTAAGCACTGTTTTTGCGACGCTCGTGCAGCTATGACTGCCCGGAGGAATGCAGATTTGGCTTACGCTTCAATCAACGTCACCCTACCTATACTTCGGTAACCGTAGAATGGTGCCCTAAATTGCCTGAATCAGTGCCGGCAAGGGTAAAGACCGGGATTCCCAAACAAGAGCCCTTCGTCACGTCCAAGGCCGTGGACGTGATGGAGCGTGGATCTTTGCGGCAGACGTTCGCCCGAACATTTCGCCTAAATTAGAGCAATACTTCCCCTCCAGGAAGCAGCGTGAAAACCTGCTCCCGTAAGGGTGGTCCTCTTTGGCACGGGCCTAGCGGCGTGGCTGTGGCACCTACGTGTGCGCCGCCACGGCCGCCGGCGCAAAGGCCGCGCCGAGTGTTTCTTCTTAGCGCGATGCCGACGAAAGGGCATGATGGCCCTAATACCGGCAAATGGTTCCTGAATTTGATCGATGAGTGCGACAGAGGTAAGAATTATAGCGACGCCCCTGCCATCCATGCAGATCAACTCGCTGCATCGCGTCCGACCACAGCAATTACTGCGAGCTGTGAAGCCGGCGTGGGAACTTGTTTGCTTTGTTTGTTTGTTTCTTCCCGACACCCATTGGGCGCTATTTGGGCGCAAGATGAGGACAAACTACAGGATATGCGGATATGCCTCCTCGTGATAATTGCGCCCTCAGAACTACCTGGGAGCCTCCGCTTGCATAGCTTAGCATACAACGCAAATTACGGCATCCAATCAAGAAGGGCGAAGTTTGTTTTTGTTTGTTTGTTTTTGTTGTCCTCGGGGAAGAAAGTGAGGGAGATACTTCAGAGGTCACTTCTTGGTACGTTGCTGGAGGATGTGATGAAGAGGTGGTATGATCTAAAGTGGTTAAGGGCCGTTAAAAATATTCAAATCGTTGTGGATGCGATAGTGCCAAGTGCTCTCAAGGGGAGAGGGGGCGTCTGTTGCTTCCGCTGTATATTTTCCGGTAGTGTTCAGCGTCAGAAGTTAGCTGCTTCACAGGCAACAACAACACTTTTCACCCGTACACAGAAGCGTACGGGGTGAAGGCTGTGGGTCCAGGAACGTGTGGCTCCAGGGGCAACCAACAGTTTGGGTTGATCGGAGCCACTAAATACGAGAATCAACAGGCTGTTCCAGACCGCCATTTCGATCGCGTAGCTCGATGCCTCCAGCCAATGTCAGTGAGCTGTTGCATTATCTATGAAATTTTGCCCTAGATACCGACGTCGTTTTAAGGGTACCATGATTTCGGCCTTTCCTTTCCATTCTCTGCCCGGAAAGAGGAAAGTGTGTCAGCCTATCGTAGAAAATTCATTCATTCATTCATTCATTCATTCATTCATTCATTCATTCATTCATTCATTCATTCATTCATTTCCCCCGGAGCGGATTAGGCTTCTACCTAGAAGACATACGTACCCCCGTTAGGGTGAGAAATGGATTGATTGATTATAGGGTTTCACGCGCAGACGCAATGCAGGCGATGAGGCGCGCCGTTGTGGAGGGCTTCTCCCGGCCGCGGCGGCCGCTTTTCTGATAGAGGCGAAAAGCAAAAACGCCCGTGTGTACGAGATTTCGACGCACGTTAAAGATCCCCAAGTGGTCAAAATTAATCCAGAGCCCTCCACTACGGCGCGCCTCATCGCCTGCGTTGCGTCGGCGCGTTAAAAATCAATTAGTGGAGGGCTTCGGATTAATTTTGACCACCTGAGGGTGAGGAATTGTTCCACAGAATTAATCGTTGGTGAAGGCAGCCCCACCATCAAAACAACTTTGTAAGTTGTCAAACAATCCACCCTCGTATATAACATTGTGATATAAACCGGTCTTGGGTCTTAGTTGTCTCAAAAAATGTGGTGCTCTATAGGTACGAAATAAGAAATTATAAGTGGTGAAAGGGGTGGAGGGGGTTCATCAGGTGTTCTTCTCGAGCTATCCTGCCGCGGCCATCGTCCACGGCAGGCATTTTTTCCTCTAACAAGGCGACTTCGGCCCCAGATCACGCAAGCCACGCATTCTAATCCATTCATCCTTGTAAATGTCAGAAAGGCGCCATAGCGTTTGCCCACGATATGCATACACAAGGGGAAACGATGCACGCACGCGAAACTCGCGCGGCAGTAAGAGAGAAAATGAAGGTTTAGGCGACTTTCGGCTCCCACGGCATACTTCATTTGTTCCGGCTCGTCCGCGCCGCCGCCATGTCTCGAGGCCAGTGCGTGTGTCGAATCTCGGTCGTCTAACGCATTACGCATATACGTACGCAGGCGATACTCTGACGCCGGACACGGCGGGGAGCGCAAGGAGCGCCGCTTGGCTGCAGTTGCATTACAGCTCTCTTTGTTCTCGTCTACTATCGACTTTGCCAGGCGTCATGCCAGAAACGTTCCTTTTTCTTTCTTCTCGACTACGACGCAGGGAGTGGGAGACAAGAAATAAGCTCGCACTGAGGCGAGCTCACGCCAGCTCAGCTGATGGGGGCTAATTGCACGTCCCCCGGGTGATCGTGACCGATTGGCCGCCGACTAGGGCCTAATGGACGCAACCGGCGCGTCTCGCGGCGACGCCTCCCTGCACGCGCCCGCGGCGGTCTTCCACGGTCGACGGTATCACAGGCATATGAAAGGAAAAGAAGGCCGCGGTGGCGTAACCGGGACACGAGAAATGACCACTGTCTGGCGTGCTTTAGAATGAGAATTGTCTGTTGCAGTCTTCTCTTTGCTCGCTTGAGACTGACTCTCCTTACTCACTACTATTCCCTCCGCGAATGCCCCGCAGACCCGTACCACCCCGTTCCCTCCCCTCACCTCTGGGAGCGGATGCTGCGCGACCCGGGGGAGTCAGGCCAAGTCCTGACCACCTTCCGGGCCTGGCGGTCGCGGTGGCCCTGTGGGCCTCCTCCACCCAAAGCACTGATCCCGATGGACGAAAAAAAAATGTATTCCTCCCTTCCTTCCTATACCTTCGCCGTCAGGATATGGTCCCTAGATATCAAGCTGATCTTACGAACAGCACACGGGTCGACTGCAGCACCCTCTGCTGCAGTCGCCAAGGTTGCTATTCGGAAATTTTTTGAAAGCGTAAGCATTGCTATGTGGACTTAATAGTGAAACCCAACTGTCCACCTGTGACGCTTGATGTGTCCACACTTACGCTGCATAAAAAATGTTATCAATAACGGGCTACATGACCTTAATATATTGATATAACACAGCTTATGTTGCTCCTAAAACTTTATTTAAATCAGTCCATTTGTGTATAGCAGAGAAGCCAACTTTGAAGCAGTTCGTTGTATAGCTCTTCGTAGGGATTCATGCTGCCTTGTTGAATTACTTAATAAAAGGGCCGCCCCAATGCCTTCGTGTTTTCATATAAGACCAGTCTATATTTCCTCTAAGATTGTCTTCCCAGCAATGCATTTGTAAAACCAACTTTAAAAGGGTTCGGAGTGAACGCTCCATGCTTTGGGTATAATGGAGGCATTTAGTGAAACGCCCTAAGGCCTTCTTCCTTATTTGACACAAGACTGCTTATATTTTCCCAGCATTGTCAGCAATGCATTAGTGTACAATGGTGAAGCTGACTTAAAGGGGCTGGATGCATAGCAGAGTGGCTTGCGCATTCGTCCGACAATTCCCACTTGTGAATTTCCGCCATTTTTGGGAACTAAATTGCTGTTTTTATAGCCTTTCTGCCTTAATTTCACGTTACCTTACTTTTTATTCTAGGAAACTTCAAAGTGCAAAAGCAGCGCAATCCGTGTTCGCTTTTGCTGCAGTCAACAAGCCTGCTGTTCGGCCGGTGGCTGTGCCTCCCGGCGTCACTTCTCTGCAAGATTCACTATACCCTAAAGAGCTGCCTACAACGCGCTGCTTAAGCTGTGGTTCTTCGTGAAATAGGCCTACCTCGTCAGAAGAGCGCGAGCTTTGGAAGACACGTGACCCCGCACTAGTCCGCCATATTTGCCCCAACCGACGAGAGTGTGTTCCTTCATTCATCTAAAGACACTCCTGAGGACCTCAAGCGGCAGACAGGCTAAACTCTTGTGGACCATTCTCAGACCATACGCATTCTTCGTGCGTATTCGAAATCGTCGCTCGTCAAGAAGAAACGAAGCCTGACGAGCTCGTTTCAGACTCCGTCGAGAAAGTGTTGTTTGCCAGTGAACCTGAACAAGTTTACCTTTTTACCTCTCTCTTGTTCGAACGGAGAGCGAGTAAATGCTTAAGAATTTCGTGTGGGGTTGAGATATAATCGAACGAATTGTTTTTGCTGGCATGATTTATCGATTTTCTGGTCTATGAGCTGGGCCGCGGCCGGGAAGTTGTAAGGAAGCAACGCTCGCTCGAGGCGTTCTACCTCGTTTGTTAACCGAAGCGTGACGTTGAGATACCGTGGCGGCCAGCGGGAAGTAGAATGCAAAGACGGAACAGTAGGAACATAACGGAGTCGTGAGAGTGAAGGAGTGCTTTAAAAACGATTGCGCTACCCTTGTCTGTTTTCTCGAGTAATCGAATTCACTTTCTGCGGGTGAGAGATCAATGAACAACCGACGCTGCTGACGAAGCACAAAACGAGAGCCCATGACGTGTTCGTATTCTGAGAACAAGGCGGCAGGTTGCTCGAGGAGTTCTATGAAAGGTGATGTAATTGTGTACAGGTAATATTTGCCATGAAGCTCAGCCAAGCGAATGTGACGTATAGGTGCAGTGAGGAGAAGTCAGCGCCCCAACTCGATTCACGTCGAAGAAATCACCCCAGAAAGATGCCGAACGTAAGACATTCGATTAACTGACGGTTGCTGAACTTGCTGCGTGCGAAAGATCACATCAAAAATTGCGAATAGTTTGGAACGAGTTGCGCATATGTGGCTCATCGAATACCTCAGCGCGTACAACTTCGGACATATATATCAAGAGCAGCGAAAGGACTCCTGAGCACAGTTGGTGGAAACAAGCGTGATGTTACGCTAGTAAATAAAAGAGTTGTCAAAACTTCCTGCATATATCTGACGCGCGCCTCCCAACATTTTTTTTACACCTTTGGCCAGGGAACCGTAAAAGAAATGCTCACTGATCAGCGTTTTTGAAGACGACAGCCTTTTTAGGTTACCTCTGTCTGTCTGTCTGTCTGTCTGTCTGTCTGTCTGTCTGTCTGTCTGTCTGTCTGTCTGTCTGTCTGTCTGTCTGTCTGTCTGTCTGTGTGTCTGTCTGTCTCTCCGTCTGTCTGTCTGTCCCTGTGTGCCTGTCAGTGATCAGTCCGTCTGTTCGTCTGTCCGTCTATCTGTGTCTGTGTATATTTGAGGAAAAATATAAGCGCCTAAGTGAGAGTGCCAGCTTTCTTTAAGTTAGCAACACGTGTTGGTTTGCTTTTCCCAATAGAAAAAAATACAATAAACCACGGGGTCGAAGATAGGAGCAAATACTAAAACAAAATATGTCTGCTCGAGCTGCTCCAGCAAAATAAAAACAAAAGACCCTAAAAAGTGGCGCGCGAGCAGTGCCAATGCAAAAGAATTGAAATGGTCGAGCAAACCTCCCATGTCATGGGAAGAGTGTGAGGGTAGAAGGAGAAAGGGGAAGAGGTTACGTAGCAGGGCAGCAGAAATTTATCGTCTGTCGACGACATTTGCAGCCAAGCAAGCAGATACGCAGCCAATTTTTTTTTTCTGCCTCTCCCCTTCCTTGGGGTAGCGGAGGTGCCGACTCTTCCTTGCGCGCTCCCATCCGCTATTCGTTCGAGGAAAATAGCCGCGGCGTGTCAGTCAACTCAATCGGCTATGCGCATTTTCGAGCAGCAGTGTTTGCCTTCTGCCGACAAGGCTGCAGATCGGTGGGCGTGCTTGCTTCCCTGCCCACCGGCACCCAGTTCCGGCTCTTCTATGGCAATAGACTTGAGCGCACTTGGCGTGTATTAGAGCTCTCGGCCCGAAGCACGCGAGGTCGAGTCAATACAGTTCAGTCTCGTAACAACGACGGGCTCACACATGCAGAAACGAAGGCCTCCACCCGTCCGTCCGGGCGCCGAATGGTCCTTCTGCTCCTCCTTAAGGACGATGTTCCGAACATCTTAAGTGATGTGCCGCACAAAACCACCCTTCGTGGCGCCACAACAAAAAAAAAACAAAAAAAACGACATGTAATTGGAAATCATTTCCGTGACAGGGCGGATGTTTGTGATGCTTTCACGCGGAAAACGTGCGGCGTGATGATTTATCCGTTCTGTAGCCAGAAAAAGAGGAAGGGCCCCTCTCCTCTGAAGATGGGTAAACTGTTCCGGCGTCTATCAATAACCACGCAGCGTTGAAGCAACAAGAAGAACGTTTATGCGTGACAACGTGCCGGTATATATGTGTGGACATATATATGTGCCTACATAATATACAGTAGACTCCCGCTAAGACAAACTCGAAAGAACCGTAAAATTTGTTCGTATTATCAGGAATTCGTCTATAAAAGGAGATTTTTTGCATTGTGGACGTTACAAGAGAGCAAAAATGTTGTTCGTCTTAACGAGTTCGTCTTAACGGGAGGCTTATGTATAAATATAAGCCTGAGGCAGCTGCATTATCCACAGCCAGGCAGGTATACAGAAACCAGGATACGCAAAGGACCCATAGGCAAGGGCGAATGCGCAACATGCCACGGTGCAGGTGCTTTCGGCGAAAGGACGCTCTAAGAAGTTAGCGTAGGCGTCTAGTCCGCGTTGTTCTGTCGTTAAGACTGGTCCCAGCGGCACCCTTTCTCCCCTCTACAACCTACCCCCTCAATCCCCCTTTCCTATTTTGTATAGTTTTTCTTTCCATTTTTGCGCAGGTGTCGTTGGAGACGGCTGCGCGGAAGTCGCCGTTATCCAAATCTTCCTATTCATCCCGCATATTTCTGACCTCTGGTATAAAACGCAACGAATAAGCCGTTCGCGCTATAATCAGAAAAAAAGTAACTTGCCTTTTTTTTTTTTAATTCACGCAAGCTATCGAGGGCTCGAAGGACTTACGCGAGTTCAGGAAGAGCGGCGATTATTGCTCTTGCGACATGCCGTGTTTTCTGCATTTTGCGCGGAATCTGTAGTACACGTGTTTCGTGACCTCGTCCGGGGCTTCTAATCCGACGATGTTAAGCGCAAAATCCGCGGGACTCCTCCACGGCTCCTGGAGAGCCACTGATGGAGAGCAGAGGCGCACACACGCATTCGTCGAACAACCACGAAGCAAAGGAGGCGCTGCAGGGCGGAATGACGTGAGCTGGAGAAACGCGACCATTTACCATCCTTGTGTCCGCAAGCTTGATTGATGCCGTTTCTGCTAAACTTGTTCAAACGGCGCGGGTCTTTTCAAACTTCTAGGAGGTCATTTGGAGGGTCGCTATGAAAGGGACGGGGCAGAAAAGGGGGGGGAGGGGCGGGGGCACGGGCTTGAAAATGGGATCGGGAAGGAAAGGCTGCTGCTGAGCGTTCCTGCAAGTTTTCTCTCTCGCGTTTCTTTTTCTTTTTTTCGCCTCGCTGGCTTTGCTGGTCACTTCGAAATCTCTTTAGCGGCCGTCCAGTGGACCGTATAGAGAACTGTACAAACTGCGCAAGGCGCCATCGGTGAACTTCCGCGAGGCGCTCTTGAGGTCTTTAGGAGCGAACAGTCGAACGCTTGGAGTGTAGAACGTGTTTTACAGTTATGGTGGCTAGCCCGAAATATTTTGTAAATTACAAGAAACTGCACCGCCAAATTGATACGCATTCTGGACAGATGCGCCCAAAAAATACCATGTTCGTGGGGGATGGAAGTCTGCAATGCCTACATGTACCGCTTATCGTAATGCCAGCGGCTTACGCCATTTAGTGAGCAGGTTCGGCATACAGGGACTGCAGGATCCTGCGACCCCAAAATAAATTTGAACAGTGTGCCGTGAATGGATACCTACCTGCCTAGATGAATGGGGCATGTTGATTCTTTAAAGCAGAGCTGACAGGAACGGAGTGTCTCGTAGTTTGTAAAGCGACTTCAGAAGGCGTGATCACTCATGCTACCCCGCCCCCTACCCCCCATTTCACCGTGGATCCGCCTTTTTATGCGGAAGGGACTGTGCATCGGCCCTGGCGAAACCTTTGTTGCGTAGTCTCCCGGCTCAAATTGATATCGATTGCCATACGCGCAATTATCGCATTGTACGTCGTTCCGCCGAGGCTGAGATTACACCTCAAAGCGCCATTCACAGGCGGGATACTGAATCCACTGCACGTCCGAAGACACTAAACAGAAGTTTTCTTTGCTTCCATAAGAGTGTTTTAACGCAGTTGATGCCTTTCTATGTACCCCTGCGACGCCTCGCCGCTAGCGCATCTCGAAGAACATTGGGCGAAACCTTGCCAAAACCGGTGTCATATTGCTTGGAGGCCGAATGGAGGAGCCCTAGGTCACGGGGCTTGTCCCTCCCAGATAGGAAAAGCAAGCTTCTGTTAAGAAATGAAACGCGGCCGCACCACCTCGACCACTGCGCTTTATCTCCACGGGAACGGCTTCGAAGTTTCACAAAAAAGCGCGGCGGCCAGCCTCGAACGTGAAACGATAAGTATGAGCACATGAGCATGAAAATGTACTTGATTTAATTAATATGGAGTCCCACGTTTTTCTGCGGCTGCATAAGTTATGAAGCACTCATTACATGCTTTACGCCTCCCTCCAGGGCGCACAAAAAAAGGGGCGGGGGGCCGTTTTCCCCAACGTCACAGGTACTTAACGGCCACACATATATAGTCATCATCGCTATCATCGTCGTCGTCGTCGTTGTCATATTTTTTGTGTCCAGGGCAGGACAAAGTCTTTCAAGACACTTCTGTCGTGTCGTGTTTGATGAGCCCATTTTTTCCTGGTAACTTTCTTCGATCGTTGCTCCATCGAGTCCTTGAGATGAAATGCGTATAACAACAGACGTTAAATTCTGCTCGCGGAGATCTGGGGTTGAAGGGCTGTTGACAGGCGCCAAGCTAAGCTGCCAAGGACGTGCACTGCGGCCCTGAAGTTTCGTGTACACACGGTGTATGGCTTGCAGAGTCGGCTGCGTACAAGCACACCGAAGACCTTGACTCAGCTCGCGCTGTGCGTATACGATTTCTCCCGCACGCGGATGATTGATGCCTCAGCGAAAGATCGAGCAATGTACAATAGCGGGGGGCGGGTGATTACATTCCTGTAGGCCGTCGCTGCGGACGATATGAAGTAGCTTCGCGGCGCCAGCTTCGCGCTGGGGGAAGGCATATACACGTCACGTCGATTGCCAACCGTGTACACTGCGTTGGGTGGTGTCGTCGAACAGGGTAAAATGATAAGTTAGGCTTATGAAGAGACCTTGAATAAAGCTGTCAGTAACGTAAACCTGGTAAACGCATACACGGCGCATAGGCTCTCCACGAAATTCGCCAGCGCGTAGAATGCGTATACGCTGCCTCCTAGGGCAGGTGGTAATGTAAGCAGCAAAGTATCGGGGCACCGAAATGAGGTCAAAATGGGCTAAATCCTACAACGCTGGCTCCCTCTCTCACACACACACACAAAAGTCTTCACGAACCTCCTGTCCCACAGAAGTGGATGGCTAAAGAATCTTTTGGGAATAACACGTACCATTAATAGCTACATACTATGTACAGATTAACAACGTTAAACCACTCGCAAAGACCCTTTGCAACTAACACTTAGAGCTGGAATGCAAACACCTGCTGCGTTTTGCCGCCCGGCAATGTCCCACGTGATCGGCGGATGGCTGTGCACGTACTCGTGGCGTAGGCTTGAAGTTTTTGTGTTTCATATGCTCACATGGCCTCCTCCCAGTACTCCTGGCGGCCTTCGGCTAAGTTAAAGTCTCTTGGAGGTCTACAGGCCGGCTGTCTCCTAACGAAGAGGCTGCGGTACGACAGCCCAGGACTGTATAAATAATAGTTGCATCCCTCCCTCCCTCCCTCGGCAAGCCAGTGGAGGCAAACTCTTTGACCTTGAGTGGACCGTAAATGGTTTACACTTTCTTTCTCTTAGTTTAGCCTCCTTTCTGGTTGCACACCCTTTCTGCACACGGACTACACAAAAATTCCCGGCCAGGCAGAGGCTAACAGCTTCGCTGCGAAAGAAGCACGTACATGGGTCGGGCATCCGAATTAAGAACCTGGAGGTTTTTTTTTTTATCTTCGACTTTGACTTTTCTCCCGAGAAAGCGTGAGAAGCCATGCATGCTAGCGAAGGGCTCGCGTGGCGCATGGTCAGACCGCCATTCGCCGCACGAAGTCGCCCGCTGCCAATCAGGCTCACGGGTTTGGCTCTCCTCTCTCTTCGCTCTCTCTTCCTGTGATGCAGGGGCCCACGTGCGTCGGATTACGCCCAGCCCATAAATCGCGCGCGAGATATGTGGTGCACGAAACGGGCGTGCTCACGCAAGGACCACCGGCCGGTTCCGACGGGGGACCGTCACCACGAAAGGCGCAGCAGGGAGGAAGTCCTGCGTACGATAGTCGCACGTACCCAGGAACGGACGGAGGAAGGGCGGCGCCCGCTGTTCCTTATTGCGCTGCGTGTCTTCGGGCAGTCAGCGATACTCGTTTTCCCCGCCGATACCCGACATCTTGCCTTGGCTTTTTTCCTTATCGAACTGTTTAGCCCCGTCGGTTCGCGAAGCGAAGCCACGGGGTGTTTCGAATTACCATTTAAACCCAAAATTATGTTAATATTTCTGTGTATGCCGTATATATATATACCTATGATGCAGCGGCTCCATTTGTTCGACCATCTTTTCGACCCTCAAAGCTCACATTTAAATTACTATTTTAAGGGCCGAAAGTGCGCATATAGGTTGTAAGTGGGAAGTAGCGGACAACCGCTGATTGCTTCACATCACCTGGGGAACTTTAACGTGCGCCGAAATCTAGCACACGTATTATAAATTTTGTGGTACCACCTTCACACCAGTTCCGGAGACCTGGAAGCAGTGAAACTGTACACAGAGGGATTCGTCGCTTGTCGTTGTCAAAAGAGTGGGTGTGCGAGGAGTCGAACCTTCTCGGAAGCCCAACCCCGGCCCGGCACGTTGACCGGACGCGTGCTCCTCAATGTTTTGTTCTGTCCCGACTATTCTGAATGGGAAACAAATGCTTATTTACTTCTTTAGCTTGGTGATAACCTGTCGGTGGGAAGCTTAAGGATGTAAGCGACGGTTAGCATTTATTGCCCTGCACTTCTGCACATTTTCGTTCAGCAAGAGTACTAAACTTTGCCGGCAGAACAAGCCGCCATTCATACGTGCTAGCAAATGCGCACATTCACTGAGGGTGCGACTGAGTACGAGCGAGTACTAGTTCACTCACTGTGGTCTTGCACTCACTGCGGCAAAGGCATGAACCTGAGTGACGGCACTTTTGGGTGAGCTGGATAATCCGGGACCTTGAACCTTCACCAAGCGCACAGTTAGACGCGCGCCACGAGGACGTTTTTAAAATCTACGCAAAACGTCATGTGCGTATACGTATCTTGGTAGTCGCCCGCCTTCATCGCAGTCAGCAATCAGCACACGTGCTATACTAAACCGTAACACCTGTTTACTGAGTCAAGCTCCCATTAAAGCTACAATAAAGTGACGCTTTGCTAACCTGATGGCGATAAAATTACTTAGACGGTTTCTATTCAGGTGTTATTTTGCATAAGACGGTACAGTCGAACCTCGTTATAACGAAGTAGTATCGGGACAGCAAATTAGTTTGTTATAACCGATATTCGTTATAACAGTAGAGGTAAAAATCGCCTGTAACAAATTGACAATCTGCCTCAGGCAAAAATACTTGATACAAAAATGCATCTTTAGGCTTTGAGCCCACTATAAACGAGGTAACCCTAACCTTTCTCCTTGTTGCATTTCGAGTTCAATGAACCGTAACATGAGTACGTGAATTTACAACGGAACAGAGTTCACTTGACAAAACAGGACTGCGTCCTTATTTATTTGATGAAGGATGTGACCTTCGTCTGGTGGATACTCACAGCACTGAGTGGGATGAAGTTTTTCACAGTGTTCACGAACAAAAGGGCCTTCATACTTCTGGGGTTTAGGACTTCCGGGGGTTTTTCCAATTAGCTTCTCAGACTCTTGGTCAAATATTTCTTCGTTATATCCGATATCGCGCGGCTCTCACTGTTTCAGTTTCGTTATAAAAGAATACGTGTCATTGAAATAAAGCGTGACCAACCAAAGTCTGTATTTAGTTCGCTATAGCTGATAATTCGCTATACCAGTGTTCGTTATAACGAGGTTCAACTGCACCACTGAACTTCTTGACGAGACAGGGGGGTAAAGAACCGTAGAAAAGTTCAGTCTGACACATTGTTTCACTGAGATAGCGAGTTCGTTCAACCTTAGTTCGCCGCTCGCAACCGTTCCGTTATCTCATCTTCTCACACCTTCATGCGTGCCCTCTCTTCGAACTCCTTTTGAAGAGCAGCTTAACTAACCTAACGTCGCGAACTTCTCCGGGCACAGTTTCCGCGCTGACCCTTCAATCCTCCCTTAGCGCTTCTTTTCTTTGTTCTTTTCGACGGGATGCCCTTGGAGCTTGCTGGATATTAGCGAAACCGTTCACGTGTGCCCCTTCAGCAAGCGGAGTCCGCGGGCTGCTGCAGGAGGACGAGTGTATTCGCACGCACAGCGTATTCGCACACCGCAGCGCGCCTACAGGAACGACGCGTGCGTGCGACAGCTGCTAACGATCGGGAGGAGTGTTTAGCATAACAATGGATACACAACGGCCGCTATCAGGAGGGTATACAGGAACTTTCCTAAAGGCGGCGCCCACAGGACACAGCGGAGAATGCAAATGACTCGTTTCGCTACGGAGCTGACCGCTGCTGCGACCGGTATACGGTTCGTTGAACAGACCGCATAGTTCTGTCCTATCGCGTGAAAAATATTCAATTTCCGGCTTCTCCTGCCAGGTTAGCGGGCTTTTTTTCTGTTGCAGCTCCCATTTCGTTACAAAACACAGGTATTTATTTCAATCTGAGAGGCTCGTAACACCGAGTGTTCCTTTTACTGCTCGATCTGGCATAAAAATACACCTGCAGTAATCAGATTCGGGTGGTTAATTGGCGTTAAGCTGTAGTGGTAACCGTGTTTAAGTATGGGCCGGTGAGCATTCCTGTCACCCCTTCGAAACATAGCTATAACTAACGCGCCAAGCTTTGCAGTGGGGCTGTAGAGACCGCAAACTTAAGTCAATATTGAGGACGATGCAGGCAGGAGAACAGAGCTTTCCGTTTTCTGCCCGCCAGTTTTTGTGTGCCCGTGAAAAGTGGGATGATAGATACGGTTGTGGCAAAGAGCAGGCGTGAAAATCAACATTTCCAACGACTTTTAAAATCCCCGCACCTCCCAATCCATCTGAGCACTGAAGCATCGTAAAACAACTTCGGGTCTCTGACCATACATTTTTCCAGAAAGTGGCCATGCAAAGAGCTGGATGTCCTGTGGTAATAACATCGACTTTTTTGGCTCAAAATCATCGCAAGAAGACGCCTTGCAAAGTTCATCTGGATATACATTTCCACCGCTTAGGCCCCTTTGAGAGGAGCCGTTTTTAGCTCCACCTTCAGGTCCAAAAGCGCGAAAAACACCGCCGGCTAACGATTACGAGTCGGCACTGGCGCTGAACGGCGCTCGCAAGAAAGCACACAGTTCCACAGCAGCTCGCCCGCAGTTGCGGCTGTGCCCTCCCTTGTTTTGCAACGAACCAGCGGTCCGCCTTTTTGTGAACGCTTATAAGTCATCGCGGTGCCAACTCGTCCAGTGGTCCGACGGGGACGCGGCAAAAAGACACTGTGGAATGCGACGGACCCCAACACCGCGGTGACTACCGCTGACCCTGCGACTCCTCTCTCGTAAGAAGCGGCATGGAAGAAGCTGGAAGCCATTGCAGACGCGAAAGGGGGGAAATACGTCTACCTGCTCAAGGGAAAGCAAAACGAAAAGCCCGTGGTTTTGTGCGGTTCAAATAATACGACGCAAGGCTCGAAACGAAGAAAAAGGAAGTAGTAAATGGGTAAGACGCTGCTTGCGCTCCACCGAATGGCTCGACCCCAGAGCCGAACGTCGGCAAGACCGGACGAGGAGGCCCCCCTCCAACAAACCAGTCCCTCCCTTGTGTCCGTCGACTGACCTTCAACTTGACTTGGTTCATTTGCTAAACGTCCGGCTTGCCTCTTTTTCCTCCTCACTCCAGCTCTGCGCGTGGTCCTGCTTTTGGGTTTTTTTTTTCTCGGTGGACGGATTGGCTCCTGTCCCTCTATTGTGCCGTACCTGTATCTCTTCTGAAGTCGCTCTGACCAGTCCTTATGCATTCGGCAGGTCTTTGCTTTGACGGCTTGGCGAATTCTTCTCAATGCTTGACGCCTTGTGAGCATTGTTTGATGTTCGGTGCTACGTACAGACAGCTAACATGATTGTCAGTCGTCGCCGTGTGCCTCCCCCTATTTCTCTTACCGTTCATTTTGTTACTTGCCTTACACTGGTGTTCACAATGCACATTTCGCTTTATCAGCCAAATACGACTGCCACGCGCACGTAAAGATACCGAGTTGCGTCGTTTGTTAAGAGTTGATTACTGTGTGGGGAACTTGTATATCAGGTGCTGCCAGAGACGATAGCGATATTGCAAGTGGTCTTGATGAAAAAAAAAAATATGATATAGAGCAACATCAAGGTATTTTGAAGAAACCGAAAGTACTTGAAAACTTCAGTAGAGATAAACAACTGAAAATTCTTCTGCACAATTTCTAAAGACGGTAGTTTTTCTTGAGCTGCCTAAACACGAAAAATTTGGTCTGTCTGTCCATGACCTCCCCTTCATCGAGTAGCCGTGGTCTGTCTTTCTGTCACTCAAATCAACTAGAAATGTTACTGCTGAGCCTGCTCACTGGTGGGTTACTGACGCAGGGGGAATTGGTGCAAAAGGGATTGCTGAGTGGAAGAGGGGAGTAAAGGGGAAAGCATAGGAACGAAAGTGGGATATAGAAAGTCAGAGGAATAGAGAAAGAGGGAAAGACGAAAAGAGGAGGAGTGTAGAAATATGGGGCAGGGAGTTGGACTCGGAAGGTACCTGAACTGGAGCGGCATGACTGGAATTGAAAAAGGGGAATATGAAGAGAGACGAGGAAGGAATTTGCGATGGTGATGTTTTCTGTGGAGGGAGAGGGGCGACGAGTGTAGTGGAAAAGGGGAGGAGGATGAGCGGGAGAATGGGACAGGGAGAGAGAGGAAAGTAAAGGAGAAGAACATGATGAAAGAGCAGAAGAAGGGTATGGTCGGAGAGTCAGAGAGGAATTGGAGGATGGGGAAAGCAGGACGGGAACCGACAGGAGAGGACTTGGAAAGAAATGGAGGAGTGCGATTGGAGTGGAACGTTGTGCGGAAAAATGGAGAGGGGAAGAGAGTGGAAAATAAAATACGGAGGGAAGGAAGGAGAGAGCATACGGGGAAAAAGGTGTAGCACACAAGGGAATGGGTTCAGGAAATGTTTGGGAATGGTTGGGTGGACACGGACGAGTGGAAATTGCAGTCAATATATGAGGGGCGACTGGGTAAAGGATACGAAGGTGGATAGTCGATGGTGAAGGGTGTTTGAGGAGAGGGAAGATCTTAAGCTACGGCGAGAAGTAAGAAAAGCCGAGCTAGTTGGTAAGCTTAAGTTTCGGACAGCGCTAACAGGACAGGGACATTGGGGAAAAAGATCAACACCCGTTTGGTCCCCTTGTTTTCTAATGTCTCCCGTGTTGGTTAGCGCCCGCTCTTGTCCACAAATGAACATGTACGGAAAGGTGGGAGTGAAGGAGATGGAGAGATGGTGGAACTAAAATATGGATAGTAGGTGTGGAATTATAATAAAAGAGTGCGGGAAGTATAGGGTTGACGCACGAGGGGAAGGAGGAATAGGCAGGGAAAGACATGAGATAGGGTAATATGGGGATACGTGGAGAAGTCCAAGGGAAGGTTGGCGAAAGGGGAGGGACCCGAAAAGGGGGAGGATAGGGAGATAGGAAAAGTAGGATTGAGTCAGCTGTAGTTAGCGGTAGTAAGGTTTACTAAGGGGGAAGAAAAAGAGTGGAGGAAACTGGGAGGAAGGAGAGGGGCAGGAGAAAGAGAGGAGGAAGGGGATGGTTACGTGGCGGAAGAAGCCGAAACGCTATGGTCTTTCGATTTCATTTGCAGCGAAGCAAGCAGATAGCACGGTTAACTTTTTATTATTTTTTGTTCTTGAGCTGAGAAGCATGAGCTGTGCTTACACGTAGACACGCTTCTCCGACCGCAGAGCAGGAAAACGGGAGCGAGGAAAGGATATCAAAGGATGAGACAACACCGTAGCAACTATATAAAGGTTTGTCCCCAATCACGCCATTCGTGATGACAGGAAACGCGAGACATTTGGAATGACAGGCATGTGCTGATGCGCCTGCCGTCCTTCGCACACCCGTCGCCTACGGCTTCCGAGATGTTAGATTTATTATCCGGTTAGAGCGGGGCGTCCTGAAGCGATAGCTGTACATTGAATGCTTTTGCCGGGAACATGGTAAATGCCGTCGTGGATAACCAAGATCGGTCCTATTAATTAAGCATAACCCATATTCTGCATGGATTCAACTAAGAAAACTGGGAGCGGGTTGGGTGGAGTCAAACCAGCAGGGAACAATAGATAGCGAAACCCGCTGTTAGGACGATAAGGTATCACCGCCCGCACTAGTTCTTCAATTACATTCGGGCTCAAATAAAGAAGGAGGCAGGGGATAGCAGTTGCGTGGCCTGCATGTAATAAGAGCGAACAAGAAGAGGAAGAAGAGCACGCAGGTGGCCAAAAGCGGAGAGGGTGTTGGCCACCCCTGTTTTGCCAGGTTGCAGGCATATATGAGCTTCAATGGGAGCAGTCCTGGCAAGTGAGTGAGTGAACGGAGAAACAGGCAGGTGTCAAGCGTGATCGGCCTGTGGTTGGCCTCCAGCGTGATGATAGCGCTTCCTCCGGCAAGACACCGCCGCTGGCGAGTAAAGTTCAAATTTCGCTATATTACCACGTGAAAGCGACCGCAGTTAAGAGCCCTTCATTAAACGACATTCAGCCCTTGCGCCGCCGAATTTCAACACCAAGCGCCAGAGCTCTGTCTTTTTTTTTTTCCTCGAGGTCGTGTTTTTCATGCGTCTGCGGGTTTCAATACGTCTCCTTTTAGTATAGTACGTTTAAATAACCCCGCAAAATACCAAGCAATCACGTTTCTGACCGGATGTCCGCATCGCAGAGGGGCTCGAAACGCAGAACAAATTAGGGAGACATGCAACCCGGTACTCTTTTTGTTCCAGACTGCCACCCATCGTTCCCCCCTGTCCCTTCCTAAGTGGTCACTCACTCTTGATCACTTTCGACTCAGTGACTATATTATATTGTGCGAAGGAGAAAATGTCCGGGAAGAGCTCCGACTGCATTCTCTACTAACGCAGTTGAGAATGCAGTGAACAAAATAGCTGCACACAGTCATTATCGTCTATGAGCACCTGTCTTGCATATGCTTGAATCGGATAGCTGTGTTTCTTGTCGAAGATTCTCAGAGGCAGGATCATATTCTGCACCACATTCGGCCATCTGCAGAGAGGAGCAAAATGAAGTGCTACGAACTTTTACAGGGAGGAGCCGGTGGTCTTTGGAACTGGCTGCGGACGCACCGTTTCTGCCATTGTAGTGTCATGCGCAATGAACCGTCAGTTGTTATTCAGGGCTTCGCTGTGCTGTGCCGCTTTATGTCCTCGTCACCTTTTTTCCCTCTGTGCGCTTGTTGCACAACATGAAAGTCAAGCATCTCGCTGCCCCTTTTCGTCCCGGAGATATATTTATCCTGGCCAAACAAATAGCGGTGCCAATCTGGGAAAGACATAGACATATTTTGAATACACTTCATCACAGTATAAATACTACAGTCCCTGAGGGATGAACATTCAAGGCAGACGCAACTGGCGTCGTAAGAGCCTCTATTGTGGCGGTTTGGGTGACCTATTATGCTATTATACGGGTTTCTCTGTTCTCGACAGACCCCACGCTTAGGAAGTGGGGCTGTTGCGACCCGGGGTATAGCGTTGTCAAAGTGCACCGTGGTTGGTGGCGTTCCGGGACAGTCATGAGGACAAAGTTCAACGAGAAAGAAAAACAACTTTATGCAGGTATTTACATCTCCATCTCAGTGAACAGGCAGTGCGCTCCTGCGCACGCGAGATTAAATAAGCACGTTAGGACCGTTTTCTTTCCCCTTCTCGCTCCTCCTCTGTCAGGATCGCACCAATCACAAAAATCCATGGCGCTGAAATCGACACCCACACACTCAAAATGAGAGCGTACGTTTCCCTCTCACACAGGTGACTGTCAGGTTGACTACGGTCAGGCAATGTGCCTGCGGTCGAAGCCCTTTTGACGACCGACGTTGACGGGTTTGAAAGGCATCTGTGTTCCCCCTCTGGTAATCCGGCGCCGGCGGTTCGTTCAAGTATGGCATCTCCAGCGTCGTTATGCACGCCGCAAAGGGTAGGACGAAGATGCGGGAGACGCCGCCGAAGAACACAGGGACAGCCAGCCTTCTGGCTAAGGGCAGGCTCCGCGCGGTGCTTTTGTCGCCAGCTTCGCTGACTGTTTCAAGTCGTTATGGCAGTCTTTGCCGCTCGGCGCTTAAGGGGAAGCGAAGTCACCGAAATGGGCGTCTGTCCAGCGACAGTACAAGTCGCCGCCGTGTCATTGTAATATTAGCCAGGTCGTTTCCCGTCGGTGAAAACAGAGTGGGAGGAGCACCCCGCAGACGGCAGGCTTTGAGGGTCGATCCGAGAATCCGAGACCCAGATATGATGACTCCAAGTCGTCAGGTTCGGTCGACACTACGTGTTTCAGACGAGCAAGATTCACTGCAGGAAGTCAAAACTCAACCCCACGTTGAAACCACGTGTCTCGGTATACGCGGGATCCGCTAGAAGGTGGTGCGCAGTGCGGATACTTATGCATCACGCCACGGCTCAGGTGCACTCAACGTTCACATGGCTGCATTCAAAGAGAATCTAGCGGCGTCGTGACGATGTTCCTGTATAATGGAGAGCGCGGACTCGCGGCGCCTCCGTGAGCACGCTTGTCACGCACAACTCGTGCGACACTAATCGAATTCAGGCGGGTGCCTCTCTGGTTTTCCACTCCGATCTTGAAATCCTACGCGGCACCCCCCACCGGAAGAATCCTGGAGTCGACACTCACACACCACCACAGATCCCGATGCACCGCGAACCAGGACGACGCCACGAGGACGAGCTACACGTCGCGCTCACCACCGTCAGTTGACGTCGACGCACCACGCACTTTGGTATCCGCTAGAGGACGCCGAGTCTTGTATCCAGGAGCCAAGACGCACACGGGAACGACGAAGAAGTTGTGGGCACGCAATAAAAGAAGAAGGAAGGCAGCGCGGTCGCCGAAGCGCAGAGCGCAGGAGACGAGCGAGGCACGTCGGCTGCCTCACGTCTGGTGAGCAGTCCTTGGTACGCAGGTAGCTCGAACCAACGACGACGCCGATGGAGGGGAGGCTGCCAACCTCCTTTCGCACAAGTCTTCCTCCTCTGAAGAAACCGTCCGGCCGGCGGAGTGGAACGCTCTACCGATGCTCAGACGGGGGTTTGGAGAAGCCATCTCTCTCCCTTCCTCGCCTCTCTCCCAGCGGGCCAAGCCAAACCTGTTGGAGCCTTTGTTTCTTGTTGTTCGCCCGGACTCTGCGCGCTGCACAATGGATGGTCTTTCTCGAGCAACCGTTGTTGTGCCTCATTCTCCGTTCGTCCACTCTTTTCTTCTTGGGTCGCTATGTCTGCTGCGCGCGGTGTCCTTTTGATTTCATCGGTGCCTGTAGCGCACACGCTATATAAATGCACCCAGGTCCACAGTCCTGTGGATCAGAGGTCGTGCGGGTAAAGGGGCCGGACGATGAACGCAAGGAAAGGTCTTGTTTGCAGAGACAACCATTCTAGTCTTTCTCGCCGTGCGAGAATCGGGGCGATGGTTTAACACCTGACGGACCATTTCGAACAAAGAGGACGGCCGAGGTACGTGTGACTTTGCCCCCTCGCAGTCCTTTCGCACCTCGGCAATCTTGCTTTTTAGTGGCAGGCTTTGTGATTTGCAGTGTAAATGACCTCCAGTACGGCTGGTTGAGTCTACCACGGGCATTGAAATGAAGGTTCATCTTTTCTTGTCGTTACTATGGGCGCACTCTTGGCAAACGCCTCGTCAACTGATTGCCGTGACTTGACAAACAATCTTTGCAGACCCCCTTCTCTTTTCTAGCACAAAAGACAAACTGGAGGGCATTGGCTTTTCATGTTGTAACATACACGTTAAACGACTGTGACATAATTTATTTCTCCCTTTTCACAGAAAACCTGCATAGCTTCGCCAGGCCATTTCAAATCCTGACTGCGGCGCGCAAATCCACCGCGTTACCTGCCTTTCTTAACACGTCGGATTTGCTTGACATTTTCATGGAATATTTGAGATCTCTCAGATATCAATTCGCTGCGCAACGGCTTTTTTTGTCAGCGCAACAAAATTCGAGAACAACTAATCTGTAAGACCTATATTGGGCTCAGTGGCCGAATGGATATGCCAGTATTGTGACCTGTCATTATAATCACAACGTTTTCGTCTCTTTCCTCTTCTCTCCCTTATTATGCTTGAGAGATTTGCATTTGCTACTCCTCTAGTTGGTTCATTGTACTAAGCATGCTCAAATTACTCCTGTAGACCTCAGTGCGAGTCTCTAACACATGTTTCCAAGACGGAGGCCCCGGCGCATTTACTGTAAGTCCACTTTTAGACATCTAGAACCACGAAGCCGTCGTGGCGCTGCGAACGCTTGCTCGTCTCGCATTCCGAAAGGCTCGGGTTATCTTCCCTCCCAAGACACAAGTCTACGCATTCTTTTGTTTCCACGGAGTTCCTTTACTTTGTTCACAGTAGCCGCCCCGATAAATTACATCTCTTGGCCACCACGACGCCGCATTCCAGACCTACCGAGTAAAGAAATGCTTTCGCATATTCAAAACAGTCGCACCCGGCTACTACAAGTGTGCCAAGACTCCACCCGTTCCGGTGGAGGACGGAGTCGTCGCTTTGCGCGCGTCGTCTTCGGATCTTCTTCGGCTCGCTTTCGGACCCACCAAATCGTTCCCGGCCCCCGGACGAAGTATTCCCCCATCCACGCTGTTGCTTCCTTCCATAAAGTTTGTACTTGTTTGTTTGTTACAGCCAGTGTTTTGCCCCTCCGTCTCCTCTTTCCAGCCTCCGTTTAACTTGGTCACTAACTCCCCCTCGCGGCGGTTTCTACATTTTTTTCCACAACCAGGGCAGGCCTCCCCCCTGCGGCGAGGTTTTTAAGCTGTCCACGTGCTTCGGGGGGAGTGTCCGATACCGGCGCCACGGAGTGACCAAGAGCTGCACACGAGAGCTCGGCAGCTGCGATGCGGGGGAAAGGTAGGCGGTCGAGGAAAAGCTCTGCTCTTCTTCTTCGCTCAGTTTGTCCGGTCTCTCGGGGGCGATGCGTGCTCCCCGATAATTAGCCCCCTCCTTGAGCCGGGCTCCTTCCCTCCTCTCGCTAGCATTCCGCCATGTGCGAAGCTTTACACCTGAGCGACTCTCGCTTGCGCGGCCCTCCTCCTGCGCCGCCAACGCAACCTCGCTCTCTCTTCTTCAACGCACCTTGGTGTTCACCTCCAAGAAAGGACATGGCATCGACGATCGAGCTCACTGTCTTCCTATCGCTTAGGCGTTGGCTCATTAAGACTCGTGTGAAGTGACTTGTTCTTGGATTGGGACGAATACTATCAACTCGGCTTCGTCAAATTTTCTCTCGATTGAAGACGTGCCCAGCGACCGCCTATGGTTAACCTAGTGGTGATGCATGAACTGGCGTACAGTCCTCCCCCCTCCAATTTTGTTTTTGTAAGGTCTGAACACTTTCACCGGCTTGCCTGGCTACCGAAGTCGCTCGAGCACGACGGGTGAAAGCGTCTTGCAAACATCGTTTACGAGTTGTGAATCAATACTATACCGCTGGGTGAACCAACAAGCAATCTACGCCGGCGATCTGATCACGGACGCTGTGCTTTTGCAAACATCTGAAGCAACACACCCAAAGCGTCGTCATTTCTTCGCCGCACTCGTGCAAAGGCAGATAGCTGATAGCGAAATGCCGAAAGATTATTGGCGGCTCGTTGCAGTGACATTGATAACGCAAAGCAGCCAAACCATTCGAAGATAGCAGACAGGCTTGTGATACAAGCTCAGTTTTCTATGCTGGCCAGAGCCTTTTTAACGTCAACTTCCTGGGTATAGGGCTGTTCACTTATGCGTAATTTAAGTCTTTCCAACAAACTATACATGTATACCAGTTTCTGACAGGTTTTAATTTTAGTTAGCAAGCGGAGTGACGAAACTAAGAACTAAAATAGACTTCCTATTCTCCTCTCTGTTTATTCTCCACCCCCTTTTCCTCGTTCTCCTCATTCATGCTTATTTATCCCATTTAACGAATATAGGCACTGTCTGTGTTCGTTTCAATTATAGCATGGGGCATAGGCCTAGTCTGGCTAGCCTTCAGTCTATAGTCTGCGCAAGCTATTGGACTTAAAATAAAGTATTTTATCTTATTGATTGATTGATTGATTGATTGATTGATTGATTGATTGATTGATTGATTGATTGATTGATTGATTGATTGATGATTGATTGATTGATTCCCGACGAGAACTCTGCGCTTCATTTACCTTATCGATCGAGTCATGACCATGCGAATTGCGTTGCGAAACACCTCCGTCATCCTTCTTGGGCTTAACGTTTCAGTGCATACAACAATCACATCAGACCAGGTGCGGAATCCATATTACGCGGATTTCTGTTCAAAACTCCTCATGGGACACTTCGACAACCTTGCTTGGGATTGGCCTTTCGGCTTGAACGAGAATTTTTTGTTGCAGAATACTCCTTAGGCCTCCTTCTAGTTTAACATAATGTCTAAACAGTGCTCCTGATTCCTTTCTTCGCGTTTTCTGCTTAGCATGCCGTCCTCGATTGTACAACCACACAGCTGATAGGATTTTCATATACTGTAGCATACATTACAGGCTCTTATCAGTTGCTTCTACTTATTCTCTCTTATGCAGAAAACCAAAGTAATGATCAATAACCTCGGGACAGCACAGCGATTTGAGATAGGTGGCGAGGCAGTGGAAGTGGTAAGCGAATATATCTACTAGGCCAAGTTGTGACCCCGGATCCCAACCATGAGGCAAAGATAATTAGAAGCATAAGAATGGGGTGGAGTGCATACGGCAGACATTCTCAGATAATGATAGCAGCCTACCACTATCCCTGAAGAAGAAAGTGTATGACAGCTGCATCTTACTGGTACTCACCTACGGGGCAGAAAACTTGGAGGCTCACTAATAGGGTTCATACTTAAATTGAGAACGACTCAGCGGGCAATGGAGCGGAAGATGAAAGGTGTAACATTAAGGGACAAGAAGAGAGCGTAGTGGGTCAGGGAACAAACGCGTGTTAAGGACATAATAGTAGAAATTAAGAAGAAGAAATGGACGTGGGCAGAGCATGTAATGCGAAGGCAAGATAACCATTGGTCATTAAAAGTACAGAGTGGATCCCAGAGAAGGCAAGCGTTGCAGGGGGGCGGCAGAAAGTTAGATGGGCAGATGAGATCAAGAAGTTTGCGGGGATATATTGCTCGAAGTTAGCACAGGACCGGGGTAATTGGAGATTAATGGGAGAGGCCTTTGCCCTGCAGTGGGCGTAGATAGGCTGGTGATGATGATTCTCAAACCTCTTTTTCTGACAAAAACGTTTTCCCGTCTCCAACACGTTTTAATTTAAGCGTAACCCGACAATGGGGCTTTCACATAGTATGCTCCAAAAAAATTTCGGAACTTCGCTGAATCTGCCCCGTGGTATACCACTGAAAAAAGAGTGCCCTCAGCGCTGAGCCTCGTTGAAGTCTCACTGCACCCTTAACGCATAGGTTCCAGCTAAGAACCCGTTCCATACATAAAATGAGACGCAACCCCATTTCATGCGTATAGACGTTTTTCTAGAATAATGCGAAGAACAAGTAGACTTTTGGCTTTATGTTTTGCATACTTATAGATGTTTATCACCTGAGCGTTAAGCATGCCATCTCGCTCGTTCCCTTCACCAGTTGGTGTCAATTTCCTGCTGTTCCGTTTAAGCCTATTCGTTCTCGGGTTCCTCCTAAAAGGGGGCTGATTTAATTCATTACCCATTTTGAGTTTACTTTTATTCTGCATCTTTTAAACGGACTAGTTGGTGCAGTTTCATCTTCACAGCGTAAAAATAGCGGGACAAACTGGACAGTGCTTCTCCAGTGTCTTCTTCCCCTTTGTCCCGTTATTTTTGTGCTGTGAAGATGAATTTTAAACGGAGCCTTGTTCTCCACATTTAGCATTTTATGCAGTGCGTTCATTCCTCGTACCAATGGGGACTGATGTGTAGCAGACCAAGAGTTTACATCCTCTGGACTAATTTTGTTAACCAAGAAAATGCGAAATTTTATAGCTGCGTTTGTGTGAATTTACTCACACGGACAGTAATGTAGCCCTCTCCAGGCAGTTCGCGAACTTCACAGGCGTTGGCCGACGAATTCATGTAATACTCATAACCCCTACCCTTTTCATTCCCCGTGCAGACATTTTCTCGTGGCACTGCTAATAGAAGCTTGCTACGTTATCTCATTGAAACATACTTCTGGGGCACATCATTTTCGTATACCCCGCTCTAGTCTTCTAACTGACTTTTTGGAGATCAGTAGGGACCTCTATACTTTAAAAATCCGTCATTGCGTTGTTTTAATTTCTACGCAGCCACAGGCTTAAGCTTCGACCAGTGGGGAACATTCCAGGTATAAAGCCAAGCTATTGTTATCCAAGCTTACTATTGCTCGCCAACTTCTCACAAAGAACCTTTCGAAAATTATAGTGGTATAACACATGTATCTCTCAGTTTCCTGCAGTCACCTCTATCTGTGCATAACTTCATCATGTTGTTCAACAACAATTTCCCCCTCTGCGTCTGGTAGTGCTCATGCACTAGAGCTTATTCTTAAGCCACTTTCTGCCTATCCACGGTGACACGCGCGCCTGACTTGTCAGGTACGGACGGACGGACGGACCGACTGATGAACGGAAAGACAGACACGCAAGCAGGGAGATAGAAAGACAAGCAGACAAGACAGACAGCGACCATTCAGAGCGCCTACAGGCACCCATTGTCTTGTTATCGGCTGGCATTGTGTTCATGCGGAGCAGCAGAATAAAATTAGGAAGGAGACTGATAACAAAAGCGTTCGACTTTGACGGGACAAAATGAACGTTCTGAAACCCTTCGTGCACTCAAACGCTTCGAATTTGCAATTTGCAACGCGTAACGGATGGTTGTTCGCGTTACGTTTTTCGAATAGCCTGCAGGCAGAGGCCCTGTACGATACTGCACGTAACGTGACGGGAGATACACAGCTGAGTAGATCATGGGCTCGCGCGTGTGGGCCGAGTTTTCGGAGAACAGCTAGTAATAAGATGGTGTGGGCTCGACGAACGCGTTCCCGGTGACTGGGGCGCTCCATCTCTTGCTCGTGCGCAGCCCGCTCTATACATCACGTTGGTCGCCAATACACTCCCTGTCCCTTCATCTCCGCCCCTCGTTCCCCTCACTCTCTGTCTGTGTGTTGCTCGCTTGGAGATCGAGTGGGGACGTTTATCCGACGAGACAGCTCCCCTGCGTGCTGCAGATCTCTCTTGTTTGCATGCATGCATAGCAGAAGACAGAGCACAAGGCGGGGAATTCCTCCCTGAAGCTATAGGCCTCCATGCCGAAGGGATTCCGCGTGCACGCAGCGAGCACGCCCCAGACCTCCTCCCCACACGCAAACGCAGACATATACACATACATGCACGCACACACACACGTCCAGACACCAACAAAAAACCTAGATACCCGTTAGGTTACGAAGAAGCGCTTTATCTATGATGTTCGCGGCAGCGGTAAGCTACGGACTAGGTTACACCTACAGGAGTTCGCTAACGGGAGCTCAAATCATGAGTGGGTAGCGGTGTTTGTTTTTTTTCTTTTCTTTTTTTAGGTTCCATCATAAGTTCAGCTGCATCGGCCGGTAATCAGACCCGCACCCTCATGTACAGCTAACCGGTACCTCCGTCACTAATGCAAAGAGCCACCGCATTCGCTCCGTCGTCAGACGAGTTTTGCAAGAGTACTAAGAATTTGTGAACCCAACAAATAGACCAGTCTTTCCGTTTGCAGCGCTTGATGTGTCACACTTTCGTTCCATACGAAAATGCCACTAATAAAAGGAAACTGGGTCTTTCATGTTTCTAAATAAGGCGGCTTATAACACGACTAAAATGCTTACCAGCCGTACATTTGTGTGTAGTAGTGGAGCAGACTTTCAAGGGGCTGGGTATACTGTTTTTCATTTGTGCGTAGGGGTCTTACGAAAGTGTTTAGTAAAAGGCGCAGCTTGCAGTAGTGGTGCAATGCTGGAGAAACAGCCGAGCTGGGGTCGATCTAGCTTCTCCCCATACTAACAGCGGATCCCAGGAGAGATGGAGCAGCCTGACACCAGCAGTGCAACGCCGTTTGGACGTCACTGTAAAGCAAAGAACATTAAAGTACGCACAGTGTTTTATTCGGTAGCAATCGTCATCATCCCCTTCGTCGTCGTCTTCCGACGGCACAGCCGCGTAGGGCAAATTCTCTTCTAGCACGTCCTCGCTTCGATAGACCTCCCCTTCTTCATCAGCTGGTCCGGTGGCCGTATCCATGTGTCGATTGTGAAGGGATGGCTTGGCAGATTCACCGTCATCGTGTTTGGCGCACGCCGGTCGCTACGCGATGACGACGACGACGACGACGAAGGCGGGAGCTCCTCATGTAAAGTAAGCCCAGCGCGCAAGTCTGGACGACGCCGGGCAATGGCCGCGGGGCGCACGCTCACGTGGACTTGTGTTTTTTTTTTTTTTTTTGCTAAAGCCACTGCGCTAAGGTCCTGCCCGGCGCCTCGAAGCCGGGCGGTCGCCGCGAGCCACGCGGTCACGGGCGCTCAGGGTTTTCTGTCTAGGCTGGGCGAATTTGTGTCAGCCTAAACAGCTCTGCTGTTAAAAGCCCTTGAGCCGGCCCATCAGACTCCCCATATTGCCCCCTAAGAACGACTTCACTGTAATGGATGTGTGTATTGTGCTTAAGCATTTATTCGACAAAAATTTCAACTTTGAAGGCGGTTTTGACACTCCTTCTTCACAAACACTTGGATTTCCTGAGGTACCTGCCGATGCTTAGTTGTGTTGATAATGATCTAACAAATATTTGTTTGTGCTTCGGATGGTGCGTTCTATTAAACGTTTCGCGTTGATTGGGATTGCAACCCTTGTTAATGATATCCCTTGTCTACGCGGCAAACGCTTGTCTGCACTTAGAGAGTGAACTCTGTTACCACAGAACATTATGAATCCCTGGCTCTAAGCAAAAATTAGCCCGTACTATATCGTGACTTCCCCATCTCCATCGTCATCATCACCTTAGCGAAGCGCCTCGTGAAATGTCGTTTTTTCCGCTAAGCAGCGACTCAGGCTTGATACAGATGTCCAAAGACTACTCCTTCTCAGTAGTAAAGTGGAAGGGAGAGTGAGGAAGGGAGGGATGGAGGGGTTAAGGGGATAGAAGAGGTCAGAATGATTTCTTTGCCTAATCTAGAAGGGTGGAGAAGGATTTCAACAGAGAGAAAGAGAGAGGAGAGAGAGGAGAGAGAGAGAGAATGTGTGTGGGCGTGCGTGAGTGTGTGCGTGTGTGTGCGCACACTATAGTCACGTTGGCGTGTATATAAATGCACGCGTCCCCTGCCATTATATCATATCTTACAACTCAGCTGTTACTAAAGGCTCCCCTGTTGTTCCGTCCCTGTGTGTTCGTTCCTTGTTAGCGCTCTAGTATTAAATATTTCGTGACCCATTTTTGTCGTCGTCCGTTACCTATACGGTCTACAGCAAGGTCAACTCACGTCGAATGTACTTTCGCGTTTTGACTCCCATATCTTATAAAAAATCATAGAAGACACCGCTGAGAAGACGCTCACTGCGTCGAGTTTCGCGCACTTTTGGTAATTAATTTACAGCCGAGTTGTAAACGCCTCGTAATTCCCTTCCACTGTGAATGCAGCGGCTTATACGGGCTTATATGTAACTCATGTTCCACAACAAAACTTTCAAAATAATCCTTATGATATTTGACTTCTCAGCTCATTGAATTACCCACAGCCATTCCCTCAACATTCCCGCAAACAGCTCTCGCAGTACATGGTATGCGGTGCGGGAGAACGGCATTTGCTTAAAGGGGTAAATGAAGACAAAATCGAAATACTGCTCTTTCAGATAACAATAATACCAATTCTATTGTAAACTTCAAACAAATAATGGAGGTATTAAAGAACACAAACGAAGTCGTGGCGACACCTCAGCCGATTTCTGATGACGCCTCTATAACTTCCCAGAATCCTGTTAGTTGTATCACTTAGCACACTAATAAAAATATGTTTAGTGCTGGCCCTTATTACGTTATTTTTATCCATAAAACGTTACTGTGCGCGATATTCAGGTTGAAATTCGTCCTTTGGTGGCTGAAATGGAGCTGAGTAAGATATTAGAGGCTTGTTCTTTGAAATTAAACAAAGTTGCATATTATCCTCAAGGCTCATTTAATGATACTGCACGTTGGCACGCTTTATTTGGTTGACTCAGAGCGTGGTAACGGCTTTTTTATATAGAATGAATGTTTTTTTTATTACTGCTGCCATTTTTTTGCGCACGTAGAAAATGGTGATGTGCCGGAAGGACAAGCAGTCGCTTATGTGCACTCCATGCGGAAGTTGACCTTTAACAACATCAATCACCACATCCACTTCGTGATTGATGTCCCATCGTATCGCATTGAGCATCCTTCATGGAGAGGGACTTGGGTGCGCCGACGTGTGTGGTCGCCATCGACAGCAATTGTGGCTGGCGGGCATAAAGTGGAAAAACTAAGACGCGTGGGATAGATGGGCGCGTGGTCGTACACCATGCGTGCACCAACCACGTCGCGTTCTCACGTCTCCCGCAGCACACGGCCACCCATGGGTGCATTTGCATCGATTTTCTCCTTGCTACATTGTACGCGGCTTGTACGCCATCGGTCATTCCGCCATAGCTCCGCGCGCGTCGTCGTCGTGGAGGTGCCTGCGTTGCCGACTACGCCGCAAGGCTTCCCCGGGACCTGCCCGCGCGCGGAGCCATAAAGTACGTGTCTTAGTGGGTCACTGTGTGTGGGCGGAGAGGCGACGCTCGATTGATGGGGAGAGAAGAAAAGAAGGAGAAAGCGCGTTCCTTGCGGAGAGGTCTAGTTCCGATGGGAACGAGAAAGGTAAGAGCTATAAGGGCTGACGGATGAATGGCTTCCTCGTGTAGAAGCTGATGGGAGCGTTTTATATTGCTTCGGATGCGCCGGCACCAATTAGGTTGGGTGCAGTGAGAGGCCGGAAGCGGGCGGCACGATGCATAGGCTGTCGGAATCTGGCTTGACCGAGATGGGCGGGTGACCCAAGGCCTCGCGCCGTCCTCGACTGCGAAGGCGACCCCGCGCTCTAGCCGGTACATGAGTTGCTCGACACCGCTAGCAAGTTTGTATTTTTGTTGTTTTATGCGGGATAAAAAGCTGTGGGCACGGGAACTGGGAACAGCGGGAACAGCGCTCGTCCCGTCGTCTTTCTGTGTCCGTGTTTTATTTCGTGCTGTAGCATCTTTTACAATGAACTACCAACTCGCCCAACAGTACACGGGAACTGGGCTCGCCAGCCAGTGACAGCATGAGGTACGTTACGGAGGAGGTGCATTGAACCCTTTCCCTGAGCTCAGGCTCCGATATTGAAATTCCCCATTGCCGGTTGCTTATCATTGCTAGTTACGGTGAACTCAAGCTAATTTGTAATTACCTTAGCTCAGCAAGGGCGCAAGAACGTCTATCAAGCTTTTTGGCACCTTTTGCGCGAAAGCGGCCGAAAGTGCCACCGTGGCACTTTTCGGTGAGACTATATCTGAAGTCGCCGAGCTCAAAGAGTGGAATTTGGTGCCTGAGGAGGATGGTGGGTGCCTGGACGGGGAGAGAAGGACCAAGCATAGCAAAGGCGAGGAGCATAAACACGTGTCTCTCAAGGTTACTGTTATTGTATTTGTTGTCGTTATTGTCTTCCAGGAATGCCGTGAGTCGGGAGGGAACGAGGTGCTTGGAAGAGTTTTCCCAGGCATGATGTGAGGAAATAAGGTCGAAGTTGTCAATGGAGATGGGTTTGTGCGACTTCGGGATGAGGGTGATGTCGGCGTGGCGCCATTGAGGAGGGAGTGTGCCGGCCGCCCAGTGCTTGTTGAAGAGCGGGAAGGAGGGAGTCGAAGGTGTCTTCGTCGACATTTCGTCGGTTCTTGTTGGTTATTCGATTCTTTCCGGGGGTGGTATGGCGGGTAATGCGGAAGTGGGCCTGCGGCAATTCTTTAATCGTGAACGGGGCATCGAAGCGCAGGTTTCGCAGCACCCTTGTAGTCTTCGGATGGAGAGGGTGGGGGAGCTTGCGGAGGCCTGAAGAACTTCATGCGTAGGGTGTCCTAGAAGATGGGCTGGGGGATGGGGATAGTTATGAATAATTCGTTGAATGTGGTGATTCGCGGCAATCTTGGAGGGTTTTGAGCCCAGCAGGTGGCTCCGAATAGCGCCACGCGCGCTCGATTCTAAACGTACCCTGCAGCTCGTCTCAAAATGAGCGCCACATTTGAGTTTGTAGGGTTTGAGCATATTGCGCTACACGCTGGCTGACTTCACCTATGCGGCGCTTTAGCGAGCGATAGTGCTTGCGCGTCTACCAGCGGTTTACTAGGCCTCGTCGGGCCGCCCACACATGTGATAGATGGGCATCCACAGAGGGATGGTCTCTAATGAGGGAAATAATGGGCCTCCTCGATTTACCAGTCCTGGACCGCCTGCGGGAAGTCCGGGTACTGCGTTCGAGCGAAAATTCCCATAGGCATACATGGGAAAATCGATCGCCGGATTGCGTCTCGGGCAGTCCGCGGACGATCGATAGGTCCGCGGGGAGGTCCGATAGAGGAGGTCCGACAGTTGTGTGCTTCTGGATGTTGTTCTGGACCAAGAAGAGGAGCTGCGATGTCCATTCTTCGAGATCCGTGATGTGATCCTGCAGAGCTGTGGGATCCTTGAGAACGATGGACCAATCGGTGAGGGTAGCGTGACCTATTTTACGCTTGAGGGGAAGGCGGTGAAGAGTGAGTGCCAGAATGTGATGGTCGCTCCCAAAGTATCGGGTAGTCTCTGCCATTCCAGATGCGGGGCATTTCGTGCGAAAGTCAGGTCAAGGTTCGTGTCGCGGCAATCACTGCTTCTTATACGGGTCGGGAGGGCTAAGTCGTTATAGAGCGTGGATGTATGGTGATGTATAGTGTTGCGTTGCGTGAAGGAGGGCAGTAGCTGTCTTTGTAGCTTGGTTATAATCCCATGAGTGGTGGGGGCGCTGAAATCCCCACGCAGGAGAAGAGGGTTAGTGCCGGCTTTTTGTGCTGCTGTCAGGAGGAGGGGGTTGATAACCTAAGCGGGTGTTGCAGCGGAGTGTACACATTTGGGTAAAAAGGCTGTGTTCACCCGGGTGAGTAGGAAGAATCCCGGCGATAGTGTGATTAGTGGAGGAAGGAACATCGTGCTGTTGCGCCGTGAATATTTTAGAGAACAACACTGCTGTGCGGTGAGAGGGATCCCAGGTGAAACATTCGAAGCCGCGAAGCGTTGGAGTTGGCTGTATCGGTTTCCTGGAGGGCAATAACGTCCGGGGGAGATTGGCATTTTAGTGACCGAGCTGGGTTTTTGCTGTTAATGACAGGCAGTTCCATTGATAAACGGTAATCACGGAGGGGTCAGTAATCACCCGGCGGGAGGGGGGTGGCGGCGGGCTATCTGGGCATCGGGATGCGGAGATATCTTCGGCTTCTTTGGCTGATAAGTCCTGTCGCCATCGAGGGCATAAAGGCGCTGCAGAATAGCCTGGGTAAGCTGGATTGGCTTGCCTCTTCTAGGGCGGTCATGCGCTGGGTGAAGGAGTCAGTGAGCGAAGGAGAGTCTGGTCAGTGTCGGTAATAGCCTTGTTGAGTTCTAGCAGTCAAGGCATTGGTGATTTGGTTTTCGACAAGTGGCACGACTTGCGTACGAATATTTTCGTAAAGGAGGGCGTCGGCTGGTTCGTCAGAGAGGGACGGGTTCGATTAGGGAGGCAGTCTCGGGGGGGGAGGTAGGGTTTTCAGGGCTTGTTGGGAGAGGCGGTTAGCGCTTTCGAGGTCTCCAATACGTTAGAGCATGGGCGTTTTGTTCTTTTATTTCGGCTAGAACTTGTTCTATTGCGGTCGGGACCGGGGGGAGTGTGGTTTAAGATGGTGCTGCAGGTAGCGTGGGGATAGGGGTAATGAGTGAGCGGCAGGGGAGCGCGGGACAACAGCTGACCACCTCAACTGTCGGGGGTCGACGTCCGATGCTGGAGGGGCGGTTTGTCCAGAGTATAGGTGGAGCGAGGCTTGGTAATTGGGGTGCGGGAATGGGTCTTTTAGGTCTGAGGGAGGATTGCTCAGGCATGTCGGGCGGTCGGGATGCGGGAAGACATCTTGCCTGTGGCCGACGTCCCCCCACAGTTGGCAAGCTTGTAGAGTCCGGCGGGAATGGGCGGCACGGGTACAGCAGGATGCCGACTTTCACGTAGAAGGGTAAGTGAGGGCCCTGGAAGGTGAGGAGTGCCGAGGTGGTTCAGCCCCATGAAACGAGCATGTATGAGGTGAGGCTTGTTGGCTTGTAGGAGGTTGGCGAGAGCTTCATTTGTTGTTTCCGGGTCCAAGCCATGGATCACGTCCCGGCAAGTGTCTGGGGATGGCTTCATGTATGGCACGAGTTCGGATTGCACCGGTTTGCGCAAATGTAATCTTAGCTCAGCGTGATGGTGTGACCGGGGCTTGGGCGTACTTGCGTACTTGCGACGGGCGTACTTGCGTTGGGATTTGGATAACGGCGGTGTTGTAAAATTCCTGCTGGGAAATAGCAGTTGCCGTTGCGAGGCTTTGAAGGAGGGTACGAGGTGTTCAGGGCGCAACGTTGAGGCGCGAGTGGGGTTAATACACAATGGTGTAATTGTATTACGCCAACCGCGGTTGCGGTGTGCGGCGAGCGTTGGCGCTAGTGGTATGTGAAACAGGTGGCTCACCGCGTTGCGGCGGTAAGGCTAAAGTGGCGCTGAGCGGTGGTTTCGAAGACGCATTGTTGAGGCGTTAGAAGATGACATCGTTCCAGGGGTTCTCCTGTAGGACAGTGCGGCCACTCGGTTGGTCGAATTCCATGGGTTCCTGAACTACCACTGGCGCTAGGAATGGGGGCTCTGCGCACGCCGGCATGGCTGGAGGCAACAGTATGGAACAGCTTTGGCGCGGTGGGGTTAGCAGAAGCGCCGCCGCCGTGAAAGTTCAGAGTCCGATAATTAAGGAAAGAGAGGCTCCCCGATAGCACTTGAGGTGCCGAAGTGACGTTAGGAGCACAGTGGTAAAGACATTCACATACCAGTCACGGTAGCCCGCTGATTTCGAGGTTCACAACGGGGGCCCATACAAAACGTGACCATCTGTGACGGCCCCCTGGCGGGGAAAAAACCTGCACCATATCAACACAATCAATTACATTCTGCATCGCACCGGAAGCGCCGGGCTTGCACCAATCTCGGAACGGAATATTGCCCTGGAATGAGACCCCGTTGCGAGTAAATTCCCGATGCTTCCCAGCCAGCAGCATTGCCGTAAGCATCAGAAACAGCTGCTGGACGAGGAAGAAGCTAACGCGTTCACTGCAGCTTGCGTCACTCCGCAGTGCTGCCGCAGATCTGCATCGGCCAGTGCGCAGATCAGCTGAGAAAAGGGCGTGCGCCCCAGAACTGCTGTTCGAACAGTTACGGCCGCGCTCGTCTGACCCTACCTCGTGAGCTCTGGCGTCGTACTACCCGTGGGATCCTCGGCCACCCCAGGATGAACGCTTCGGGGGATAGCATTGACGACCTGAGCGCCTGCGAGGGCAACGGCACGGCAACGGCTTCTGCCCGAGCGCTTTTCCGCGATCACGAGCGCCAGCGCAACTTGCAGCCCGAGTTCCTGGCCCGATCCATGCCCGCGCTGAGAGCGCTGGGGAGAGCCCGCGAGCACTGCGATGTCGTGTTCCGGACCACCGACGGTGCCGAAATCTGGACGCATCGCTTCGTGCTCTCCGCCAGATACGCGGGCTGTGGGGCCTTTTTCTCCGGCTCTGAAGAGAGAACGGGCTTTCGTTTCCAAAGGGCCCCGCAGCACGAAAACGTTGTGCGGCCACCCTTCAGCAAAGCAGTCGTGAGTGACCTGAGCTCAGAAATGCTAGAGCTCCTCATCGACCTCGCCTACCGGGTGCCGATTCACGACCGCGTAGGCCTCCACAACGTACGCGAGGTGCACTTGGCGCGACTCCTGCCCCAGATAACCTTCGCCTTCTGCAGCCGCGCAAACATGGCGAAAGTCGAGAGGTATCCCCTGGTGTGCGCGAGCGAGCAGGCGCTCGAAGTGTCGTTTGTTGTTAAGCGGATGCTGGGCCAGGAGTCGCGGAGCGACGTTTATTGGAGGACGAGACCGGACCTGTCCAAGCGGCGCTGGCTCAACCCGCGCGTTCCCAAGGACGTACTCTTCACGTTCGGCGGTGGGACCAACCACCTGCTCACGTACAACTGCCGTTCCAGTCGCTCGCTGCTCAAGCCTCACCAGAAGACGCATCCCAGGGCCTACCACGGCGTGGCCATGCCGGGTGGCCTCAAGTCCTTGTAGCCGGCTTCCACGGCCACGAGTGCTCCCACACGGTCGTTACTGTGGACGCGTCGCGGCGCAAGTGTACATCAAGGTCGAACATGCCAGCGGCTCGTTGCTACGTGAGCGTAGCAGTCCTACAGGGCTACATAGACGCCATGGGCGGCTTCGACGGTGAGGACCGCACATCGTCCTGCGACCGGTATGACGCCAAGCGCAACCAGTGCAAGCTCGTCGCGTCCATGAACGCAGTCCGGAGCGATGCCTGCGCTACGGCGGCCGCCGGACGCATCTACATCATGGGCGACTTCACGGGCCGCGAAGTGCTCGACAGAGTCGAGTGCTACGACCCCTCGGTTGATGCGTGGTCGTACGTGATGAGCATGTCGAGTTCCCCGCAGCGGTCTGAAAGCGGTCGTGCACCACGACGGGATCTACGTGCTGGGTGGCTTCGACGTTGCCTTCAGGCTGGAGACGGCCGAGAGAATGGACGCGCGCGGAGGCCACTGGTCCGATCTGCCCAGCATGGCCTTCCCGAGAAGCAACTTCGTGGCCGTGCTCCCGGAAGGAAGCATCTACGTGGCCTGAGGGTTCGACGGCGGTACGACGGTGTCGCTCGTCGAGCGATACGATATCCAGACCCGTCAGTGGCACAATGGCCCGAACTTGATCACTGCGTGCAGCGCCGCAGCTGGTTGCGTTTACGAGGAAATTCCTAACGCGAGGCGCTGGCTGTGACTCACGGCCGCGTCTTTTGAATTAAGCAGAGAAAGCCCGAGAAAGCTGCCCTCTTCGCCTTTGTACTGCCTTCCGCACCTAGACATTTCGCAATCGCACCTTTTCGCCATTGCTCAAAGGTACCAGGTACCACTGCTATAATGAGGACAGTAAACGCTTCCGAAGATATTCACCTGACTCATTTCAAGCGCTTTTTGTATGGTAGATAATCGCAGCCAAATTTTTCTTGTGGGCATTCTATCGCAAAAACGCTATAGTGGAAATCTTAGGGATCGATTTCAATATTTCTAATGCGAATTAATCCCCACGAGGAAAAAAAATCCGATATTGACGTTTCGCTTCGTGAACGCGGCTGGTGCGCAAGCGCGTCGAATAAAGCATAACTTCTGTGATTAACGGTGTATATGAAAATTGAAATTAACAGTGCTCTGACGGGGCAGAAGAAGATATTGGGCGCTGTCACTCCTCCATGGGTGCAGCAAGATATACTGCGCCAATGACGAAATATAGAGTGAACGCAGCACGCATTCGTGTTTTACTGCATGTGTGTGACATTTCGATAAGCTTCAGATTATTCACGCTTCATTAATAGCCCAAACACGCAATTCCTTGCTGTCGACTCTCCTACGGAGTCTTCGCTGTGAGGAGGAGGAGGAATAAACTTTTAATAAACAGCAAGGTGCTGGTGTCAGGGGCACCCGCCCGGTGAGAGGAGTCCTCAGTCCAGGACCCCTTGGAGTCTACCGGCCATCGTCGCTCTCTCCACCAACGTTTGCTGGTCGGAGAGGTCAGAACTGGTCAGCATCTCCACCCACTGCTGAAAGGAGGGATTGGGGTTTGGTGTGAGTTGCGGCGTGTGGGAGCACTCCGAAACGATGTGGTATAGGGTGCCTGTCTGCGGGCAGTATTTGCAGTTGGCAGTGTATTGTGTCGGGTACATGCGTGAAGTATGCTGTTGTGAGGAATGTTTGTGTGAGTCTTCGTACGGGCTCTCGCTGTTGGGTACATGGAGTGAGTATCTGTTGTGAGGATAAGTGTTTGTTTGGAGTCTTCGTAGCGTGTTGGCGTCGTCTTTGGCTAGTCGTTGGTCCGGCACTGGATATTTGCGACGAGTCCTGTCTGTAGTGCGACAATATTTCTGCGTAGTGTGAAGAGGCATAGATTTGGATATGAATCTCGCTGGTGCTGTGGTTCCTCTCGGAGACGCCCGGTGTGAATGTTCTCGGGCTGCGACGTGAGCCGCTTCATTTCCTTCGAGGGCGGTGTGTCCGGGCGACCATACGATTTCTATGCTTGGCAATTGGGGGTGTCGCTGCAGTATGTGCAGAGCGGTTTTTGAAATTCTTCCATTTAAGTAGTTGCGGCACGCCGTCTGTGAGTAGGTGATGATGGTGATGTACTCTCTTCCAGTGGTGGCTGCGAGGGCAATTGCGGCTTCTTCTGCTATCTCCGTTGACTTTGTTAGGACGGTCGCTGCCGATAGCTCTTTACCCGCTGCGTCGATTACGCTGATTTGCGTGAGCCGGCCTGGTCCTGGTAGGGCGATACGTCTGTGTATCTGATGGTCGGCACATGTTGAAACCGTTTGCGGATGTATCCGATTCGAGCCTCCCGTCTTGCTTTGTTGTATTCGGGGTGCATATTACGGGGGATGGGTGCTATCCGTATGTTCTCCGCCGACTACGCCTCACCACTGCCGGTCGCTTCACTTTATCTCAACTTGGCTACCCCGTTCCTTCTCAACAGGAACAGAAAACGTGCATTCCACCCATCATCCGACAGAACATACGGATAGCACCCATCCACCGTAATATGCGCTGTGATTCATTCATTTATCTTGGTGCATGCCTTATCAGCGTCCGCATAACACGTGCCGCCGCAACATGCGCGCCTGCTTCTAAAGTGTTTCCAATATCCCACAGTGGGTATGTGCAACTGTGGGTACGCATCACTTTGCCACAGCGGCTCGGAACGTGCCCACCACGTACTCAACAATCTGCAGCACTATAGTCTAGGTAAAAGGGAGTGCGTGCCACCTGGTAAAGAACTGGACGAGGAGCAGGAAACAACACTGACAGGATTACAGACGAATACGTACTCCAAGTTCCTAAAGGTTGTGGGCAATATTCCCGGACACCTATAAGCCTCAATGCGTACACTGCTTCATATACATAGGTGAACTTACACCATACGGTATGGGTCTGCCAAAGCAATGCGCAAGTATTTAAGATCAAAGACCCGACTATTGAGAACAGAAACGGTGTTGAGTAAAGCGACTTCACCGAAATGAAAACCGGGGGTTAGCCATATGCAGATTCGCTAAAAATTAGGTGGCAATGCATGCGAACGCGGCGGAGGGAGACCACCGACGACGATCGGGTCGCGGCGGCCAAGCGTAGGCGCGATGCCTGTCTGGTCGGTCCTCTGAGTACTGTGAGGCGGGAAACGCAAGACGTCGGCGTGGGTATAGCTATACAATCTTTCTAAACGTTTCCCCGACGCGACGGAGCGGCTTTTAGCGGGAGTTTGTGGCACTAGTAACCCAAAGACAGACCGGCTGGTCATGCACCTTGTGGTCTCTCTACCTCACAATAAGCACAGCCCTAGCATTGCACAAGGCATGCACTCGTGCACATCGCGAGGAACCACCGTGGGTTCGAGCTATTTGAGCACGCTCACGAGACTGAAACGCCGCCGCGCCGACTCAACACCGCCTCTGTTGGACAGGTAGAGTAGGGGCGACAAAAGAATATGCTTGTTTGCGCCAAGCCTTCGGTTACAGTTCGTACATCCCCGTAGGTGCAAGGGGGCGATGGGCGATCTGGCGCCACGCGCAAGCGTGCGCGTCATCGGCGCGCTGAACCAGTGGGTTCAGCAGTAAGGGCAAAATCTGGGGCGCTGGCTGATGGGCTCGGAAGAGAAACACACTGTCCGTCCGTTCCCAGGCACGTACCGCACGGCGTGGATCATCGAGTGTCAGGTACGGCTCATATGTGAGCGAAGGGACTAAGGATCAACCTAAGGCACTGGCCAGCAGCCGGAAGGGCTTGCGGGCTTAGAACCGGTGCAAAAGAGCTGCGACCGGGCGGTAAAGGAAATCGTTACGCACCTTAGGCGTCCTGTTGAGCGTCTCCCCGAACAGCCCCTCGTGCCATGCGCGCGTACCGTGTCCCGGCGAGGGGAGTTCGGGCGACGTTCAAACACGCCAATGAGGTGAGGTTAACCAAGAACCAGGGCGGAGCGGCCGTCGAGCTGACAGCGTTTTATCGCGCAACGGCCGCCGGCGCCTTCACCTCATCGGGAATTTGAAGCTTTGTCTCGGCCCAACGCAGTAGCCCAGGGGCCAGCTGGCCCTTCGGAAGAAAGGGGGAGGAAAGCGCCGCGCTGACGGAACCAAACTAGCGCTCGCACAATGGCTCGGACGGCAGGATTCCCACAACCTTCACAGAGTGGAGTGATCCCGAGTATTTCTTGTAGCTCTTGTTCTCGTTTGTGCCCATGTATTATCGGCGGTTTCTTCGTCAACGTGGTCGCGCTCACCAGCAATGCAACCACTGGCATAGAGCATTTCTTTAGTGTCACATTCAACCCTGTTGTCGACTTCGTGAATTATCCGTGAATTCGCCAGAAACGCTGTCTGATTGGCTTTCAGTTTTGTCACGCGCTTCGAGATGACGAAGCGGTTGTGTGTGCTTTCGTCATTTTGACGTTTGGAAGCGTTTACTGGCACCAGGCACTGAATGTGCATAATTATTGGCCAGCATTGAAAAACTAGACGAAATTCAAAAGAGGCGTGACATCGTAGGCCTCTTTTTGCGATTCAAACACCAAAAAGGCTGTACGCCACGCCCTCTCTGTGATTAGCTGAGAAGACGTGACGTAATATAAACAATGGTGGAAATGTATGCGTCACACATTGGCAACTTCAGCCTGGGTAAAGGTCACGGGATTTTACGTAACAGATTGCAAATGGCGGGTGCCATCACCATTAAGTAGAGAAAAAAAGTTCACGGACCCATCTTCGTAAATTTGCAACAGGCGCAGTTTAGAACTTTTACGTTCGTCAATAAAATATCACTTATTGGATTGGCGTAACAGGAACACCAGGGGGCAGTAAAAGCCTCTCTATTACAGCAACCCCAATGCATTTCATTGCCCACATTCCTCCTGGTAAGCTGGTTGGTCACATGATCAAATTCAAGAGAAAAATAGCGGAGAACACTCACTATTTTATTCATTACCGCGCTCATCGAGTTCGAGCGTGACGAACTAGTTAATCGGCGGCATTTTTACGCTTTCATCTATAAGGCGTAGCGTGTGTTTCTGCTGTCCTTACCGCATCACAGAACCGATCATCACGGCCTTCTCTTTCTGTAGTCGCGGCATAAACTTCGTGTAATGTAGCAGCAGACGATATATAGCGTGGCCGTGGCGATGGCCTGGAATGTGATAACGCAAGAAACAGCTTCAAAGTTAATATTGGAGAAGAGAACTCAACTACATTACTAAAAGAAGTAGGTACCGAAGAAAAGATTGCATGACGTTCTTAGATTAACACAGGCCTCTCACTCGCATTTGAATCAACGTTACTTGATCGCCTTTTAATGTTCACGCCTATTGTAGCCGTAAGAAATGTGTTTCTTTTGCGAGCCTCAGCTGCCGTCCAAATTTTTACAATACGTAGCAAGTGCTTCTATATCTTTTATGCTCAAAATAGTATGCTTAGTAGCGATCTCTGTAAGCCACACGTCAAATTTCACTGCATGTCGTCAGAGCTATACGCGCACACGTCCCTGATTGCTTACGTTTCATCTAAGCAAAAAGCATGACGAATTCACAGATGAGAATTCGCGAGGTCGAGAACGCGCCCATAATGCGAATATGGCCGCCTGCGGTGGCTGAGTGGCTGCTGAGTCCAAGGACACGGGTGCAAATCCCGGCCCCGGCGGCCACTTTTCTGATGGAGGCGAAAAGCAAAAACGCCCATGTTTACGAGATTTCCGTGCACTTTAAATATCCGCAGCTAGCACAAATTAACCCGGAGCCCTCCACAGCGACGCGCCTCTATAGCCCTTGTATAGCTTCAGTGCGTTAAACCCCGTAATTAAATCAAATCATATATAATGACAGTGTGTTCCCCGAACTCATTCAAGCCCTGGAATCCTGGTCACGCCGGTTGCCGAGGGGACGGCGGAGTGCCACCACCTGAACTATTTCTTACTCCGTGCTCTTGGGGCGACAAAGAAAATAGAGAAGAGTGCTAATTTTCTTTTCTTTGTCAGCATCTTCCGGCGGAGGTATGGACCCGAATGGCTGTTGGCAGGCTCCAACCGTCGCTGCCAAGGACGCGCACTGCAGCCCTGACGGTGTGCGGACACGGCGGCGCACCGTATCAACTCCTTCACGTTGGCACAGCGGAGACCTTGACTTAGCTCGTGCTGCACGGATATATGTATACAATTCCACGCGCACCGCCATGATTGATGCCTGAGCGGGAGATAGAGAGATCTATGAGAGCCAAGGCGGATTACATTGCTGCAGGTCTCCGTTGCGGACGGTATGCAGTAGCGTTAAGGCGACAGTCTTTGCATTGGGGGAAGGAAATATGGCACGTCGATTGGTAACTCTTGAAAAATGCGCCCGTCGAACGAAGTACGCTCGCGGAGGCCTGCTACTGAAACTTAACATGATACTGAAACTTAACTCCGTGTCCCGCAATGCTCACCAACAACAGCTTCTCCATTCGAGTCCTGCGTGTGAGTGCAACCTTCTCTGAATTTCTGAACAAGTGTTTATGTAAGTCCGTTGTTAGAACTGAGTAGCCTGCAATAAAAAAATGACAGAGTATCCTAGGAGTAGAATGGCGGGTTTTGACAAGAACGTTCTGGTTTCAAGCCCCCGCAATGCTTCTGTTTTGAGACCCGGCATCGTTTTTGTAGCGTGAGCTACACTGGCCGAGGTTGAGCAGTTGCGCGTGGCTCCTGGAGAGCCGTGCCGAGCATGCGCGAAGAGCAGTGACGTCACACGGCGCACAGAACCGTTGCTCGCTGCCCGGCGTCTCTCACACACCCCAGGCGCCTAGAGTCTTCCCCGACCTCCGTTCCGCACGTGGCGGCCCGGTCCACTTGATGACCATGCGATGGGTGCCCGGGTGTGGCACCGATGGCTCGTGCGTCGCAGCAACACCGGCGTGCGCCTGTGGAACCAGCTCAGCTATGGGCGATTGGTGACGCTGCGTCCGGAGCCGCTTGATTAAATACATGTGTCAGATAATGCGGATACCGGTGTATGTCATTGAAGCAGCAGTAAGCATGATAATCAAGCTAATCCTAGACAACCAGGAAAGCTAAGAATAACCAGCTGAACCTTAGCTCACGTTACGTACATCCTGCATAGCCAAGCTAAGCCACTGCTAATTTTTTCATTCTCAAATGTACTATTATCTCCTATCTCAATACTACGTATTGTTTTCGTAAATAAAGATGGTTCGATATCATTTAGGTCGGGTTTAGGGAAGGGTGCACCATATAAATAAGATTAATCACGTTGTACATCGCACCCGAAGTGTCGGGCTTGCACCAATCACGGAACGGACTATCACCCTTGAATAACATCCGGCTGCACGTAAATTTCCGATGCTAGCCTTCCAGCAGTATTGCCATAAGCATCAGAACCAACTGCTGGATGAGGAAGAAGATAGCGCCTTCACTGCAGCTCGCGCCACTCCGCAGTGCTGCCGAAGATTTGCATCGGCCGTTGCGTAGATCAGCTGAGAAACGCGTGTGCGCCCCAGCACTGCTGTTCGAACAGCGACGGCCGCGCTCGCCTGACCCTCCCTCGTGAGCTCTGACGTCGTGCGACCCGCGAGCTCCTGGCCTCCCCAGGATGAAAGCCACCGTAGACTCCACTGACGACCGGAGCGCCTCCGAGGACAAAGGCACGGCAGCGACTTCTGCCAGGCAGCTTTTCAGCTATCACGGCCGCGAAAACAACTCGCAACCCGAGTTCATGGCCAGTTCCATGCCCGCGCTCAGAGCGCTGACGATATCCCGCGAGCACTGCGATGTCGTGCTCCGGACCACCGACTGTGCCGAGTTATGGGAGCATCGCTTCGTGCTCGCCACCAGATACACGGGCTGTGGGGCGTTTTTATCCTGCTCTAAAGAGAAGACGAGCTTTCTTTTCGAAAGGACGCCAGAGCACGAAGACATTGCGTGGCCACCCCTCAGCAAAGCAGCCGTGAGTGACCTGAGCTCCAAAATGTTCGAGCTCCTCATCGACCTTGCCTACCAGGTCCCGATTCAAGAGAGTGCAGGCCTTCACAACGTCCGCGAGGTGCTCGACGTAGCCGAGGCGCTGAACGTTGCAATGGTACAGAACCACTGTCTTCAGCTGCTGGGGGGGAATTCGGAACCAGAGAACTGCGTCTGCACCTACCAATTGTCTTTGGGCAACGAGTACCATAGGGTCTCTAGCAAAGCCTTTCGCTACATAGTGCGAAACTTTGACAACGTCTTGGCCGCGAACTCCGAGTTCCCATCACTGATGCCCGACGAGCTTATCAGCGTGCTGCACGATGACGAGCTTCTCGTGCCGAATAAGGTTGAGTGCGCCTTTGGCGCCATTCTCAATTCCATCGCCGGGAACATCGAGGACAGCCGAGGCCACTTTCCCCCGACTCCTGCCGCTGATAAGGTTCGCCTTCTGCAGCCACGCAGACATGGGGAAAGTCGAGCGTGATCACCTGGCGCGTGCGAGCAAGCCGGCGCTCGAAGTGTTATTTGTAGTCAAGCGGACGCTGAGCGACGTTTATTGGAGGACCGAGACCGGACCTGTCCGAGCGGCGCTGGCTCGTTCCCAAGAACGTACTCTTCATGGTCGGGGGCTGGACCGGCGGCGCGAGCAACCACCTCCTCCCGTACAACTGCCGTTCCAGTCGATGGCTGCTCCAACCTCTGCAGAACACGCATCGGAGGGCCTACCACGGCGGGGCCATGCTGGAAGGCCTCATCTACTTTGTGGGTGGTTTCGACGAGCCACGAATGTTATCACACTGTCGTAATCCTGAGAACCAGCGGGGCCTCGTGACCCGGGCCGTTCGTGTTGCGGCAGGCCATGGCATCCCGGACAGAACGCCAACAACACAGAATGATCATTTCCAAGACCAACGCAGGAGTTCATCCCCCGCTATCCCTTCCACTTGTGGCCAATAAACGTTTACACTACTGCTCCACCTGTGGTGGGCAGTAGTAGTCGGCTGTAGTAGTCGATCGGTAGTCGGCTGTGCACGTATCCGCGACTTGTGGTCTTGAAGTTTTCGTCTGCACAGATGTTCCGCGGGTTTCTCCCGGGAGGGCCAGTAGGAGGTGCGTTGCTGTTTTTTTTTTGTGTGTTTTATTTGTGCGGGGCTTCCAATTTAACCTCGAGAGGCACGTGTCGTTTTTCCTCTCCTTCACTGAAGTTTGCTCCTTTTTCCACCTACAAGCATCCTCCAAGTCAGGTCCTCGCTCCCATCTACCAACTCAGCGGCTTCAGATATAGTAGCCTCGCGGATTTCATAGTCGCGGCACTTACGCTTGCGCGCAAAAGTGGGACCAATCTTAATAGACGCTCTTTCACGCTCATTGAGTGAAATGGAGTTAGGCATTAGCCTTCAGTTCATCGTAACTAGAACTGAGAGGCAACCGGCAATGGTGAATTTCAATATCAGAGCCTGAGCTTTGGGAAAAGGTTCAAAGCGCCTTCCTCCGTGTGACGTACCTCATGCTTGTCACTGGCTGGCGAGCCCAGTTCCCGTGCACACAGCTTTTTAGTCGCGCATAAAACAACAAAAATACAAACTTGCTAGCGGTGTCGAGAAACTCATGTACCGGCTAAAGCGCGGGGTCGCCTTCGCAGTCGAGGACGGCGAGGGTGCCTGGGTCACCCGCCCATCTCGGCCAAGCCAGATTCCGACAGCCTATGCATCGTGGCGCCTGCTTCCGGCCTCTCCCTGCACCCAACTTAATTGGTGCCAGCGCATCCGAAGCAATATAAAACGCTCCTATCAGCTTCTATGTATACACGGGAAGGCCATTCATCCATCTGCCGTTATAGCTCGTACCTTTCTCGTTCCCATCGGAACTACCAACTGTGACCTCGCCGCAAGGAACGCGCTTTCTCCTTATTTCCTCCTCTCCCCATCAATCGAGCGTCGACTCTCCGCCCACACACAGTGACCCACAAAGACACGTACTTTATGGCTCCGCGCGCGGGCAGGTCCCAGGGAAGCCTCGCGGCGCAGTCGGCAACGCAGGCAGCTCCACGACGACGACGCGCGCGGAGCTATGGCGGAATGACCGATGGCGTACAAGCTACGTACAATGTAGCAAGGAGAAAATCGATGCAAATGCACCCATGGGTGGCCGTGTGCTGCGGAGACGCGAGAAAGCGATGTGGTTGGTGCACGCGTGGTGTGCGACCTCGCGCCAATCTATCCCACGCGTCTTAATCTTTTCACTTTATGCGCGCCAGCCACAATTGCTGTCGATGGCGACCGCACACGACGGCTCAGCCGACTTCCTTTCTTGGTGCGGGAACGGAACAGAAAGCGCGGAGCGGAGGTGATGATTGATGTCGTTAAAGGTCGACTTCCGCATGGTTTTGAGATCAGTCTGCCCGTCTTTCCGGTGCATCACTGCTTTCCACGAGTACGCAAGGTAATAGTAACAGGAATAAAAAAAAAATCCTGTGGCAATACCGTAGTGATGTACTGCGAGAATTGCCTGTTTATGGGAATGCTGAGGAAATTTCTACAGTTTATTGAATGAGCCTGACCGCACAAATGTGGAAACATGTGTTTTGAAATCGTTGTTGCAGAACATGAGTTACAGCCAGTTTCTGGAGCCGTACTCATCGTGTAGAAGCCCCCATGACAGCGGACGGGAGCTAGCAGGCGTTTGAAACGCAAGTATGCTATTAAATATGCGCAGTGATGTTTAGCTGTCAAGCTTTCTGTGATTTTTTTCTAGAATATGGCCATTAAAACGCGGGTTACAGTACTTTGAAACGAGTTGTCTTTTCCCGCAGGCGTATTTACTGACAAACAACAACAAAAACGAGTAACAAAATATTACGTAATACTAGAGCGCAAACAAAAAACGAAACGACACATAGAGAGAACAGGAGCGCATTCGGTAACAGCTACATTGCATTATGATGGAAGAGTATGTGTGTATACATATAAGGCGTTTTTTTGTTTTTTTTTTAGGAATGAGCCAGATACAGAAACTGAAACTTAAGCCGGATAAAACTGGCAGTGACCAGAATAACACGGCAACATTTTTTTCTAAAAAAGAAGTGGCAAGAAAATAGGCGAGCTAACGCCCTTGCAAACGTGTATACGCAGATCGTAGTTCGTATAAAAAATGAGCCAGATCCTGCTGCTTCACGGATCAAAATGAGCCAAATCCATTTGCCCCATGGAGTTTGCTTTTGGCTTGACTGTTCTGACTGTTTCGTGCGTGTCTTCTGAATTTTTTGTTCGTTTTCGCTGGCTTATCATAGATTCAGAGGGAAATTACGACATTGGCGAAAGGTCTGTCCCAAAATGTCGACGACGAAGTGAACGGAAGAAGAAGTGAACGAAAGGAAACTAAGAGATGTGAAACAATGATTTCATCTTGTCTCTCCCCTCCCTACGGAGCAACTCTGGTTATATTTATTGTTTTATCCCATATTTACCTCTTATAACTTAAATAAATAGCCGCTGCTTACAAGGCCGGAAATCCCCCCCCCCCCCTCTGCCCTGAGGGAACGAACCACTCGATTAAGGGGAAGAAGAATATATGAGTAGCCTTCTTGTGCAGCGTTTTGAAAAATCATGGCAAGGCAACGAAGAGCTTGCTTAGTTCGTAAGTGCCTTTAGGCGTGCCCAAGAAAATTATCCTTCGGAAGAATTCGGAAAGAGCTGCTAATGATACCAAGGAGGACCCAGCAGTGCCCTCCATATACAGTTTATACTGTTCTTGAAGCCTTGTTGCATATGTTTATGCCTTTTCCGCCAAAACTGAATCGCACCGTTCTTGAAAGTCAATTTAAATGAAGTTTTCATAAGATCACCGCCTCAACTTGAGTGTTTTAATTCAATATGACCGAAATCCAAACTTATTATCTCAATATTCTCAAATTCACCGCAATATCTTTAATTACTTGTGGCCATGAACTAACCCTAGCTGACATGTAAAATGTTTCATATAATAGCTTTTACAGCGTCGCATTTAGGCCCGGTAACAAACTTCGCAATTCGCGTTAGGTGGGTTTGGCCTTTAAAAAAAAAACGCCTGATATACTCGCGAACGTCACTACTGCGACACACACAGCAGCACACACACAAACGCTCTTCTCTCTCTCTCTCTCTCTCTCTCTCTCTCTCTCTCTCTCTCTCTCTCTCTCTCTCTCTCTCTCTCTCTCTCTCTCTCTATCGAACTCACTCCCTGCTGAAGTCCTTCTCCATCCTTTAAGAATCGGCGAGCGGAGTGGATAAACTTTATGTAGACGAGCTTCAGGCGCTGATGGTTCAGGCAGCTCCGTCAAGTTGTCCTTGAGATGGCTTTTTCTGCCGGCCTCCGGCATTGTGTACTATGTACATGATGTCAATAAAGTTCATTGTTCATTGTTCATGGTTGCAGGCCCGCCCGGTGGGGGCCCTCCTCTAGTCCAGGAAGCCCTGGTCCGCGCTCGCTGACCTAGCCCCCTCCACCAGGCCACGCTGGACTGAGAGGTCGGAGCTGGCCAGCTGGCCCGCCCACTGCTCGAACGTTGGGTGAGGATTTGGGGTAAGGAATGGGATTCTCTGACACTCCCATACCACGTGGTACAGGGTGCCGGGTTGGGGACAGAAATTACAGGTAGAGTAGTAGAGCGTGGGGTACATGGCATGGAGGATAGTGGGGTGAGGATAGGAGTTTGTCTGAAGTCGGCGAAAGGCAGTCATCTCTGCTCTGGATAAATGGGGATGTGGTTGCTGGAAGCGTCGTCATTCGTGGCGGTACTGGGCGAGCATGTCCGCGTATGAATTATGAGTAGCGAGAATCGGTGAAAAAATAATTCTGGCCTATTCCATCCCATTCGATCTCCTTCCCACTTTCACTTAACTACAGGGAAGGAGTACCTTCCGACACATGCACAAAACCCGACTCTGATAAGCTTTGTAACTGCAAGCTGTAAGGCGCAACCGAAGTGGGGCGGACAGTTGAGGGAGACGATTCTCAACTGTTAACCACTAAACAGGGGGATTCCACGAGACTCTTCGCTATGATCATGACGGTGATGCGTAAAGGGGTGTCAGGACGGAATGCCCTTTGCTTGGAGTCAGGAACACATAATATTCTGTGTTAATTCTCTGGCTAAGCGTACACAGGCGTCATCTTCCGCGTACACTGGGAATATCATTAAAGAGGGTTGTGACCTCCGTACCCCCCGAATCATTTCGGAGAACGTACCATCTGAAAAAAAAAAAAATGCCAATCTAACTAAAGCAGCTACAGGTACCTCAAGGAATCCAAGTAGTGAAAAGAAGAATTTGCACATAGTGCTCTCCAAGCGGGAATTGCCGGATAAATGCTTAAGCCGCACTGCTACGCACCGCGCCCCTTTGAATTCGGATTCACTACAACACATGCATGCGTTGCAGAGAAGTCATTTTGAAGATGTGATATCATGAATCTGATATTAAAGTATGATGGCACAGGGTTCTTCTACTAAATACTTCTATGAGATTTCTACGTGCACATAAAAGAATATATACAAAGGCCACCGAAAGTCGGCTTCACTATTATACTCTAGTGTATTGCTGGAAAGGCACTTTTTATCTAGGTATGAATGCTCAGCATTTCCGTATGCGGCGAAAGCGTGACACATCAAGCGCTGCAAACGAAAAAACGGGTTTCTTTGTTGGGTTCACAAATGCTTAGCAATCTTGCAAAACCTGTCTCACGACGGAGTGAATGCGGTGGTTCTTTGCATTAGTGATGGAGGTACCGGTTAGCTGTACAGGAGGGCGCGGGACTTATTACCGGCCGATGCAACTGAACGTATGATGGAACTGAAAAAAAAGAAGAAAAAAAAACACCGCTACCCACTCATGATTGGGCCACCTGTTAGAGAACTCCGATTAGTGCAACCTACTCCATAGCCTACCACTGCCGCGCGCATCATAGCTGAAGCGCTTTCTTCGTAACCATAAACCACAAAACGGGTATCTAGGTTTTTTTTGTTTGCGTCTGGATGTGTGTGCGTGCATAGCGTACATGTCTGCATTTGTGTATGCGGAGGAGGTATGGGACGTTCTCGCTGCGTGCACGCGGAAACTCTTCGGCATGGAAACCTATTGCTGCAGGGAGGAATTCCCGCCTCGTGCTCCGTCTTCGCCTATGCATGCATGCAGACAAGACAGATTTGCAGCCCGCAGGGGAGCTGTCTCGTCGGATAAACGTCCCCACTCGATCTCCAAGCGAGCAACACACAGACAGAGAGAGAGGGGGGTGGGGGGAGAGAAGGAGATGAAGGGACAGGGAGTGTATGGCAACAGGCATCAAATGTGATGTATAGAGAGGCCACGCGCCCAAGCAAGAGATGGAGCGCCCAGTCACCGGGAACGCGTTCGTAGAGCCCAAGCTATCGTATTACTAGCTGGTCTTCAAAACCTCGGCCCACACGCGCGAGCCCATGATCTATACATCCGTGTACCTCCCCTGTCCCGTTACGTGCAGTACCGTAGGCGTTAAACCTGAGGGCTCTTCGAAAAACGTAACGCGAACAACCATTCGTCACTCGTTGAAGATTTCAACTTTGAAACGCCTGAGAACATGAATGGTTTCAGAACGCTAAATTGGTCCCGTTAAAGTTATCAGTTTTGTTATCAGTCTCCTACCTAAAAACACAACGCGTAAACAGGAGACGATAAGGAATTTACAAACGCGAGCCTTACCTCGTCTTCGTGTACGCGTTGTTTCTTGTCGTAATGCAGAAGAACCAACAAACCCAAGTTACCTTAAATTCTGCGGCTCCGCATGAATGCAATGCTGGCCGATTTCAAGACAATGCGGTGATTTTCGGCGCTCCGACAGTGAGGGTAGGCAAAATAGGTTTTTGGCATAGGTTGGGCATCGGAAAAAGGGAAGTATGATGGACTTTAAGTTTAAGGACGCTAGTGTTTCTTGTTCTCTGATCCAGGTAGCTCGTTTCCTGTCCCTGAGTGTTATTTCTAACATTATTCGTTTCATGGCCCATTGAGCCCACCCAAGCTTGCTTTCTAGTTGTTTGGTAAGGCGCCAAGTTTCAGCTCCGTATGTCACAACCGTCAGTATGCACTGGTTGTAGATTTTTTTTTTTAGTGACAGAGGTAGCTTACTTTTGATTATTTGGGAGTGCTTCCCGAGTGCTCCCCAACCCATACTTATTCTGCGCCCGATTTCTCTCTCGGGGTTGGGGTCAGAACGAACCATCTGTGCGAGGTTGTTATATTGTTTTACTTCTTCTAGCGCTTCGTTTTCATAGATTAAATAAAGAAAAAGAAATGGACTTGGGCTGGCAATGTAGTGAGACAAACCGACAACCGGTGGACGATTAGGGTAACAGAAGGATACCAAGAGATGAGTCTAGAAGGAGGGGAAGGCCATTAACCCAATGGAGGGATGAAATAAAGAAATTCAGGGGTAAACTGTGGACTCAAGCAGCGCAGGACAGGAGCGGTTGGAGGTCAATGGGAGATGCCTTCGCCAGCAGTGGACCTGAGGTTGGATGATGATGATGATGATGGGTTGGTGGGTGGTGGTGGTGGTGGTGGTGGTGATTGCTTCTTGGCCTAGGTGGCAGTTTGAGATAACCTGTTAGCCACCAACCAATCGTCTCACGTCACCGTAAACAGCCAAAAGGGGGGGAGGGGTTGAGAATATGCATGCCCTATCCGCAGGACCAGACGGAATAGCAGTGGGAGCCTGGAAGGCAATTGTTCTTGGACTTCATTACGAAGGTCTAACGCATAGAGGAAGAACACAACTGTCGCGTGTACTACCAAAAAAATGGTGACATACCCTGGACTGTAGGAATTACTGAGGAATAAATATCATGTCCCACACCACTAAGGTTTGAAAGCTTCGGAAAGTTTCTGACAGAAGCTTGAGAGCAAAAGTAAGCATTGAAACACATTTGTTTGGATGCATACCTGGAATATCCAATCGCAACTTCTGCCGGTGACGGTGGAGAAATTCAAACACGTAACCACGGAGTTTATATTGTCTCTACTGAAAAATAAACAAATCAACTCGGGTCGAGAGGAGCGTTCGCGAAAATAACGAACCCCAAAAGTATGTTTCGACTGCATAAAATAGCAGAGAGTTATTAGAATAGAATAGCAGAGATTTATTATGAATAGGGCAGTAAGTTGGTGTGCATGGGAAATGGAAAGAGGTGGGGTTAACGGTGGCGGATTTAAATTCGGCGTTCAATGCCTGCAGAGCGCCGAAGCTCCCAGAGGGAGGCAACTGTAGCACTGTGTGAATATCTACATGAGTAAATTCACGCAAATGCAGCTATCAATCTTAAATTCAGATTTTCTCGGTTTAAGGGCTGTACACACCTAATCTGGCTACACACAAGTTCCTGTTAATGAAAGAAATGAGAACATTGCATAAAATTATACATGTTGCAAACAAAGTGCTGCTTAAACGAAGGAGAATACAAATAAACAAAAAGGCGATAATATGTCAAACGAGCCTGTTTTTGGGAGGAACAGAATAACGGCGCCATTTGCAAGGCTTAAGTGGGGTGGGCGGAAAGTTACATCTACACGTAAACAGAATTGGCCAGATGACCGCTTTAATACTCTTATGTTACACACTCATACGCAAAAAAAAAACTTGTTGTTCCTCACATCCTTCCATAAAAATGTTCCATCCGCGACCCACATAAAATTACGTAGCCTCTCAGATAAAATATATGGAACATGTTTTTGTTAGCTGGAACCAATTTGGTGCAGTGTTAAGAGCGTGCTACTTCACCAAGCCTCAGCGCTGCGGACATCCTGTTTGACACTGTTATCATGTAGTAGACAGGAAAAAAGTTTCAAAGTTCTTTGGGGCCTACTGTGAGCAAGCGTCATTGTCTTATTATGCTCAAGGTCGAAAAAGCGTAAAGTCATTATTTAAAGACAGAAGGATAACTTTTGACAATGAAAAGTTCTCAAATAAGTATAAGCAACAGAACAAATAGACAACTTCGAATGCCTACATTCGAAGTCATATGCGCGGATGTCAAAGTTGCATGGCTTTTGCAATCAAGGGGGCAACCCGTTTCATTGTCCTCGGCAAGGCAGTGTACTAAGGTATGCAACGCTGACACGGCGGTAGAACTAGACGGAGGTTGAAGGAGTATTCTGCAACAAAAATTCCCGTCCAAGCTGAAAGGCCAATCGTACACGGTTTTCGAGGTGTCCCGCGAGGAATATCAAACAGGCATCCGCCAATTCCGGACGATCCTAACCGAAGAGCGTGTGAACGCTGCAGACACTGAAAAGTTAGGTCGAAGTAGGATGGTTGAGGTCGCTGGGCGGCGCACTGAGCTGGGCAATGACTCACTGACGAAGTTAGGAAAAGAGAGAGAAAGGGGGATGGGGGAGAGAGAATAGATTTTATTCTCATCCCTTAAGGACGAGTGCACCGTGCGCGGATGAAGTAAATCACTCCATCAACGAAGCAAATATTTAATAACACAGTATAATTTGTTTCATGTCTAACAGCCTGCGGAGACAAAGACTAAAGGCTAGCCAGACTGGGTCTGTGGCCCCATGTTACAGCTAGACGGAACAGAGAAATAATCACTCTATTCGCTGAATGGAACAAGCATGCATGAAGAAGAAGAACAAGAAGAAGAAGAAAAGGAGGAGGAGGAGGAGGAGGAGGAGGATAAACAGAGGAGAAAACAGGAAGTCTCTCTTAGTTCCTATAGTTTTCTAATCGCTCTTCGCAACTAATTAAAATTAAAAACTGGCACAAGGGAACAGGAAGTGTGTGGGAAAGAGTACAATTGCGCATGAGCGAACACCGCGACATCGTTTAACGCCAGGAAGTTGGCGTTAAAAAGGCTGCCGGCAAGCATACAAGAGAAATATCACAGCTTGTGTAGTATTTTCGAAGCGTAACACTGACCATTGGCTAGTGGTATACCAGTGGCACTGAAACGATCCAACAATGAACTTCTCATATTCAGCTACCGGTGCCATTGCCTTCTTAAGTTTTCATACAGATGCGCTAACAACTGGCGGCTACATGCACGAGTCCCTTCAGGTACTTGCAGCATCCGTGTGATCGGATCGCCGGCATAGAAGTCCTCCTTCTTCACCCATCGGTAGGATTAATCTACAACTGATGAACAACGTTTGCGAGACGCTTTCGCCCATCGTGCTCGAGCGACTTCGGTAGCCAGGCATGCCAGTGAAAGTGTTCAGAGCTTACAAAAACAAAATTGGAGGGGGGAGGACAGTACGCCAGTTCATGCATCACCACTAGGTTAACCATAGGAGGTAACTGGGCACGTCTTCAACCGAGATAAAATTTGACGAAGCCGATTTGTTAGTATTCGTCCCAATCCAAAAACAAGCCACTTCACACGAGTCTTAATGAGTCAACGCTTAAGCGATAGGAAGACAGTGAGCTCGATCGTCGATGCCATGTCTTTCTTGGAGGTGAGCACCAAGGTGCGTTGAAGAGAGAGAGCGAGGTTGCGTTGGCGGCGCAGGAGGAGGGCCGCGCAAGCGAGAGTCGCTCAGGTGTAAAGCTTCGCACATGGCGGAATGCTAGCGAGAGGAGGGAAGGAGCCCGGCTCAAGGAGGGGGCTAATTATCGGGGAGCACGCATCGCCCCCGAGAGACGGGACAAACTGAGCGAAGAAGAAGAAGAGCAGAGCTTTTCCTCGACCGCCTACCTTTCCCCCGCATCGCAGCTGCCGAGCTCTCGTGTGCAGCTCTTGGTCACTCCGTGGCGCCGGTATCGGACACTCCCCCCGAAGCACGTGGACAGCTTAAAAACCTCGCCGCAGGGGGGAGGCCTGCCCTGGTTGCGGAAAAAAGGTTGAAACCGCCGAGAGGGGGAGTTAGTGACCAAGTTAAACGGAGGCTGGAAAGAGGAGACGGAGGGGCTAACTGAGAGGAAACAAACAAGTACAAACCGCTTGGAAGGAAGCAAAAGCGTGGAAGAAGGACCACCTCGTTTCGGAGAATTCGTTGCGGGGAGCGGGGCTCCTGCGTCCGGAGGCCGGGAACAGCGTCGTCCGTACGAAAAGCGAGCCGAAGGAGATACGGAGACGACGAGAGCAAGCGACGAATGCCTCCTCCACCGGAGCGGTTGGAATGTTGGCGCACCTGTAGTAGCAGGGTGCGAACGCTTTGATTATGCAAACACATTCCTTAACTCGGTAGGTCTGAAATGCGGCGTCGACATGGCCTAGAGATGGATCACAAAATGGCGGACAGGTGGCCCACAAAATGGCGGCGGCGGCGTAAAGAACGAAAAACAAGTTAAATAATGCTCAAATCGACAGCAAATTTCCCGGGAAAGTTGCTGTAAACAAAGTAAATTCATTCAGGTCAAAAGAAAATTGGGTAAACTTAGGTATGGACGGGAATCGAACCCGATCCAACGGAATGCGAGTAGAGCACGCGCTCGCAACGCCACAGAGGCTCCGTGGCTGTAGCTGTCTAAAGGTGTTCTCGACTCAGAAGCGTGTATTAAAGGCGCGTACTGAGCGATGCATTAGTAATATGATCATATTAATTATACAAAGTACCAATCAAGGGAGTGGCAAGGTATGTTCCACCGTATAACGTAGATACACAACTAACAAGGGCGGTTCAAAGAGACTCTCGGTCATAGTAACGAAGGGAAGAATATACACGCCACGATGATGGTGAGAGTACAGGCTACCGGCATATCCCTTCGGCAATCTAACACTAATTATGTTACATTCACTACGTCATGAAGAGTGTCTAGCCACAGAACGTTCCTCATTCGGCATCAAAGCGGTTTTGCAGGGAATTTGTGTATGTGAAACATTCTTTCGAAATGTAAAGAAAATACGGCAACGTATGAAAAACGTGTGATGACAGATTGCGAAGCTAACCGCGTGGCGGTACTGCGCATCCCAGTCAGAAATCCAAATGGATGGGGGAAGTTATACAGGATTTCTTTGGGAAATGCTGTGGGGGAGGGGGTGCTATTTGTGTCACAGTTATTTAACTCGTACGGTACAACATGAAAAGCCAATGACACTTGCTTTAAAGCAGGACGAAGACCTTTAGTTTGTCTTCTGCGCTGGAGCAGACAAATAGACAGCCTAGATTTATTCTAACGTCAACGTAACTGAATGGATGAAACGCTGGTCAAGAACGTGCCCAGATAACTGCAGATTGATTATTGCTTATTTTGATGTTCGCGGTAGACTCAACCAGCCATCCTGGAGGTCGTCCACACGGCAAATCACACAGCATGCCACTCCAAAGCGAGATTGCCGAGGTGCAAGCAGACTGCGAGACGGCGAAATCGCACGTACCTCGGCCGTCCTCATTGTTCCAAATGGTCCGTCAGGTGTCAAACCATCGTCCCGATTCTCGCACGGCGAGAAAGACTAGACTGGTTGCCTCTGCAAACAAGACCTTTCCTTGCGTTCATCGTCCGGCCCCTTTACCCGGGCGACCTCTGATCCACAGGACTGTGGACCTGGGTGCATTTATATAGCGTGGGCACTACAGGCCCCGATGAAATCAAAAGGACACCGCGCGCAGCAGACATAGCGACCCAAGAAGAAAAGAGTGGACGATCGGAGAATGAGGCACAACAACGGTTGCTCGAGAAAGACCATCCATTGTGCAGCGCGCAGAGCCGGGCGAACAACAAGAAACAAAGGCTGCAACAGGTTTGGCTTGGCGCGCTGGGAGAGAGGCGAGGAAGGGGAGAGATGGCTTCTCCAAACCCCCGTCGAGCATCGGTAGAGCGTTCCACTCCGCCGGCCGGACGGCTTCTTCGCGAGGAGGAAGACTTGTACGAAAGGAGGTTGGCAGCCTCCCCTCCACCGGCGTCGTCGTTGGTTCGAGCTACCTGCGTACCAAGGACTGCTTACCAGACGTGCGGCAGCCGACGCGCCTCGCTCGTCTCCTTCGCTCTGCGCGTTCGGCGACTGGGCTTCTTTCTTTTGTGTGCGTGCCCGCAACTTCTTCGAGGTTCACGCGTGCGTCTTGACTCCTGGATACAAGACTCGGCGTCCTCTAGCGGATACCCAAGTGCGTGGTGCGTCGACGTCAACTGACGGTGGTGAGCGCGACGTGTAGCTCGCCCTCGTGGCGTCGTCCTGGTTCTCGGTGCGTCGGGATCTGTGGTGGTGTGTGTGTGCCCTGCCGTGAGTGTCGAGTGCTGGATTCTTCCGGCGCGTGGCGCGTAGGATTTCAAGGTCGGAGAGGAAAACCAGCGGGGTCCCCGCCGAATTCGATTGGTGTCGCACGAGTTGTGCGTGACAAGCGTGCTCACGGAGGCGCCGCGAGTGCGCGTTCTCCATTATACCGGAGCGTCGTCACGACGCCACTGGATTCTCTCTTTGGATGTAGCCATGTGAACGGTGAGTGCACCTGCGCCGTGGCGGAGTCCTGATGCATAAGCACCCGCACTGCGAACCACATTCTAGTGGATGCAGCGTATACCGAGACACGTGGTTTTGGGGTTTTGGCAGGTAAGAAATGGGATCAATCCGCTCCCTCTCCTGAGGGTTCGTAGCACTTAATTCTGTCGCCCACTGCAGATGTTCGAATGAGGAGCAGAATATGATCCCGCCTGCGGGAGTCCTCGACAAGAAGCACAGCTATACGCTTCATATGCAAAATAATATGCAATTATATGCAAAATGGAGGCTCACAGGCGCCAATGATTCTGTGTGCGGCTATTTTGTTCACTGCATTCTCAACTGTGTTTGTAGAGAATGCAGTCGGAGCTCCCCTCCCAGTGACATTTTCGCCCTCACACGCTCAGCCGAAAGAGATCAAGGGTGACTTAGGGAGTGAAGGAACGATGCCGTGAAGCCTGGGCAGAAAGGAACCGGGTTGCATGTCTTGTAACTTGACTAGTACTTGTTTCGAGGGCGCCCGCAGTCCTTCAATGATATGCCTGTGTGCTACACACTGCTACCTCTGCGATGCGGACATCTAGTGAGAAACGTGATTGCTTGGTATTTTGCGGTGTTATTTAGACCCACACACGCACGGCTAAAACGACCACCAGAAAAAGAAAAAAAGAACTGGTAGGTTCCTCTGTCATAGGAATTGGTTAAACACGAAATTGAAATGTGCAGCGAAATCTGCAGCCGAGCATGATTTGCGGGTGGGCGGCTGTCTTGAGGGTGTGCTTGGCGAGCGGCGTCCTGCTGGCAGGTCAATTCGGCAAAGGTGTACTGGCGTCATTTTCGTGACGGATATGACGTCAGTGAAATCTTGATGTATCCCGGCATAAAACACTTTCGTGTTTAAAAAAAAAAAAAAAAAACAGGCGGCAGAGCTTTGGCACTTGGCGTTGAAATTCGGCGGCGCAAGGGCTGAATGCCGTTTAATGAAGGGCTCTTAACTGCGGTCGCTTTCACATAGTAATTGAGCGGGATTTCAACTTTACTCGCCAGCGGTGGTGGCTTGCCGGAGGAAGCGCAATCATCATGCCGAAGGCCAACCACAGGCCGATCACGCTTTGACACCTGCCTTTTTCTCCGTTCTCTCACCCACTTATCGCGCTCCCCACTTCGGACTGCTCCCATTGAAGTTCCTATATGCCTGCAACCTGCCAAAACAGGGGTGGCCAACACCCTCCCCGCTTTTGGCCACCTGCGTGCTCTTCTTCCTCTTCTCGTTCGCTCTTATTACATGCAGGCCACGCAACTGCTATCCCCTGCCTCCTACTTTATTCGAACCCGAATGTAATTGAAGAGCTAGTGCGAGCGGTGATACCTCATTGTCGTAACAGCGTGTTTCGCCATCTATGGTTTCCTGCTTGTTTGACTCCCCTCAACCCGCTTCCCGTTTTCTTAGTTGAATCCATGCCGAATACGGGTTATGCTTAATTAATAGGACGATCTCGGTTACCCACGACTGCATTTACCGTTTTCCCGGCAAAAGCATTCATTGCATAACTACAGCTTGAATGCCCCGCTCTAACCGGATAATAAATCTAACCTCTCTGAAGACGTAGGTACGGTGGTGTGAACGACGGCAGCCACATCAGCACATGCCTGTCATTGCAAATGTCTCGTGTTTCCTGTTAACCCGAATGGCGTGATTTGAGCAAACATTCATATAGTTGCTACGGTGTTGTCTCATCCTTTGATGAGACAACACCGGAAGAATGTCTACGTCGGAAGAAGAATGTCTACGTGTAAGCACAGCTCATCTTCTCGCTCCAAAAAAATAAAAGTACCGTGTATCTGCTTGCTTCGCTGCAAATGAAGTCGAAAGACCGTGGCGTTTCGGCCTCTTCCACCACGTAATCAGCCCCCTTCCTCTCCTCTTCCCTCCTCCAGGTTACCTCCACTCATTTTCCTTTCCCCTTAATAAACCGCACTACGGCTATCTAAAGCTCGCCCCATTCTCCCTTTCCCATCCGCTTACCGTCCTCTCTCTTCCTCAGACCCCCACCAACACCGCCCTCCCGTCTGTGCTCCACTGCCCGACCTTTGCTGCACTTCTCGCGCTTCTCGTACTTTCCTCTTTTCCGGACCCTTCCCCTTTCGCCAACCTTGTCCTTGGATTCTCCACGTATCCCAGGTTACCCTATCTCATGTCTTTCCTTGCCTATTACCACCCCTCGTGCTTCCTCCTATTCTTGCCACACTCTTTTATTATCATTCCACACCTACTATCACATATTTTAGTTCCATCCCTCTCTTCCATCTCCTCCTCCCACCTTTTCCTACATTTCATTTTGGACAGCGCTAACAGCACGGGGACATAGAAAGAAGGACCAAATGGGTGTTGATTTTTTCCCCAATGTCCCTGTCCTGTTAGCGCTGTCCGAAACTCAAACGTACCAACTAGCTCGGCTTTCTTTACTTCTCGCCGTATCTTACATCTTCTCTCTCCTCAAACACCCTTCACCATCGACTATCCACCTTCGTATCCCCTCTCATTTATCCACCCAGTCCCCTCTCATATATTACATTTGCCAATTTCCACTCGTCCGTGTCCACCCAACCATTCCCAAACATTTCCTGAACCCATTCCCTTGTGTGCTACACCTTTTTCCCCGTATCATCTCTCCTTCCTTTCCCTCACTTTTCTTTTCCAGTCTTCCCCCTCAGCTACTGCTTTTTTCCCCTCTCCTTTTTTTCCGTACAACATTCCACTCCAATCGCCCCCCTCCTCTTCCATTCCTTTCCAAGTTCTCTCCGGCCCGTTCCCGTCCTGCTTCCCCCACCCTCGTCTTCCTCTCTCACTCCTCCGACCCTACTGAACGGCTACTTTTCATCTTCTTCTTCCCTATCACTTCCGTCTCTCTCCCTGTCCCGCTCTCTTTCTCATCCTCCTCCCCTTTTCATCTACACCCCTCGTCCCTGTCGCTCCGCAGAAAACGTCACCGTCGCAAATTCCTTCCGCGTCTCTCTTCATATTCCCCTACTTCAATCGCACTCCTCTCCCTCCGATTCACAGTTACCTTCCGAGTCCAACCCCTTTCCCTCTTTTAGGGGCGAAGCACCTTAAGGCCGAGGCTTGTCCGCCCGGCGTCCGGCGTCCGTGCTCATGGCACAGCACCGTGTAAATCGAAGCATCTGTGAACAAAAGGTTCACAAAAGGTTAACAAGAACAAAATTAAAGGTTCACAAAAGGTTGAAATGAAGGTATGAGAGGAGAACCAGCACCGTGTAAATCGAACATCTGTGAAACGAAAGGTAACAAGAACAAATAAAGGTTCACAAAAGGTAAGAGAAGAGAAGAGAGATAGAGGAGAGACGCAAGCACCGTGTAATCGAAACATCTGTGAACAGAAGGTTCAAAAAGGTTAACAAAAACAAATAAAGGTTCACAAAAGGTTAAGAGAGAGAGAGAGAGAGAGAGAGAGTGAGAGCAGAGAGGGAGAGATGGAGAGAGAGATGATGGGAGAGATGAGAGAGAGAGGAGGGGAGAGAAGATGAGAGGAAGAGAGGTGAACGCCAGCACCGTGTAATCGAAATCACGTCTGTGATTACGTAAAGAGTTCCAAGGTTAACGAACGATTAACTTGGTTGGAAGGTAGAGACAGAGGTTGTTGTCGTTTCCTGGATGACCGTAGACCGTTGCTGTCTGCGTGCGCCGCCCGTGAGCATTCTTGGATTGCAGAATTTGATGGATTGCAAACAGATGGATTGGATAATTGAATTGTGTTGATTTGAGAGAGGAAACGTTTAGCAGCCAGAGCACTCTGCAGGGTGATATTGACGTAGAACGATAATGTTCATTGGGTACACAGTAAGATTCACTTCGTAGAAGATGCAGGAATTTCGTTGTTCCCTACTGAATTTCGCACACTCTTCCTCTCGTCCTTTTTCCCTCTTCCTCTATTCCTCTGACTCTCCATATCCTTCTTTCCTGCCTCTGCCTCTCCCTTCACATTCCTCTTCCCCTAAGCAATAACTTTTGCAGCGATTCCCCCTGCGTCAGTAACCCACCAGTGCGCAGGCTCACCATTAACATTTCTGGTTGATTTCAATGAATACAAACAGACCACGGCTACTCGACGAAGGGGAGGTCATGGACAGACAGATCAAATTTTTTGTGTGTAGGCAGCCCAAGAAAAACTATCGTCTTTAAAAAAAGTGCAGAGGAATTTTCCGTTGGTTATCTACTGAAGTTTTTCTGGCACTATCAGTTTCTTCAAAATACCCTGATGTTGCGCTCTATGATATTTTTTGTTCATCAAGAAACTTGCAATATCGCTATCGTCTCTGGCAACCCCTCATATACAAGCTCCCCGCGCAGCAATCAACTCTAACAAACGACGCAACTCGGTATCTTTGACGTGCGCGTGGCAGTCGTATTTGGCTGATAAAGCGAAATGTGCATTATGAACACCAGTATAAGGAAAGTAACAAAATGAACGGTAAGAGAAATAGGGGAGCACACGGCGACGATTGGCAATCATGTTAGCCGTCTGTACGTAGGCCGAACATCAACCAATGCTCACAAAGCGTCGAGCATTGAGAAGAATTCGCCAAGCAAAGACCTGCCGAATGCATAAGGACTGGTCAGAGCGACTTCAGAAGAGATACAGGTACGGACAATAGAGGGACAGGGCCAATCCGTCCACTGAGGAAAAAAAAAATCAAAAGCAGGAACCCGCGGAGCCGAGTGCGGAGGAAAAAGAGGCAAGCCGGACGTTTAGCAAATGAACCAAGTCAAGTTGAAGGTCAGTCGACGGACGACCAAGGAGGGACTGGTTTGTTGGAGGGGGGCCTCCTCTCCGCTCTTTCCGACGCTTCGGCTCGCGGGGTCGAGCCAATTCGGTGGAGGCGCAAGCGACGTCGTTACCCGTTTACTACTTCTTTTTCTTTCGTTTCGAAGTAGTGCGTCGTATGATTTGCACCGCACAGAAAGAGCGGGCTTCGTTTTGCTTTGTACCCGTGAGCAGGCAGACGTATTTCCCCCTTTCGCGTCTGCAATGGCTTCCAGCTTCTTCCATGCCGCTTCTTTACGAGCGGGGAGTCGCAGGGTCAGCGGTAGTCAGCGCGTGTGTTGGGTCGTCGCGTTCGCAGTGTGTTTTTTGCCGCGTCGCCGTCGGACTAATGCCGCAGTTGGCACCGCGATGACTTTATAAGCGTTCGCGAAAAGCGGAGCGCTGGTTCGTCGCAAAACGCGGGAGGGCACAGCCGTAACTGCGGACGACCTGCTGTTCAACTGTGTGCTTTGTTGCGAGCGCCGTTCACCGCCAGTGCCGACTCGTAATCGTTAACATGCGGTGTTTTTAGCGCCTTTGGACCTGAAGGAGGAACTAAAAGCGGCGCGGTGCGCTTCTTAAAGTGGCCTAAGCGGTAGAAATCTATGTCGAGCCGAAATGTGCTCAGGTGGCTTCTTGTGATGATTTTGGGCCAAAAAAGTCGATGTTATTACCACAGGACATCCATCCAACTGACCGCTGCTCCTACGCAATACGAAGTTTTGCATGGGCAGTTTCTAAAAAAATGTATGGCCAGGAACCCGAAGTTCTTCTACGACGCTTCAGTGCTCAGATGGATTGGGAGGTGCGGGGATTTTTTCAAAAATCGTTGGAAATGTTGATTTTCACGCCTGCAATTCGCCACAACCGTATCTATCATCCCACTTTTCGCTGGCATGCAAAAACGGGTGGGCAGAAAACGGAAAGCTCTGTTCTGCCTGCATCGTCCTCAATATTAACTTAAGTTTACGGTCTCTACGGCCACACTGCAAAGCTTGGTGCGTTTCGAAGGGGTGACGGGAATTCTCACCGGCCGATACTTGGACACGGTTACCACTACAGCTTAACGCCAATTAACCACCCGCATCTGATTACTGCAGGTGCATTTTTATGCCAGATCGAGCAATAATTATAACGAACCCTCCGTGTTACAAACCTCTCAGACTGAAATAAATGCCTGTGTTCTGCACGAGATGGGAGTTGCAACCAAAGAGCCCCGCTAAGCTGGCACGAGAAGCCGGAAATTAAATATTTTTCACGCGATAGGACAGAAATATGCGGTCTGTTCAGCGAACCGTACACCGGTCACAGCAGTGGTCAGCTCTGCGGCGAAACGAGTCATTTGCATTCTCTGTATACCCTCCTGATAGCGGCCTCTTTGTATCCATTGTTATGCTAAACACTCTTCCGGATCGTTAGCAGCTGTCGCACGCACGCGTCGTTCCTGTAGGCGCGCTGCGTGTGCGAATACGCTGTGCGTGCGAATACACTCGTCCTCCTGCAGCAGTCCGCGGACTGCGCGGGGTGAAGGGGCACACGTGAACGGTTTCGATAATATCCTGCAAGCTCCAAGGGCATACCGTGAAAAAAAAAAAAAAAAAGCGCTAAAGAAGGATGAAAGGGTTAGCGCGGAAACTGTGCCCGGAGAAGTTCGCGAGGTTAGGTTAGTTAAGCTGCTCTTCAAAAGGAGTTCGAAGACAGGGCACGCGTGAAGCTGTGAGAAGATAAGATAACGGAACGGTTGCCAGCGCCCAACTGAGGTTGAACGAACTCACTATTTTACTGAAACAGTGTCTCAGACTGCCCTTTTTTACGGTTCTTTACCGCTCTGTCTAGTCGGAGAAGTTCAGTGGTACAGTTGAACCTCGTTATAACGAACACTGGTATAGCAAATTATCGGCTATAGCGAACTAAATACAGACTTTGGTTGGTCGCCCTTTATTCCAATGAAACTTGTTCTTTTGCAACCAAACTGAAACCATGAGAGCCGCGCGATATCGGATATAACGAAGAAATATTTGACCAGGAGGCTGAGAAGCTAATTGGATAATACCCCGTAGTCCTAATCTGCAGATGTATAAAGGCCGTTTTGTTCGTGGGGACTGTGGAAAACTTCCTCCTGCTCAGTGCTGTGAGAATCCACCAGACGAAGATCACATCCTTCATCAAATAAATGAGGAGGTAGCCCTCTTTTGTCAAGTGAACTCTGTTCCGTTGTAATTTCACGTACTCATGCTCCGGTTCATTGAGCTCGAAATGCAACAAGGAGAAAGGTATGGGTTACTTGTTTATAGTGGGTTGGAAGCCTAAAGATGCATTTTTGCATCAAGTATTTTTGCGCGGGCCAGATTGTCAATTTGTTACAAGCGATTTTTACCTCAACTGTTATAACGAATATCGGTTATAACGGACTAATTTGCTCTCCCGATCCTACTTCGTTATAACGAGGTTCGACTGTACCGTCTTATGCAAAATAACACCTGAATAGAAACCGTCTAAGAAATTTTATCACCATCAGGTGAGCAAAGCGTCACTTTATTGCTGCTTTAATGTGAGTTTGACTCAGTAAACTAGGTTACGGTTTAGTATGCCACGTGTGCTGATTGCTGACTTCGATGAAGGCAGGCAACTATCAAGATACGTTTACACACATGACGTTTTTCGTAGATTTTAAAAACGTCCACGTGGCGCTCGTGTTATTGTGCACTTGGTGAATGTTCAAGGGCCCGGATTATATAGCTACCCCAAAAGTGCCGTCACTCAGGTGCATGCCCTTGCCGCAGTGAGTGCAAGACCGCCGTGAGTCGAACCCTCAGTGAATGTGCGCGTTTGTTAGCACGTATGAATGGCGGCTTGTTCTGCCGGCAAAGTTTAGTGCACGTACTGAACGAAAACATGCAGAAGTGCAGGGCAATAAATGCTAACCATCGCTTACATCCTTAAGCTTCCCACCGACAGGTTATGGACAAGCTATCGAAGTAAATAAGCGAGTGTTTCCCATTCATAACAGTTGGGACAGAACAACAAATTGAGCAGCCCGCGTCACGTGCCGGGCCGGGGTGGGGCTTCCGGAAAGGTTCGACTCCTCGCACACCCACCCTTCCGACAACGAAAAGCGACGAATCCCTTTCTTTACTGTTCCACAGCTCTCTAGTTGCCCGAACTGGTGTGGAGGTGGTCCGTTAAACTTTATTATACATGTGCAAAGATTTCGGCGCAGGTTAAAGTTCCCCAGGTGATGTGAAGCAATCAGCGGTTCTCCGCTACTTCGCACTTATAACCTATATGTTCAGTTTCGGCGCTTAAAATAGCAATTTGAATGTGAGCTTTGAAAAAAGCGGGTCGAAAAGAAGGTCGAACAAATGGAGCCGCCGCATCATAATATACGGCATACCCAGAAATATGAACATAATTTTGTGTTTAAACGTTGATTCGAATCACCCCGTGGCTGCGCTCGCGAACCAACGGGGCTCAACAGTTCGAGAAGGAAAAGAGCCAAGGCATGATTGCGGGTATTGGCGGGGAAAACGAGTATCGCTGACTGCCCGAAGACACGCAGAGCAATAAGGAACAGCGGGCGCCGCCCTTCCTCCCCGCGTCGTTCCTGGGTGCGTGCGCTTATCGTATACAGGACTTCCTCCCTGCTGCGGCTTTCGTGGTGACGGTCCCCCGCCGGAACCGGCCGGTGGTCCTTGCGTGAGGAGGCCCGTTTCGTGCACCACATATCTCACGCGCGATTTATGGGCTGGGCGTAATCCGACGCACGTGGGCCCCTGCATCAGAGGAGAGAGAGAGAGAGAGTGGGCGGGCGAGCCAAACCCGCGAGCCGAGTTGGCAGCGGGTGACTTCGTGCGGCGAATGGCGGTCTGACCCTGCGCCACGCAAGCCCTCGGTAGCATACATGGCTTCTCATGCCTCCTCGGGAGAAAAGCCAAAGTTGAAGAAAAGAAAATTTCCAGGCTCTGAATTAGGATGCCCGACCCATACACGTGCTTCTTTTGCAGCGATGCTGTTAGCCGGGATTTTTTGTGTAGTCCGTGTGCAGAAAAGGTGTGCAACCAGAAAGAAGGCCAAACTAAGAAAAAAAAAAAAACGTGAAAAACCGTTTACGGGCCTCTCAAAGTCAAAGAGGGTGCCTCCACTGGCTTGCCGAGGGAGGGAGGGAAGGAGGGTGGCAACTATTATTTATACAGTCCTAGTCTTGGCTGTCGCGCCGCAGCCTCTTCGTTAGGAGACGGCCGGCCTGTAGACCTCCAAGAGACTTTAACTTATCCGAAGGCCGCCAGGAGTACTGGGAGAAGACCACGTGAACATCTGAAACAAAAACTTCGAGCCCATGTCACGAGTACGTGCACAAACAGCCGCCGATCACGTGGACGTTGCCGGGTAAGCAGCAGGTGTTTGCATTCCAGCTCGAAGAGTTAGTTTCAAAGGGTCTTTTCGAGCGGTTTAACGTTGTTAATCTGTACGTAGTATGTAGCTGCTGAATGGTACGTGTCATTCCCAAAAGCTTCTTTGGCCATCCACTCCAGAGGCGTTCCGGTGTCCGCCCCCTAGGCGATTTAGCAAATTTTCACGTAATTTCGGTGTCCTTATACTTTGCTTCTTGCACAACCACACATTCTAGGAGGCAGGGTATACTCATTGGACGCGCTGGCGATTTTCGTGGAGAGCGGATGCGCCATCGTGGAGATGCGTCTACCAGGTTACGTCACTGAAGTGCTCTTCAAGTCTTTTAATAGGTCTAACATAATCGCTGCACACCATTCGACGACACCGCCCAACCGCAGTGGCACACGGTTGGCAATCGACGTGACGTGTATATGCATTCCCCAGCGCTAAGCTGGCGCCGCGAAGCTACTTCATATCGTCGCAGCGACGGCCTAGAGGAATGTAATCACCCGCCCCCCGCTATTGTGCATTGCTCGATCTTTCCTTGAGGCATCAATCATCCGCGTGCGGGAGAAATCGTATACGCACAGCACGAGCTGAGTCAAGGTCTCCGCTGTGCCTGTGCGCCACTGACTCGGCTAACCATGCACCGAGTGTACACGAACCGTCAGGGCCGCAGTGGGCGCCCTTGGCAGCGTCGCTTTGCACCCTGTCAACAGCTCTTCAAGTATAAATCTCCTCGGGCAGATTTTGGTGTCTGTCTTGTGTGTACACGCAATCTCAAGGTCTCGATGGAGCGACGATCTACGAAGGTACGAGGGAAGGCATGGACTCATCAAACACGACACGATAGAAGTGGCTTGAAAGCCTTTGTCCTACACTGGACGAAAAATGATGATGGTAATGATGATGATGATCACGTTGATGATGTGTGCAGCAGTTCGCCACCTGTGACGTTGGGGAAAAACGGCTCCCCCGCCTTTCTTTTTCGTACGCCCCGGAGGGAAACGTAAAGCATGTAATGAGTGCTTCATGACTGATGAAGCCGCAGAAATACGTGGGACCATATATTATTTAAATCAAGTACATTTTCATGCTTATGTGCTCATACTTATCGTTTCGCTTTCGAGGATGCCTGCGGCGCTTCTTTTTTTTTTTTTTTTTTTTGTGAAGCCTAGAAACCGTTCCCGAGGAGTTAAAGCATCGTGGCCGAGGTGGTGCGGCCGCCTGTCTTATCTTTACAAAAGCTTGCTGTTTACTTGTGGGAGGGAGAGGGAGAAAACCCATGACCTAGGGCTCCTCCAATCGGCCTCCAGGCAATATGACACAGCAGTTTCGACAAGGTTTCGCCCATTTTCGTCAGGATGTGCCAACGCCGAAGCGTCGCACGGGTACATAGAAAAGGCAGCAAACGCTTCAATATTTTGATTGAAGCGACGAAAACCGGCGTTTAGGGTCTTCGGACGTGCAACGGATTCAATATCTCGCGTGTGAATGGAGCTTTGAGGTGTATAATCTCAGCCTCACCGGAACGACGTACAATGCGATAATTGCGCGTATGGCAATCGATATCAATTTCAGCCTGGCGACTACACAACAAAGGTTTCGCCTGGGTCATTGCACACTCCTTTTCGCATAGAAAGCCGGATCCACGGGGAATGGGGGAAGGGGGCGGGGTAGCATAAGTGATCACGCCTTCTGAAGTCGCCCTACCAAACTACGAGACACTCTATTCCTGTCAGCTGTGCTTTAAAGAATCAACACGCCCCGTTCATCTAGGGAGGTACGTATCCATTCCCGGCACACTTCGAATCCATTGGGGTGACAGGATCCCGTAGTCCCTGTACGCCGAACCTGCTCACTAAATGGCGTAAGCAACTGGCATTGCGATGAGGTGTACATGTAGGCATCGCAGACTTCCATCTCATACAAACATGGTATTTGGGGGGCGCATCTGTGTCAGAATGCGTATCATTTTGGCGATGCAGTTTCTTGTCAGTTACAAAATATTTCGTGCTAGCCACCATAACTGTAAAACACGCTCTAGACTCCAAGCGTTCGACTGTTCGCTCTTAATGACCTCAAGAGCACATCGCGGAAGTGCCTCGGCGGCTCGTCGCGCAGTTTCCACATTTCTCTAGTATACGGTTCACTGGACGGCCGCTAAAGAGATTTCGAAGTGACCAGCAAAGTCAGCGAGGCAAAAAAAAAAAAAAAAAAAAGAAACGCCAGAGAGAAAACTTGCAGGAACGCTCAGCAGCAGCCTTTCCTTCCCGATCCCATTTTCAAGCCCGTGCCCCCGCCCCTCCCCCCTTTTCTGCCCCGTCCCTTTCATAGCGACCCTCCAAATGACCTCCTAGAAGTTTGAAAAGACCCGCGCCGTTTGAACAAGTTTGGCAGAAACGGCATCAATCAAGCTTGCGGACTCAAGGATGGTAAATGGTGGTGTTTCTCCCCTCCTGGCTCAAGTTCTTTCGCCCTGCAGCGCCTCCTTTGCTTCGTGGTTGTTCGACGAATGCGTGTGTGCGCTCTGCTCTCCATCAGTGCCTCTCCAGGAGCCGTGGAGGAGTCCCGTGGCCTTTTTGCGCTTAAAAAAAGGCATCAGATAGCTTTCCATTACGGGTCGCAAAGCGGCTTATTCTTACGTTTTTCGCCAGAGGCAGTAAATATGCGGGGTGATCAGAGAATTTGGATAACGCCGCTTCCGACAGTCCTTCCGAGCCTAACGCTGCGTAAAAAAAAAAGGGCAACGTACTTTTCCATTACAGCGCGAGCGGCTTATTCGTTACGTTTTATACCAGAGGGGAGAAATATGCGGGGTGAATATGAGAATTTGGATAATGCCGACTTCCGTACGGCCGTCCACAACGCCAAAAAAGGAAAGAACGAAAGTAGGAAAGTGGGATTCAGGGGTTAGATTGTAGAGGTGAGAAAGGATGCCGTTGGGACCAGTCTGAACGACAGAACAACGCGGAATAGACGCCAACGCTAACTTCTTAGAGCGTCCTTTCACCGAAAGCACCTGCACCGTGGCCGTTGCGCATTCGCCGTTGCTATGGGTCCTTTGCGTGTCCCGGTTTCTGTATACTGCCTGGCTGTGATAATGCAGCTGCCTCAGGCTTATATTTGTATATAAGCCTCCCGTTAAGACACACCGATACAACAACACACTTTAGCCACATAACAACTACTTATAATACACATATAATATTATATATATATATATATATAATATATGTATATGACATATCACATCTATACCGGCACGTTGTACGCATAAACGTTCTTCTTGTTGCTTCAACGCTGCGTGGTTATTACTAGACGCCGGAGCAGTTTACCCACCTTCAGAGGAGAGGGGCCCTTCGTCTTTTTCTGGCTACAGAACGCATAAATCATCAAGCCGCACGTTTTCCGCGTGAAAGCATCACAAACATCCGCCCTGTCCCGGAAACGATTTTCCAATTACATCTCTTTTTTTTTTTTTTTTTGTTCTGGCGCCACGAGGGTGGTTTTGTGCGGCACATCACTCAAGATGTTCAGCACGGAACATCGTCCCTTAAGGAGGAAGCAGAAGGACCATTCGGCGAATAGACGGACGGGTGGAGGCCTTCGTTTTTACATGTGTGAGCCCGTCGTTGCTACGAGACTGAACTGTATTGACTCGACCTCGCGTGCTTCGGGCCGAGAGCTCTAATACACGCCAAGTGCGCTCGAGTCTATTGCCATAGACGAGCCGGAACTGGTGCCGGTGGGCAGTGAAGCAAGCGCGCCCAACGCGCTGCAGCCTAGTCGGCAGAAGGCAAACACTGCTGCTCGAAAACGCGCATAGCCGATTGAGTTGACTGACGCGCCGCGGCTATTTTCCTCGAACGAATAGCGGATGGAAGCGCGCATGGAAGGGTCGGTAGCTCTGGTACTCTTAAGGGAGGTGAGGGAGAAAAAAATGGCCGCGTATCTTCTTGCTTCGCTTCAAATGTTGTCGACAGACGATAAATTTCTGGTGCCCCTGCTACGTGACCTCTTCCACTTTCTCCTTCTGCCCTCACACTCTTCCCATGACGTTTGCATGGGGGGGGGGGGAAAGCGGGGGACAGACAGACAGACACACAGACAGACAGACAGACAGACAGACAGACAGACAGACAGAAACAGACAGACAAGTTAGCCCAAAAAAGACTCGTCTTCAAAAACGCTGCTCAGTGCGCATAGCTTTTACGATTCCTGGCCAAAGGGGCAATATCAAATAGGAGGCGCGCGTAAGATATATGCAGGACAACGTTTTTGACAACTCTTTTCTCTACTAGCGCACCATCACGCTTGTTTCCACCACTGTGCTCAGGAGTTAAAAAACTCTCTGTTCTTTCGCTGCTCTTTACTATGTACGGAGTTGCACGCGCTGAGGTTGTCGATGAGGCACATATGCCCCACTCGTTCCAGGGCTATTCGTAATCTTTGAGGGGATCTTTAGCACACAGCAACTTAAGCGAGTACTGGCACGAAAATTTTATGTCCACTTTTATTGCTTTTCTTAATGGTCAGGAGAACCCGAAACAGCACTTTAAATACTTCAGCGCGCGATAATAAATTACATTGAACGGCCTGGAAATTGTTTGTTTCAAATTCCCGCGCTTTCATCCCGAAAGGCGCATATGACAGAATCCGGCATGACCTCACCGCGGCGCTTTGTGCGGATGTCAAAACACTGGGGAGGCCGGTGGCGGCGTTGTTTCGACCACGCCGCCGCCGGAGCTGAACGGCTGAGCTGCCTGACGGTGCTAGGCCTACCATTGCGGCGGAAATTCGATGAGCGCTTTCAATAAAAAAAGGCCCATCTCCCGCGAGGGGGACTTGAGTAAATGCGTCGCATAGGGGGTGGGTGTATTGCGTTAACGTTTAGTGTTTGGGGAGTTGGTGGTAGTGAATGCGTTGTATCAGCAGCTTCTTGACGTAGTCTGAATGAGTCAAGGATATAAGGCGCGTTCGTAGCCTTCCATTCTGTGTCGGCTTTGTGGCGCAGTGGGTAGAGCACCATGTACCTTGCGTTCCGCCCGCAGAGTCGTGGGATCGAAACCAGGCGCCGGTAAGTATTATTTTTATATAGTGTAGGGTGAGGGGTGCGGACCTGTTGTTGAGAGCGAGGAGGGTAGCGTGATGCGGGAGAGGAGCAGTGGGGGAGAGGGCGCACCTGGAACGGCTGTTGCGGACGCCAAGGCACGCCGACAACGCCGGGTGACATCGTGAGTTAAAGAAATGTTCTGCATTTAAAAGTCCTGATGGCGACTTCTATTGCGATTCCGGGCGATATTACCGCTTCTTTTCCCGTGTGTGGAACTTTATTTTTGCCAACAGCGCCTTTCTGGGCAGCGGTTATGCCTGTAGCTGTGTCTATGTTCACCCGTGTGTGAATGAACCGGCACCCGCTCGCCGGGTCGCGCGCGTGAGGTGACGTCACGAGTTTTTGACGAGCGCTGTCGCGTCACTTCTTTTGGCTTCACGGGATGATGTCACGCTGATGTCCATTTGGTGAGTGCCCCTCCGCGCGCTGCTCCGTCGGTGCGATAAATGAGATCCAATTGAAGTATGTTCTTCGCGTCGCAGGCCGCTGATATTTCAGCCAGGGTATTGTTGAGTAAAGGAAGCGAACTGTGCAATAATATTAACGCCGAAAATTGGTGTCAGTACTCCTTTAAGTAACCGTCAGTTCATCGCATTCCTTACATTCCGCATCTTTGTTGAGGTGATTGCCTCGGCGTGAATTCAGTTGGAGAGCTGACTTCCCCTCACGGCATATGTACGCCACATTCGCTTGGCCCAGTTACTTGCACAAAATTATATTAGCTTCCATTGAACTCGTCTGACAATCTGGCGCCTTTTTATTACACACCCCGCTTTCGTGACTCCAGATGTTCTGAAAATACGAACAGGTCGTTGCATCGGTTCGTTCTTAGTGATTTGGGCCACTGAAATCTTCACGATAAATTTGACGCACTTTCAGCAAAGGTTGGGCGCAGTTTTAGCTGTCGCCCTTCTCTTAACTTCCTTTGGGAAGGGACAGTAATTTTTTTAAGCTCATCTTTCTCACGCTAGAACTTAAAGGGACACTGAAGTGATTTGTAAACATTGTGGGATTACTAGTTGTAGTCCGGAGTCCGTGGGCCATTTTTCGACCATTCTGAGCGCGTTTACGCGACTTTATTTAGTAGAAAAAGCAATTCGAAAATGCTGTCCTTCTCTTTGCATCCTCACCCATTTTCTGTGGCGTTTTTCGTGGGACGTCAGGAGGAGATGACTTGGCTTGACTGAGCTACTGCACGGCTCGCCGACCTTCCGGCAGAGTCAGTCGGCCCACCGTTTAGTCCGCCGGCCACCAACGGGTCGTCTCAATTTGTTCGCTCAGTTGAAACTTAGCCACGACGCGTTTGTGGATGGAAGAATTTACCTTTCTTTACTTTGTTAGTTTGTACACTGTATCAAGCTCAGGTCGCTCCACACAAGCGCTACACAAGCGCACATGCGACGCTTCGCTGACTGGTACGCTAGTAGAAAATTTAAGGCCATTTGAAGGCAGGAGAAGAGTCAGCGAAGTCAATATAGGTACTAAGGAAATAAAATCAACTGATACTTTTTCCGTACAGCGTAAAACTAGGGAGCAGGAAGCACTTTTTGCGCTGGGTGAACAAGCACAGCGGTCAGCAGCACGACTACGCATCTGCGAACGCTTTTCCGTCTACGAAATGCAATTGCTGGACTTGAGATAATGTGGAAATTTGGGGGACGCTTACTGCACGAGCGCTATACAACAAATAGTCACCTAAGCTGCTTGAAATGCTAAAACTAAAAAGTGTAAAGTGCTAATACATTATATATAACTTATATTTCCAACGTTGGAAGCGCTGGCCCGTGGCCGAGTGGTCTGGAGCGCTTGGTTTGTTATTTTGAAGTCAAATACCCGAGGGTACGTTTTTTTTTTTTTGTTTTGTAAGTTGACTTTTTCGTTTTCGGTCGATGTTTTCTATACTGAAATCACCACTTTTGGGTCGCAACGTTTACTGCTCCACGAACTAGTTCACAGAACGCGAGCGGGCTGACACTGACGCGCTAGCAAGTTGGCGTGCTGTTGCCATAAGCACCGACTGCTTGCGGGCAGGGGGCACACGCCAGAATCAGCAGACCCTTGGCCTGGTGCGAGCACGCTTTTTACATTACAGGCATGAGTGAGGCAAGCTCCCAATATGAGGGAAAAACGCATGGCATTTGAGCGTCTGCGGTGACGCGGAGGGCGTTCATCCATTGCGTAGGCCTCGGCTAGTGATTGCTACGATTCCATGCCGTCCTGGGAGGCTTATTTTAGGCATTTTACAGCCGACAACATGGCATAAGCGCGGTACGACGATTACTGAGATATCGAGAATGCCCATCCAACGATGCCGTCGGATGTCAAGCATGTTGTTTTACAGAACCAAAACCGAAACTTGTTATATATCCTGACGGCGAAGGTATACACTCGCGTGCACAGAAAATCAGTGTAAAACGACGAAAGCGGAAGGTGAAGACTATGCAACAGACAATTCTCATTCTAAAGTGCGTGCAGGCAGTGGTCATTTCCCGTGTTCCGGTTACACCACCGATGCCTTCTTTTCCTGTCATGTACGCCTGTGATACCATCGACCGTGGAAGATCGCCGCGGGCGCGTGCAGGGAGGCGTTGCCACGAGACGCGCCGGTTGCGTCTGTTAGACCTAAGCCCTTCCTAATCGGCTCTCAATCGGTCACGATCACCTCGGGGACGTGCAATTAGCCCCCACCAGCTGAGCTGGCGTGAGCCTGGCTCAGTGCGAGAGCTGATTTCTCGTCTCCCACTCCCTGCGTCTTGGGCGAGAAGAAAGAAAAAGAAACGCCTCTGGAATGACGCCTTGCAACGTCGGTAGTAGAAGAGAACAAAGAGAGCTGTAATGCCACAGCAGCCCAGTGGCGCCGATTGCGCTCCTGGCTGTGTCCGGCGTCAAAGTATCGACTGCGTAGACGCGTAATGCGTTAGTCGACCGAGATTGGACACACGCACTGGTCTCGAGACAAGGCAGCGGGGCCGACGAGCCAGAAAGAACCAAGTAGCGTGGGAGCCGAAAGTCGCCCAAGCCTTTTTTTTTTCTCTCTCAATGCCGCGCGAGTTTCGCGTGCGTGCGTCGTTTCCTCTTGTTCACGCATATGATATATCATGTGCAAACGCTATGCCGCCATCCTGGCATTTACATGGACGAATTGTATAGAATGCGTGGCTTGCGTGATCTGGGGAAGAAGTCGCGTAGTTAGATGAAAAAATATCTGCCGTGGACGATGGCCGCTCGAGAAGAACACCTGATGACCCCCCCCCCCCCCCCCCCCAACCCCTTATAATTGCTTTTTCGTACCTAGCGCACCACATTTTTGGACACAACTAAGGCTAAAGTCCGGGTCACATAACGATGTTATATATACGAGGGTTGATTGTTTGACAAGTTACAAAATTGTTTTGATGGTTGATTCTGTGGAACAATTCGTCACCCTAACAGGGGTACGTACGTCTTCTACGTAGAAGGTTAATTCGCTCCAGATGGAATGAATGAATGAATGAATGAATGAATGAATGAATGAATGAATGAATGAATGAATGAATGAATGAATTCTCTGCGATAGGATGACACATTTCCCTGTTTCAAGGCAGGAAAGAGAGAGGAAAGCCCGAAATCAGGTACTCTCAAAACGACGTGGATATCTGGGGCTAAATTTCATTGATAATGCCACACCTTACTGGCATTGGCTGGAAGAACTCAGTTGCGCGAGGGGTATGGTGGTCTGGAACAGCCTGTTGATTCTCTTATTTAGTGGATCCGGTCAACCCAAATATCGGTTGTCCATGGTTATACCTGTGTATGGGTAAAAATGGCGTTGTTCCTTGTAAAGCAGCTAACTTCCAAATCTTAGCACTACTGAAAAATGCCAGCGGAAGCAAACCCCCCCCCCCTCTTTAGAGCATTTGTGCAGGCACTATTACACCCACCACGATTTGTATATTTTCGAACGGCCCTTAACCACTTTACATCACCTCACCTCTTCACCATACCATTCAGCAACGCACCGACAAGTGGCCTCTCAAGTATCTCCCCCACTCTCTTCAAAGAGGCACAAACAAAAACAAACCTACGTAACTACACTTCGCCCTTCTTGATTAGATGCTGTAATTTGCGTTGCATGCTAAGCTATGCAAGCGGTGGCTCCCAGGTAGTTCTGAGGGCGCAATTATCACGAGGGAGGCATATCCGCATATTCGGTAGTTTGTCCTCATCTTGCGCCCAAATAGCGCCCAAGATGTGTCGGGAAGAAACTAACAAAGAAAGCAAACAAGTTCCCACGCCGGCTTCACAGCTCGCAGTAATTGCTGTGGTCGGACGCGATGCAGCGAGTTGATCTGCATGGATGGCAGGGGCGTCGCTATAATTCTTACCTCTGTCGCACTCATCGATCAAATTCAGGAACCATTTGCCGGTATTAGGGCCATCATGCCCTTTCGTCGGCATCGCGCTAAGAAGAAACACTCGGCGCGGCCTTTGCGCCGGCGGCCGTGGCGGCGCACACGTAGGTGCCACAGCCACGCCGCTAGGCCCGTGCCAAAGAGGACCACCCTTACGGGAGCGGGTTTTCACGTTACTTCCTGGAGGGGAAGTATTGCTCTAATTTGTGCCAAAGGTTCGGGCGAACGTCTGCCGCAAGGATCCACGCTCCATCACGTCCACGGCCTTGGACGTGATGGAAGGGCTCTCCTTTTGAAATCCGGTCTTTACCCTTGCCGGCACTGATGCATGGCAATTTAGGACACCATTATACGGTTATTGAGGAATGGGTAGGGTGATGTAGATTGAAGCGCAAGCCCAATTGCATTCCTCCAGGGCAATCATAGCTGCACGAGCTTCGCAAAAAAACAGTGCCTAATGTTACTGATAAGTTCAAAATGCCAGTGGTAGAAGTGATATGTTTCTCCGTGCGTGCGTGTATGCATTAAAACAAGGTGCTTATTGAGTAGTGTCATGTAAGCACCTTTATAAGCTTCAAGAGATCATTCCCCATGCGCATGTGTTGGAGCAGTTTGGGAGCATTGGGAAGCCTCTGATATCTGTTGGAAGTTAGCACTGATCGAAGTGCATGTAAGCCATAGGGCATCGAAGCAAAGTACTCGCTCTACAGTTGTCTTAACCGAGAGATATAGGGGGTTAAAAAATAGATTAGTGTCTAATGCGAACTCTCTGCCTTATGCCGGTGATGAAGCTTCACCACAACAAAAATAAGCTGTTACTAAAGGTGTCCCGAATGTCCACTGCAATTATGGTGCTGCAATTAAGGACCACATTTTTCGACTGCCTGTCGAACGGAACACCAGTCTTCGCGGGATATCTGTCTTTGTACTAACTGTCCACGAATGCACCTGCTGCCGAAATCTCTTACAGGCCATGCAGGTTATCTATTTTTGAATATCTTTAAGGTGGAGGATGTTTTGCAGGGGCCTACATTAAAAAATTCCGGTGCTGTCAGTTATCTCTTATCCGTTAAGAAGACTGAAACGTAACACAAAAAAAACCTAAACTTGCGGGGTTGATCGCTTCGAAGTGTGTTTGGATGGCTAGTTATTATAGAGTAATTTCTCGTTATAACAAAGCCTCTTAGTTCAAATTCACCCCTTTGTTCGAAATTCCGCCCCCCCCCCCGTCTCCCAATTGCGCAAACAGCAAGTCATACCCGACTTTAACAAAATTCAGCTTATAACGAAGTGTGTTTCTTGTTCAGAGTGCTTCGTTGCTTCGAGGGTTTATTCAAAAGGCGAATGTAAAGGGAAGCACACGAAAGCAAATATGATAGTGAAGGGGCCTAGTGTCGTCGAGTTCTTCCAAATTTGTATTGTTTCGAGGGCCGTTTTTAACAGTCATTAACTGTACTTCCTTTCAGTTGAATGACTACGGACAAAATATGCCAGACTGATAATTTTTCAAAAGTGTAAGCAATTGTTGGCGACTCCTAAAGGATTATGTCTGTCTGTAACACGTGACACAATGCACTCGATCGTGTCATTGCGTGGGTCATATGGGCAATTTTTGTAAATTCATTTTCTCAAAAAGCCATCCACCCTCGGCCCAGGGCATCCAAGGCAAACCTTGATGTTCTACAGTTTACCTGGCTTACGGACTCCATTTACACTGAAGGTCACCAATGATGCGGCTTTTAGAAAGCAGCTAACTATAGGGTTAATTAATTTAAGTGGAAGCACCTTTCTGAGAAATATATAGCTGTTGCACAAGAGGCAAGAGGGCGTTCACTGAAACCCCGTCGCACTTATACCGTGTAAGCTCCACTCCATTCGAATAAGTGCACACAGCACCTCGGGACCACCCCTGCACCCAGAATCGCATACGTACCCAAATTACAGCTCCCTGATTAATACACATTTAATCGGCGCCATAGAAGCCGAACGGCCTTCTTTTGCGCAGGGGTGTGGGCGTCCTCTCCTCCCGTACAGGGATGCAAGAAACTCTGTCGGCTGACCGGCGCTGGGTCGTTAATCTTCGCTTCCACCGAAGGCGTCCAGGTCGCGCGGGCGCTCATGCATGCATCATTACTTTGTGTGCCTATACGCACCGATCGCCGCCGCCGACGACAACGATGACGACGATACGGTGGCCGGCGGCTGCAGGCCCTGCCGAACGAAGCTGTAGGCGATCGATTCGACGCGGCCTCCCTCATCCGACGCTCCAAGAAGCCCCAGCAGCAACGGCCGCGTGTAACAAGCGACGAGAAGCCCGAAGGAAAATCGAGGTCGCGTCTCGGGCGTCTGGCGACCTCGACGGGCCGAGCGTCCTCCCGCGAGAGATCCGAGACAGTCGAAGCGCGAGAAACTGGATAGGCATGGGTTGGCTTGGCTTAACCTGGCGCGGTGGGTGTGTACTCAGTAGTGATTGCATGGAGAACCTTTTGTGCCGTGCGGCTACTGTTTCTGCTTCCGGTTTGGGCGGTTCTAAGGGGTATATGTATGTGGAACTACTGTATGCCGCCGAACAGCGAAGGCAACGGCCGTATGGAGGTCGCGAGGAAAGACTGAAGGGTGGGGCTGTCGGACCAGAGTCGTCGCTGCGGGACGAGCGGTGATTGATTTATATTGGCAGAACTTATCGAGGCTTACATTTAAGTGCAGAGCCCTTTAAGGGCTCGCCTTGTCGTCGTAGCTCGCTAGCTGGACCCAAATTAGAACCAGACGGCGATCCGTGGTCGCGGCGTAACCACAGAACAGCGTAACCCAGAGGCTTCGAAAGCCAAGCGGTTTATGTAGTCAGAAGCGTTCGAAACTCGTGAAACGATGGCGCTTGTCATACATCTCCCCGTTGTTTAGCACAAATAAAACTGTAGGTACATTAGAGGCAAAATATACGTAACTAACCGGCAGCGGCCGCGTTCATTTAGTTAAAAACGCTCGCTGGGTTGGTTTTCACGATAGTAAGCGAAAAAAAAGTGGCAGTGCAAAGCCGGCACGTGCGTGAGGAAAAGCAAGCACAACAAGAACAGAATTCCCGCTGGCGCAGTTTCAGGCAGGGGGCGCGCTAAACTGCGGAGGCGGAAAATTTTATTTGCATTGGGTGGTAGCAGTGAGCCGATAACGGTGCTACAGCCCATTATGGCGAACCACTGCTCTGCACTTCCGACAGCGCTCACGTTGAGCTAAACGGCCTGAATTTGTTTTGTTTTGTTTTGTTTTTTGCTTTTTGCACAGCACCGTGGCTCGCTTTCTCATTCCTTCCTGCATGCTGCTCTCCAATTTGTATTTAAGAAACATGCGCACCCTGTTTTCGCTGTTTTTCTGTACGTCAACGTGCTCGCGAATTCGCATAATCAGTGCCCCACTGGATGCGAAACCGTTCGGTATGAACAGACTAGTGTGGCAACAACATTATCCGTCCGTGCCCCCCGGAGTGAGCGTGGTTGGCGAGGAGGAAGGAAACACCTTCTTGGAAGAGACTACAGAAGGGATAAATCATCCCTCCATGCGGGGCGCCTTTTCCGCTGTCTTCCCTCTCGTGACTCTTTCGACCCGTAGTACCCGGACAAACACCACAAATACAGATTGGCAAAAGGTTGAAAAGAAGAGCAGGAGAGAACTTGCCCACATGACGTCCTTTTAGAGGGTCTTCACCTGGAGTTCGTTGTGGAATGGCTGGAGGTGTGAAATATGTATTCTCGGCAGGGTTTCTTGCATCAGCTTCAAATTTATTGCCTAAGCACCGCTTTCGCTGATCCGCAGGTGTGTGGTGCACTTCACAAATCGGCCACGAACAACGACGGCTGTCGTTGTTCGTCGGCAAAGACGGCAACAACGACGGCAACGAACGGGGCAAAGTGGAGTTTCAACAGAAGTACGTTCAAAAATATGAATTTTTTTGGCTCTGACACTGCAGAGGCGCCGGCCGGACACAAGGCGGTAACGGGACGCGGCCTTTACTCTAAGGAGGACGCAGGTTTATTGCAGATAGCTATGGATGGTACCGAGACCGTGGCTAGAGCGTAATACGGAGTAAAAAATTCTCGCATCTCCACAAAGTGAATCATGACGAGTGGGCGAAGCACTGGGGATCGTTCTTACCGTAAATCACCCGTGGCATTACCCACTCGCGCATGTAAATGAGTGACAACGCGTGTGTACAGTATATGCAATTCTAATCCAATCCAATCCGATACAATTCAATTTAACCCGACCCAATCCAATCTAAGTCCAATCCAATCCAATGCTCCTCGCGCATGCGCAACACTGTGTACACGGACGCCAAGGGACAAGCCACGGACAAAGCGAGGTCCTAAGGTGCTTCGCCCCTAAAAAATCAGCGCCATTCCACTCTGAGAAGGTGGATGACCAGCGGAGCTGTGCGTGGGTTATTGGTTGGCCACAAACACCCGCTCAAACCGCGCCGTCGCTCCGGGGAGCGTTCAGCGGGATTTTAGCAGCGCCGATGTCTGCGTTTTCCGCCTCGCCGTATTCGGGCTCCCGACGGGCACCGGGCTTACGCTTGGTGTTCGCGGCCCGATCGTCGCTGGTGGTCTCCTTCCGCAGCGTTCGCGCCCATTGTCGCTCTTTTTTTTTCCGTATGGGTAGGCTTCACTGTGAAACTCAACATGTGGGAAAGCCAGCTTACAAAGACGAAGCTTACACCGATGTCCTTAAAGTCGGCTTTCTTTTAAATACAGATGCACTGCTATGAAGACATTTTATTTCCGAGGGAATATACGCTACTTTATATCAAAATATAATGCGCCGGAGGTGAACAGGTGGCCGAAGGGAAAGGGCATGACGAAGTGAACAGGAAGGGAGCAGGTTTTCTTCAGCCTACGCAGGACAAAAACAAGGGGGGGGCAACAAGCCTGTAACATCTCCCCTGTAATAAAGGTGCTTTTCAAGTGGTAGTACCAGAAAGGAACAGGAGAAACCTCACAGGACCACATACGGAAAGCAGCAATAACGTTTCTTTAAATAGTCGTACAAATACTGGCATCGTGATACGCTCACCGTTGACACGATTAGTGGTTATCGCGCATTCAAATGAGAATGTTCGGAGGGCTATGCGGGCTTCGCACGAGTCGTTGCTTTGATCTCCCAGTTCTCCTATTCAGTCGTTGTTCGTTAGTGGCATCGTTGGTCTCCCATTGATTTAGTGGCGACAGCCGCAGGAACTCGGACGGAATTGGTGAATAGGCAAAACTAAAAAAATCGTTCCAGTTCAGTTCCCAGAACGCACATTCAAGTTAAGCTCGCTGCTCATGTATAGTATCAATTGCCTTGCCCTCGTCTGGCGTTACATTTTTTTTTAAATTCCGGAAACGTATCACAGTGTACAAAGTAGACCAGTCTCTCCGTGCCATCGTCAGTGTTCAGCTTAAAGGCCAACTGCACTCAAATTTTTGACTTAAAAATAATGTCATCTAATAGTACACATAAAAAGAGCGCGAAATACAAAATAAAGCGTTTTGAAAATGATCTGCCGGACGCAAACGGCTCGTGAAAAGTGGTATATCTGGAACCGAAACTGAAGAAAAAAGGCGGCATTACCGGCGGACGGACGTGACGTAGGTGATGGAACGGAAACGGGCGCGCCAGTACCGGCCACTGGTCACACTAGCCTCCAAATGAGCGTTGTAGCGTCACGTCTCGCATCGTTATTCCCACAAAATAAGTTCCAACTTTTGCCAAGGCTAATGAAGTTAAGCGCAATTCCGACTTTGGGGTGCTACCCGCTGAGATGAAGTTGAGTGTCGGCAGTTATTTTTGCTTTGGAATACCTACCGGAGTAGCAATCCTTGGCATTGGGAGGGAAAAAAGCGGGTCCATATTTACAAAGCTACTTGCTTGTACGTTACCGAAAAGCAGCTCTGGTTAGCCGGCGCAGGCGTATCGCTGTTTTTGAAGGGAACAAACCGCGCACGAGCGGAGTAAATCACTAACTATTTTTACTATGTCCCTACGTGCAAACATCTTTCTCAATATCGGCCCAGTATTTTTACCGCGCTGCACATCGAGGATCGAATAGTAAAATTGGTCTGAAACCGTATGTTCAGTTCCCACAGCTAGACGATGCACTAAATCACGCAAACGCTTACCTATCTACCACCGTTTCCTACTTTCACCAGAGACATGTGCAGTTGAAAACATTTTACTTTCAAGTAAACAAAACCCAACACTCCACAAATTAAATACTTTATTTCGAGGATTTTAAAAAATGCTGTTAATCGCTTAGGAGAGGAACAGTTTCGTTAGCTTCGCGGAGACGACGGCCGGTCTTTGTGAGAATGTATGTGCTACCACGAGCGAAGCTGATTTTAGTTCACTTAGCGAGTGAGGTGAGTCGCACAAATGTTTAAACTCACTCGTAGAACAGCTCTAGTTAGGTCCGTAAAACATTCAGAAAGGTCTAAGCTGGTGAAGGCTACGCAGTGGGCCAGACCACGACCACGCCGCATGGGCGGTGACGAGATCAGTTGGTGGGGGTTTAGGCTAGCCCAATGCGGCAATTTTGGACGCGGAAGTGCAGGTGGCCAAGAACTTACAAAAAGACTCCTTCCTTTTCTCTGAGCAGACGCAATAGGAACGATCATTTTACGGCAAGTGCCAGCAAGTTTTCGGGTAAAAATATTAATTTCAAGCAAAAAAAGGTCTTGCTAACTCCAGAAGCGCGCGTATATAGCTTTGTAGGCTTCTAATCTCTGTTATTGGATTCAGATCAGATCAGATAAAACTTTATTGTTATTGGATTGAAAAAAAAAATGCGGATATTGCTACTAAGGCGGTTAGTTAGAAACATGGGATATCGGAGGCGGAGCAGCGCAGTGGTGTAGCAGAGAAACCCCCGGCGAACGTATCCCTGCACCTTGTAGAGAGCGCCGTGCAAGTCGCCGGAGAAGCGCGGGCTCCGCAGTACAGGTTTCTCTTCCCCGTCACAGGCCGCTCGGAACAACATTACTAAAACCTTATTCTAGTAACGTTGGCTCGGAACTTGTCTCGGCGACTCTCTGCGAGGTCCAAACGTCGTCTGCTCGGATCTACTTCGAACGACGGTACCTAGTGTGCTCTGTACTTATGAGGCTTAGGATTTCGTCATGGTGGTTTCAAGAGCAGAAACTACCAATTTGGATCCAATTCGGGCAAAGAAAAATTTGAGTGCGGTTGGCCTTTAAGCCGTGCGGGAACGTGCAGATGTCGCTGTGTAAGAAAACAGCGGGCTTCTGTTGTTACTATGCGCGACTAAGTCCCACGGAAGAAGGCGACCGAAAGAAATAAGAGATAAGAATCTGAGAAAGACCGACACAAATGCGCTGACTATCCAATCGCCCCAGATCTGAAAACGGCTCCTGTGGGGATTACTTTTTTACAACCTTCGGATTTTCAGCGGGACTATTTTTCTTTCCAAGGAAGCCCGATCATATAGCGGGTGGTTTCGAAGGTTGTGTGTTCTAAAAAAAAGAAACATAGCATTCTCCTTCTCTTACTGTTTTTAAATAGGCTTGCGTGTTTTCAACAAATACCAGTACATACAAACAAGTTCCGTCCCTGACACCCAACGGCGGTGGTTTTCTAAAATAGTCGAAAAAACGTTTATTTAATTTTCGGCTTTTAAAGCTGAGGCCACACTGCTAGGCGTGCAGTGGAGTAACTCTGGGATTGGAGCTGTCTGTGAATATCGGAAACCTCACGCTTCACAGAAATCAGCGCCTCTTCAAATTTAATTCAGAACTTCGGCCGCGGATGAGCACTCTCTTTTGAAACATTCATGCAAGATTTCATCTGTAGAACTTTGCCTTGGTAGTAACCAGCTCTTGTCACAAGTTCTCCTTGATTTTCGTACCATCCATCCGCGAACACAATGAAAGCGCATTAGGTTCTTCCGGAACTGGTTGTGGGCGCTGAACCAGATTACGCCTTTTTTTCCTTAAATGTCAGAACTATTCTACTCCCCGCACATGACCCATTCGTCCGCTGAGCGTGCCGGAATTACCCACCACGTGAACACCCACCACATGAGCGCAGTTCCCTCCTCAGGTACTTGAAGGCAAAAAAATTTGGCCAGAAAGAAAAAAAAAACTTTGTCTCAATGAGTTTACTCCTACTGATTGGAACAACCCATAAACCTGGATCGGTAAATGTCGCATTAGCAGCCGTTGTGCAGCCATCACGCACGTATACCCAGCGCATGGCGAGAATCATACGCCGTGGTTTCACTAGCCGCGTTTACATGAATGCGACAAGTGGCGCTCGCATCGCATCAGTTTTCAAGCACGCACACACACAAAAAAAAACGTTTTGCGGTGAACGAGCTTCCCACGCACTCGTTGCGCGGCGGCGCCGTGCCCGAAGGATAGACCGAGCCTGACGCCGTGCTTGTGGCCGTTTGCGTGGTTTACTTCAGCCCTGCATGAAGGGCCACCCTTGTCTGTTTGTCTATCTGTCCACTGCGCACGAATTGGGACATGGCGGGTCTTGAGGAGCCTGTGGCTAGCTTCACCCTGATATGACACTCGGCGCCGCCGTTTGTGTAGAAAAAGTGGAACAAGGCGTCTGAACTTCGCCCTTGCCGGCAGCAATCATTCAGTGGCAACCTAAGACTGTTTGTAGAACCGGGCTGTATTCTTGATTGTTTCATATAGGTTGTAGCTTCAGGCTTGACACTGTTTCCAAAGGGGGAATGATACTACTAAACCTCGATTCCACTGCCGATCTCTCAGTAAGCCTGGTGGGTTTTACGAGACGAAAAAGGGACGTGGAAGATATGAGTTTTCTGACGCGCTGCTATCGCATTCTGTCGCATTCATGTAAACGCGGCTACTGTAGATCACACAGGAGACGCGAAGCAGGACTTGTCATGTCTGTCCGTCACCCCACTTCCGACTCTTATGTAAAATGACGCATACCTCCAGATGAAATAGTTGAAAGCTAGTCCAGACATGGTGGTGGCTCCTTATCGCGGTGTGGACCGCCTACCTTCTTCGCATTTAAGTGCTCTTTAGCTTATTTCGACCTCCCCCTCCACCCCCACGGGCCTTAATTAGAACCCCAGTTGCAGCTGGTAGTGAACCCTGCAGGATATATGTAATGATAGCATTTTCCGCTGAAGTGATTATGTTACCGCCGAATGGCGGGGCACAGGATAAAAAGAGAAATTACACGGGACGAACACTAGACTGGCCACTTTCAATCATTCTGCACTTCTCTTGTTACGGAAAGATACAAGTGAATGTCGCTATTACTTACAAATGCTATCAGCCCGCACAGGGCTTGGTACCCTGTTGTTGTATCGGCTACCACCCACAGCGCCGTCACTTTCATTTCCCAGGTGCCAGTACCAAATGGCTGTGATACACCTGCATAAGTTCGTGGTCAGATCTAGAGCGGACAAGGCATACCAGGGGAGGAGGGGGAGGGGGGTGTTTCGCGCGACTTAGAGTCCTTAAGTATAGGGTGGACAAGGCGCCATTAAGTTTGAACTTGCCATTGTTTCAACAGATGACCTTCAAGAGTGAAGGTATCTCGGGTAAGGCACGCTAAGAGAAAATTTAGAGCACGGAATGGGTTCAAAGTTGGTGGAAGGTCAAGGATGGGTGGAAAGACCTCGTGGTGGGTAACAATGCAACGCCCAATCAACGCCCACATTCTGAAAGTACATTCCTCCTTTTCGAATCGTTGAGCATAAGATGATGACGCAAGCCATTAAAGCAGCTCCTTGCTGTTTCTTGGTCATTGCACCCTGTGTCTATTTTATTTGCCTGCCCAGAACAGTCTTGAGCAGTTCATGGACCGCCCAGGACTGCTCAGGGAATAGAAATTCTTTGGGCAAATAAAGTTCGGAAGCTGCTCTGGCGCAGTTCTCAGCAGTCAAAAATTTCAAGTCGAAATGGCCAACTGAAAGTAAACCCTTCAAGCCGAAATTCACGGATCATGGTGCCCGTTTGGTTACCTCCTCCGCAGAATATAATAGCACAGCACCTTCAATGATACCAATACAAGACCGAAATAGAAACCTGTATGCGTCGACCATAGCATGAACGGACCGTGGAATCCGCAGGTGGACAGATCCGTACTCACGGGAGACCGCACACGGCGCGGCGACCTAATGGAATGCAGACACGCATTGACGCGAACGCGTACCAGATACATATCTTTGTTCCCTCTCTGTACGCATCGCAGGCCGGCGCGACGTCTCTTCTTTCACGGGTGCCTGCGCTCTCTCGGGCTACCGTGGATGATTGCACGGCCGGTGGCTAATGGGCCCATTGATGCGAGATCGAAGCCAAATCGACGCGCCGTGAACAGTTCCGCAACACTGACAGTAGCCGCTCGCGCAACTTTCCTGGCTGCGTACCGTGGGACCGTAGCGAGATGCCTGGTGCCTCGACGGCGTTGCAGAGTAGCGGATTTAGGCGCGAAGGAGTCCCCCGTTGTACGTTTTCGTTCTTACTCGACGCATGGCTGTGTATTTTCGTTTCCCGAGCGACGTTGTGGCGGCCCGCTTAGCGTCGTTCCTCGTGCCGTGCGGAACGCTCACTCACGAATCTCGGGAGCGCGTTTCGGTTCGTATACGTGGAGGCGCACAGCGTGGAAACTGGGAAACCGAGCTGTGTATCGCTCTAAATACAATTTGCGGCTCTCTTTTTCTTCATGGGGTTTTTTGAACGCGCGTGCAGCGAACCGTGGCCGCGGCAGAATGTTGCGCGAAGTTTTGCGGCGGACCTTGAAGCTTCTTTCATTTTTTTTCCCTTAGGGCCTATTTCGCCCCCGAAACGTACGTTGACTCGGATTTCCCAGCACGAATTTTGAGTCGTGCGCTGCAGAACGAACGCTGAATGTCCTTTTTTTTTCCCTAGGCCAAGGTAGCCTTGTCCTTGGCACTGCAGTCCTTAGGACATGCTTGAACGAACGTCGCTGTTTCTTTGGTTTGTTTTATTGAATGGTGCGGTTTTATTTCATGCTTCAGTGAAATGGCTTCCTCGACATATGCGCCGTGGAAAGAACGTGGTATCGGCAAGTTTCTCGGTCCGTGTGTGGCCCTGTTGTTGATGATGACTATACGGTGGGGTAAAAAAGAAGTTAGCGTTTGTCTTGAAGAGTTCCACCATGAAGCCATCTTCAGCGCGATTGAAAAATCACAGGAGCAGCGGACTACACGCGTTTCGACGTGCATAAGCAAAAGAAAACGAACTGTAAGCCCATGCGTGGGCGCCTCTGCACCTTCTGCATTTGGTACGGACTCGCTCTCAAGACTTAACAGCAAAGTAATCATGTTTGCCAAGTTTAGTAGGTAGTTAGAGGCTACAATCACCTACGTTTTTCAGTAAAGTCCACTCGTATTTTGAATTTTTCCCGCCCCCACGTTTTCGCTCATGGCTCAATCTATGGGAGAAGAAATCCTCAAGGAAGGAAAGGAAATGTTGGTTGCAAGGGTGATTTCGATTTTGGGAGTGCAAGTGCATAGCAAAAGCATCGTCGGGGACTAAATGCGGCAGCCACCTGTTCTTTGTACCTAAGATTGATGACAAACCTTTTTAGGAGTAATCTTCAAGACAGTGTATCACCATGCTCAAATGAAAGTATTTAAACAACAAAAACTACAACTTACGCTCCGAGATTTCAGGTTTCTTAAGGATATGGAAGCTGAGGATTTAAAAATAGCGTATTCCAAGGACGCTCTGAGATTTAAGGTGCTCGGGCGGATCGTTTTAAGGATGACGCACGCTGGCACGCTGTTAAGGAGCCTTATAGCGGCTTGAGGTAATGTACACGGACAGTTCAACATTTAGGCCACGTTGGCGCACCGCTCCGAGAGGCTACCTTGAAGTAACGTTTTAAGGATAATGTATACCGACTCTCCAAAGCGAAGGCCGCACAGAGGTCAGGAGGTTCAGCGGCATTGCATGCGGTGAGGCGATCCTCCAGGCCGCATCACGGGCCACCCCCGCAGACGAAGGTCAGCGATGAGACGAGAGGGAGAGGGGGGAGGGTGATCATGCAGCCACTGGACAAGAGGGAGAGGTTACTCGGAGCCAACGAACCGGAGGCCAATTCTATGCGCGCTTGTGTGTGTACGCGCTGGGCTGGTGGGGGGAGGTGACCACATTGACTGGCCGCCCATGCAAGAGACGCCGCCGCCACTTCGGGGTCGGTCGAAATCCCCTGCGTTGCTCTGGAACTGCCCCTAATTACGCGCTCGAGACAATGCGCCCGAGTCCGGCACGACGCACTGGTGGAGCTCTTCGCTGCCGCGCCTCACTTCGGGTCGCGTGCGGCCGACAGGAAGTCGCGCTGCGTAGTCGACTCCTTCCCCCATTCCACACCAACACCGCCGTGCTTTTTTCTCTCTCTCCTCTGCCCGCGCCTTGATGTTTCCTAGCACGGGGCTACTATCTTCCTTTCGTCACGGCTACCGCGCCTGTGGATGGTGTACATTTCGGAGCCGCCTTGTCTGATGATCGCTCGCAGGAGGGCAGACGTCTGGGAGCTTTGGAGTGAGGTGCGGTTGTTGCGGGTTTGTCTTTGGTGGTAAGCGAGAAATAATGGGTGAGCGTAGGTGTTCCGGTAGGGATAGAGGTTCATACCTCAGACACAACAATGCCTGTTTTTAAAAGAGTACAGACCTGGAAGCGGTGTTTCCTGTGAGTATATTTGAGCGTTGAATTTTTGGCGTTGGCTTTGGACTTTAGATGTGACAAAGATATGTTATACTGTTTTTTTTGTTTGTTTGTGGCGTAAATTGGTCTCTGTGACGACACTTAGGACCACGACGCTAAGAAAAAAATCCCGGGCCATGTCCACTAACGGGCAGTGTGCGCCGGTGTTTCCCACAGCAACATCGCTGCTAGTAGGCAATGAAAGATAGAAAATGTTCTTGTTTCAACTATATGCACATGTACATTCATTATATAGGATCAGCAATCGCGTAGGTAATCCCAGTCACTATGCATAATGTATTTCTTTGGTTCTTCTCCCTCGTCCTCCTCGCTTCCAAGTCGTAGATCGGCCGAGTACAGGTAGAGGTATACAGATTGACTGTAAAAATCTCTTGTATATGAAGCACGAAGCGCTCTAGGGTGAGGCGTTGGAAAACCAGTGTCCCGGCGCGTTCTTTCAGTACGCGTTACGTTCTAGCGCGAGGCGTTCGAAAACAAGTGTCCCGGTGTTTTAGTACCGTGACTATACGAGGCGACGACAGGAGACGCCGACAGCCCGAGGCCCTAAGGTGCTTCGCCCCTAAAACCCTGGCTGACAAGAATTCAGGGATCTGACCTGCGTGGGAAAGTGGCAAAATCCGTCACATATATTTCGCCATCACTTAGCATAAGGACTGAATACTTTTATGTAACATTTTAGGCAAGCGTGTTGGATGTTCTAAGCCTGCTTCAGCGGCCCCTGAAAAGAAAATTAACCAAATATTCTTCACATGATACCGTAAAGTTCTGTGAAATCCCCAGCAAAGTGAAATTCAAGAGTCTTGGGAGCACAGCTCTGCCGGTTGGCCAGTATGCATCCACCCAACAGATACGCAACACTGTATCGTGCTCCCGCATCAGCGCGCCCTTATTGATGGCTCCTAATTGTACGAGCCTCCCCCGTGCCCACGGACACGTTTTATTGCGCATCACACGGGACCGACAGCGAGCAGCATCCTGCCGGAGTTGATGCTCGCGATAAAATGCCGGAGTCGTCGAGGCATTAATCTCCCCTGGCACCGACTTTAGCGCCACGCGGAAAAAGCGACAAGCCAAAAAGCAATAACAGAACAAAAACAGAAGCTAACACGCGCCATGTACAATGCCCGCGTGCATCTTCGCGCTCATTAGTTTATCCGCGCGCGCGAAGGATCCCTAACAGACCTCGCACTCTGCCGGGAACGAGAACCCTGGCGGAGGAGTTGATTGGCCCAGAGCGCCCATATACGGCGGCGGCTGGAAAGGTGGCAATCAACCGCCAACTCTTTTCAAACACGCTAACCAGTCCAGTTTTGAGTCCCGTTCCAAGCGTCATCTTTGCGCAAACGGGGACGCGTGAAGACTCGGCTCCAATCACGCAATTTTCGCTCTCTTATCGCCTTTATGCCCTCCGCCCCCTTCCTATATTTATTAATATATATATATATATATATATATATATATATATATATATATGGTGAGGCGGTGCTGAATTGGGATTAACTCCGTTGCGTGCACACCGTCCCACCTTGCGGGCTCCTAAGCCTTGCCAGCACGGGTGTAATCGCTCGCGCGACGCCAGCGGCCAAACTGCTGCCGAGATTCGCAGTTACGTAATATATAAAGAAGCTTTTCCCTCACCGACGCAGAGGAGCTAGGTCATTTTTGTGTTGGTGGCATCTGTGCGGGAAGTAGATAGTACTACTAAAGAGACGGGCTAGTCGCACGAGACGTCCGTTGTAATTATCGCGCGCCGCGGCGCCGTCGCACGCTAGTTAATGCGCGGCCGCGAATTGCGTCTTGTATATAACGCCGCGGGACGTTCACCCCCCGCGTGCGCACCATGTCTCCGCGCGCAGACGAGATGTGCGCTGGCGCCGCGTGCAAAATGCGGGCGCTGACTGACGTATGCACGACGAATGACAAATGAAGCGTATAGAATCGGTGTGGACGGGAGCTGATGATCGCGTGACTTTTCGGCGTTTGTCTAGCGGGCGTCAGTACCGCTGTGGGTGTGGCGGCCCTGACCGCGTTTATTTGCCTGCCTGCAGTCCTCTCGTTTAGCGACTTGTTGACGTGATTACAGTGTTCCTCGATTTATTATGCTCGAAATTAGTTTGCCAGTTCCGCATACGAATTCATTAACATGTGTGTCCATACCTGCGTGTGTGCGGGGACATCTTTACCGCAGAGACGGAGAAAATAAAATGTATTTGCCAGTTTGCCAATACTGAATGGCGAACCAATGCCCTTCTGCTTCCGCGATGACCTGGGTGCGAAATCTGACCCAACGATTCTTTGCGAATTGGGCGGTATATAATGCGAGGTTTTCTTCGCAAGTTTATTAGCCCGTGGAAATGTCTTGGAGGCCGAAAAAAATTTATCACGCAGCCTAAAACAGCCATTCACCCCTAATTCCCGTCACCCTGGTCCTGTTGAATACGTTCTTTATGAAGCTTGAGGGGTCGGGTAAAGGGTTGGCATGGTCTGCTTTCTGTGGATAAGAACCCTCGAGATGATGATTATTATGATTATGAATGGACTTCACTTCGTAGAGTTGATGTGCCGTGGTTAGAGCCCCAGCCTTGTTGTTGGAGGCGCCCTCAGTCCAGGATTATACCTTCCATTTTAGAGGCAAGTCATACCCTTTCCCCCAGTCGTCGCTGGTCTGAGAGAAGGGAGGAGAAGGAAAACGTTTATCGTAGCCGATATAAATGAGAGGAGTGGAATAAACGTTTATTTAGCCTGCAAAACCGACGCGACGCGAACCTTGGCCCGCGTCACGCACGTCGACCGCGCCATAGGTCGCCTTCGGTGGAGCACCCCGATCCTTTCGAGCCGCTGCCTCTCGGCCTTGCTGGAGGGCCGAGACCTGTCCGTCTTGCTCGTACCACGACAGTGCCGCTTCAAGTCGCGGCGGTAGCCTTCCTGTTTTTGCTTCTTCGGGATGCTTCTTGCAGTTCCACAGCACAAGAACTAAAGCCGTCGATTTCCGAGGCCCGCGCCCCACAGCTCACTCCCGACATACACCCGGTCGTGAACTGGTACAAAATTTCACCACGCGGGGGATCGGCCAAGAATGGATGAACTCGGCATGCCATTTGTCCGGAATGCAAACTTGCTGGCTTTCCCGCCCGCTCCATTTCACGTCCCTTGCACACCGAGACTTTGCCACGAAATACTCAATTGCCTTGTTTTTCCTGCTTCCATTATTGAACGGCTTCCCTATAGCATATCTGTCTGCCTGCTGCCTGGCTTACGTCGTCAAAATAACGCCTAGTACGTTTCAGTGAAACAAAAGATCCCAGGTCATTATGAATGAGGTCAGCAGAACGCGCAACGCTCAATGGTCATTGGGAAACGGCAATTGTCACGGGTATTCAGCGTCCCTTCGTATCTCTGGAGCAACACATCCTTGGCGGCAACCGTTCACTATGTTGAAATTCGTAGTATGGAAAGGTCAGAGGTCACCAGTGGCGGGATGCCTGTTCTCCGAGTACAGGCGGCCGGGGTATTTCAGGCTGTCCGCCGAACGGACAGGCGTTTGCGGAAGAGCCGTGCCCCGGTCTCTTGACGGACAACCTCGCAATCGAAATGCACGGCGGAAGGGGGAACGCCGCGGGATACGTTACGACAGGCTCGCTATCATCGTTGCCTCTGCGCTGACGGCTGCCGCGGCGGGCTGTCTTTCTGCCTGCCAACGGTCTCCTCGCGACGATCACCGAGAAATGAGAAACCCGCATTTCTATGTTTATAACAGGCATGGAAGCAAACAAAAATACACTCAACGTATAGGTATAGCATACACAGGTGTAATAACAGCCAGCTCGTATACCCTTGCAAGATTTACAGCATATATGCATAGACGATGTAGTACGTATGTGGATGGTGCAAACAATACGTGCGCCGAAAACCAATATGCAGTAATTGGGTGCAACGGAGACTCGAACAACTGAACGACATCTTGGCACATAACAGTTAATGTAAAAAATATGCGTGGAGTTTTGAGTTTCGCCAGTTTTCGGGGAAAGTTTCGGCCACAGCACGCAAGGTATACATATTAAAGGGGTACTGACACCAATTTTCGGCGTTAATATTATTGCACGGTTCGCTTCCTTTACTCAACAGTATACCCTGGCTGAAATATGAGCGGCCTGCTACGCGAAGAACTTACTTTAATTGGATCTCAATTATCGCGCCGACGGAACAGCGCGCGGAGCGGCACTCAGCAAATGGACATCAGCGTGACATCATCCCGTGGTAGCCAAAAGAAGTGACGCAGCAAGCGTTTGTCAAAAACTCATTACGTCACTTCACGCGCGCGGCTTCGCGAGCGGCGTCTGGGCGCCGGCGCTTTCACAAACGGGTGCACGTAGCCAGAGATACAGGCATAACCGCGGCCAAGAAAGGCACTGTTGGCAAAAATAAAGTTCCATACACGAGAAAGGAAGCGATAACATAGCCAGTTATAGAAATCGCTATAGAAGTCACCGTCAGGACTTTTATTGAAAGCGGTCATCGAATTTCCGCCGCAATGGTAGGCCTAGCACCTTCAGGCAGCTCAGCCGTTTAGCTCCGGCGGCGGCGCAGTCGACACAACGACCCCACCCTCCGCAGTGTTTTGACGTCCGCACAAAGCGGTGAGGTCATGCCGGGATTCTGTCATATGCGCCTTTCGGGCTGAATGCGCGGGAAATCGAAACAAACGATTTTCAGGCCTGTTCAATGTAATTAATTTTCGCGCGCTGAAGTATTTAAAGTGCTGTTTCGGGTTTGCCAGACAATTGAGCATAGATTAAAGCAATAAAAATAGAACATAAAATTTTCGATGTCAGTACTCCTTAAGCATCACGTGCATGCCGAAATTCGCATAACCCGTATGCCTAATTCGCCAGAGGAGTTTCTGAAGATTCTCTGCGGATTGTGCCCTGCGAAATACGGTACACACAAGCTATATACTACACGCGTTCGCGCGGGGCTTCGTTCTGGCCTCCAGCGCCTATCCTGTTTTGGCCCTACCGGCCATGGCGCTTCTCATACGGCAGCAAGCGTTGCCTGGGCAGGCAGGCCGGTCCGTCTCATCCCTATCTCGCCTGCCTGCTGGGCATACAAGTATTATTGAATCTCGAGGGCCCTATACACTCGCCGATACGCCTCGGGCAATACGCGAGCGCCCCTCTGTCCATCAGTGGCGGCGGCACCGGCTGCAGAGGTCCTGAGAGCGGCCTCGCCTCTGCCTGGTTATTCCGTGCAGCACGGTGACATAGGAATCCACCTCTTTCGGATCCATCGTTGTTCTGTTTGCGCACTGTCTGGATTTGTGTTCGGTATTTGGAAGTTTCACATTCAAATAAGACGGCATATTGTACTGAGCTGGGAAACCGGGATGGTTGGTTCATGCTTTCGCGAAAAAAAAAGGAGACAGGAAAACGAAGGACATTACAGACAGGAGCGCTGCGAAAGAAATTTATCTGTACTCATAGAATACAGTTGAACATAGATTTTACGAAGCGTGATGTAACGAAGTTGCCGAATTGGCGAACATACTCGGATTCCCCCTCGCCATTCCGTTGTTGCCCACATGCTAAATGCTTTTTCGATTTTACGAAGTTCCCGATTGTAGGAAATACTTTTCAGGTTCACGTGACTGCGTATTATAGGGGGTTCTACGATATTTCCTTTGCCAGCAATGCCTCCGAGAAGACATGCTAACGGATACCTCGGTCTGCTTCTTTTTATGGCTTGTATATTGGTTGCGGGTTTTCATCGTACTGCGTGCACTGAATCGAACGACATGCAGCTATATTTCTGCACTCGTGTGGGATAAGTGGCGCTTCTTCAGTCGTTTCAGCGCTGTTTTTCAATCAAACAGATGTTCATTCATGTTTTTTATCAAATGCTTCTATTGAACTATTCACAGCTCTTATTTTCAAACGTGCGAGTTCACACTTCCTTGGATGAAAAGAAAACAAAGGGCAAAAAAAAAGACACCAGAAGAAAACAGACATGGTGTGATCATAAATTACGAGTGGTTTTATTGCCTACGCTCTTTTTTCTTCCGCTTTCTTATCGACCTTTCCTGTATGCGCGAGCTTCACACGTCATGAAACCGCCTGGTTTTGCTTACTTCTTTCATCCCGCGTAGTTGCTTTCGTGGACTGTGTTCAGCGTGACTCGCTACGCGTAACCCCTTTCCACATACTCAAACAGTAATGCATGCAATTGCGTTTTACAAACCCCCTTCCCATCTGGAGTGCTGCGTTGTCTCAAAGGAGTAAAAAAATGTTTAGAGAGCAGTAGGCGCACCCTGCACAACTTTGCGGCCTTTCTGTTCGTTTTTGTTATCTTTAAGGTTATTTCAAATGGCCGGTCGTTGTGGTGGGAGTACATGTCAAAGCGGCGAAAGCTTGGCGCATATCGTGCGACCAAGAAATGTATCGTGCGGCGAAGAAATAACTTTCGATTATTTGATTGTGATGACCGGCAGGGCCAGTGGCCCCCATTCTTCCTTCCTGGTGAGAAATTTTTCATGAGGCGTGGAAGTACTTATAGCATGGCTGTCAAGAGTAAAACCTTTCATTACGCTGTTTTTGGTACTATTGGCAACAAATTTAGAGACAACTTAGCAAGGCACTGGTCGATCACAGGCGCTTGATTGGTGCCCGTGAAATGCCGCTTGCCGCACGATAGCCGCCATTGCATCGGTTCTGTCACCGCAGTGTTAAGAACAGCTTGAAGCTCGGGGGGTAAGCAAGGAATCCCCATGCACGCATGTATAGACAAGAATGGATCCGCCATGTCGCGTCATCACCTCCTCAGCCAGGAGGAGCCTGCGTCCCGCCGAGCTGTCCATGATAAGTTGCACCGTCGCGGTGAAAACCGAAAGTTTCGATTTATCACGCCGCCAGATATCAGAAGTGGATTTCAACCATGAGGCCCGCGATGACTGCGAATGCAGGCAATGGTAGTAGCCAAGCCTCGATTACTGCCAGCTCAATTTCCATGGCTAACTTTGGGGGACACGGCCAAAAGCGGTTCTTGGTGGCCGCGTGGCCGCGTTTACCAAACCTTGCCCTTTCTTATGACAGGCTTAAGCGCCATAATAGGCGAAATAATCGTTTATCCCTCGTTGTGGCCATCACCACCGCTAACGAGCAGTTGCGTGGCATGGCAGGCCGCACCATCTGCGTTTCATCCAGCCGCGTGCACTTGCCTCTAATTTCGCTGAGCGCACGAAGCCTGCTCGTGCGCGCACGTCCCGTGCACGCATCACAAGGCGACCGCCGTCGGAACATTGATGAGCGCGTGCCTGGGCTGAAAGACACCGGCAAAATCGTCACGCCCGCAACCCTTCAAGAGGGAGGCACCACCGGGCGTTCAATCAGCTGGGAGAGCCGGGAGCCGGCAAATGGGGCCCACCGCTCCGGGCCGCCTATTTCTTCAGGGTCTACTTCTCCGCCATACGCTCCTGGAAGCATCCCTCACAGCCCACACCCCCATTCACCTCCCCCTCCCCCATTTCCATATTCTGAACAATGCCGGGCGGAAAATGCCTGCAAGCGGGGCGGCATCCAAGCATTGTTGATCGGGATAGTAGCGGCATCACCTGTCGAATAATTTCGTCAAAACGTACCGTTTTAGCGCGTTAGGCCCCTCATCGATGGATGTGGTGCACTTTTAGTGACGTATTAAACTAGTTTTTTCGAGGTCACGCTTGAGAAAGGACGCAACATAATACTGCCGACTCCTTGTTCTCACTTCCTACATCAGAGAGAGAGAGAGAGAAGAGCGAGGAGAGAGGGGGAGAGAGAGAGAGAGAGAGAGGAGAGGGAGGGAGGAGAGGAGGGAGAGGAGAGAGAGCATAGAGAGAGAGAGAGAGTAAACGTTATTCAGGATTAGGTGGTGGTTCAACCGACAGCCCTAGTCCGGGATGTCTTCCGAAGTGTAGAGCTCTAGCGCCTTCTTGATGTGGGTCTCCAGAAGCAGCTTGTCAGGAAAGGAGGCAGAGTCAGCCAGGTGGGACTCGGAAGGATGCGTCGCTTTGTTTCTGGGTGGACTGCAGGTGTTTGGAATATGGGGATAGGTGGGGGGGGGCATTCCCAATGTACTTACGTGGCTGGCAATGGGATTGCATCCGCAGTAGTTGCAGGGCTGTGGTTCGGTCCCATGAAAGTTAGGGGTGTGTATTCTGGCGGGCCTGAGTATGGCGTTTGTTTGGGCCTGACGAAGTAGTGTGCCATGTTGTCTCGTTAGGTCGTGTGGTGGAATAGATCCAAGCGCTCCCAGAAGCAACCTCTAATACGTTTCTGCAATGACAAGTTGCGTTTGGCCATTAAACAGTACGAAAATAGGAAGCAAAATGCTCAGCCAACGAACGGCGAACTCAAACGTCAATAAGCCCACCACCGCTGACCAGCTTGCTCAGAAGATCGCTAATCAGATAAATCGCACTCCACTGGAACTGCTCGGACACTCGCATCGACTGGGCGCTGGGTCATGAGGGGCCTCTTCGCCGGAAGGCCAGGCAGCTCTTGCAGCTGCGCCAAGAGAGTTTGCGTTCATGGATGTCTTCGCTGCTTCCTTCACACCGCCGTCTGCCTTCAACGCTTCATCCTCGCTGGAGTGGTGCGGATACACCGTTACAAGAAAAAAAAAAAAGAAACTTTGCCTCAAAATTCGTGCCCAGCTGGCTTCAGTGACTTCTCTAAACAAACTCCCTGAGCTGCTGGGACATTAATTAACCTTTACTGAGAACGCTTAAGTCTGCTTATGGGATTTGAATGCGATAGCATAACGGGAATGGAAATTGGTGAATCGGCTGTGGGCCTATGGCGGCAGCTTCTTCACCTGCCAGTCTCCCCTGAGTGGGTACGTGGATTTTGTGGGTGCTCTGACGTCGCAGCCAAATGGTAATTGATGAGTCGGCCGCCAGCTTCTAACGGCACCTGCCATCGTCACTGTCAATGCCTTTGAGTTTTAATGTTACCGGCCCGAAGACCATTCGGAACTCCCAACCTGAAACGTTGCGAATTTGTATTATGGTAACGTTATGGAACGAGCGTAACGCAAACATGACGTAGCCCTGAAGAAATCACTAAAGGAAGCCATAATGAATGCGCATACAAAGCGCCTAAGCACCTAGACAGCTGCGTTTCGTGTGGCGGAGGTGTAGAGTAATGCTTAAGCCACCTGCCTGTCACCGCTTGTAGGGACAAGCGGTGACAAGCAGGTGGCTTAAGCCTTACTCTACAAACATTTGATTCTTGCTCCCCACGTGTTTCTTTTTTTTAGCCATCCGCTGCTCACAACGCGGGTTTCTTTTTTTTTTTTTTTTCACTTCATGAGGCTACGTCGGGCTTTTACATTCACAACATTCCTAACAAGTGAGTCTAAACTACACACGTGCAACCACACTCCGTCTGGGACAAAAAACAGCGCACCCTCACTTGGCCGCCCTGGTTGATTTGGATGAAATTTCCTTCCACTCCGGGAGAGGCATTCGCGCTGTAGTGGACATAAATAGGCTTACGATGATGCATATATATCTCTGCACTATGGTGCCTCAATAAATACCCGGCGTCAGCTTTGTCCAGAAGATGAGTGGCGTGTTCTTGCTCCAAATATAACCAGACAGCGGCGTGTAACGACGAGGCAGGTCGTATCTCGGCGTGTGCGTCGTTCGCCACAGCGGCAGATGCGGCCGGGCGGCTTCCCTCCTTGTCAGTGACGGAGAGGCGCCCATAAATTTCGCCCCCCACAGCCGCAGATTCTGATTGACGGTGTCCGCATCGCAAATGAATGGCTCGAAAACCCGGGGCGATGCACCGGCCATCATTTTCTGTTTGCCCTCAGCCGTATTGATTTGTGTCCGTTATACCCCGTTGTTCCAGGAGCAGCCGAAGAATCTGCGCGTATAAAGGGTGTGGGCGCGCTTTGTTCTCGGCGGCAATAGATGCGACAGTATTTCTGGAGTTAGACCAGCCCGCCTCACCCCTTCTTGTTCCTGGTTTCGTGACCACACTCAATCGTTTGCCCGTTCGTTCGCTGACAAAAACGGAGGAGGGAACGAAGGCACATAGAGGAAGGCCATGAGCAACGCTCTCTTCTCTTTTCTACCCCCCCCCCCCCCCCCCATTCTTATATCCTCAATAACTCTAAGATAATCTCCAATGCTTCCAAGGCGCTATCACGCTTGGGGATCCACTAAGAAATCGCGAAATATAGCAAGTGATTCCCTGCTCCATATTAACAAGTGCGCTCATGGATCAAGACTCAAAAAGTGCGCCGACGCTTCAAGGTGTTGCTTGTGTGCGCGGCCTTGTTTCAGGCTGCTGTAGATACGCACACCGAAGCTTACATGGAATATTTCGGAGTTATACAGGGACAGCGTCTAAGAGCCGATAAGTCGGGCATAGGAATAGTACGCACATGGCTCTTTCCTTTGAAACACTAAAACACTCTTTCCTGGCGGGAAGTATAGTATGCTGCATGCGCAAGGACGTATAGCGCGCGTGCCCCCCTCGAGGTCTGATCAGCGTTGGGTGCATAATATTATCACTATTATGTTTTATATATTTCTACTGCAGGGCGCCTATTTGAAACACTGACTGCCTCCAAGGGCTGCACGCCAGGTGCTGCCTGTATTCCTCGTTGCGGTTTCAAAGTGGAAGTTTACAACGATAAACGTCGGTGCAGGAAGCTCATGAATATGCACGCCCGGTTGATTACCTCCGGCAGCCAGCTACACGGAGCACCTGTCGCACCTGGCACCCTTCCAACGGAAGTGGACTTCTCGATCGCGCCTCTGAGAACTCTGGCATGCACGTGTGGGGACGAGTGAGCGATGCGGACAGTGAATTTATGCGGGTAGAAAATATCCGTGTGCCAAGTCAGAAATTGAGACGCGGACCGGTTACAGAAACGATTGAGAGAGAGAGAAAGAGATACAAGTGACCGAAGTGTAATACTTCCCAAGGGAGGTGATACGACGACGGTATTTCGCCGCCTAGTAGCTGCACGTAGGGATAGTCTGCTGTAATACCCTACAATATGCTGAGCCTCTTCGGTTTTCAGTGCCCAACTGCTCGGGACGTATTTGCGACGCCCAATTATCCTTGCGACCGTGCGGCTTCAACGGCAATCCTTGGGTTGTCAGCGTATCTGATGTAAACAGAGGGCCTCTGTATAAATGCACAACAGTTGCACATTACTCTTGTATCTTGCCGTTTTGTTTTTGTCCCGGGAGGAACAGCCAAATATTCCTAATTGTTTTCATTTTTTGTCTCTATGCGCATCTGCCCTTCCGACGTCTTTTCAGCCCCGTACAGCATGAAAATGTCAGACGAACATTCCTCAAAGATCCAGCTCGCGACCGGCTGCTACGTTAAAGGGGATTAAAATAGAGATTACAGTGCAGCCGTGCCTAGACACATTGTTCGTAATTATACACTGTGAATGCACACATTCCGAATAGAAATGTGATGACACAGCGTGTTGCCGAAAATTAATAAAGATGCTCCACGCATGCGAAGATTTTTAAGAGTCTTGTTTTTAGCTGTTGCGCAAGCTTCGGTGAAACGGACGTAGCACCACTAGGCACTGCACCTCTCCGGAGTACTATGATCGGGTACAAACAAGTACAACACGCGCAGCAGGGGTTAGTGCGAACGCCTTCTTTGGCCAAACCTATTGCGATGTGAAAGCAATCGCGTGTCTGCATACACAATCAACTTTCCCGAATCATGCGCACCGTGCCTCGATATATGCCGAACACATATTTACCGTCATTCACTAAAAATGTGCGTCTTCAGCATTTGGTGCTTAAGAAACAAAGGAATATTAGGTGCGATGGTACGAAACTTCAGAACGCTCGGGTAGACCGAAAGGAGCATTAGCAAAGCGCCTGATATGAGTGCCTTTCCTTTTTTGTAACAACGAAAATCGTAAGTGACAATTTGTGTTCAATGTTGCCGTGCGGTTGGAGTAAGCGTTAGAGGGAATTTGAAGGGAGTTGTAGGAATTGTTTAATTATCTCTCTAAATTAAAGTCTACAATGCGAAAGTCACCTTATGAGATTTTTTTTCAGCCAGTTTTGACGAATTTTTAACGAGAAAAGCGCGTTCGGAAGCGTCGTTTCGCTCCTATCATCCTCCACATCGAAGTGTTTACATTCTATAGCGCTTTGGGCGAGGGAGCCTCTGGTTCCTTTGCCCGAACGGGCTGACCGATACGTAAGTGCAAGTTACGAAACTGACCATGACTGAGGTACGGTGCTACACTGATCTCCGCTTACAGGTGACCCTGAATTCTCTCCGCGGTTGCACGCGGCGAGAAGCGTTTCTTGGAGGCGCTCCATGCTGTTGCCGTTACTTATTTATACCCCCCCCCCCCTCCCACAGTTCACAAACCCCGTCCTTCTCGGCCAATATAAAGCGTTATGAAAGGCAATATATGTATTTTGTAGCGCGCGCGCCCAACGCAACTCCACACAACCCGTTCGTCGCTTCGGCGTGCGGCCCACCGCTGACCGCATCCTCTAGATATTATGTTTTCCATATACACAAAGACCATCCGCGGAGCGCAATTTCACGCTCAATAACCACTCGCCCTGGGAGTGGTCGGCAGTGCCTTCCGGCTATAATGGATCGCCTTTTTTCTTCTTCTTTCCCCCTTCAAAAGAAAAATAAAATGTCCACGAGAGGGGACCAACTTGTGTCCCCGGCTGTGCTCATATATATGACTTCCCGCAGGTCATATTACATGATGCAGCCGGCCAAACAATTTATGCGGAGGGTATATGTCATAAAATACGTGAATCCGAACACGTTGGTTATTTGTCACGGAACAGAGTCCCTTCCGCTTAATTGAGGGGATTAATTTTTTTGCTGCGCTAACCACCGATATTTTATGGTACTGGTTTCAAGCGTGTGGCACGCTACTGGGCGCACCTCACTCTTTCCCTAAAGAAGGTGTGGCTCGTACCGACGTTTATCTGCACGACGCTTCGGGCATATGCGTTATTTATTTCGTAATCTCCACCCTTTCCTCCAGCAGCTGTTGCCTTGCTATGGCCTGGTCCGTTTATTGCCTCCGAATTTTCTGATTTCGTCGGTACATCGAGTTAAGTGTCTTCCTCTACATGAAAGAGGCCTCCGCACCGCAATGGACATAATTATGATGATGATGAAGATTAGATGATGATGATTGATGAGATCTCCGCACTCTACTTGTTGTTGAGGATCCTGTAAGCGCTATTATAATCGCATTTACATTTATTACCGAAGTGCGTACGTGCCCCCATTGGAGGATATTTTTCGCTTACCACAAACTCTCCCATGCAGGGTCTTCCCAGCCAGCAGAAAGGGCACCAGAGCTCCCGCAGACGTCTACGCGATAACAAAATGCTTAGTAGTCGTTTCCTCTTTTAATGTTCGACGTTGCCGACCGCAAGGACAGGCTTCACACAAGACTGATTGATGGATCGAACTTGTGAAACACAGACTCCTCTTATCCAGGTTTTCTGAGTTGGTCCTTTAATGATGTTCCGTGCAGGGAAACGTATATAAATAACCGAATGAGGCCTTGGTATATACGGGCAGTCCAATTTACGCCACGCTTAGCAGGCTTAATCGGGCGGAGTTGATAGCCGTCAAATTCGGAATGTCGGCTTTTGTCCCGTCACCGCGTAGATTGAAGGCAGAACAATAGCTTCCTCATTTCCTTGGATCTAATGTTCCGGGCTTTTACTTTCGTAAATTTGTATTTTCAGACTGTGCGTGTCCTAATTATTCGGCCTGACCGGCAGAAAATTGATTTTCAGCCCTGGTTTCTTTGCTGGTCCTGAGTCCTGACAGAGCCTGGGAAGTTGGGACGGACCAGCAATAACAACACGGCTTTTGTCCCGTCACCGCCTAGATTGAAGGCCAAACAATAGCTTCCTCATCTCCTTGGAGGCAATGTTCCGGGCTTTTATCTTTCGTAATGGAAAGATATGGATATGGAAAGAGAGGATATGGATATGGAAAGAGAGCTGAAGTAAGATAGGATATGGAAAGACGAGCTGAAGTAAGCTGCGGAGAATACGTCGGCGCGTATTTCTTTCCCGCTCTGTGAGGTTCGTAGCGAGGAGTGGAGTTAATTGGCAAACCTGACACGGCCCGGCGAGCAAACGTATGCGTTCCCGCCGGAAACGAAAATGAGCCCGGTGGTGGGTGCAGGGTGTTCAGTCTCCCGCAGCGTGCGGCATCGCATTCCTCCCGTGGACGTTGCGGAGGCACGCACCATGACTTCTCGCGCGAGGTGGACGACGTGGACGTGCCTGGTTGAGAGAGCGGGCAAGACAAGTGACAAGAAGAACGGAACGAGAACGAGACCTTGCGGTACGCCATACAAGTCAACGTGTCGTGGCGGAACAAAAGAGCAAAAGAACGACTTCTTTTGTTTCTTCGGAGGGAACGGATGATCTTTGTTCATTACGTGAATTCTTGGATAGCATTCGAAATTAACGAATTTCTCAAACTCTCTGTTTTGGAAGCGCCGCCAGCCGTTGCAACGTTTTTAGGGAAGCTTCAAATATGAAACCTGTTCGCGGGCGAGTCTCACTCACTCACTCACTCACTCACTCACTCACTCACTCACTCACTCACTCACTCACTCACTCACTCACTCACTCACTCACTCACTCACTCACTCACTCACTCACTCACTCACTCACTCACTCACTCACTTAGGCTCATTTAGACTATTAAAGTGGAGATCCTGTAGCCAGTGACCGACCGTCATTTTTTTATTTCCTTGTATCGTACAAAGCACGGCAAGGAAGAAATGCCGATGAGGGTATTTGAATTAACACGTTCTACTGCCAGGAATAAAATTGAGTGCTGCGTCATACAACACAGAAAATATACACGCGAAGCATTCTTTCCTGACATTGGCATTTTCTATTTGATACTCCTCTTGAAGCTTGAATAAATAAAAACAAAAACACAACAACAACACACACAACACACACACACACACACCACATACACAACAACACACCACACTACAACAAACACACACACACACAACACATAACAATTTACTTTCTTTTTCCTGGTGCAGTATCACGCCTTCTATTTCTGTCACGTGATACAACAGCGCGCTAAGCTAAAAAAATGTGCCTAACTACACTATCATAAATCCCAGGAACCACAAGCAACCGTCCAATAATTACCATACCGTGGCCATTATCATACCTTCATGTTCACTTCGAACAGACTAGCGCCGCACCGGGCCGGACTGAAAGGATCGTGAGTAATCAAGCGTCGAAGATCGCAGGTCCGTAGAGCTACCCCGGCGCTCGCGACTGCATCGACCGGCACTCATGCGGAGATGGATGTTATAGGGCAGCTGCCGTTGAAAAAAGCTTAAAGACGAACAAAAATAAGCGCAACCGAAAAGTCGCCACGGCCTCTTCGGGTGAAGCGAGAATTGAGCCCCGCTCCGTAATAATTCAAATGCGTCAGATTAGAATCGGTCGTTTTGGGCCAGCGTCGTCGCTTTAAAGAACGTCCCACCAAGGCAATCTGATTCAACCTATGCAAGTGTCAGCTATGCCCCCAAAAGAAAAAAATGGCCGCGTATCTGCTCCTTTCGTTGCAAATGTCGCCGAAAGACGATAGTCGACTGGCGCCCCTGGCAAGTCAATGCCTCCGTTCTCTTTCCCAGCTCACCTCTCATGCTTTTTATCTCCAGTCTCGTTCCTCCCAAGATAACACGCTAGAGGTTTGCTCAAGTCAATTTTAATTTACTACGTTCTACTGCTCCAAGTAGGGTGTCTCGATTCCAGCGCTGCCGTACGGCGGAGACGCGCGTGAATTGAGGCACCCTACTACAACGTTTATAGAACCACGATGCCCTACTGCACGAGCGCTCCAAGCGGATCGTGGATCCCATCTAGTGGAACTGTTCCGTTGCTGTTGCCTGTTTGATTTCTTAAATGCCGCCAGGAGGTAGCGCTGACAACAGCAGGCGACGGTTTTCTGCCGTTGATGTAGTATTTGGTATCACAAAAACCAAGCATCTATGATTTTTTAAATAAGGAACACTGCACATTTCACTTATGCATTGATTTTCTGCTTTACATTTGCGTAATGTTGACAAGCATGAACACATACACCGGACTAAGGCGTTTAAATTTGGATGTGAGTCAATAAGACTATGGCGCAGATTTTATTTCGATTTGGCCGGGTGGCTGAATCGGGTCACAGACAGACAGGACAGACAGACAGACAGACAGACAGACAGACAGACAGACAGACAGACAGACAGACAGACAGACAGACAGACAGACAGACAGACCAAACCACCGAGGGCCACCGTGTCGCTAACGGCTGGTCGTTTCGGAAGCGAAGTTTTCTGTTGTTTTTTTTTGTTGTTTTTGTTCTTGCGCGTGGACAGGTAAAGGATTGAAGCGTAAGACAATACAACACAACGCGGTCATAAATATTTCGTGGGCCCTAGGCTATTTCTGAGAACAGGTCGGAGTGACAAAGCCATCACGAGAGATGGACGACAACACGTGTAGGCGCTGCATGCTCCACGCAGACGACAAAAAACGACAGACAGACAGACAGACAGACCAAAATCTGCGCTTAAGTAGCCCAAGAAAGACTATCGTCTTTAAAAATAAAATAAAATGCGGGGAACGTCGGTGACCACTGCGGTCCACCGTGTCGCGAACGGCTGGTCGTTCCGGAAGCAAGGTTTTATGTTGTTTTTTGTTGCTTTTGTTCCTTTGTTCTTGCGCGTGGACAGGCAAAGGATTGGAGCGTAAGACTACACAACAGAACGCGGTCATAAATATTTCGTGGGCCCTAGGCCATTTCTGAGAACATGTCGGAGCGACAAAGCCATCACGAGAGATGGACGACAACACGTGTAGGCGCTGGAAGCTCCACGCAGACGACAAAAAAAGCCTAGCGCGTTGCATCGGTGACGGAAGTGTGACAGCCCTAATACACCCACCTGATTGGTGGAGACCAGGAAACGTGTGCCGCAGGAGTAAGAGTTTAGCCAACAGCTACACCAGGAAGGCAGTGAAGAAGAGGGGCCCACGGAATGCAAATGTTTTTTTGCCCTTTGCTGACAGGTACTTTCGGTGACGTTTCGAGGCGTCTCTTGTCATTGGGAACGGGTAGACGAAATACGGCGGATGACAGGACAAAAGTGTCGACGACCGCGAATGTTGGCTATCGCGCAAGATCCGGTAGGAGCAACAACGTAAACTAAAGTGCGAGCACAACATACAGGAAGGCCGGGCTAAGGGGCTTTACTGTGGAGGGGTGTCGGCAGTGGCGTAGCCAGAAATATTTGAGGGGGTGTTATAGGCCGCCGTCATAAAAAGGAACCTTAAAGGAAGAAAGCCTGCGCGCAAACGTCATTTCATTTTCATTTTCTTACCTAATTTTCTTATTTTTGTTTCCACATATCCAATGCGTCGTGTGAATAGCGTGGACAAAAACAAAATGAGGAAGCTCACATTAACGTGTAAGACTTGAAGTTGTACGCAACCTTCACGACCATCACGGCGGTTTATGTCCACGATTGCAGCGTATTTGCTTCTTCTTCGCTGCCGCAACGACCTTTACTCCCATATTGTTGCTGTAAGTGTGAGCTTCCTACATTTTTCTTTTGAAGTGATAATCATTGGACCTCACCTTGGAGGGGCGTACGCTATGACGTTTCTTTCTCGTTCCGAGCACGTGTTGCCACGATTACGGTGAACGCTGGAGCTTTCTTCTTTTCTTTTTTTGGCCAATCTTGGCCAGTCTTCCTAGTGGGTATGCTGGGCTTGACAAACGGGCGCCGGGGACGCTGGGCGGTCGTCGCAAGGCACTGCGCATACGACCGCTAGGCCTTTTCTTAGTTTTGTTAACTGCCGGGCAGTCGCCGCGAGGCATGCGCACACGTGCGCGCGCTCAGCAACTTTCTTGGTATTTTTAACTGCGGACGCGAAAAATTACGATTTGCTAAACAGCTTCGCCATTAAAAAAAAGGCCGAAATGTGGAGCAGATACGGCGGGGAATACACCGCCGAGAAAAACTTTCGGGGGGTGTTCTGACACCACCCCCCACCCCCGGCTGCGCCTCCGGTGTGTCGGGGTGTTCGACTCATGAGTTAATCGAGTGCGTGGACGCGCTCTTTTGCCTGCACAGGGACTGCTGGAACGGCTATTCACCAGCCAATTAAGCGAGATTGGGAGATATGTACCAGGTTCCGACAAAAAATGATCGCCGGGTGATTGGCCATAGCTTGTCGGCGATGATTTTAGCCCTGTGCACGAGACTTCGATGTGCCAAGCAGAAGCACTCATGCGAGCACCCGAGAAAAAAGGCACGTAAAATCTCGCGAAACCATTAAAAAGACGAGAACAAATGAAACAAAAAGAACGTAACAAAAACGTATTCTCTTGCTCCTTCAAGACTACCGCTACAGACTGAACATCCCCTTCACCCTCCCTTCTATAACCCCGCTGTCCACAGGCCGTCCTTTCCATTAAAGCTGAAAACAACAGCAACGACGGCCGGAGGTGGAAATATAATTTGTGCTATTCTTTTTTCACCTGATTTATTTACAGCTCGGGAATTTACTTCACGTGCGCGTGCGTGCGTGCGTTCGTGCCGTGCGTGCGTGTATGCGTGCGTGGTGTGTGCGTGTTCTTTTATATCAGCTTTGAAAAAAGCCCGCGGCGGATGGAAGGTTTCAAAGAACTTTATGTCTTTACATTAAATTGTCCCCATTAATATCTGTAAGTACTACTGGAAACGAAAAAAAAAAAACGCGATTCAGGGCCTGACCGCGAAAAACTGTTAAGTTTTAGTGGGCGCAGATTTCTACTGAAGTTCGATATCCCCGCATTCAAATTAAATTCGAATTTGAGCGGTACTCCATGGTCATAGCGCCGCCCTCACAAAGCTTCAAGGTGGAGGAGTTGGTGTTGGAACATCTCGAAGTGCAAAAGGCCGCTGAGTACGACTTATAATCCCTCTGTCTAGAGAGGAAAATATGCACTGTGTTAATATGTATGCACTGCTGAAGTCGTGACTGAACATAAAACAGCAGTAAACTATCAAAGGCTGCTATTGAAAAGCAGAGTGCAAGGCCGCGTGACCGGCGAGGTTCGTACTTCTCGAAACGATGGCATTGGCACACAAGAGTCCACCGTTGCACGGCCGAGTTAAAAATAAGATCTCTTGCCCCAACCTTGCTGATACACGCGGAGGCCTATTTCGTTCCTGGCTGGTCGACTTTAATATCGAAAATTGCGACGAGCGTATCGAAGCGGCTGTCAGACGATGCACGCGGCCACCGCATGGGAGCATTAATATTGCAAGTCGTGCGTGCAACCACATCGCTGGAGAAAGGAGCGATAGATAGAAACCATGCGTGCAAACGCTTCAGAAGGACGAGAAAAAATGAATAAACAGAGAAAGATAATCGAAGCAGACAAGAAAAGAGAGACGAGGGAAAATGAAGCCTCGGGTTGAAGGCCTAGGTAATTCTATGCACCGCTGCAAAGCCTTTGCAGGCTGAGGAATGCCTTTCTTGCTGTTTGGAGAAAGCATATATTCTGGCCACGCGTGTGTATATACACACAAAAACATCTGCAGCGCCTGCGTGAGTGTGGCAGCTGTCGTGGGACGTACTCACGTGGCAGCGGTAAGGCAAAACAAGTGAGGCTCTAGTACGCTGGTTTAATGAGGGGCTACTTCTAATTCAATGTATACAAGCATATAAAAAGTAAGTTGTCTGAAAAGGTTAAGAATTAAAACCCGCCTCGGCAAAATTGGAATGGCGGTAAGGCGAAACTGGCAGCTTCTAAAGCGCACAAACGGCAGCTAGAGCTTATCTATCCGTGCCATCCGCAGCTGCATGGCTGTTATGGTCATTTGGGTATTGAGATAAATAATTTTGAGTTTGTGAGCGAGTGAGTGAGGGTTGGAAATTCACAGTGCAGGGGTGACAAAATATCTTCTAAATAAGTTGTGACGCCAGAAGCCGTCAGGGCGTGTGGTCCAGTGTAGTCGAGCTCTCGCTAAAGCTCGGTTCCCTTTCCTTTACTCATGAGTCCCTCGTGAGTCGTCTATTAATGCACAGTTCCACTCCTCACTGTTATAAATGTGTTTACGTCAACGTCATTTACTGATTCCGACAAGCCCCGTGTCTATCTTCTCTTCCAGCGTCTCGTCCCGTGTTTCTTGGTGCTCCAAAGACAAATTCAAGCAAATATCCAATAGCCAAAATTATACGCGTTAAATATCCACAAGCATGTCCTGCGTTCTGCGAAGCATTTCAGATCTTTGATTGCACTAATTGCACGCAACTTCTGGGAAAGCACATCACACGCACCGCCAGGGTACCTGCACGACTGTTAAAGCGTACGGGCCCGCTGTTGCACTGATCGGAGTGCGTACGTTCCCAGAAGAGGGCGCGCAGTCTGCAGGAGCTCGCCTGGGCGTAGGCCTTCCGAAGAATTGGACACGCCCTGACGTCGGGTACGCGGGGAAGTCACGAGCGTCGTGATCACGCTTCCCCCTTTCTGCACAGCCATTGCTTGCGCCGCAGGAACGTACAGTGTATGCACACACGGCGCTGCCTTCACTGCGATAACGAGAAGATAAGAGAATCCACGGAGAACGAAACAGCGCGCATTGTTTGAAGTGGCTAAGCCTAAAGCGTTAACAGATTTATGAATACGTGGAGCGTAAACTGTGTGGATACTAGAGCAAGCTGAAAGTAGTTCATTGCCTCATTGAGCAGCGAGGAAGGAAGCCTTTTGTGGGCTTAATTGCGTGCAATGCCACACCGTCCGCTTATTTAAAGCTGCTCATTTGGGCTAATACCCTGCTAATACCAGTGACGGTCGGTCGGTTTCGAGGGCTCACGCTTGTGAGGTAGTGTGGATGAATACCAGGTTTATACGTGCTCTCTCCGCGTGTGCCTGCAGTAGAAAAGATCGGTCAGCATCATCGATAGTTCTGATACGAGGCGTTATATTAGCTTCAAGTTGCCTACTGGATAGCGAAGATAAAACATGAGGAGCCGGCGAGCGTTCTGCAGCCGGTACCAAAAAAAGCAATACAAAAAGCGGGAACTTTAAAACAATACGATTTTTATAGATTAAAATGAATTATGTGACGGAAATGAAAGCATTTCGAGCTGGAGTGCAAAGCGCTTAAACTTGAGCACAGTGGACACAGGGACAAGAAAGACAACAACAGGACGCATTCAGTAGGGCTAGTTGGTTCTGCTATATCTCGAGTGGAAAGCGCGTATACCCTGACTTTGTTTTTGTCTTTCTGGTCCCTCTCGCCACTGTTGAACGTTTCGCACCTTGCACTCCTCATATATGCAGCGCCAACTAGCCCCTACTGATGGCCTGTTGGTATTTGAAAAGATTCAGCGCTAGCACACAACCTACAGCAAACGGGTGATCACGTACACTCTGCATCACTCCCGGGCTCCCACTTCGAAGCCGTAGGTAAGACTTTGAGTAAGGGCACAGTAGCGTATGTCCTGCTACACGTCTGCGGTGTAAATGCCAACAAAGCTGCAATTTTCTTCTTTACAGCAAAGGGTCTTTTGTCTTCCACCGTGTACAAAATCGTGCAAGAACATAAGTATGGGTGCTCTCCCACACACTCTTCTCACGTCCCGGATAACGTCCGTAAGCGGTACGCAGACCCGATCCCGTGATATAAGAGGCTCTGACATACACTTTTCCCTTTACAGGGCCTCAAATTCACCGATTGCTCGGACGCTTCCGGGAATTACAGATCGCTCACGGTGGTATACTTTGATGGGCATTCCTCGAGGTGTTTGCGGTTTACGAGTCATGTGTTACGAGCCAACAGAATATACGTACGGAAAAAACGCGCGGCGGATATTATGCGTGAGAACCGCTTCAACTTTCACGCGGTACTGCCGAGCGATCAGATCAACCTGCGAATTCGCGGCGTGCACTCACGTGCGTGGTGGACCTTATCGCACCTCGCCTAGTTTTCACCACGTGCGATCTCGAACACCACGCGAACACTCACGCTCCCCGGTGTATACGTTCACGCCGAGCGGGAGCTCAATCGATGCATAACGCGTGCACGTTCGGGAACAAGAGTTGTCACGTTCCGGAGGCTGTAGCGCTGTTCCTCATTGTGTATACAGCCTCGAGTCACGTTTGCGAGCCTACAACACCTCCTTATAGGCGCCTTATCTGCTCACGACTGCCGCTCACTACACGTGAGGTTCAGAGGAGCTGCCGTGTCTGCAGATGCTCGCAATCAGCTGCTTTGGAAGCTCGGGACGCGGGAGTTCGGTATGAGAGGTTGCCTGAACCATTCATGCAACAGTAGGCCAGCAAAAAATCAAACGCGGACATGAGGACTAAAGCACACTTTATTTTACTTTATTGATGCCAGTCGTGGCATGCGGATCAGTACCTGGTTATTCCCGAGAACGCGGGTTCGTTTCCCGCCGCTGTGGCTGCCTTTTTGGTGGAGACGATAAGCCAAAACGGTGGTGTGTCGAGATTTCGGCGGCACGTTAAAATCCCCCAGATTGGGGGGATTTATTTAGAACTCTCCACTACAGCCCGCCTCATAGCCCAGGAGTAGCTTACAGTGAGCGAAACCGCCAAAATTTGAAGAAAAAAAACGCTTAGGTGATTATTTCAAACTGCGTCTAATAGGATATTCAACATGGTCAGACAGGAACCAGCGAGTTGCTGCTATCCTTCCAAACTGTGTGTAGGAGGTCAGGAAAGAAAAAAGAGGGATGCTTGCAGGCGCAGGCATAATTTCAATCTTAAAAACTCCCGCTCAAAACTGCAACAAACACAGCAACAGCGAAAACGGAGAGGCGGAGCTTACTCAGGAAGCACTCACTCGTGGTCCCCATCAAGGAAAAGACAGATGGAGTCCGATTCTTTTCGGTCAGCGCTCGCCAATGATATATCAAACGCGACACTCCATCACACCTTCTCCGCCATCTGTACTTTTTTCTCTCGTTTGTTTCGAATCTTGAACGAAGGCTCAAAGTTTCGCAAGGGATAAGCTCCCAGTCACGTTTGCTCCCCGTGCACTCAGTCAGGGCCGTCAAAGATGGAGTCCTGTAGCCGAAAGCCAAGTATTCTCTCAAAGAAACAGCCAAAGAGATAGCCAAACCAAGTCGCGGGACCACTTCCATCTTTAGGCGCACTGCGCGCGCACGTACGTAGAGAAACTGAAACGAGACGGCCCATGACAAAAAGAAAGAGAAGAAATGGAACACGTGAATTTGGGAGTACAAGAAAGTGAGGTAATGGCGTGGATATATATTTTTGCGTGTTAAGCATTCTTCGTGCGCTCGGCGCCACCATTAGTTTTAAAGCTGACTATCGACTTTTCACCTCTCTCACCTCCAGACTTGGAAAACGAAGGGACGTGCGCTGTGATCATTCTTGTAAAACCAGAGCACCACATGCACGACTCTTGCTCGTTTGCAGCGAATGATTGCGAAACTTCTTCGCTGCTCAGTGAGGATGTGTCGCTTAGAGCCGTACAGGATGCTCATGCAGTCGCGTTTCACACACGCGTTTCAGCTGCTACGGACAATGAATATTCGCGGCAGTATTTGCTGGCAGATGGTTAGATCTCCTGCGGGAATCTCGCGAAACGAAACGTGACGCAACAGTAGATGTGCACATGACAGGCAACAGGAGCGGTGCAAAGATTGTGCTGGCTGAAAGCAGCTCGAACTTTCACACAAAACGAACTTTCACAACAAAGAACGGAACACAACGGTCACTAACAACTGAATTTGAACGAAAAGAGGACACAGATATCAAATACCTTTGACGTTTGGGCGCGTTTACGTCGGCCGGCCCATGTTTAAACGACAGGCTTCGTGAGCACGCGGCGTCTCCCCAAACCACCACTCCCTCTAAGCGCCTACCTGTACAATGTCCGTGACTGCTCGTGAGAAGCTAGCATGCATGACATTGCACTGATCGACAAGAGAAAAAAAAAAAAGGCGAGAGATTGACGAAGCCTTCGCGATCAACGATGCGGTGGAGACATGTGTCAACGCTCCTTCCGTGGCTTTATCAGACTTTGAAAAACAACCTCTGCGCAGTACAATATTATAATCCGTATCCTTCCACCACTCGGAGATTGTTTATGTGCACATCTGCGCTCTCTTTTCTTAAAGGTTCAGTTGTTAGTCAGCGGCGTGTCCTGTTTTTTTTCTTCTCTTCCATTTTCTGACAAAAATTCTATCTGCTTCAGCCGAAGAATTTACCAACTAGCAGTTATTAGAGCCATCAAACATTGTACCGTTGCAGGAGTGAGAGACGCACCCAGCGAGAAAGATAACTTTTATGGCTCATAGAGGTCATCCTAGCAGTGCAGATTAGGCCTGCTACTGATAATGTCAGCGAACAGTTCATTCCGTATATATACGAAGCGTCTGCAAAGGTAATATGGTGTTGTATTTACTTATTGCCTTTATTTATTTCATGCTCGAGGATCTTCACAGCTCTAGGCAAGTGGATTCCAAATAACGATGAAATAAGGAGGCCGAGACACTTAAGCAAAGAAATAAAAATAAAAATGTAACTCAAGAAACTCAGTAATGTTGATTGTAATTAAATGTTGATCCCAACAGTCACGGCAGGGATGAGGGTGTATTTCTTTATTTAATGATCTACACTAACAGACGAGACTGAAAGTATAGGAAAATCATTAACCCGAGGGGGGGGGGGGTGAAATCAGAAAGTATGGAGACAGAGAGAATAGACTTAGAGCATCCCAGGAGAGGAACGGCTGGAGGAATATGGAGGAAACCTTCGTCCTGGAGCTGGAAACAAGAAGGATGACAATAATGACACCAATCCGACGATGTTGATGGTTTATACCTTGATAAATTCTTTTTGTGAACGATCACGCGACTCTCCGTCAGTAGCGGTCCCAGAGATTGGTGGTTGTGTGTGTGTGTGGGGGGGGGGGGGGGGGGGAGTGAATTTCGATACCGAAAAAAAAAACAGTATTGTCCACAAACGTATAGCATTTTATTTTCACAATATTTACATATACTGTTTACAGATGAATTGCGACACTTTAATAACTCACACATACTCGACGTAAACAACTGTACAAAGGCCTAAATTTTATAAGAACATATGGAAATTTATTGCTTCTATTTATTAACCATTGCTTACACAAGGGGAGAGAAAAAAAAAAAACTTTGGCATGAATGATTGCACATCACTGGAACAGTTTATTTGAGCAATAAGTATTTATACACGTTGCAGAACGACATCGAGCGCTTGCGATTAGACCTATATAAACGCTGCTTTCCTGACGGTCGCAACATGTTTATGACCTCGCACAAGTGGGATGCAAACTCGCACAAGTGGGATGCTTTAAAAAACACACAAAATAAGAAGCTGAGGACCTCTTTTGGAGGGGAGGGGGGCATGGAGATCGCCCTCTTCGCCCCCCCCCCCCCCCCCCCCCCTGAGACCGCCACCGCTGTCCGTGTGCACTGGACCGATTCCAAGGAGGGCTCGTTCAATTAATAAGCTACGTCACCAATAAGAAAAACTGCCTGACTATGCTCTTCCGAATTATGAAGATCAGATCTACTTGGACGCGACATCAGCACTGAAGAGTTAGGGAAGAATAAAATGGGGCTGCCATCTATTTGTCGACTGGTGTTGTTATCAAAGGCATGATTAATGCAGTTAGCGCTACCTGCTCGATTGCCACTCGGCTGTAGCCGGACTCATAGCAGAAACTGTTGTCGAAAATAGGGTGTGTTTGTATTATTCCGACCATCGCAATTACCCATTAAGGAGCCACCATCTATTCTCAATTCTGCCTAGCGCGGTTCTTCTGAACACACGGAACTGATAATCCTGTACTATACACGCCTTGCTAAGACCGTCCGCGAGCGGAACCACGCGGTCGTGTGGCAACGAACAGTACCTATTAATCAGGCTGCTCGAGGAAGTAGCCGCGCTTTGAATTGGACCGGCGTTTCTCCCCCTGAGTAAGATTGAGACGTTGTCTCATTAATAATTTCGCGCTTCATCACAGAACTCGTTAACCGCGGCCTCGATTAGCCGAGCGAATGAGAGCTGCCTTGATATCAGTTCTCGCCGCAGTCATGAGAACAATGTCAGGCTTCTATGGACGGCGCTGGGCCTTGACCCACTCGCCGACGCAACGCAGGCGATGAGGTGCGTCGTAGTGGAGGGCTGCGGATTAATTTTGACCACCTGGGGATTTTTAACATGCGCCGAAATCTCGTACACACGGGCGTTTTTGCTTTTCGCCTCCATAAGAAAAGCGGCTGCCGCGGCCGGGAATCGAAACCCGCGTCCTCGTGCTGAGCAGCGCAACGCCTTAACCCCTGAGCCACCATGGCGGGTGACCGCTGGAATGAGAATAGAATCGTTGGAATATAGTTTCTCTCTCTCCCTCTCACCGTATCGAACGTCTTAACTGTCGAGCGTAATTTGTCGGGTTTTTATTAATGGAACGTCATGTTTGAGTGCGTTATACTAACAAAACATTTTTCACCCTAATCCACTAAAAAAGGTGTGAAAAGGGTGCAACTAGACGTTGCAAGCAGACAACACCCTTCATTTGTAGAGTTTTACAATCACTCACTTACTCACTCACTCATTGAGTGAGTGGGTAAGTGTGTGAGAGGGTGAGGGAGAGAGGGAGGGAGAGATTGTTTCTTACGGGGGACGTACGACCATAAAGGAACTCCGAGGTTGAGAGGAATGCAAGCCAGTGTAGAAGCTGGGCTAAGCCAGTGGAGCGACAGTGAGGCAGGAAACTTAGCTTGTACGCACTGATTGAAAACTAAAGAGTACGAAAATGATAAAGAAATAGGAGCCACAAAATAAGCGACCTATCAAGGACATTCACCTCGTAATGTGCGCTTCCTAAACCCCGCCATCATAGCCTGCGACTTCAACCTCTTCCGCTCGCATGATCGCGTTTAGTTGCACGCACTATAGACATGGCCAAAATATGCCTTCCTGCCCACAAGTAAATCGCTGCTCCCACGACTTCAGAAATACCACCCGCACATCATGCCCTCCAACACCACGCTGCGCACAATCGTACCATTGTCGCGCTCGATACAAGCGCCGAGCCAAAGTATTTATCCGGACCCACGACCCATCGTATAACTAGAGCGGTGCACACGTTTCTGGTTTCATAAATTTTACAGCCTTGATTATGCTCAAAGGTCTTCAACCTCAAACCACGAATGGTCAGCCTGAGACGCGCACTGTTGCGCGTGCCGTGGAAGAACACGGGAAACTCGCGTAGGATTCGAGGGTCGGAAGGTCGGAAGCCTCTGACCTTCAGGCGCTTTGAATTGAAGGGCGCACGCGAGCTCGCGGCAGGGGGTTGGCACTGAGAATCCTGGCTTGAAGAACCCGCAAAACACAGACAGACCTCAGTCCTCCCGTAAAACTAAACGTAAGCACTGGTGGCCGCGGGGAGCGTCCTAAGATTTTGAAGTTCATCAGAGGGCGTGCACCTAGCGTGTATTCGATGGCCAAGACAACGCGGACACAGCTAAGCACTGCAGTGCACTTGAAGGGAGACAAGGGCCATGATTTGGTTTTATGCGGTTGTTTTCATCCTGCGTCATTAATTTGTAATGCATGGCTGCTCCCGCGCACGTGTGTGGCGTGCTGCGGACGTATCCGTCAGCTCGAACCCTGGTCGTCCTTAATCACAGCAATTTCTGTGTCCTACAGTGAAGCGGAGAGGTAGAGGAAATGCGTAGCTACTGTCTTGATTGTTAGTACTGCGGGAAAATTTGTAGCTACCGTCAGCGATAAACGTCGTGTGTCACGGGTTTACGGAATATTACATTTCAATGGTCGTATGATGGACAAGTACAAAGAAAAAAAAAGAGGGTGAGGCAAGCATGCATTCTGGTCTGTTTTGCAGTGGTCGGGTTCAGCGCCGTACCGCACCCATTTAACGCGTTCTGAAATTACGAAGGGACTCGCAAGTGAACAGATTCGCTGATGTTTTATTCAACTTAGGAATACTGTTTGTCAGAGGTCGCTTGAATGGGTAAAAAAAGGGTTGATGCTATTTGCATTTACAGTATTGGTCTAGCGTGGTCTTGCTGACGATGCTGTTAGTAGAACGGAGCTGGCTATCCTGCTACGTTGGTAAAGTTGTTTCGGAGGATTAAAATTTTCTGCGCTCTCCCACGTTCGGAGCTAATCAGATCGAAAAGGCTACATGCGCGTTTCTAAGGGTATAACATTCAGCAAAGCCAACGGCTCTGCGAATCATACTAATGATATTGGCACATTATCAAAGTAAATGGGCCGCTTTTTTTTTTCTTTTTTTTGCGCGTAACCCCGTTGCACATTTCACAGCGGCAAGGTGTCGTGGCGCACGTCGCGAGATCGTATCCGGTTCCCCTTTTATCGAGCGCCGTTGCTATGGTAACGAGGAGAGCTCTCATCTAGGCTGCGAAGGCTAGAGGAAGCGCCGTTGCTATGGCGACGAAGATCACTGCATGCATCAAGGAGAAGGACAGCAACAGGCTGGGTTGCAATCATGAAATCCTACACAAGCGTTGCCTGTAGAATTAGCTCCGTTAGCCACTGTGATTACATTGCCGGGGAACTAAGTGAGCGCAGGCGTGGACGTCATTGTGGAACGGGTGGCGAGGGATCGCTGCGGAGCAGGTGGATTCGAGAGGAGCGGGAAAATAGAGAACAGCCAATGGAGACGTACGGCGAAATTTACGCGGAACGAGGTGGAACATGGTGTCTGCAAAGGAAACCGAGAGGCGTTGAGAGACACCCGAGTAAGCATTCCATCATTTAAGAATCAATGTCGGCGCACCACCGACCGCAAACCAAACCGCAGCGTGTACACGTACATCATAAATGTAATGTAAGCATGCTAGCATGGTGGGCTATGCGAACTTCCCTGCCCATGTCACTCGTAAAGAATAAAAAAAGAATAAAAGGAACAGCTGGGGCATTCGCAGAATCGTTACCTCGCGTAGCGCCATTTTGTTAAGCACCGGTAACGCGTACACCAAAACAATGATCATACTGAATGCCGTTTCGTATTTTCGAGGACATCGCAGGGTAAACCGTACCGTATATACAGATGTGTGTGTGCGTACGTACAACGTTTCGTCGAGAATGGTCATTTCAAGACGCTTTGTCCTTAAACTGTCTCGCGAAGTACGAATACAAAAAGAAAAACTTCAGTAGACCGGTAACGTGCAAAAGGTAAGGCGAATACCCACTAAAGCCTGAATTGAAAAAAACGTATAGCTGAAACAGAAGTGCACCCGCGGTGCAAGAATAAAGAAAAAAAATCAAAATGAGCCTGCGTCCCATCTACCCGAGACGTCGCCTGTATACAGGCGACATCCCGTCTAGATGATCTCGTTCAGTCGTATGCGGAGGGTGAATACAGGGTTGGCGAAGCGTTAACGACGGCGTTCAAATGGTCGGTTGAGCAGGGTTCCAAGCGCCTTCAGCTCAAGGATATTTATGTTTTTGTTTTATATAACCTCCTTGGTGGGGCCGGAAGCTACACACCGGCGGTGCGGTGATGTCGCAGAGGTTGTCCGACGTTTGTAATGTGGCCTTCTCTTTGCCGCAGACAAGAAGTGAGATTTCCGACAGTGATAGTTACAATCTTGCTTTTGAAAGATGTGCGAGATCGTAGATCACTTTTTATGCTGTATGGGACGGAATGTATGGTTGCGGAAGCTTTTGACGAAGTGATTCACTGCAATAACGTGATCAAAGCCTCTTGATGGAGTCATTGCTAAAAACGAATGAATGAATGAATGAATGAATGAATGAATGAATGAATGAATGAATGAATGAATGAATGAATGAATAAGATGCCAAGAGCTTCTAACCAGAGCCATCTCAGTTTACGATATCAAACACGTAAGGCTTGAGATAAGAGAAAAAGATAAGGGGCATTGGAAACGCACTAAGGGCATTTCTTACGCTGTAAACGTCAGCAATGGGCCTCAGTGAGCTCATCGCTGCTAAATTTCGGAGGTCATTAGCTCCCTTGCACTGTTCACAGAAAAAAAATGTGGCGTAGATAGCACAAGTCGGGCGCATGTTGGCGAGCCTAGATTGGCGCAGTTAATCTGACAAGTGCCTCAAGATTGAGACTGATGACGAATGCGGCCGTGATTACGTGCGCAAGCCCAGCGATATCGTGTTCGTGCGTTCCATGGGCATTCCTTCGTTCTCAGGTATAGCGAAGTATATAGGTATGTATATACGTAAGCATAGGCAAGTTTAGGGAAGGGAAAGTATAGGAACTTGCTATGTGCGTTGGCTCTGTGCTCGCCGACCATATCAGAAGCCATCGAATCGATCCTCATGAAACTTCCCGTCGGGATGTTCGTGCCGAGAGTGGAGCGTTAATTGCGCTACACTGAGGAATACTACCTCACCCTTTTCCTCATGGCCATTTCATCACGCTATTTGCCCAACAACACAAATAACAAATGAATAAAGGTGCGCGCAGACGGTTTTTTTTTTTTTTTTTTGGCGCTAAGTGGTCTCTAGAGCAGCAATTTAGGGCACGTGACCAATCTACGAGAAGCTCATTTCCGCATTGTGGAAGCGCCCATCTGCTGCCTCATTAACGGCGAACGAAACGCGCCCAAATCGCCATTAAAGAAAACATTACAATTGTCTCTCCGCTGTCACCAGAAATAGTGCATGCTAGCAACGTTTGCAGTCGCCGTGCGACTGAGTACCTGACATTACAGAATCTGCTAAGTGGCGAACTGGCAAGCACAGACGCGGTGATCTCTTGTCTTAATGACTCGCTCATTATGTGAGGACAATGTGACGTCAACGGAGCGTCAACGGAGCGTCCGAAAAGGAGTCCGATCTAAGAAAGAACAGCGTGGTGGTGAAGAGTCGCCCTTCAGTTCCGGTCTAGTGCTCCGCTCAAAGTGCAGAGAGATGGGATGACCACACTCGCGAGAGGCGGCAAGTGCGAGCAGCAAACGAGCCGGGAAACGACACATCGGGAGGAAAAGATAAAAACCGGAAGGCCCCAGACGCAAGGGGGCGTCGCCATTGCGTCCGCTAGCAGTCGCAACTAAACGCCTGGCCGCGAAGAGCAGGAAAGGCGCACGCTTGGCGCGCCTAGACTGCGTGCCGGTCGAGGAAAGAGAGACAGGAGGCACCCGCGAACTGTCATGCTTGGCCGCGACTTCAAGGACGCTGCCGTATCCGAGAACCCCGTCTCTTTTCTTGCAGCGTACATGGTACGAATGCCTATTTGAAAGAAAAATAGTAAGACCAAACTGGAGTCCGGGGGACTGGTTTTGGATTTGCGAAGACATGATCTCTGAGTTGGACGTCGGCGAGCAACTGCTGAGTCGAGTCAGTGGCAGTCTTCAGCGCTACCTCTTAACGAGCATAGGAGATGAATGGAAAAAGGTGATTGGCTTTTTTTTTTCTTGTCTCTGCTCACTGTACTGTGCCGGCCAACGCTGTCGAAGGACATCATTATTTGAAACTGGCCCTGTTGGAACAAAGCTGAAAATAAATACTGTCTGGGCTAGTGAGTTTAGTTGCAGTGTTGTAAAAATGAAGACATAAAATGTGCAGGAAGTCCAAAGGGGAATTCCCGTATAATTGTCGGAAACCCCTCTGCTATTAACCGAGCCCCTTAAAAATCAAAATCAAGGTTATACGCAACTGCATTGCTGGAAGGCATTCTTCAGGGGCAATATAAGGAGTTTCATATCAAAGTATGAAGACCCTGGCGCCTTTTAATAACGATCTTCATGAGACCCCATGCATTCTTACCAGGCAGTATACTTTGGGTGCCCCTAAAGTCACCTTCACAATTGTGCACAAAGCTTTAATATTAGAAAGAAAACGGCCTTCAGAATTCGGGCTCGAATAAAAGCTCGTCATGTCTTTCCTCTAAATGTACTTCTGTCCCGTATTTTGCCTTCATTCGTTCGCATATCATGTGCGGTATTGCTGCTTGGGGAACACCATTGACGGTCATCTATCATCTATTCAGAGCATACAAAACCAAGCAATCCGTATTGTAACAAATAGCTCACCGTACTCCAACGCAAGCAATCTACTCCATGACACAAAGTCCTACCTGTTCTAAGTTACTTTTTATAGCATTGTCGTTTCGTTATTTCTAATTGCAAAATGCGAAACTACTGTTTGATTTTATTGATCTACATTTTAACGAAACAACAATGTGACCAGATTTGCAAACAACCTTAATTTTTTACGACATGCGTCACGCACATATGATGAAAAAATGACAACTGGCTTTGCGGCAATTTCGTTATGGAATGACCTGCTTCTTCATATAAAATCGATATCTTTATTGCCATCATTCCAAAAGTCGCATATATCCTTTCTGCTAAATTATTAGTTACCTGTGTATGTATTTTTTGGGTTATATAATCTAGATACTTGTCTATTCCGTGAGAAAATCGACCGTCACCTAGCATTCGTTATTTTCCTCTTTTCCTTCTCTTTCTTTATTTCTTCTTTCTTTGCGTTACTTTTGGTTGGCTGTTGTGTCCCTTAGCATGTATTGATCACTGGTCCCAAGACATTGTATATATTTCTATATATGATTTCCATTCACTCGTATTACGTTTGTCTTGTTTGCTGGATCCAACTTATTGTTCGATATTATTCATCGATATTATTCACCGTGCAGTTTTAAGCTTGGTGACCCTCGTCTCTATTACATTACTGTACTACTTTTCTGAAATAACTTATAAACTGAAACTGAACTGAGGGCATTTCTTTAGGGGCAATATAAGAAGCCTGATATCCAAAGTATGAAGTGCTGAAGAACTATTATTAAATACCTCTTTAAGAAGTCCCCATGTATTTCTGCGAAACGCTATACAGTAAGCCCCCGTAATGGAGGGTTCATGACTTTAACCAATTGGATGACCGGGAGATCTTTTTTTTTTTTTTTGCATCATAAATGTTCTTATATGAAAACTTGAAGGTCCTACCTTCATTAATTGATTTTCTCATGCGGCGAAAGTGTGACACTTGAAGCATTACAGACGGACGCACGAGTTACCTCGTTGGTTGACACAGATGCTTAAGCATTTGAGAAAGGACTGTAAAGTTAATTCGGAGTCACAGTTGGAAAGACGAAACTAAACGGTAACCGGCCAGAAAGGTACTTTTAATAGCATTTTTATTACGCGCAATGTGTTTGGGGCCTGGCTCGAATAATTTTGGATGTAACACAAAAGTGAAAAAAAAAAAAACAGTGCCCTTCCACTCTGTGAAGACAAGAGTAGTCCAAGGAGTGCACGATGCATAACACATTTGTTCGTAATTTGCGACCGAGCATACCTCCTAGCTAATTAGCTGAACAAAACGTGGAAGGCTTTAGTTTTCGTTTAGTGGACAAACATGGAGCTGTCCGTTTCCCTGCCGCGTCGTAGGCACCTTACTGTCTGCGTAACGCACCAACCCAAACCACTCAACCACGGAGGACAGCAGTCAGGTCGCATCGGGCCGTGAGACGCCCACTCTGTTGGAGTTTCCCACCAGCGCCACGGGCATGGGATCGGTGAGCGCGTGAAGCCTGGCACACATAGTGAAGCCCACTTTAAAAGGGTTGCGTATATGTACGAGCGGTTTAGCCATTTATCGGATGATTGCCACTTGGAAGTTAATGCATTTCTTTCCTTAGTGAACAGTGACACACCGTGGAAATAAAAAAGCGTATTTCTGTCTGAAGTCAGACCTGTTGTTCGGCACCTTGGGTCTACGCACACAACTAAGTCGGGAGCACAGCCAGTCAACGAATGAGAGCACTGGCAGCGAAGCCTGTTACTATAGAACCAGATATATATTACCGAAAAGTTCCGATCCCCCCAAATCACTCACTGGTTGCGCACAAATCCTGCCTCTACTGGCACAGCGTATATATCGGTCGGCAACGCACGGAACTTTTTAACTGCATTGAAAACAGGTCCCTCTTCCGCCCGCCCGTTTTACAAGCGGAATCTGTCCGTTTCTTTTTTCTTAGAACGCGTGCATGAAGACGCGCATCACTTCCGCCCCATCCATACAGCACGCCTGACGTGACGCCGGAAGCAGTGCTCGCATCTCGCGTTCAAAGAAACAGTCGCCGGTCACGATCCCCGAGAACGAATACGGCTGTACGCCAGGTCGTGCAATGCGACTCTGAACGCGGCCAGTGCGTTCTTTACGGCCGAGTCTCGGTAAGAAACCACGGGGCGCCCTGCGTGATAACACCACGGCCGGCATGAGAACGCTCTGGCATCCGCGTTATGGAGACGCCGAAAGGATTACTACCGCGCTTGTGGGATTCAGCTTGCGTGATTGAGCGGTTAGACATATCGCCGCTCCGCACGTCTAGGGAGGTTTTCCGACGCTTAGTTGAAACTTGACCTTGTCGCGTGAACTTGTCAACCAGTTCACAAAAAAATTCCACCACCCGCACACGCGCGCGCACAGACAGACAGACAGACAGACAGACAGACAGACAGACAGACAGACAGACAGACAGACAGACAGACAGACAGACGCAGACAGACAGACGACAGACAGACCATACAGACAGACAGACATAATTAAGGCTCCTATAGGATAAAACAAAATTTATAATACGTATATAGTTAACTTCATGACTTCCGGCTGCCCCAGGCATCCCTTCTGCACTCTACCTCAACCCATGGCCATTCATATGTCTCACGAACATGCGTGATAGAGCTATCATACAAATTCAGTGAAAATACTTCAGAAAATTTTGAGCACTAGCAAAAGGCCGCATCCACCTGCCAACGTTGGCAAAAGAAAAACAACCCACAAAAGGGAACGACTAATCTCGATGGTCGGAAGCACACGCATGACACATTTTAATCGCATAGGCGCGCTTAGCATGCGTATGCTACACGGCACAACTGCGAGGGTGTCAAGCGGGAGGTACAAAACGCATACGCCCACAGCCCTCGGCGCAGCTCGCGCGGGCGGTCGTTGACACGGCGGCTCGCCCATGCACATCCATAACGCGGACGGACAGATCCACAGCGACGCGCCGACGAACCATCACTTTTCGCCGCGGCCATCACCTCGCCGTGAACGCCCGGGGGTCCCTTACGCGCCTTGAACTCGTGTCGTATACCCATCTATATATAAATGCATGCGTGCTCTGGGAGCGACGAGCGCGAAAATCGCCGGCATGCGCCCCTCACAATGGGAGCATTTTTCGCAGTGCCTGTCGAGCTCGATGCCGATGAGAGTGTGGCCAGACGAGGAGGCCGCCGGTCGGCTGTAAGGCGAGTGCTGACGCGATTGTGCGATGCCCCCCGGCACAGCGGGGCTCTTGTGTCTTATTACAGGCGTCGCCGGTGGGCTGCACTGGAATGGCCGAGTTGCCGAAAATAAGCGGGAAACTCGAACGACGCGAGCGAGATATTGAGAATAAATTGCGAGGGAAGTAATATTGTCGCTTGACCTATATTCTTGTCACAGCGTTAAGATCCAGCTCTGTGTAAAGAGCCTTGTTCTTCTGAAGCTTGATATGATACCCAAAGCACCGTCAGCGTGGACTGTGCGACTTTGTGCCACTCATGAGACGTTTTTGGATGTGCATGTATGAAACGTTTGCGCCTAGACAGGCATTCATTGTGTATTTTAGCTATATACAGAGAGGGCGAAATTCGTTCGCTGCCAAAGACTAACGACACAACCAAGCTCATTGTGTCAAGAAAAAATTCTGCCAAGGGATCATTGTGAAGAAAGAAAGATAAGCAATCGCTGCTGGACTCGCGACAGAACCTCTGTGGTAGCTGAAAACTGACAATGATTTTTCTTTTTTCAAATTTTGAATACTGAAACCTGTTTTCGTGTCGAAATGGGCTTTTCAACATTCGTTTTGATTGCAGTTAAAATTCTTTCCAGTTTAGTGTATGTGTCATTTTTGTGTTATGTCCACGAACAATAACACCAGTGGACTTTGTCGCGGAAATAGAAGCTTTTTAGAACTCTATCTTTGTTTGAAGTTGGCTTTCCCTAATTAAGGATATGCTTGCAGTGAACCAACCTTTACAGGCGTTTTCGCTGTGATAGTTTTTCGCACGCATGAAGGGCTGCGCGAAACTCTCGTTTTCTCCCCTTAGCAGCTGTCACTGCAAAAAAAAAAAAAGAGCATTTAAAGCGCCTTCCCAATGCACGCACGACGCATGTGAGTTTCAAGCACTCTGTCTGATGTCCTATACTTAGGTTGGGTACTTTGGGACCGTTTCAACGGGCACCGAAATTCGTGTATACGGGGGTTTAAGTTAACTGCTTTGAGCGGATAACCCTCTCCGCGATGGGAAGAGGGACTATTTCACCGCGCGCGCAGTAGTACAACGCCGGAGCCACTAGAGAACTAAACTTTTTTGGACATGTGGTGTAAAAAACGCAGAGTACCCGAAGTAAGCCTGATTGTAGTTTCTCTCTAACTCTTTGAATTACACTCAGCAGTAGAATACATGCACTCGAAGAGCATTACGTCGCTATAATTTGTGTAAGAAATCGGCTGTTTACGAAAGTGTGAGCCGTTGCGTGTGAGTTGTTCAGCTGGCTAACGTACAGATATTCAATATCTGAATCTGTTTAGCACCTTAACTACCTTTGTATTCCTTTTTGAAGAGTTAGGCACGAACGACACTTTTTGTGCAGAGTTTTCGAGTGTCGACCCAAGAGGCAAAACATCCCACAGGCCTACAAAGGTACTGCTCTCGCAGGCGCTGAGGATACATCTGTGAAGGATGAGGACGAGGGAATGGACTAGGGGTTACGCAATGAATAGTTCACCGCGCTACTCTTCTTCCGGTTCCGGCAATGTGCAGCCGTAAAAGAAGGGACAAACGCCGTCAGAAAAGAAGGGCTGTAATTTCCGCACTGCGCCGCGTGGCATGAGGGTGGCGAATAAGATGGGGCCCAGTCCGCTCTGTATGCACCTCTGCGCGCTCAACGCCACACCCAACGATGCGCAGGCAGGAGGCATTCGGCACGACCAAGCCCCGTCGCAGTCGCCGCCACCGCGTTCTCTGTGCACGCCGCGTCGACCCGAGCCGCCGTGCGCGGTAGTTCATTAATTGCACGCTCGACCATTCGATACCCACGGGGGATAGCCGACCTGTGCCGCTGCAAACCACCACTTTCGGTTTGGCGAACGGTCGTTGATTGGAGGCTACGCATCCCGTTATAACCTGCCGGTTCGCTTTCATTTTTCGTTTTTTTATTTTGTAGTGGTCTCTTGTAGCTGAGGGGATGTAGCCGAGCGTCGTCGCTAACGGAACCGCACTTCGATGGAAAGGCACGAAGAAGGCGTGTTTTTTCATCGAACATCGGGATGGCTTTCGCACGAACGCTTTTCTATTTAGCGCCGCGCACGTGTCGGATATGCGGGCACGTGTGCGGCTTTGCGGAAAAAATTTTCTTTGATGTACGGGCGAAGCGGCGTTTGTAGCCTGCTATAATACAAACCTGTTTCTCTCATTCCGTTTAAGTAAAAGGGTTTGGGTGCAGGTTTGCGATATGCATTCAATGCGAAGGGAATTTATGGAGCATTGTTGCGCACAGTTGCGTACTTTCGCAGCCGAAGTGGAATTTTTTATCGTTCTCATGAAACAATTTTCTTTTCTAGTGTTATGTTGACTGAGTGATTCATTGATTATGGGGGTTTAACGAGCCGATGCCGCACATGCGATGAGGCGAGCCGTAGTGGAGGGATCCCGATTAATCATGACCATCTGGGGATTTTTACCGTGCGCCGATATCTCGACCACACGGGCGTTTTCGTTTTTCGCTCCCATCAGAAAAAGCGCTAGTCGCGGCCGGGAATCGACCCCTCGTGCTTGGGCTCACTCGGAAGCACAACGCTTTAGCCACTGAGCCACCCCGGCCGGTGGAATGCTGACTCACTTTAATTGTAAAATAGTGGCATATATTCGGCTAAAGAATCTAGCGTAATAGTCGCGGGGTCGCTGGCACAGAGCTAATACTAATTGCTTAGACGGACTCGTCGCGGTGGCTCAGTGGATAAGGCGTTGTGCTGCTGAGCACGGATACGCGGGTTCGATTCCCGCCGGCGGCGGCCGCTGAGGGCGGCGGAAAGCAAAACACCCGTGTGTTCGAAATTTCGCCTCCCGTCAAAGATCCCCAGGTGATCAAAAATAATCCCGAACCCTCCACTACGGCACGCCTCATCGCCTTCTTTGCATGGACCCGTTAATCACTATAATCAATCAATCACTCGCTTAACTTTGAAGAAAAAGCGCAAACGACAGGATAAAAAAATACTAGACACACGCAGCGCTGACAGCCAATTAAAAGTTTTCAAAAGAAAGGGGTTGTATACACCTGTACAAGATGCTGTACAAGTGTAGAAAACCCCAATCTTCTGAATAAAACTTTTAGTCGGCAGTCAGCGCTGCGTGTCTCTAGTCTTCCTTAGGCTATGTTCAGACTAGCGACGCAAAAGCCATATTGTGCGCTTTGGACGTAAAAAAAAGGAAACGGCGTTTCACTCACTTCGGTTGGCTGAGAGGTGAAGTAACGCCATGATTTTAAGATATTACGAGAGTTGCGACAACATTCTGAACCCGCCTTAGCCTGTCTTTTGCGCGGTTTCTTCCGCTTAATTATGCGCCAACTCGTCCGCGCTACCTCTCTTTTACATCTCATACCAAGGCACGATCTTAAACGTGTTCAACTTTCGCGTTGCGTGTTCCCCTACCTACATCCTTGGTGCACGCGCGCGCGCGTGCTTGTGGATTTTGCGATAACATGTCGGCAGGTCACGTTCTCTCTCCCCCTTTCTCTCTCTGTTTTAATGTTACGAGAAGGCGGGTCACGTTAGAGATTGTGTAGATATCAAACCAGATCCTGGCACTCTCCTCGTAAGTTTTCCCTTTACTACCTATAAACACCACATAAGATAACAAGAACATCACGTACTGGAAACATACAGCTGGTAAACGATGCCGCAACCAGAGCTCATTTATTCGGTTCAAACGCGATTAATGCTCTCCTGTAGAGGGGCAGCGCGTGGGTCTGCATAAAATATCGGACATCGGCCTGAAAAACCGCTCGAAAGATATATTGCTCTCGTGTCGAACATGCCAATGGCTTCGAGCGACGCGATCTACCGCAAACAGCGGTAATAGGACCGAGGAGCGCGCTTCGGTGACCTCCGAGACGACGTGTGCGCCCTTGGACATCCGCCGCACACACGGGGGGACCTCGCTCTCCTAACACGTAACCGGTTCACGTGAAAAGGGGGCGCAGCAATGGAGACCTAAGGGTCGCCGCGTGTGCCACACGGAAGCGCGTAGCGGTACCGACGCTAGCTGGGCTACCGCTCGGTGGCCCCGGCGTCTGTCGCGTCCGACGCCCGCGGCAGCGCAGGCGGCGGTCAAAAGAGTCACGCACCGAAGAGGCGAGCTTCGGCGACGCGTGCGACAGCGGCTGTTGCTGACACCATGACCCAACCGACGTTAACCACGAGCAGCGCCTGTATACGCTGTCCGGCGAGAAGCATTGATAACAGAAATGACAAGAGGCAGGTTTGCGCGCAAAAACATCTAAAGAGCGCGGTTCGCGCCGCGTATGCTTGGGGATTGAAGTTCCGTATTATACATATACTTGTTATACCGAGGTCCTCTGAACAAGATAGTGAATTCGCAATGATGAGTAGGTCGTGAAAGGGGAGACGATTCGCTTTTCATGCACTGTTGCGGGGACTGTGAGAAACTTGAATTAATGGTAAAATTCGAATGCAAACATTTCGTTGCAACGATAAACTTCGTTCGTCATAAGGACAACCCGTGTAATAACGAAATGGCTTTATTTTAACCCCCGCTTTCAATGAAGTTGTCGGATTCTCACCCCGAGTTCTTCGATATAAGGAGGGTTTACTAAAGCAGTCAACCTCGACAGTCACGCAGGAAGCTCACGCGTAGGGCACAGTGTCGCGTGACGTACTCTGGGGCAGTAGCGTTCAGCCCGTGTGCTGTCGTGTTAGGTTGCGTAGTGCTGCAGATGTGTTTTGTGCGTCGTTGTCTGTTGCGTAATGCAGGTTCGTGCGGTGAAGTGTGCTTTAATCTACTGTAAATTAGCGGATACAAACAAAAGGAAAGGGACATCGAAATAGATGCAGCCGCTTTGCGGAAGGGTAGGGTATGGAACAAACGTTGTTGGCAAAATGCAAGGCTTCGATAAGAAAGTGGTAAGAGCGTATACCACACGTGTTCCGGCGGAATGCCTTGCATGTACTACTTCCGCCAACGAATACATTTTTGTGTTTGTTCACAAACGGCGGCGATTCACATGTGCACCTCCCTGGAGAAAAACTCGGCCCACTTTCTTTTGTCCAAACCTTTTCAGAAACAGCTGGAAGCAAAAGCCATTTTTTGTAGCTTAAGCTACGCTGGCCGAGGTTGAGCAGTTTCGCGTGGGCCGTGAAGGGCCGTACTGCGCAAGCGCGAAGAGAATGAGATTTAATTAGATTAGATTAGATTGGATTGGTTTGGCTTGCCTTGGATTTGGATTGGATTGGATTAAATCGGATTGTATTGGACATCCTATCCAATTGCAACACCGGTGTGTAAAGAATTGGGTCTCCACATTCGCCAGTCTGCGCATTCTAGAGGAGTGACGTCATAGCCGCGGCAGACGCACTGGCGCCGCGCGTGCCCAGCTGTCGGCTCCGTTGCGCAGTAGCCAAGTTTCACACTGCGCCGGAGCCGCTTGATAGCCGTTTCCCGTGGCTCCTGAAGAGCCGGGCTGCTCATGCGGGAGGAGCACTGACTGGACTGGACTGGACTGGACTGGATTGGAAATCGTTTTAGCAGCAGTAAGCATGATAATCAGCTAATCCTAGACAACCAGGAAACCTAAGAATAACCAGCTGATCTTTAGCTCACGCTACGTATATCCTGGCGTAGCCGAGCTAAGCCACTGCTAATTTTTGCACATGGCATTCGGCTCACCGAAACGCCGCCTCTGTGGCCAGAGGCTTGGCTTGTCAGAAGGGCGGCAGGTAAAGGCAAGTAGGGCAACGGTGCGTCTCGCGGAATACATTAAACACGTTCATGGAAATCTAGCCGTCGCAATTGAAGCATGACGCTACGAGAGCACGTTGTGCTCCATATACTAATTTGTAGGCACGTTGTAGTCCCTCCTTCGTGATGCGTATTTATGAGACCGCGTAGCTTAGCTTCAATAGCTGTGTAGTTGTGCGCTCACTGAATTATTTCGCGTGGTTACGCAGCCGGAGAATGAGTGAGTGGGAACGTGTCGTGCAAGACGGGCTGGACACAGTAACTCGCAGGCGATTGCTCAGTACTCCTCCCTAGGGACTACCACGCATGAACGAAAAGAGGACATACCATAGAGGCCTCTGTGAGAGGGGAAAATATCACGCCTTCACGTTTTGCGCTGAGCCAATACGGTATGAGCCGGGGTCACCTTCTGGGAGCAAAGTAAAGTTGCGGTATACAGGGTCGGGTTGGGCGTCGATTTTAAATATTCGTTCGGAATAATAGGCAGGCTATTATAGATTATTGTATCGAGTTATTGGTCGTTTTGGTGAACAACTTTGTGGTTTTGCTGGAACCGAGATGTACCAACAAGCAGTCATTACAGCGACAGCTGCGCTTAAACAAACCACCATATGCAGTATGTGGCTATGTTATTTACTATTTTGGTTTGTTGGTTTGTTTGTTTGAAACGTTTGAAACGTTTGTTTCCATTTTGTTTATCGGCTCACGCCATGCGGTGGAAACCGTTCGGAGAGGAACAGAGTGCAGGGCGAGGTAAACGTAAGGTTCTGGAACGATGTGGTTCGGCCAGTCTGGATAGAGAACAAAGGCGAACGAAGAAACGCAGTTCCTGCTTCGCCTAGCGTGGAGTGCCATCCGTGGAGTCAAGCCATTCTCTGTACGGTGGAGGCCTGAGTGGTCCCAGAGAAAGTATAGTGGGGTCTTGAAGTTGCTGATCGTTGGGCGCGTCCAGATTATGTGTTCAGCTGTACCCGATGTAGCGCATTTGAGGCAGTATCAGGACGAGGTTCATCAGGCAGAATTATCAGTGAACGTAAGGGGTCTGGAGTATACGCCGGCCGGCTATTGGCGTGTATTTAGCATGATAATATTGTTAACAGTGTGCGGTTCTTCCTGGCCGCAATGTGTGTGGCGTCATCAGAAACCTCGGTTCATAGTAACGCCTGCCGTATACCGCGCACGTGAGCACGCGCCTCACGAGGAGCGTCCGGCGTCGTCCAGGGCTTGCGCGTGGTGCTCGCAAATTATACCAAGAAAACAGTTCACATGCGTTCGCGCCTCAAGGTGGGAGCACAAGACAGCTCGAGCTGCAGGACGCCCAGTTCACGAAGCCGGCTTGAGGCCGCTTCTAGCGCGAGGTGACGCGTTCCATTTTGGGAGAAATGTGAAAGCCTCCGCACAAAAACGATCCGGACACGCCAGTCATGCATGAGGAAGACGACGATATAGATGGATATGACGACGGCTACGACTGCAACACTGAAAAGCGACAACGGAACATGTAAACAGAATTTCAAACCTAATGCAATGTGTGGTGGTGTGTCCTTCAGTGCTACATTAGATAGAAAGTCATGGTTCAAGCGTTGCGCGACAGAGTGCAAGCTTCGCCAATTTCTTTTAATAGGGGAGTGCGGGGCACTCACCGCCGTGCAAGGAATCTAAATGGTCGTCTTTAAACCTTGCCGGAGTTATTTTACCACATTGTTTCGCAACAGCGACATTTGTGAAATCTTGTTTATAGTTTCTAGGTTACGAAATCTGATATTCATTAAACAAATCGCTCATCTTCTCATTTCAACATGGGCTGGCCCTGGGGACAGCCCGTCCTGGTATCGTGTCACGCTCTCTCAGTATAGCAGGTTTCGTCGCCGCGCAAACCAGGTTCCCAGTACAGAAAAAAAAAAAAAAATCCCGGTCCATCTCCACTAACGTGAAAACTGAAGTGCATTCTTGTCGCCTTTACGTTTTTGCCCACAGAGATGAAACCGTTGGGGGCTAGAGGTATACAGCTTTTGTGTAAAAGTCTCGTGTCTTTGAAGCAAAAATCGTTCAAGCGCGGGGCGTTGAAAAACAGTGTACCGGTGTTTTAGTACCGTGACTACATGAAACTACGACTACGACGACGACAACAGAGACGCCGACAGCTGAAGCCCTAACAAAAAAAAAAAAAAGAAAAACGAAAAGCAGGGTCCTAGGGTTTCATATTTTAATATCAGCCGGCCTATATTGCCCCCCAAAAACTGTTTTCTTAGCAATGCATTTGGGATTGGAGGTGAAACCGACCTGGAGAGGGGATCGGTGTAAGTGTAACCCCTTGATTTAACCTTTGTAAGCTGGCTTTTTCACATTGCGGATTGCGCAGTGAAGCATGGTGGTTGGTGGACGGAGCGTGGTTACAGAAAACGGCTCTAACTCTTGTGTTATCAAAGGTATCCTGAAATAAATTATTGGACAATTGGCCGTTAACATGACTGCATTATTATTTACTTGTAATAATTGATTAGTTCGCAGTGAAGTCCTAAAAGTTCCAGAATTACTGTCTGTTGTCAGCACATGGCCATCTACGGAAGGAGTATGGTTACAGAAAACGGCTGTAACTGTTGTTTTGCCGGAACTATCTGGAAACAAATTATACGGCAATTAGCCGCTTTAACGACCCTAACATTGCACACAAGAAAGAAGCTGAAGCTAAAAGGAAACTTCGTAAAGACAAACAACAGCTCCACTGTTTGAGGAGATTTTATACTGGGTGTAACTGGAGTAGTTTCTTTTCTTAGTGGTGCAAGATTTGAATTTTAATAATCACCTCCTCTGAGCATGGTCACCATCATCGACAGCCTACTTAGGTCCACTGCATCACGAGGGCCCCTCCCATTGACCTCCAACCGCTGCTATCCTGGTGTGGCATTGTAAATTGGGTCACGTCGCTAACACGGAAACTATCTTCGGTCGAGCTCGTGCAGGATATTAAAAAGGCACGCTTGGTTGATTCCGCTGACGTGAGTTTTAACCGATAAGCTCATTAAGAAAGGTTGGTTGGGATGATAGCATTATTCATATTAACTTCAAGGTTGATCGATCAGTTTCTCAGCCATAGTAATGGGCTTATTCTGCGTCTGCCTACTGTCGCATTCTTTTCTACCTCACTCAGCCTATACGGGCGTCTCAGAAATAGAACGCAATAGAATAGAATAGAATCGCAAATTCAAGAGAACTTGCGATTTGCAACCCACAGGGCTCGTTCTGCTGACTTCCTAAATATAGCTAGAATTCCTTGTAGTGTGGTGTGCGCGCAATGTAGAAAAAAAGTGGCAGTGTCAAATATAGCTCACGCGGACTTCACAGACCTGCATGACGTGCATGCTTATACTGGACCACCATTCCAATGAGGACGTTGTACCGGGGGACTGTCTTTGGAGTAGGTGTTGCTTTTAAAAACAGCAATTGTCAGTCAGCTATTTCTCGAGTGTGCGCATGAAAGCTTTTGCGAAATATCGAGGTCGCACGAGGAGATACTTTCCTTTTAGAATGTTTAGTGGCTTGCCCTGGAAACTGTGTTGGAACACCTATAGGAAATGTAAGATTCGTGGTGTATTTCTTTAATGTTTTATGAAGGGGTAACCAACAGGGGGTGAGTTTTCAAAATGCTAGTACCATTACTAAACTATGGCTCTACAGAATCCATGGTGTTCACCTAGCTCACAATTCCTGCCAATTTGATGAGGTCGTTGTCATATTTTTGCTCATATATATAGGCACAAGGTTCCCTAATCACATCTTAATATTATAGCACATACTTGAAGCAACGATGATGAATTCATTGAGGTTGGTAACGAGGTAATGAACGCAGGGCGTTTGTCTGGGTAAAAAATATCGACTTCAGTGTTATATCTTTTTCAATGTGCAAAGGACTCCATGATTGATCGTCTTCAGCGTTACAGTTACCGCAAACAAAAAAAAATGAGGTCGTACCTGGGCGGCGAGTCCCAAAAGGGTAAAATCAAGGTTGACCGAACGACCGCACGCAAAGTGTTCAGCAGCAAAGACGAAGACACGCAAAGGTATAAAGAGAAAAGTACGCCGTAGGAGGATAAGCGAAAATATAGACAGAAGCCAATCCAAGCCGTCATATTCGTTAGTGGCAGCTGCTTGCGGGCCAGGGGGAAAGACAATTTGCCGCGGTCTCCAAGACCGCGGGACGACGGGGGCGAAACAAACCGTTCATCACGACCTGACTTCCAGCGCCACTCATTACGTCGAGATGATTGCGCCGATGACATCGTTAGATAGCGCCGAGGCCCCCTAGTGTTACGGCGACTCTTCCTCGACGGCGGGCTGTCGGGGCGTCCAACGAAAAAAGCCGACACTTGCTCGTACGGGTAACTGGACCACCGTCTAGGTGACAGGGCTGTGATATCGCGGAGATTCGAGCGTAATTGCAGTCCGCAAATGCCGTTACACCTTAATTTACACTCAGACACGAGGCAACTATGTCGCCTCTTTGTGGCACGTGCCGTTAATTTACATTTAATTCATCCCCGCGATGCGCGTGGATGTTCGGCGTGCTGGGCGATTGGTCTTTTTTCTGTACCCTTCGCGTATACTCCGAAAGCAGAGGGGACGAGTCGTTCGTTATCAGAAGGGAATCGATCGATTCCTACAGAGGATAAAATACGATATATCAGCTTATTCTGTAACACGCCTCGAGCACTGCGAACGCGACAATCAAGCCCAGCAGGAGCCGTATTTGAAGGCAGTGTATTTTTTTTTCGTCGGGCTATCGCCTGAGTGCTACCTTCTAATTACTTCGTCTTGCTTGCAATCGGGACTTATCTCCCTTTTCCTGAAACCAGAGCACAGCGCTGCAGAGCGTCCTGTTCCCTCCTCACCTGACTTCTTGCGTCGTACGAAGGCTGCGTCTTGCACGCTTACGTTTTTTTTTTTTTTTTGTTTAAGTATGACCAATCTTTCATCTCTCTGTTTTCATTTTGGAGGAAATTGCAAGAAGCTATCGCCGTCATCATGATCATCACCGTTATCATCGACGTCGTTATTAATATCGCCACCATCATAAGTGAAAGGAGGAGGAGTAGCGGCAGAGGTTGAGAGTTGGGATAAATGTGTCGTGCTGACTTGAGATGGTGACGTGTTAAGGATCCTCGAGAAGGTAGATGAGCTTGATGTACTGGCTAGGTGCGTGCGTGCGTGCGTGCGTGCGTGTGTGTGTGTGTGTGTGTGTCGTGCGTGCGTGCGTCGTGCGTGCGTGCGTGCGTGCGCGTGCGTGCGCGTGCGTGAGTGAGTGAGTGAGTGAGTGAGTGAGTGAGTGAGTGAGTGAGTGAGTGAGTGAGTGAGTGAGAGTGAGTGAGTGAGTGAGTGAGTGAGTGAGTGAGGGGTGGGAAAGCTCTAAGCTTTTGACTGCTCTAGCTAGACCGGCACGAAGGAGGGGGAGACGAGTGTAATGCGTCATTTGTACGGGGTGAGAATGAGCGGTAAGGAGTGAATTTGGGAAATAAGTTCACGAGGTGGCGAAAATCGGCTTTGGTCGAATTGAAGCAGTGGCGGCACCCAGGTAAGCTTGAGGGACATGAAATTCGCCTTGCTTGTAAAGTGCCGAAAAACTCGCCTCAGGCAATACAAACTTTTTCTTTCGCCATGTAGCTTGTGGGACTGAACATGTGCATATATATACGTCGCTATCACGAACATGCCCAACACATATACGAATGCAGAAGACAGTTTCTTGCCAAAATTTTACTCTTGCTGTCGTTCTGAATGTTTCCGCGGGACTCAATTGATTCTACATACAGACCACGGATTGCTCCCGCTTATTTCTACTGGAGCTTTTAAAAACGCAAGAGGGTGTTGTTATCCCAAAATTTTATTGTGAGGAACACCCGCTCGGTATGTGCCACCGATGCAGTCATATATACGCCACGTTGGCGCAGTTTAGTTTCCTCGAAGGCAGAGGATCACAGCGTATAGTGGTGGTAGTAGTCGTCATCATGTATCGTCGTCTTCCTCATGCATGACTGGCGGGTCCGGATCGTTTTGTCCGAAGGCTTGCACATTTCTCCCAAAGTGGAACGCGTCAGCACGCTCTAGAACCGGCGGCAACCGGCTTCGCGAACTGGGCGTCTGTAGCGCGAGCTGTCTTGTGCTCCCACCTTGAGGCGCGGACGCACGTGGACTGCTGTCTTTATATTTTTTGCCAGCACCACGCGCAAGCCTGGACGACGCCGGGCGCTCTTCATGAGGGGCGTGCTCACGTGCGTGGTAAACGGCGGGGGTAACTCTGACCCGGGGTTTTCTGACGACGCCGAACACATTACGGCCAGCAACACCAGCTCCGCTGTTAAAAATCACCGGGTTTCGAACCCTGGTTGGTAGCATGTATGTAGGCGTGACAACGGATAAGCTTGCACCATGCAGTGGCGCATACTCATTCAAAAATTGTACCATCTATGCGTGTAGTTGACAAATGTCGCCCTCTCCAAGCAATAGCAGCATGTTCACGGGGCAGGACGCACCACATGAAGTCTCGCGCGTCTTGACAGTGACGTCCCACCATGTTTGTAGCGCAGAATTCACAGGCAGTAAAAATGGGCTTCAATCACTGCCACTCGCAAAGCGGCGAGCCGCTTGTCATCAAAATGTTTCCGTCGTGCTGGCCAAGCTGACTTCGGAGTAAATTGAATCAAGAACGCGCATTCATGTAAAGATAAAAAACTCAAAAGAAACCCAAACTTCAAAAAATAAACGCTTGTCTGGGCGCCACGGAAACCCCATCAGGGGTATTATATACGCGGACGGAACCGGTCAAAACGTATGGCCGTCGTGAAAGCGCCGCCCCTCCCAGCGCTGTACGAACCCTTGTACCGACATTAATTTAGAGAGATGAGCACGTCGATTTACGAAGGCACGCAGATCCGTTTACAACGGCGAGAAATTACGGCTATTGCGTGCTCGTTGCACAAGCGTGCTCGCTTGCCTTTCCCTTTCGCCTGCAAATAACAAATAACCTCCCCCCTTCCCATCCTCTCAATCGGCTCGTAGCCGCTTCTAGCAGTAGGCCTAAACAATTTCTACTGGTTCATTTCTTGTTCTTATCTTCCTTGGTACGAAAGCGTGGTATCGAAATTCGGCCCGTCGTCGCTTGCTTTTTACGTTTGGCCTCCTGTGTAGAGTTGCTTTTAAGTACGGCTTATAAATTGGCGTATAATCTGTTTTTCGAGAGGGATTACATCACCGCGTAATCGCTTTAAAAGTCTCCTTCGATGAAAAATATGTAACGGGCGTCTTCTTGGTTGAGGCGAGCTGTCGTTTTGTCAGGACGTCATTTTTTTCGTGGTGTAGGGTTTTTTTATGGGAAGATTTCGTGAACAGCCCATGCGCGTTTTATTTTTTTTTAGACTTATACCGTGACGATTGAAATTTGTGCGTGACTAGTTTAACGCTTCAACAGGGAAAACCCTCTTCGTCAGCAGAGAATTATAACACCTTGTACTTGTGACTTGGATGATTGTTGGGTAGACTTAGTGCGCGGATTTTTCACGCAGTAAATTACTGTTATTTTGCCCTTACCATTTGCCCTGCTACTGTTATTTAAGAACATATGAGTACCTGCATTCTGCATTAGTGCAAAAAAAATAATATATATTCCTCGGGCACTTAAGTCCGCTTACGAGCTTTGAAGGCGAAATCCTATAGCGATTGCCAATGACTTCTTTACCGCTGTATCGTGTTTGCGTCTCATACTTCGCTTTCGTTTCATTGTCCTGTGACGCGAAACGACACCGACAAGCAGGCTGGCCGTAATGCACGCTGCAGCTTCCCCTTAGTCAAAGCACTGCTCCACGCGCACCCGTTGTGCTCACGTGCCATCACGTTCACCTGTCATTCCGCACGGTGGCAGGGTTAGCGCAGCGGCGGACGCACTTGGCGCCCGCTCTGGAGACCATAGTTCGAAATCTGAAACGAAACTACATGTGTTTTTATGCATTGGTTTCCTCTTTACGGCAGTGGCCAAATCATGGTACCATTCGTGTTGACGGCGACGACGGCGGTCACTTTTCGCGTTTGAGGAGACATCTGAGGCTTCAGAGGAGCTTATTCTTTCAAAGTTTTGCTTCGTTTGAACACAGGTGAATGACAGGTGAACGTGACAGGTGAATTGCTCCGACTCAAGTAATGCATTGCGTCAGAGTAACACACTCTCCAATGGACGAACTGAATGGTTGATTAGTGCGCTTGTGAAGTGGGACAAGCATAGTTTCACTTTATCTTCTCTCCGCCACACCTTCTCACAAAAAAAAGAATGAAAGCTGATTTCAGGAATGCCCTTCAGAGCAACAAACCGAACATGTGGCGGTGTTTTCCCTTGGCACTGATTAAGCGAGAAACGTAATGAGATTTTGTTTAGTGGCTCGCTTAGTATTTAGCCCGTGTAACACGCAAAACTTTCGCCACGTAGCGATGTCATGCAGCAACGTACAACGCAGCTACACCCTCAGTACATTTTCTGAACAAACATCTTTCCTCTAGGAACAATCCGAGGTCGCGCTAGTTAAGACGACCCGTATAGAAAGTTGCCGACAGCCAACATCATAGGCATATACCTCATTTTCGTTTGCTCTGCATTTATCAATCTGATCACCGACACCTACCTTACGTGCATGCTCAGGAAGCTGCTGACGGGGCAGGCCGCATTTAGCAGATAACTTGGTTACCTTGTAAGCGTACAAAATTGTAAAAGAAAAAGTACGTACGTTCTCTTTTGCTGTTGTGATGAAAGGACGCAGTGGTTCATAAGCGCACGGCGCATCGTGGTTCTGCCATATTCATTTAACCGACAAGTAATTAGACGCCGACGCCCGATTAATGCGCCGCAAACACTTCCTCTCAGCCACCTAACAAGTACAGGTCTGTCCGATCATTGACCGAGGGTCGTTGATGTGCGTTGGTTGCTGCGGGAGTTGTTAGCCCGCATGCACAAGAAAATAAATAAAGAATAAAGGTATTATAACCGGTGCTTGTGGGCTTCTTGCCAGAAGCCATCACCGCCAGGAATGCAGACGTAGCGCCCTTCGGACGCCGATGAGCATATTAGGGAACCGAATTGAGAGAACCAATTAGGAAGAGGACTCTCGATTGCAATGCGACGCGAACGTGGATATCGGCCTGCCCATGAAATTGATCAACGAAAGCTATCGATAAATGTATTGGTAGACATGTGTAAACATGCGATGTCTCAGTGTACATACCAATTAGGTACTCTTTCTTCGAGCACACCATTTAGTGTGTTCTTGTTTTGCTCTATTCGATATGGCTGCAACCCGAGTATAAACTGTATACGGCTGATGGAGGTAGCTAGGGTATTGTTATTCGAAGCTCAAGCTGTTTTTTTTTTATAAACTTTTTCTGCTGTGGGCTCGGGCGTGGATTAGGATTTGTCTACGTCTTTATTTTGTGGTTATAAAGCAACGCCTCACGATGCGATATCATATAGGGAGTTTTCGGGGTTGTGGGGGGATGGGGGTCTTGCATCGATAAGCCTAGATCTCTCTCGAGCCAACTATTATTAGATGACAAAAAAGCCTAGTCGAGAAATGCTGAGAAATTCGCTAAACGGCCTAACTGATCATGAAATGTACATCGTTATTGTATCTGGAATGGGTAAACAAGTGTTTTCTTTGAGCTTACTCTTCCTCTCGGGCTTGCTTTAAAACAGCGTCTACATTTTCGCTGGACATTGTGTGACTGTGAATGGTAATAGGGTGTATAGCTCTGAAAATGTTTGTGTGGCGAAATATGAAACGTTAGGACGACGCTACATGGCCAATAGCTCGCTAGCTTTTTTAAGGTTGTCTGCAGATATGACCGAAAGGCTTCGGACATTCTTGTGGGAAAGAGGAAGGAAACATGGCCTTCTTTGGCATACCCCTCTTCCGCATAACTGCATAAAACTGGAACTACAATTGAACGTGCATGTTCCCCACCAAAGTCGCAATTTTCGCGTCCACGGTCACCATCCTCTGGTAACAGAATATTTTTCGTTCCGCTTTCTTGTGTCTCGAAGAATGAAACGGCCATTTCCCCGACAGCCCGGTGCGCTTGGAAAGACAAGAACTCCCGCACTTTCTTAATACATTCGTCTTCCTAATCTTCCCTCCACGTGTTCCCATCACCCACCCTCTCAGTTTCACTCTCCAATGCTAAGAGTGAGGCTACGGCGCGTCGGCTGTCGACAAACGTGTTCCGCCACAGCAGGTCAGCCGCCGCATTCCTGCACGTCTCGTTCATTGTCTGCGCACCTCCAATCGAGTGCGCCGATAAGCCTCGGGCCACAACGTGACACTTCGCCACGAACGCCGCCCATGCAACGAGACAGGGATCGCCAACAGCGCGAAAACAAAGGGGCAGGCCTAACACCGAATCATGGGACTCATGAGGAGAGACAAAGCGAGCACGCGAGCCGTCGTGAGGCGGTGGCAATCACTGCGTACCTGTCTCGGCGAGTCCTCAGCGCCAGCAGCAGCAACCAGCCTGCCTAATAGCCACCGCCGGGCCTTTCTGCTCCGAGGGACGTATCAGGCCGGGCCTTTGGAGAGGCTTAGCACGGGAACAAGTAGAGCAGGTGCAAGAACGTCCGAGCTCCCTCTCTCCATCTCCCTCTCTGCGGCGAGCAGCAGCAGCAGCAGTTGTCCAAGGGCGTACCGTGTATCCGGTGCCCCCCGGCTAAGAGAGCCAAGCGCCTTCTCCCGCTTTTAGTTTGATTGCGCGATGCCCGGATCACGCAGTTGGGGCAGTTGGGGCCTCTTCCGCCGCTGTCCAGGCGTACGCGGCTGGAAGGCCTCTTCTTCTCCCCCGCCGCAGAGGACGTCTCCTGCACCTGCCGTTGCCTTGGATTGGGGCCCGTAACAGAATGAGGGTTATATGAAGCTGTTATGGAGACCGCTTTATCACTGTATTTGCAATAGGCAATGACCCGAGCTCTCTCAACCTTTCTCTGCAATCAGCGTTGGTCGAAGGAGCATTCCGAAGTCCGCTTGTCGTTGGGATGGCTATGCGCATGTAGGATGGACGCGAGAGAAGGCTTAACCAGCAGTCTTCCACCGTCGCGCTTGGTGGACCTGCATCTGTAATACACGGGAGAAGTCGCCTAACCTGCGTCTCAGTCGATTTTCCGGTCTGGTTTCAAGGGTCGCTCACCAGGCGATCGTAACACAGTCTAAAAGGACGACACGTGTGTTCTCTTGGGAACACTAGCATCCGCTTCGAAGAAGGTGGAATCGAGGACTGCTTTACGGCAAAAATTCTGGCAGTTCCGTTGGAACTTTGAAGTTGAGCTCTTGCGCCAAGGTATTACTGCCTGTGCCTCCCGTTCTCTGTCTCTCGGTCGGACTGCGACTTTTGTATTTTTGTAAACGACTTTTATTTTTCAGCAGCTGTTCTGACCACGATTTTGAATAAGAAACGACAACGCTGAAATTATTCTTACCGCAAATATTCAGGATAGATGTAGCAACGGAGCAACGAAATGGCTGCCTGGTAAATTAGAGGGTAAAAAAACCAAGCTTAGCAAAGAGGAAATTTTTGTTGATGAAAAGGAAATTAACAAAGAAGCTGTTTCTGCTTTGCGCCTCTGCGTACAATGTTACTGCTCCCTTGAAGTTAACAAATGGTTTATTCTGTTTTAACCACACAGTAGGAGAGCTTCGCAGCGAATAAGCTTCAGTTGTTAGCACCGTTTGTCAGTTTCCTTCCTCAGTTTGCTGGCGGGTAATCTGACTCCCATGATGAATTTACCAACTAGCTGGCCATCGACACATGAAATCAGGAGAGACGATTCTACCAAACACATTGTGTGATATTCCTTCAGACAGACTTCCGCTGCCTCTAGTTACGTACCTACACAGACTGCCCAACAAGTTAAAACGCTCCCCCGTCTTAAATCAAAGCGAATCTATAAACATCAAAAGAAGGACGCGGAGGTATCCATACACGGCCTGTTTTTATAACCACCGTAGACGTTAACGTCCAACGACTAAAACAGAGTAAATCATAACTTTTCGTTGCGAGTTCTTGCTGTCTCTCTGTCTGCCTGTGACTCGAATCACGGTTCAAACGGGAAATGAAAGGAAGGAAAATTAAAAAAAAAAATCGCCTAGCTTGCACTAGTGGTGCAAGGCTGGAGAAATAGCAGAGCGCGCGGCCCCTCTCCCTTCGTCGGACAACCGGCTGTTGTACCGCATATCTATTTCCCAACTTGCCGCTGAAAGTTATCCATGACTGGCAAACCCGGATCGTTTCATCCGCAGTCTTTCACATCTCTCCCAAAGTGGACCGCGTTAGCACGCGCTAGAACCCGGGGCCAAGTCCAAAGCCAACGCCTGCGCTGCCAAACCCAAAAGGAAATGCTTTGCGCCCAGAATGCGATGATAGCTCCATCGAATAGACGTGGTTCATAATGCGAGGGACCCATATTCGATTGCGACCACGGGAATGTGTTTTTTTTTTTTTCTTTTTCGGTTGGGTGCACATGGTATTGTTCGCCGCCGCTGCTAACCCCGTACGCCTTGGTTGTTTGGGGTGGCCCTTTTAAAAAACAAAGAAGTTTGGGGCGGCCGCGTGGTTAGGTTTGCGGTTTCACCAAATAAAGATCCCGGGTTCGATTTCCGAAATCTCTCTAACCCCGTTTTTTTTTTTTTTTTTAGTCTTAGAGTTTTTTTGGTGCGACGGACGCAAAAGGCTCGGCCAAACAGCTCTGCTGGCAAGTAATAAACGCCGTATCACGGCGTGAATAGGGGAAGGGTGGAAGTGAGCTCGACGGCTCAGCCGACGCTGAGACGTCGTTAGAAAAAGTCTTTAAAGTAGCGCGATGTCGGCAGCAGTGCATCGGACGCGTCGGATCCTCCCACAGATGCTGTCGCTTCTTTTTGCCCTGAGTAGTTACAACGAAGCACGAAAGGACGCCAGAATCAAGTTTCTTTCAGCCTACAGCTAAATTTTGTTGTTGATACTGAGACAATGTTGATAGCGCCGAATAGGAAGCCGCATTGAACCCGCCATACTTTTTGTGGACGTTTCTTACCAGGCATCCCTATCAAGAGATCTATCGGAAATCTAGAAGTCAGAGGCCTCTTCAAATATCTGTCATGCTTCGAAAATCGACAAGGCGCATCTCGCCTTCTCAGGCGACTTATTAAACTGTTCCAAGCCCCCGAACGGAAATTCACATAAGATAACAAGCATGTTAATGTAGTTCGTAACTCTCCCGCTTTTTATATTATTACTTCTGCCCGTGCCAGTGAGTTAAGCGAATTCGCTTGGGGTTTTCTTGGTAGTTTTCCAACTCGTTAACAAAGGCCGGACGCCTGTTTTTTCTTTCCTTACTGTGATTGTCTGATTTTAAGGCAGGCTGGTTTGTGTACGTTCTAGTTTCTTCTGCATTTGTTTGTGTTTGCAACATGCGAAAGTGCCAGACTGTGAAACTAATTTCGGAAAGAGTTTTGCTGATTGGACTAGTCCGTGAGGCGGGGTTCCATTCAAAATACAAGTACAGTCAGGAATGGTGGACTTATGTCCTCTCCGATGCTGTTCTGAAATCTGCGGACAATGTGGGTGTGCACGACACGCTTCCAAGGACGTAGTCATGGATAAATGAAACACGGTCACAAAAATGTGAACCGGAACACGCAAAATATCGCGATTTCTTTCCACCCCGGTAATATTGACATTCCACATTGACAACGAAGTCGGGAAATGTGGCTTCCCAAATATGCCGATAGCGCGCCATTACTTGACCTCCACGAACATTATTTTTCAATTTTTTGTGTTCCGGTTCGTATTTTCATACGTGTTGGAATTCATTTCATTTGTCCATAACTGCACGTCAGAAGCGTAGAATTATAGCCAACAAGTTTTGCAGGAGCGGTAAAGTGACGCGGACGTGGACGCCCTGGTGCGTTGAGTTGCATGAAGAGGCACGACAATTAAAGCCGGTCGATGGGGAGTAGTCTCAAATCGCTAATTAATCGTCTTCGCGAATAGAAACCACCAGCAATACGGGCAGCAAACCACCGCCCTTGACGTCACAACAGCCAGAGCATTCATAAAATACATTAGCAATGTTGTTGATGATGGTGATGGTGGTGATGATGATGATGATGATGACAAACGTTAATAAGAAAGTAAAGGGGTAAATGAAGGGAGTGTGGTCAGCTTCCTGTGTCCAGGAGGCCGCGAGACCACGCCGCCGTTGCCGCCCTGTCGACTAGCATAGCTTGATCTTCAAGGCCGGAGCTGGTCAGCAACCTCTCCCACTGCTCACGGGAAGGGGTGACGGTCAGTCGGGGAGGTAGGGGTGGAGAGTGCGGGCATTCAATGACAAGATGGGCAGCGTCTGATGAATCCGAGAATATAATTTTTTGTCGAGTCATGACAGCACAGAAGAAAAAAAAAAACACGAGGACGCACACAAAATGGACGGTGTTTTATATCGTTCCCTGTGCATTGTCTTCTGGGCTGCGCAATCCATATCTACAACGAATCGTCAACTCACCTATGCTTCCACTCCAACTCAGAATTTTCACGTCAGCAAGGTATACCATGTGCAGCACAAACAAGTTCACAGTGCCTGAAATTTTCGTTCTATCTTCACTGTTTCCGGGTGCGTAGACTATGCCAGAAGATTCCTTTTTTTTTTTTTTCGCTCCGTGTTTTTGCCACGCGGCATATCAAAGGAGGAGGAACAAACTTTTATTGAAAAACAAGACTTTTGGTGTCGCTGATGGGTGGGGTCCCTAGTCCAGGACCCCACTGAGTCTGGCCTTCTCCCAAGCCAGGTTGACGAGATATAGCTGGTCTTCCAGGCTCGAGCTGGCCAGGGCTGCCTCCCATAGCTCAAGGTTTTTTCTCTGGTGTTGTGTCTTCACGCCAATTGCTGTTGCACTCCCAGGTGATGTGGTATAGTGTGAGGAGTGCTGCTGCAGGTTGGAACATTCTGGTCGGTATTTTCCTGGGTAAATGAGGCTATACCTGTGGAGGTTTGGATAAGTATTCGTTTGAATCTGTCTCCAGGAGGCGGCTTCCATTGCGTTTGGTTTAAAAGGGGAGAGAGAAGAAAGTAGGGAAGTAAGAGGAACAGGGGTGTGTGAAAATTCCAGATAATGAGGAAAGCGGTAAGTGGATAAGTGTGGTCGAGTCTATACGTAGGCGTGCTGATCAAATTTGGGCAGCAATTTCAGTAGCGACCCAGCACCCAGCGGTTCTAGTGCAGCGGTTTCCTGCACCCAGCGGTTCTAGTCATCCGGTATATCAAACGGGGGACCAGTTTCTCCGAGTGCGTTGTCCCGAGCTGTATTTGTTCCCGTGCACGTCCACCCAAGATGGTCGACGTCATGCCAGGAGACTCATTCGTGTCCTCTGTACACTTTCGCAGGTTCCAGACTGGTCATGCGGAAGACCCGTCGCCATGGCGGATCTCCTGCGGCGTCTTCCGGCGACGTCCGAGGGCCCGACTGGCGCACGGCATCCTCTTCGCTGCATCGGCAACTTCGCCACACGACCGCCGTCCCCGAGCGGCTGTGCTAACGAACAAAGGAGTAAGGAGAGCGGTACGCGCTGCCTGTCTGCTGCGTCGGGGCCGGCGCCGGGGCTGAGCCTCCGGCATCCGCGGCCGCCATGGAGGGCGACGACGAGGTGCCGACCCTGGCCGAGAAGCTGTACGCGGCCGCCGTGGCGGGTCACACGGACACCGTGGTCGAACTCTGCCGCCTCGGAGCCAGGGTCGAGGCAGACGCGGTACGTATACACGCCCGGTAACCAGGGAAAGCTGGCTTCGCTGGGCACAGCCGCGCTTTTCGACCACTTCCTTGTATACGACTCTGGTATAACTTAATTAAGAGCGGCTCTTTCGCGCGTCGCAAATAATGCGTTACTGCGAGTATTCTGAGCGTGACACGAATACCTTCTGTGATTTTTCGGTCCTAATTTGCTGATAAACTACGGAAGCGACGACAAGCAATCTCATCATCATCATCGTCAGCTTGCTCAGGTCCACTGAAGGACGAAGGCCTCTCCCATTGACCTCCAACCGCTCCTGTCCTGCGCTACTTGAGTCCACAGTTTGTCCTCGGAGTTCCGTATTTCATCCCTCCATCGTGTTACAAGCAATCTATATGCGGGAAAAAGCAGAAGAGGTCACGCATTAAGCACAATCTCATTTCAAAACGCGCGGGCCCATTGACGTCGTGAGTCTGTCGCTTCAGCGGAGTGATACACTACAAGAGCTATTTCCGTTCTTAACTTGTACCCGAGTGTAACGTTTTTCTTAATGCGAAAGCATTAAATGGCCCATTTTGCGAGAATTTCGGTGTTGTCATTGGCGTCGGAATCCGAGAAACGGCTGAGAAACGACTGAGAAGCGGCACTTAGCATGGTTTTTTTTTTCATGCTAATAAAAACACAAGTAGAGGACCACGCTGATAGTCCGTGCTGGGCATGCGCAGAACCACGTGGAAAGAGGGGAGTGCGATAATGGCTGTAAGTGCGGTCTTCGGCGTTGCTCGGCAGCGACACGTCGTACGAGCAGGGCTTCGCCTCCTTCACACAGCGGCGCAACAGTCGCCGCTGTGTGAAGCGGCGCAACTTCAAGGAGCACTCAGCGACGTTCAATTGGCCATTAATTATTTCGTAAAAAGTTCTTAGGTGTCCTCAGAGCACTTTTTTTTTTTTTTTTTGGTGGGTCGTGGTTTTCTCGCTCGCAGTTAAGGCCAGGCTCTCTACATGACTGGGGATACGCGGAAGCGATAGGATATTATGGTGTTGTTTAAATTGCTACGAAGAAAAGTCTATTCGAATGAAGTATTGCAGCGAAGCTGGTGTATGAGAAGATACACAAGAGGATACTGTATTGAAATAAATCGAAGGTATTTTCACCTCCGACGGCAGTTGTCATTGCCACTGCCCAGTCCCACTGAGTGGACAAGCGAGAATTTCAGTTGGTTACGGTCATCGCGCCTGCGAGAAGGATATTTCAAACGTAGGCGTATAGTTGCATTATTTCTTAAAATCCTACATGGCACGGCTGCCACGCCCTTCATATGCTTGATCTCGCTGGCTCCGTGGTATGATAACGGGTACTAGCGGAAATAAAATATCAGGCCACCCGCTCTTCAATCTTCTCCATGTATACGCATAATCCTGACATGAAGCAGATAACACGCTGGAGGTAACTGAAGCCGATAAGCCGCTCTAATGTCCAAACGGACAGCTAGATTTAAGACACAGTGGTTAGCGCGCGAGTCAGCAAGGGTGTCCCGAATTCTCAGAAAAAGACGGGCGACCTATTTACAACAATGGGCGCGAGGTATGACTGCCTGTCACACACACTCTCTCCGTCTCATCATCGTCATCTACCGTCGCTTTCCCCCCGACGAGACAGGAGTAAATATTTGCGTAGGTCGGACGGCTTTTGACCTGGGCATGTCGTCCTATAAATAACAGCTGGGCGTATTCCCGAAGGACCCTACGTACACGTCCGGGCTCGTTGAGAAGAATGGTCCTTGTTTGTACGACTGCCAAGAGGTCACGAGTTGCCATGCGGTCTGGAGAGGCACAGATGGGTTTCACTGCAAAGCGCATTTGTGCTTCGTCAACGTGGCTCTGCCGCTAACGCACACAGAGATTACCAGCAGTGGACTTCGTTCGCCTCTTTGCGACTCTGGGAGGTTACGCTCGGAGATACACTGTTTTGCTTCTAGGTCCACCAACCATAGCCTGATGCAGTTTAGCACATCAGCCATGGCTAGAAGCCGTAAATATAAAGACATTCATTTCACCTGGTCCCAGTCTGCACTCATGTGTCCGCAGTTTACTAGCCTTGGTACCTGGGGTTCTTCTCAAGAGGTCTCTTTTTTTTCCTTCTGGTTAAATGTCTAAGTTGCCATGGGTGTCGTCAGCAAAACAGTAGCTTTGTTTTGTGCGGGACTTCCGTATTCGCTATTTTCAGACCATGACAATTCAGAAAGGGACGATTTTCGCCTAGTTGGCCCACTTTCTTTCGGCAACAATACGTATTTTTGAACTGGGGTCACCGGTTGCCAGCAATAATTCCGTCATTCGCTTCACCGGCATAAAGCACTTCTTTTGTTATGGTTGGCCTGAGCACTTCAAGCTTGCTTCTACTGACTCAGCGAAGGTTTATCGCACGCAACTATTCCCCAAAACATGACAGGATTTTCGAATACTGAAATAGCATCGATCGAATCAATTGCACATCCTCGAAAAAAGATGGCTTAGAATTTTGATGTATGCGTTTAATAGATGAGAAAAGGTGGGAAAATGTGGGGAAAAAAAGTAGGAGTGAGAGGTATGGGGTTGGGGGGAGGCGGTGCTTGCGGTTGTAAATGTCGGAAATTATGCTTGTAGTCTGTAAAAAGATGTTTAATTTCGAACGACATTGCAGCATAGATTCGTTAGTTTGTTTTTGCGCTTGCGGCTCGCACTTGCCCCTTGCACGTTGCGTACACTTTCATGCGGGAACAGTTGCCAATGGTATCGTAGTAATCCTCCGTTCTCTTCATGTCATTGGTATAAATATTTGTGGTCAACCGGGACAAACTAGTTGAAAAGTACTATATACGACAATCTCGCGTACAGTACAAATGAAAGAATACAAATATTGAATCCAATGTAATTCGTTTACTTATTTTTAATGACCAGGCTGGGCTGATGGCTTTCGAGCAAGCTTGATTCTTCTTGCTTTCATCTAATGGACAGTGCAATACATTCAGCAGTACGACCGTCACAAACCTGTTATACCGAATCCCATCCGCCTTCGACTTGGAGAATATTCCCGCACCCCTACTAAAGATAAGCAGCGAGGCAGTTGTAACAACATTACATTCAGTTAGTGAGCTTACAGAATTTTCAAAGCCCAAATCACGGTGTCGTAGTTGTAGGTGAGACAATGATCCTACTAACTGATTCCTCCCGCCTATTAATTGAGGTGTCGTACGCCTGTGTTAAGTTACACCCACATTGAAACAGCACCCACTAGCTTTACCCAATGCGTAAGTTGCTAATATGGTGAATTACGAGCGCGCAAAAAAGTAAAAGACAATATGAAAATGACAGGGCGCAGTGAACGTCCTTGGAGTATACCATTGCACCACATTAATAACAACCTTGAGAGCCGCACTTTTACACACTGGACGCTGCAAGCCGCTGAAACATTCAGCGTTAAGCAGGCGCGCCCAGTCGCATAAGGCGATGAAGAACACGCTCCGCCAGCTCTCCACCGACTCCGCCATGGCTGGTCTGAAGACGTGCCTGTAATTGCGAGCGATGGTCACGTACGCTACACGGCAACACGTAAAAGTGGCGGCGGCAAGCGAGGCTCTAATACTTCATACGCTTGGACACATGCAATATCAGGGTAGCGATCTAGAAGCCCGTATGCCTTACCCGTATGGGGGACAGAAAGCCCATCTCTTAAACTGGGCCAGCGACTTTCCTTTTTTATTTTCTGCACACAAGCCGGAGGTTTGTGCGTGATGAGTGGCTTAGGTATCTTCCTTTTTAAATATCGTGCGCTCCAAAAAGCGAAAGACTGTATGTCATATACCCTTGCGAGATCGGGCGCTATGATATGAGCTGGGGGTAGAAAGCGTCAGCACGGAAACGCTTTTTGTCATTAGCGCCAAGGAGCTTCTTCTCCGGTCTTTCCGGCGGCCAGATAAGAGAGACGCTTGCGGAACTAAACGCCGTAGATTAAGGGCGGCCGGAGGCGAGACAAACGAAGCAGACGTGTGAGTAGAATATTCGAAAGGAAAATATCCGTCTATATATGATAAACAAAAATCGCATGGACCACAGGGGTGGGCGATTTTTTGCTGAGGCGCGGCGTTGTACCTCAGCGTGGTATTTGAGAGATGCTTTGAAGTCGCTACTATGCTTCAAACTTGTGAAACTGTGGTCGGACTGGGATATTATTTACTCAGAAAAGCGTGCAGTTCGTGGTTATTATCGCTTTGTGCTGTTCCTAGCGGTTCAGTTGCGCCATGTAGACGTGAAGTCAGAGTTCTAAGCAGCTGTCAGGTCGTGGATTATTCCTTACGAGCACCAAATTTTGGAAAAACAGGTTCTTTGCCTTGCGTTACTCAGTAAGTTTATCAACACTGCAGTCCTTGAAGAAGCACGTTCGGTTGAGAAATTTTCTGATGAGGTGAGACCAAAGTCAGCACATTAAGAAACAAGTAAAGCGTGGACAGTACACAGGAAACAAGTAAAGCTCCCGCCCCCCTACTCTTGCGAACTTCAAAGAAAAAAAAAACGAAAATGGTGGTGAGAACTCTACGTTGACTGTTGATAATGCTAAAATATGAAAATAATGAGACCCCCACCCCTTCCCATTTTTTCCTGTCTTCTACAACGGAGCACTTCTCATAGTCAGCCTCAAGATATTCAATCTCCTTTGTTAGCACAGAAACAAAAGGAGCAACATATGATTCTTTTTTGTTAAACATTTGGAGGGCTTCAAACGTTTTTTTTTTTTTCTATCTTTGTGCAAGTGTCGCAATATCTGTCTACGATGAATAGCTTCTTCAAGCCAGATAGTGAGAAGATGAAACGAGAGGTTTCTGACTGCTCCACTTTTCGGCGCCACGCATTTGTTGGTGAGCGCATCGTCTCACCAGTCTCCATTTTTGTCCGGTTTGAGGCACTGTTCTCGCTCTGTTAAGGTGAACCTACACGCCCAAACGGATGTTTTAACAGCCTAGGCTGTTTTGTTTCGTTAGATCATGTAGGGTATAAGCACAGGTGAGGTTAGCTTCGGCTGGCCGCATAGCAGCATCGATGTTGTGCTTGGGTCTTACACGTTTTCTCGTGAATAACGCAGGAGGGCCGAACGGCACTGCACATGGCAGCGGCCAACGGCTACGTGGACACGGCTCGCGCACTCATCCTAGCCGGCGCCAAAGTCAACGCCCTGGATGCCGTAAGTACAACTATTGATCATTCACTGCGCCCATGTAAGTGAAGAACACCGCACCACGGTAATTGGGGCACGTCGCTGCTCTCAAACTGCGAAACTCACGGTATATACCCAACACCTCCAAGATAGAACGCCATCTTGCCTTAATCCCGCATTGCTATTGCCTATAAACACACCTTAAATCGGACTCCGAAAGCCGATGATTTCGGAACTCGTACAGAGGAGCTTCCGGCTTCATGGCTATCTTGGACGTGTTGGTATATCTTCTATTCCTATAGATGGCTTTCGCCACTGGAAAAAAACCCTCAAATGCTTGTTGCACGGCTGTTTGCTGCGCTATTCTTTATTTTTTGCTTCCAGCTTACAGCTGTATCGGGGCCGCCATTAATTTACTTTGTCACTGTAAGGTATAACTTGTTCGAGGCCTGTTGTGCGATACCCCGCCAACTAGCAGTAACCGGTAAAGGTAACAGTGACCGGCTGTCGGAAATGAAAGTCTATCTAACCGCTAAAGTGGAATAACTATTAGCGTTAACACACATCCAATAATTAGGCAGCCGAGGTGCAGGTGTAACGTCGGTAATTGGTGGCATCACGCCAAGAATGGAATGTGAATTTGCCGCCGTGGGCTTGTATGGTCGTTTGCAAACGACGAAACCACGTGCACGCGTATACGCTAAAGCGCTGGAAAAGCTCGCGGTAAGGGGTGTGTGTATAGTTCGGTGTTTGAGATGTAGCGAACAACTCTCGTTATAACGAAATTGCTTTATTCAAATTTTCACGTTATTCCAAGCTTTGCACTGTTCCTACTGCCGTGCGGTAAGAGCAAATCATCGCCATTTTTAACAAAATACCGTTTATAACGAATTCAGTTTCCAGCTTTTATAGATGATTTAGTGCAATCCCTGTTTATGAACTGGACATCTGATGTAGGAGCCGTTTAGTTCGTTAGCAGTTCGCGATTACTCGGAAAAAATGCTTGTTACCCTCGTGAAGGCTTCAAAAAGTCAGCCATGCATCAAACTTTGGTGCGAGTGAAAAAAAAAAAAAAACAGGCTAAAAATCAGAGACAGGGCTACGCATGTTAAGATGCTTTCAAATAACGGGCAATTTTTTCGACCAGCATAGTCCTGACTTTCTTCTGGCCTCGACAAAGACAAGTAGGTGTGCTAGACTTCAGCCGTGAGTGAATTCATTCTATTCTAATGTATTTTCCCCAACATTTCTAATAGATATTCCTCACGCATATGTCCAGTTTCTGCTGTCATATCTGCCAAGCTTTTTCACGAGCAAACACGCCGAACTTTTCCCTGCTATAATTATTTCCGTGCAAACAGCAGCTGTAAGGCGACTTATCGTACAAACTCTGGGGAACGTTCATCAACCCCGCACTGAATTTTTTGCGCGTCGAGTTGTCCAGCCATGCACAAAACTAACAACACATAAGAGTGTGCCTGACGTGCGCGTGCTGCATGAACAGCCGGCATGCCTAAAACTCTGGTGGCTCGAAGGGGCCCCAGTCACTGGTAGCATTACCATTTATAATTTATGCAATGCTGAATGAAGGAAAGCGTCCATTGAAATGGCTAAAAAACAAAGATAAATCACAAGCTCTTCTGAGCGTACACAAACGCCTCCCCGAGCAGGAAGTGAAGTGAATCCAAAAGGTTAAAAGCGAAAGGAACGGAGAGTTGGGGTGCGAAGAAAGAAAGAAGAGAGAGAGAGAAGCCTGGTTGGACAAGTCATGCGGAGGCTGAGGAATACAAGAGAGAGGAGGAAGATAGGCGCAGCATTCCAGCCTTGAGGGAGGCCGTAATAAAGGAGGAAGGACAGAAGACGAAGGAGGAGGAGGAGGAGGAGGAGGATGGTGCACGCGTGACGGATGATCATAACCTCCGCCGCGAGGCAAGCGTGGAAGATACGACCACGACGGGGACTGCAAATGTGGTACGTGCTCTGCATTCGAGCCGTCCCTAGAACGCGCAAAGCGGACGAGGAGGCTCGCACGGGACGCGCCGTCTGCAGGGGTGGACGCGAAGGTTTCGCCTGAAGTGAGAGTTGTGGTGGTACGGAAGAGACAAAGCTGCTGCGGCCCACCCTTCACGCAAATTTCCGCTGCCTATTGTAATGGACCTCATTGCAAATGCCGCGCATTCCACATCCAACGTGGCTGCGAAGCCATTATCTGTATTCCTTGTTGTCATTCTTACCTCTTGTCCGATCCTCCTCAACACATACCTGCTAAAGGGGATGGGCCTTAGCCGCCGATTTTGATAGACGGGTAAATTGCTGAAACTGAATGCGGGCGGAGACAGTTTCCTTAAAGGGGCCCTGAAAGGCGTTTTGAGCACACTAAATGAACTAGCGCAATCGTTAGATTGGGTCGTCAACGTCATCTGTGCCCAGTATTACTCTTTACGCGCAGGGAAAGCTCACACTTTTGTTGCAAAGTTTGTCGCTTTTTTCTCACCCTTCCCTTCGTGTTTTTGGACCCGCCATCTTCACATGTCTACGTCAACGATTCCCAGATGTTCGTCATGAGCCTAGACATCCTGCTATTGGGCGACTTTTTCACGCACTTCCGGCAAAGACATGAGTCGTCTGCTCAGCGTCGGCTCGCCGGCTGTCTGCCAGCGGAGTGCCGGAGTGCTTGGGACATTTTACGACAAACGAAACAAGTGTAAACAACGCTTAACCGTTTGTATTGAATGCAACACGGCCATAACACGACATGGATATTCTCTGCCTGAGTACGTCCATAAAGAAAGCGTTGAAGCCCCGTGGCACTTCTTTCGTGCAATCGCAGAGAACGCCCGTAAGCCGAATGACCAGGTTGACGTACACATTTTATTCAACTTCAAAACAATCCAGAGAATGCGTTTCGAACGAACACAACGTCACAACATGCGTTGCAAGTCTGAACCGCGATTGACAGACGATGGGTTGCCTCCTCTGCCCGCCGTAAATTCGGCACTCACCTCGCGCGGTTTGCGGGGACGAACAGCAAGTCACTTAACTCTGGCGCACAAGCCGAGATGGCTTTAGCCACGCCACACTGCACATACCCCATGCGAGGTTGGTCGTACGTCGCTCGAGAAAGATAATCCAGCAACCATGGGAAGCCATCCATCCACCCGCAGAAGCACAACGTAGCATTTCATCGCGAAACAAAGATGTCCACAAACACACTCCATCGCCTCCGTAATGCCAACGCATCTCGCAATTCCAATGGGAGTGGAGCGGTACGCCTGCAGTACCCACATGTCGCGAGGTGGGGCCCCGAGCTGAACCGGGATCATCAGAACCGTAACTGACTTCTAGAGTTGGTTTGTGCTTTGTTGCCAAGCAACCGATGTTCGAGATTGTCAAAGAAATGGCGCTCGCTCCAGCGCTAGAAAGCCCAGAGCCCGCGGCGGAGCATGTTTTGCCAACGTTGCCGCCTCTCCCACCACGCGTCGCCCCCAAGCTGAACTGGTCACATGATTGAAGCGTTTTGTGCACGGGTTCTGTATTGGTTTAAAATGTCTTTTTCACATCCGCCGGCAGGAATTACCACCGCCGCAATAAGACCCGGCACCAGCGGGGCCACATCTGATACGGCGCTTTTTGGATAAACAGTGCGCGCTGCATCAAAGAGAACGAGGCGCACGATCCTCCCCGTGCGGCTGCGAGTTCACCGCCGATAGCAACTGAAGCGACGTACACCGCGAAAGGGCAAGGCCAGGCCGCCGCACACATGCGGCCAGATTTTCGTTCGCTTGTCCAGCCTTGAGCGGAGTGCGGGATTCATGGTGTCACAAAGCTTGCCGTAGCAGACGGGCAGTCTTAGCAGCGCAATAGCGGAAGTACGTCACCGCTGAGGAGCGCAGCATCATGGGGAGGGAAGCTCGCCGGCGTCAACAGCGGAGAGTAAGTTGAAAGGAGGAGAAACGCGGCGCGACGATATTGCGCGGTTTTTGATTTACGCTTTCTCACTATACTCATCGCTTTAACAAAATTCTTGCGGGAGGAGATTGCTAATACATTGCTTTATTTGGTTACATGTACAACCATGCATCGGCGGAAGGTATTTCAGGACCCCTTTAAAAGAGGAATCAACCATTACTTTTTTCGTTACATTAATTCTCCAAAGCGAACTTTTTCTCTTCCGTGTTTTTTTTTTTCTAATTCTTTCCGGCAATGCCTACTGGGCCGAAACAGATCAACGCCTACTTACCAGGCTAAGTTGTCACTCCAGGACCAACTCTCTCCTTTTACAGCCGAGCATTCTATGGCTAGGATGATGATCCAGTATATTATCTCCGGCAACAGAGCAGTGTAGACAAGAATCGCACGCGAGCGTAGCGCCAACCTACGAACCGAGGTAGTGAAACTGTGCTCCACACCTTTAACGAACGTAAACAAAATATTGAAAATAAAGGAGGCCCCAGGACGTTCATATTTTAATGCGGCGGCTTATATTGCACTTAAAATTGTCTTCCTAGCAATGCACTGATGGTTACAGGTGACGGCGACATTAGAGGATCGGTGTAAGCTTGGTCTTGGCAAGCTGGATTTCCACATTGTGTGTTGCGCAGTGACGCATGGCCATCTATGGAGGAAGTACGATTAAAGAAGAAGGCTCTAACTATTGTGTTATCGAAATTGTCCGCAAACAAATTATATGAGAATTAGTCGACTAGGCGACTATATAGTTACGCCGAGTTTTAGTTACTCCTCGTACCTAGATAGTTCACAATAAAGTTATTTATTTATTTATTTATTTTATTTATTTGTACATACTGCAGGCCGTAACCGGGCCCTTGCAGGAGTGGATACATAGGTAAAACGAAACACAATAACGCTCCACTAAAAGAAAAGGAAAAAGTATTGATACGCATAGGGTACTTCGCGATTCACATGCATACATTTTTAGAAAAAATCAATCTCTTCTAGACAGTTGACAAAAGATTCCAGCGTAGAACAGTTCACAGCATTGACCGGCAACTTATTCCAATAACAAATGGCCATTGGGAATAAAGAATACTTATGTGTATTGACACGACTAGCAGGTTGAAAAATGACCTTGTTATGGTTTGTCCTGAGTGAGTGTTTAAATGGGTCCTGTAAGTACAGAGCGCGCTGTATCTTAAAATGATCGTGATAGAGTAAGTTTAGGAACTTTAACCTTGAAATTATTCTTTGTTTGTAAAGTGGCTGAAGATTTGCTCTATTAATTAGGTTGGTGACGCTTGAATTCCGCGAATAATTAGAGTAGATGAACCGTGCAGCTGATTTCTGAATTGGTTCAATTTTGTCTATTAGGTGTTGTTGGTGGGGACTCCATATTATGTCGGCATATTCTAAGGCAGGGCGAATAAGAGTCTTGTATGCATTTAATTTGACTTGGGTCGGAGCATTTCGCAACCTTCTTCTGAGGAAGGATAGTTTCCCTACCGCTTTTTTGCAGACGGTGTCAATATGGGGTTCCCAACTTAAGTTCGCTGAAAGCGTGACACCAAGGTATTTCACCTGATCACTTTTAGGGAGTTCATTATTATCTAAAGTGTACGAAAAATTCAGCGGACGCTTCTTATTAGTGAATGTGAGGCATTTGGTTTTAGATGCGTTCAGTCTCATGCCCCATTTCTGGCACCAAGCGTGTATATTTTTTAGTGAGTTGTTCAACCTGATTTGGTCCTCTGAATTTCTTACAACTGTATACACGACACAATCATCTGCGAAAAGGCGCATCTGGATTGGTGATTGAATACAAAATTGGATATCATTGATATAAATAAGAAATAGCAGAGGCGCAAGGACTGAACCCTGCGGTACTCCCGAGTACACATGGAGGCTATCAGACGTATATGTGTTTACGGCTACACATTGTGTTCTGTTCTGTAAGAAGCTGGAAATCCACGAGATTAAGGTGTCGTCAATACCAAAAGCCTGTAGTTTTGTGATTAAATCTTCATGTGGGACCAAGTCAAACGCCTTTGAAAAGTCCAAGAATATGGCATCAACCTGACTGTTGGTATTGATAGCGTTGGCTAGGTCATTAGTTATTTCGGCCAGCTGTGTTAGTGTTGACAACCCAGATCGGAATCCATGTTGTTGGTTATAAATAAGATTATTCCTTTCTAGATGACTGATAATAGATTTAAAAATTATGTGTTCCATCACCTTACAACTCGTGCTTGTTAGTGAAATAGGTCTGTAGTTGCTCGGTTCAAATTTAGAGCCAGATTTTAGTACTGGAATTATTTTTGCCCTGCGCCAGTCATCAGGAATACTCGAGGTGTCCAAAGACACTCTAAAGATTATAAGCAAATATTTTGAAATCCAGGCAGCATATCGGTTCAAGAATACATTAGGGATAGAATCGGGACCAGTGGACTTCTTTAGGTCTAGGTTATTCAATAGATGTAATATTCCTTCTTCACTTATACGTAATTTTTCCAAAGGGTACTCAACAGTATAGGCCGCCAGTGGTTCTTGTGAAGCAGTGTGTGTGAAAACTGACTGGAAATAGTTATTAAGCTTATTCGCAATGTCTTTAGGTTCAGTCAGTGTTCTATTCCCAGTTTTTATTTGCGCAATGGTTGGCCTATCTTCTGACAGGTAGCGCCAAAATTTTTGAGGGTCATCCTTCATAAAACTTGGTAAAGTTACACCGTAAAATCGTGATTTCGCTTCACGCACTTTCTCACGCATAGTGCCAACGATACCAGCGATTTCGTTTTTATCTCCCTTTGTGCGACGTCGTCGCTTAATTTTTCTTAATCAACGTTAGAGAATTAATCTCTGCAGTTAATACATAGTCATCTACGGAGGGAGTATGGTTGCAGACAATGGCTGCAACTATTGTTTTACCGGAACTATCCTGAAATAAATTATGTAACAATTGGACGCTAATTCGACTCTAACATTTTTTGCACGGCTTGGCTGGTCGTCCTTCTTCACAGTGGACGGGCACTTATTTTTTCTTTCTCGTGTCAGTCGCTCTACTTTAAAATGAATCGGAAATAAACATATGTAAAGGGCGAAAGGACGATCTTGTGGCAGTTGTGAAGTCGCGCAAGGTTGCCGCTTGCTTCCATGCGACTCACGCGAAGAGGCCAGATCAGGGTGGCATCGCGCGCTTGGTATCTCGATGATAGATGATGCTCTAATGAACGCCGCACACCGGCGGCCACATAGCTCCTTCTTTGAAAGCAAAGGCGCCAGACATACACCGGGTAAAAAATGGAAACATTAAAAATGGCTCCCTTTCGTTCCGGCCAGAGTGAACGTTTCGCCACAGCGACGCCGCGCCGCGGGGACGCTGACCCAACTGGGCGCGCAACACCACTGGAGAAGCGCGTCTTTTGGGCTCTGTTTAAGTGGGGAGAAAGAAATGCCCTCTGACGTAACGAAAAAGAGCGCAGTCTGCTGGTTGCTCAGTTACGTCGCTGCGGGTTTTATAGGGAATGTTAACGGAGGAAAATCTGCCGTAATCTCGGCTGTTCGTCTACTTAACGCGGTTGCTTGATAGAGGTTGCTTCGTCCGCCGAAGTGGCCAAGTGCATCACCCCTTTTTCGCGTCGTTCAGACGAAGTAAAAATAAATAGAATGACTAGAAAGCATTGCTGCGAATTTTATTCGTTGAATTATTGGTGTACTCTCATCGTAGCGACTGCGTTGGTCGCACTCTGTGGGTATTTGCCACTCACTGCTTGGACATCGGCCAACAACAAGCAAAACAAATTAATGCGATCTTTTCGGATTTATCCAAAGCTTCCGGTCGGGCACCCCATGGGGTGTTGGTACAGCGATTAAAAGAAGCGGATATCCGGCAAGAGTTGGTGCGACAGACTGAAGACTACCTGTCTAAACGCATACAGTTTGTCGAATGTAATGGTCCTAATATACTGTATTGCCGGTACTGTCGGGGGTACCACAAGGATCAGTACTAGGCTGGTCACTTTTTCTGATATTCATAAATGACCTTGAGAAGCACATTGATTAAACTGAAGATGTGAAATTTTTTTGCTGACATTTGTGTTTTGTTCTGTTATTGCTAACTGCTATTCTCAATTTTTTTTTAATAAAAGCGTCTGTCAACTCGCTGACTGGTGCGGGCGTTATGGAATGTCAGTTAACTTTTCTGAAACAGTTTTATTGGCAGTAACAACCACAAAAAAATTTGTTGAACCATTGCTATAAAATCGTAACGCTGTACATTAAAGCTGTATCTGCGAATAAATATTTACGCGTATCAATTACAAATAACCTTTCCTGGGACATGCGTTAGGATGACAATTGCAACAGAGCATTTAGAAGGCTCTGTTTTATGCTCAGAAAGCTGAGGCGGTCACCCAAAAAAGTTAACCTAGACCCGTATCCAACATCAATCCAACCAGTCCTCCCGTAATTGTATTAATTGTCTGGAGTCCACACTACACAAAACACATTGAAAAAAATAGAGCGGATCCAACGGCTCGGCAAACGGTCCATTCTTACTCATTACAGAATCCGATCATTTTTTGCTGACATGTTAAAACAGCTAGATTTATAACCACTCCAAAAGCGTCGCCATATTGCCAGGCTGAAGGTTTTGTATCTGCTTTCTCATAAGAGAATTGGCTTGAACATTGATACGTATCAACACCCTTCCCTTCACACTTCAGTCATACTATGCCACTCAAAAACAATACGACCATTTTTAGCCCGTACTAAAATATTTCAACAATCTTTGCTCCCTAGTACAATGAAACACTGGCATTCTTTGCCATCTAAGTTTGTGAAGTGCGGCGATGTAAATTTTTTTGAACGCTTGTATCATCTTTTCTGTAACCCTCCCTGCTCGGGCAGCAACGCCGCCCGAAATGTTAATAAATAAATACATAAATAAACAAATAAACAAATAAATAAATAAATAAATAAATAAATAAATAAATATAAATAAATAAATAAATAAATAAATAAATCGGTATATGTCTTTTTACGCCGGATCTTCTCCCGAGATTAGGAACAATCCAGGTGGAAGGGCAGACAAGGGCAAGAAACGTTCGCATCGACGTTTTCATTATATGCCCCATCAGGCGAAACGCACACACACATACCCACCAGCACGCACACGCACGCATTCAAGCACAGCTATGCTTCACTCTAACTCCAGGAAAAAAAAAAAACATGCTTACACCAAGCTAGCCTGCGACAGTGAAAATCACTCTTCATGGAGTCATGGACGCTGTGTTCGCAGCTAGGCTCAGTCTTGCGCGTTTGGTAAGGGGTTGAAGGGGCCATGTGCATTCTGAACTTCCCTAGAACTCGGACAGGAAAGGCTAAAAAGGAGGAGTGCGATTTCGTGTCCGAGCTCTCAGGGAATTCAGAATGCGCGACAAGACAGAGGTGAGGCCGACAATGGGCGTGTGAATGCGAAACGAGCCGTGGATCCACTCCTGAAAGCCCGTAATAGCGCTTCTGCAGCGAGCCATGCTAATTGGGGCAGGTGTGGACGTCTCAAATCTGATGTTTAGCAGGTCTCGTATTCACGCGGCCTCGTCTGCAAATGACGCTTTGTTTGCGACCCGAATCTCGCTACGTGCGACGTTTAATTTACTTTGCAGGTCGCCACTTAGCGCAGTGAACTCCTGGTGCTAAGCGAGCGCTAAGAGGGTGGCTTGGCCGAATACAACCTTAATGGAAAGAAGCCAGTGCTAGATGAGAGCGTGAAGCGCCTCAGGAGACTTTTTGTCTTGTGGCCTGTCCTGTCCAACCACTTCAACACGGAGAATCTTCTTATCTTAGTCTTCTCTCGCGGCACCCTCTGTTAATCAAGTTATTACTATTACTACTCCTGTCCTCATTTTCTTTAAGGGCACCTCGAGAAATTCTTTCTTGTGTATGCGGTTGTCTACGCAAACCATTCAGCACGGAGAGGCTTTATTATCTTAGTGTCCTTCCGCGCACAACTTCTGTTAATAAAGTTATAACCACTACGTTATCAGTCTCTTCTGGGGCAGCTTACTATCCTTCTCACTTTCTATGTTACACACTGCTGCATAAAAGAGTTGTAAGTCATGAATTACCGAATCCTTCCTACTATCATTTCTGTTGACGTTACGTAGGGCGCGCTTTTATTAATGGTAATGAAACTGCGCGCCTGCGCAACACCAATGGCAATTGTACCAAGATGTCAAGCTCTTTAGTGGTAAGGAATTGATAAATGTCTTGCGATAGCTGTTTTACAAGAGGGACGTCGTTCAAATGAAAAACATCACAATAATGTAAGGAGAAACAAATTTTCTTGTTCTGCTTATCTGCGCTTCGATGAAATGAGTTCATAAATATGAAATTGAAGGACCTCATTCCAAGTTCAGCTGCAGAACTACCCAAAAAGGAAGGCCATCTCCTGAATTCAGTTTTTTCCTACTCCCGCTAATGCGAATTATCAAGTTTACGTCCGATTAAGTTAACTCCGAAGTCAGAACCCTGTGCACTCTATGGCAATCCTGTGGTCCAGGTTCCCCAAAATGCACTCAGTTGTCTAATTCATGCAGCCGACAGTAAAATTTCAACGAATAGTGATATCTAGCATACGGTTTGAGACAAGGTTTGCGCCTTGACGTTCTGCATTGCGCAGAGTCAAAGTGGAAAATAAATATTTTGGGCAAATGACAAGCAGACAGCGGTCATTAGCCGAATTTGCTGTTGTTGGCGGCATGCATTGCCACTCGACTGCATTGCAGTCAAACTGAACAAGGGGATTGCCTTAGACCAATGCATGTACGCTGTGAGGGCCAAGTGTAAAACTACGTACGTCCTTCACTTGTCGACATTTTAGTGCTTCAGCGTAGCACTGTTTATTTGGAAAAAAGCAGACGTTGTTGTCTATTTTTAGCTGTGTGACGAAAGTGGACTGAAGTACCGAGTGGCGACAAGGGAAGGGAGGGGAAGCGAGAGGTTGAGTTAATTCACTGGGGGCGGACAAGTCTGTCGCAGAACTGGAATCTCATTGCTAGTACAGGTCTTCCATTATCAAACGGGTTTATCACCTGTGAACTTCGGTTTTCTCAGCTGCGCGACAACGCGTTCAGTTAACGACACCCCCCACATTCTTTCACCTTAAGAAACAAAGGTTCACTCGCACGAAGGACCCTGTAGCGTTCTCTACATCCCCGCGCTCGCTATCGGTTCCAGGTAAACGGCGCCGACGTGGTTGACACACTTCGAACCTCCCGCCATCCTCCTCACACAAGAATGCAAACAAGCTGGCCATGGCTATGGCCACGCGTAACGGCGTGGCGGTGGCTTCGCGGGAGAGCCGCCACAGCGCGTCGTCTTTCGCGGCACCAGCACACGCTTGACCCATATTTGGCCCCGCAACGTCGCCTCGGAAAACACGCAAGGCAGCCCCCTTTGTTTTCGGAAGCCGCTGGGGAGGTCGACGCCTGCGCATGCGTCGGTGGGGCCGGTGTTAGTTTTTTTGTTTGAAGCAGTTCGCGAGTTCGCCCGCTTTGGAAGAGACCGTTAGCTCACGACGACCGAATATGTCGTCCGTTGAGATCTCTCTTATAGGTGGAAAAGGCGGGGCCCCATACTTTGAGCGGTGTGACTATTCACTTATGTAGGTGTGTATACATAGAAGCCAACGTTCCCGAAACACCGTTACCGTGCAATGGCTGTTGGAAAAGCTTACGGGATGACCTAACGGGTATGTGCGCTTGATACGTTGCAAGGTTTGACGGTAGATACAAAGTTGCAGCGTTAAGGAAAGACTACGTAAAGATAATGTTTGCGTAAGGCACAGGGTAGACAGTTTGGGTACATATGGTTCTGTGCCAACAGCCGTATATATGCAGGGAGAATGTTTCCAACCACGAGGGTAAGCACTCGAAAAATTTACACCATCTTCCCGCGAGGGGAACCATGGGGTAGATGCGACGCATCGGGGGTGAACATGCTGCGTAAAATATGGACACACAACAACAATGGACACGCAAACATAACGTAAACGCAACGGAAACCCCATGCGTCGCATCTACCCCATGGTTCCCCTCGCGGGAAGATGGTGTAAATTTTATCGGGGTGGCCGGTGCTTGTTACGGTTGCGCCGACCATCGCGATAGCAGGCCTGTTAATCTCCATTGAAATCATCGGTGGTCATCGGAGGATGTCATCGGCGGAGCGGCGCAGTTACCGCGTTTATATGCAGCTGAATGAGAGAGAGCAGCACATAGCAGCGCATGCGCATGTGTTTACCGAGCGCAAGCTGCGCGCTAACCCGCACCCACGCACAGCTGGCACGGTGACGGAGCGAGCGCCGGCGAGCGCTAACACGCAGTTGGTGCTGCGGTGAGAGCGGCGCTAGCGCGCAGCTGGCACGGCGAGGAGAATGGGGGAGGGATGCGGACTACGCCGGACGACGCCGGAGGGACAAGACGAGTGAAAGAGATGCGTCGCATCTAAAAGAAGACAAAGACACGCGTCTGACTTCTTCCTTATCGTCGTCGTTTTAGGTGCGAAGCCCCATAGGAGCTGGGGCTGTGTGCGTCTCCCGTCGTCGTCGTAAGCGTCGTCTCATGTACTAAAACACCGGGAAACTCGTTTACCCGTCGCGCTAGAACGTAACGCGTACTAAAAAAACACAAGGACACTCGTTTACGCCTCGCGCTAGGGAGTTTCGTGCTTCAAATACAAGGGACTTTTACAGCAAAGCTATACACCTTCACCCTCAACGGTTTTATCTCCGTTGGCAAAAACGTCAAGGCGTCAAGAATACACTTTTACACTGCATGCGTCGGCCTCCCCAGGTTTCACGTTAGTGGAGATGGCACTGGATTTTTGTTTCAAATATTTTATTTGCGCTTCCCGTCACAGACGGCAAACATATAGTCCTACAAGTTGGTTCCGAGAAACACTTTCGTTTCGCGATCAATTTTTTCCTCCTGGTTTCTCCGTATGTTGTACAAGGAAATGCACTTTTCATGTTGGTGGAAGTCGGCGCGGAACGTAATCAAACGACAGTGGGCGTCTTCGGGACGCAAAAGCATCCAAGTATATGTTTGCTCCTGTGCGTAATTCACGTCTTAGTCGGATGTACTTCTGTACACCTCAGTACGAGTGGGATGTGCGAGTCAGATGTGCTTGTTGTGTTTCTATGTGCTTGCTATTATTTTCTGTTATCCTAGCAAGTAAAAAGGCGAAAAACGAAAGCGCCCGTGTGTTCGAGATTTCGGCGCACGTTAAAGATCCCTGGGTGGTCCAAATTAATCCGGAGCCCTCCACTTCGGCGCGCTTCATCGACTGTGTAGCGTCGGCGTGTTAAACCTCATAATCAATCAATCAATCAATCAATCAATCAATCAATCAATCAATCAATCAATCAATCAATCAATCAATCAATCAATCAATCAATCAATCAATCAATCAATCAATCAAACAAACAAACAGTCGGTCGACTTGCAAGCCAAGTTATCCCTTTGGCTTGGGTTTAACACGAAAGTGTTTTATTACCGGATACACCAAGATTTCACTGACGTCATATCCGTCACGGAAGTGACGCCAGTACAGCGAAGCAAGCCCCCCCTCTCTCTCTCTCTCTCTCTCTCTCTCTCTCTCTCTCTCTCTCTCTCTCTCTCTCTCTCTCTCTCTCTCCTCTCTCTCTCTCTCTCTCTTTCTCTCTCTCTCTCTCTTCATCTTCTATCTCTCTCTCCTCTGCATCTCTCCTTCTACGGCGGATCACATGGTGTGATGGTTACACTTGCCACTCTTGCGCTTTGCCAGTTCAAGGTCGCTGCGACGCAACGAATGACATTGCGAGGCATGGGGTAGTAGAGCTTTCGCGATGAAACGTCGCACTTATGCATGCGTATCTCACGCAATCTAGCACCCGTTTTTCCGTAGAGCTTCCTGCATGTGCGCCGGCTTTGTGCACCGAGAGTCGGTGTCAAGATAGACCTCGTGAAGGTCAAAGCAATCAAAGCACATCCCTCGTTCGCCAACCCAACATCACGTTAGAACGCCCCGCGAAACAGTAATACGATAACTACCTCGTTTACCAGCCCAGATAAATAACAGCACTAATAATGGACCTTCCATTCAATGTCACGCTACAGCAAACAAGAAATGCAGATATAAAAAGGAGGAGAAGCGCTAAATTACCCGTGTCCTCAAACGCGTTGCTCCGTGAGAAACGTGCCTCGCGGCGCTGTCACACACCGACAAACATACGAATGGTTACAAGCACAAACGCGGTGCGCGTTTGTGCACGCACGACAGTCGAGCGGGCTACGCCGCATAATCAATTACCCGCTAGGAAGGCCCCGGCGGTTGTGGCCCAACGTGGTCGGCGTTCTGCATAGAGCCCCGCAAAAGACTATACGTTACTCCTCAGGCCAGCCGATCGGGGACCACACAGGTCGGCATCGGTGGTCTCTTCGCGGGACCAGCGATTAAGTTCGGCGCTTCATACCAGGTGATTGGAAACACTAATCAAAAGCCGCTGGTGCGGCTCCTGAGAGTTTCTCTTGATATTTACTCCGAGGCCTTCCTCGATCTCTTCGCTCATAATCCAGCGACGCCTGGTGGAGATTTGCGGCCTTTCTGTCTGTCTGTCTGTCTGTCTGTTTGTCTGTCTGACTGAATTCATGCTTGTCATATGTTCGTGGGTCGCCGTTGGTCTCATGAATGCCACAATCCGATTTTTGGCTTGGCGCGGGTCGTGTACGCCTCTACGGGATTTGTGCGGCGAGGGGATCCTTTCAACGGCCTGCCACGTCGGACGTACGGTGTACGGCGGAGCTGCAAGCGCGCAATTTGACCGCTCGGTTCTATGAATCTAGGCCCTCTTCACGTCTCCGTGTAGGGTATCCTTCGCGCATGTGCCTCGTGTCTATGGAAATGCGAGTCTCAGAATGCGCCGACAGCAGCCTGTTGACGAAGCGTACCGCATTTTAAACAGGCCCTGCTCAGGAAGACGGTCTATCTTGCTGACTCTTGTTGGCTTGCATTAGCTTGTGTCGGCTCCGTACGTGTGCAATGTTTACGCCGACTTGGTTCCGTACGATCTTCTTAATGTCGATTTTCGCGGCATAGGAGGTGGACTGGCGAGAACAGACTTTGACAAATGTGGCTGATATGTGGCTTATCAAGAAGGGCTTGCCAGCGGTAAAGGTTCTGGCTGAAGTTTGGACCCCTTCACTGCCCTCATTCGGCCATGAGAATTGTCATTGCGTACCGTCCCTGTGAAGACTCGGGGGTGCCAGCGGCCTATTGTGCTGCGGTTGCAGTGGCTGAGATGATACACTGGTAGATGAAATCGACTCATTAAAATCGAAGCTGCTACACAGCTCCTGGGTGCTTGGGTCAGTGATGGCTGGCAGTTAGCACCCATCATCGAGCTCTGAAGTGAGGGTGTGGAGGCAGAAGCGAGAAATAGGGAGAGAAAGAAGTAGAGAGAGAGAGAGAGAGAGAGAGAGAGAGAGAGAGAGAGAGAGAGAGAGAGAGAGAGAGAGAGAGAGAGAGAGAGGAGAGAGAGGGGAGAGAGAGAGAGAGAGAGAGAGAGAGAGAGAGAGAGAGAGAGAGAGAGAGAGAGAGGAGGGATTTGTTGAAAACTAAGGATGTCCGGCCTGACAACAGAATGCCTTGTGCGTCAGATGGGGTCGAACAGAATGATGCAAACATGCTAGATAGGCCGATATTTGATATTGATAGTTTAAAAATAAAACGATAAGACAAAATACATGTACAATAGAAGATGTACAACGAACGCGTTACGGAATTTAACACTGCGTTTACTATATGCGACGTGAGGAACATAACTTTCTTGCAGTGCAAATGCCTGTCAGCACCAAAAGAACTCGTTGCCCAGCGGCGTAGTTATAAATGTTCGAAAGCCCTTCATTTCCACGTAACACCCCTTCCTCGTGCCTTTGATGTTGGTATCCAGTGAACTACGTTGTGAAAGGTCGACCTGACGCAATGCGTCAGTCGTTCTGCGCCAAACAAACGTACCCTGACACTATAAAACAATGGAGAGGACGCATACATATTCAAGCTCGGGGAGCCTGTCCCTGGTCTTGGTCTGTTCTGTCTGTCTGTCTGTCTGTCTGTCTGTCTGTCTGTCTGTCTGTCTGTCTATCCGTCCGTCCATCCGTCCGTCCGTCCGCCCGCCCGTCCGTCCGTCCGTCCGTCCGTCCATCCTGCCGGTAGATTATTAAATGGCTCAGTTCCGGTCAGAACGCGATGCTTCATCCTTTAGTCGCCCTTTCTCCGTGGACGGGCGGTCAGTGAAGTCACACTTCCGTCGGGTTTCTTCCGTACTTCCTCGATACAGAAAACGAGGATGACGCGGGAGTTCTGAAGTCGTGTTGAAATTTAGACGTCGCGACGACCGGATCGCCTCATTAAATTTACGCGTGTCACTTGGGCTGCGTAAACCTGCCCACTTTTTTTATGGGTCGCAAAGGGAATTCCTCGCTTTCTAAAGCAGTGCTTCACGCGTAAATGTCGACCTAGCCGGAAGCCGTTAAAGTTTACGCTGCAGACGAGCGTTCGTAAAACCGCCGCAGTTCCGCCTCCGCGGTGTGCTTTGTTGGCCGTTGTGCCCTGCGATACAGCCGGTGATGCAGTGGTGGAACGGGCCACCTTTACGAACAACCACCCAGCCGCATTACCATGATGACAGTTCCTGAAGGCCCTACGTCTTTTCTTTCGGTTGTTTTTACTTTCATTGTGAACTAGACCTAGAAAGTTGTTGTGTGGCCTCCGTTTACACTACAGAGGCGCTCTTCATCAAAGAACTGGACGATGACCTTGCCGGACTTATCACTCCTGGCGTCTAGAAACGTGTCTAGCCTGTCGATTTCCTCCATCTACGGCTTGTAATATCTTTCCTGGGGACCAAAGGCCGCTTGTTTTAACGTATCTTTGATACCGGTGGGCCGCCTTCGGTGCCTCCCGTGTCTCTCTGCGATCGCAGGGAAATTAACAAGCAGTGTGAATGGAGGCGACTCGCGTTATCGACGCGCACGTCAGCCTTGCTGGCGAAGTTTAGATAAGTTATGGGCCTTCGCGGAATGCCGGCTGTGACGTGCGGTATATCCAAAGCACATAGCTCGGCTGGTGCCACCAAACTAGCAAAAAAATATTGTAGTTTTATGCCCGCAGGACTCTAAGTTGCCGTAAAATTAGTACGTAGATCTGAAGGAAACGCCCTGGATAACAGTCAGTGAAGTTAACACAGTGCCAGCGTAATGAGCTAACGCGGCCGCGAGGGCGCGCCCTGTAACGTGCAAGGCACCTACAAAAAAAAAATGTAAAAAAAAAGGTCTTCGTCTTTTCTTTCTTGCTTGCTTTGTAGTTTGTAACAACGTATGCCGCAGTTCCGAGGCACAAATAAAACATTTTTAATGCTATGACATTGAACTAAGTATATTCTAGTTCACTGCTGTATGCGCTTTCATGTGTGCAATTTACGGCAAAAATGAAGCCGTCTCAGTAGCATCAAGCTACCATTTTCTCGCTTCGGTGAATTATTGCCGTCGCCTTGCAAGCTTTCTCTCTCAGTCTCAATTTAGCGTACGCGCATACTCATAAATAAAAAATGACAGTGTCCTGATTGAAGTTGTAGCGCCCCCGAGCGGCGAAATAGCGTTCGTCGCAGTAGCAGCGGTGCTTCTGCTTCGATTGCTGACACCAAGTGGCCTGGGGCCCCGCGGGGTGCTGCGTGATTACAATCTCACCCGCACGTAGCTCACAACAGCATATATAGTTTTCTGTCTTAGAAAGGAGGGCGACGTAATAACCGTTCGAACACCATGCCGATCTCAATTTAGGGCGCCCGCGTATGTATACGTATACAATTTTTACGGCAGCTTTAGGTTCATCGGAGTCTCGGACAAAAAAGAACACCCCTAGAAGCGGTCAAGAGTATGTATAGCAGACTGCCTACGTTCTGAGTGGGTTCTAATTTTCGGTTGCCGCGCGGTATCCCATATCTCTCATCCCATATCGCACCCTCATGGAGGCGTCGGAGATATGATCGCTTCCGCTTATTCGGGGCCAAACGTCGTTGCAACGAACGGCTCCTGCACGCACGCTGGCTCCGTGAGGCTGCCGCCGATCCACCCGCAGAATTCTCTGGCAGGCGCCAGAAGACGAATGGGTGGGCGTACGGCTAGCTGCACCTCGGGACGCCCAATTCCCGAGCTGCCTAATTCGGGCTCTCTCGTTTCATAATATCTCAGTCATCCTCGCATGAGTAAGCGCGAAGGCTTGTTTGGTTTGAATTTCGCGGCTTCTAATGGCATTCGTGGCGCGAAGTTCAACAGTCTGATCGAATCTCGTGGGGGGAATCGAGGGCGCGGTTGTGTATGAACCGCCGTACGCGTGTCGACGTGATCATCCATGCGTGTGTTTGGGTGCGGGCGTCCATCTACCGTATGCGTAATTAGGCAGTAGTGACGAATACGTACACTCGATTGAATTCCTCGCGGTCGACATTAGGCTTGTGTGAAGGAGATGTATTGCGTTTTTGAGAGTGTCGTAATGGATCGAGATTGGAAAGGGACAAAACAGCGCGTGTGCTTTTCTAAACCCTTGCAGCGTTGCGAGCAAGCGATGGAGATTTGTGACACTACTGACTAGAAATACCCGGATTACGAGATAAATTATAACCTAGATGCGTTATGCATGGTTACGAATCAACTGTACATGCCTGGAGCAATCCAAACTAGGTGACTCTCAGAGCGTTTTCCGTGGGAAAGCGTCGAGAATAGGGCGTGTCATCTTCAAAGAGACATGCTTGGGATGTGAGAAGAGGCTCGGTAGCGCATCAACCTCGTCAGGTCCTCTCGTCCTGCCACGTACGCGCTGTCACCGAATCAACCTCGGATCAAGTAGTGTATGGGTGTTTCGTACAAGCGCATATTCTCGTTGGTGGCGTAAGCCGAAGGAAACAGGTGTCAAGTATGTAGGTTGCTGCTGCTGCGATCATGGTGAAAGTAATTTTCTGCTGGACAGGTCTTGATTGCACTGACGTCCTTCCCTCTGAATCTGCGGGATTCCCTTTTTCTTTTTTCTTTTTTTTTTTGCGGGCTGAAATATCTGCAGTCAATTCGTTCCCTAGCGATGGGCTATGAAGGATTCGACCCTTCAGGCTTCCAGTTGGCTCCCTGTGCATTTGGTGGACATCATATCCTGGCGAGAGACGATGTTTCGAGGATATGTGGGCTTTGGGGAGCAGGTCAACACCGACCTAGAAACGAGGATGACTATATAAAGCCGAGTTTCATTTTTTCCGGGCCAGAATTTGAAGCATACGAGATAAATATAGCACTACACAGTGTGATTTAGAGAGCTTTCAGTTTTACTGAATAGGATGGATCTCTTTATTTTTATCTGGAAACTAAAATCAGATAAAGGACGTTGTACGCCTTTAAAAAAATCCAGGTGACAGGCTCGGCGCATACAAACACTGTACATTTCCAGTTGCATGACACAAAAACTAAGACTACGAATAAATTGAACATGCACATTCAGCACTTTGTTCTTGGTTTCTGGATCTGGACTGCAAGAGATGTTCGCGCCAAAAGCATGCTCTTACCCCCTCTCCTCCCCCAGCAAAAAAAAAAAAGGAAAATGAAATAAAGTTACCATTTCTTCTCCCCGGCTCCTACTCTGTCCTAGGTCATGGTTGCTGAATATTATCGTTCTTTGCTGTTACTGAAGAGTAAACCACTACCAGTGCTTCCAGAGGGCATGGCTAGCCAAATGTTTGCGTGACAACCTTTAGTTGTACGCGTGGTATTCGCGTACACCTGTGCTTTCCGAGGTCGTGGTTCTCGTGGCCTCGTTCTTCTAATGTCTAGGGCAAACAAGACCGCTAATTCATGCAGGGCCTATCACCCTGACCGCTCGCCAGTAACGCACGCGATTCTAATCTCGTAAACCTGGTTTGCTGGTCGTCCGGAATAACACATATAACGCTCGGCCCCGCGCCTCCGTCGTCTCCGTACCGCCTCACGCTGCGGGAATACCAGCCTGCCGTGTACGGGTGCGCCCATCTCCGCCCCTGTGGTCGTTCGCTTGAGACAGGCACGGTGTAGCCAATACAGGCTTAACGAACGACTCCTGATGTTTTAACCAGCTTCCGCACAATAAACAAACGCTGGAAGAGACTTAAAGAACCGAGCGCGACCTCAACGGACATGTTCCTCTAGGCACTATGGTCAACAAGGCTTAAGCGCCATTCCCGGAGTGTTTTTTTTTTTTTTTTTTTTTTTACAGCGAAGCTGTTAGCGGTACGTTTGGAAAAAATTGCCTCCGCCTTCGCATGACATCGCCTTCGACTGTGACGGAATACGCTTCGCAGAAAAGCCAACTTTCATGCGAAAGTTGCGTAGCTCTCAGTTTAATGTGCGCTCTGAGGCGATCTTATTGTTATACTTCAACGCAACGCACTCGAGGGACCTATCCACGCCCCCAAAAAAGCGCATTCTGAGAATGACAGCACTGTGCATACCATTCGACTATAAAATTCTGGAAGCTACCAAAATGGGAATTGTGGGATAAATCGGCAAGCCACTGTTCTATACAACGAGACTCTTTAAAGCCGGTTTTGCTATTATACACAACTACATGGAGGAGGAGACATTCTGAGGCTGAAATATCCATAAGATCCCACTTATCCCTAGAGGTCGCTACGCACCGAGCCCCTTCAAAGCACGCTTCACTACTACATGCACATGTACTGCTTGAAACACATCATTCTGGCCGCTGCAAGGCGTGTGATATTCAAGTATGAGGGCTCTAGAGCGTATTATTAAATACCTGCATGAGACCACATGCATCCCCAATAAAGGTATAAAGCATGCCCCCTTTAATGGGCTGCACAACATTCCGCAAATGTACTGATGAGAACAAATTTTTCAGGGGCAATAAACCTTTGTAAATGAATATATGAGGGCTCTGTCACGGATGCGACGCAAGATGGGAACCAGACAGCCGGTCACCCGTTCGCTGCGCTGATCAGGGCCCAAATGCCACGAGCGCGAGGCGCAAGCTAGGCCCGTGCCCCTGTGCACGTGCAGCCCTGCTTCTTTTATTCACTATCATCTTCAACATGCTCTACACTCTTTAAAAATGGTCCTGTATCTGCTTTGCCACAGTGCGGTGAATGGCCAATTGCGCCTGTCAAGAGAACAAATTCGGCAAATAAAGAGGCCGACGTATGATTTCACTCACAAATGTGGTCTTGCATTGTGCGACGTCACAGCGGTTAACACCTTTTAACAGCGAAGCTGTTTAGCAAATCGTAATTTTTTGTGTCCGCAATTAAAAATACCAAAAAATTTCCCAGCACGCTCACGCGAGCGCGGGCCTCCAAAACCAAGAAAATGCCTAGTGTTTGCGTGCGCGTGTCCAGCGCCACAGCAGAACGTTTGTCAAGCCACTTAGGGATATTGGTCAAGGTTGGCCAAAAAATACTGCAGCCGTAACCGTGGCAACACTTGCTCGGAACGAGAAAGACACGTCGTAACGTACGCCCCTCCAAGGTGATGTCCAGTGATTGTCACTTTCAAAAAAATGAGAGAAGCTCACACTTATAGCAGCAATAAGGGAGCAAAGGTCGTCGGCTGAAATCGTCTGAAAGCTAATCGTCTGATATCCTGGACTTAAACCGTCGGGATTGTCGTGAGGTTGCATACAGCTTCGGAAACCTCAAGTGTTACGCGTTGGAGTGAGCTTCCTCCATTTTGTTTTTTGAGCCACATCTGCTGCTCGGTGTTGGCTGGCGTATTTTACCGCTTTGATCGCAGCGATTGACCCTCTTTGTGCATTGTGTAGACGCAGAATCGTGGACATTTTAACAGCAGAGCTGTGCTGGCCGAGCTTTGTACGTCCGTCGCACCAAAATACCTCGAAGACTCAAGAAAAAAAAATGTGCTTAGGAAGGTTCCGGGAATCGAACTCAGGACCTTTACGCCGTGAAACCGGCACTCTAACCGGTGGCGACCCCCAGGGGCCGAAGTGTACGGCGTTAGCAGCGGCGGGGAACAATAACATGTGCAGCCAATTGGAAGAAGGAAAGACGCTTCCTGTCATCGGTATTGAACCTGGGTCCCTCGCGCTATTAAACCGGCCTCTATCCATTTGAGCTATCATCGCAACCCGGCGCACAGCGTTTCCTTTGGGTTCGTAGCGCAGGCGCTGGTTTCGGACTTGACCGTCGGTTGTAGCACGTGCTAATGCGGTCCACTCTGGGAGCCATGCGAAAGGTTGCGGACAAAACGATCCGGGCCTGCCAGTCACGGAGAACTTTCAGCGGCAAGATCGGAAATCCATGTGTGGTGCAACAGCCGGGTCCTCCGACGAAGGGAAGCAGGGGCCGCCAGCTCTGCTGTTTTTCCAGCCCTGCACCCACTTGTGCAAGCTGCGCCACTTTATTTTGAAAGTGTCGGGACTTTTTTAACATTTTGGCATGCGGCGTAAGTGACACGCATCAAGCGTTGCAGACGAATTGACGGGTTTCCTCTTGGGGTTCACAATCACATAGAAGTGCTTGTGATCTGCACTGTGGCATTGCGCAGTGCTGGGCGTCATGTGTGCACTGCGTGATGCCACAGCGCGGACCGAACTTTGAGTGATACCGTATGCTGGACATCGTCATTCGCCGACTGCTCATCGTTACCTGCGTAGATTGGTCAAAAGAGGGCATTGCGGTAACGCTAAACCCCAGGATCGTCTTAGAGCAAAAATCTGGTCCTGTAGACCGATTGACCGCTAAAACAATGGGTAATTGCACCAAGTTTTCTTTTCTTGCGTCAATCAGTTTAATTTGCAGCCCAGATTGTACTTTTAGAGTTCCTGAGTAATTTATGCACACACACACACACACACACACACACACGCGTGCGTGCGTGCACACACACAGGCATGCACACATGCACATATGCACAGGCACGCACACACACGCACGCGTGCACGCACAATGCCGAGTCACGGGTGCCCGCTTTTGGGCGGCGACGCGAGCAGCAGCCCAGCGCCGTGTTCTTCTCCGGCAACCGGTTTGCGAAAAAACGCCCGCATTACTTACACCGGCGGCACGTTCTCGTTCGTTCTCATTCTCGCCGGCATCGGGCGCTGACCTCGCGCCGGCGGCGGCGCCGCCGCCACGCCGCTCGTAAAAGGCGGCGGCGTCGTCCGGATATAACGGACAGTCTCCATCTTCCGCCGCCGGCGCTTCCCCAAGAATTGATTCTCATCTCCCTCCCGCTCCCTCCTTGACTACGCGTGCAACTCGCCCAAACGCTTTGGTGACGTAGTCCGCATTAAGCCCTTGTGTCACCTCTGCTACACAACTCTGCCCAAGTTATTGGTGCTGTTCCTTCCACTCCCACTCCGTGTAAAGGAACATTACATTACGCAACTCGTGGTACTGTATGCAGACTTGCTCTTAGAATAAACTCTACGGTTTACGATGCGAGCCGCAGTCGTGAAGTGCAACTAGAATTAATTACACAACCCCCAGCGCTCGCAGCACTGCGCTGAAATCTGACAGCATGGTGGTGTACCTTACAGAGCGTAGACATTTGTTGCGCTAAGCTAGCGTTTCATATTATATAGGGTTCTTTTGAAATGATTCTGTCATTGTTGGGAAGCCGCGGTGCGCCCTTGCTGTAACGAGAAAGATTTTATTGCTTCCATATTCACAACCATATGAGGAGAATTTTCGATGCACTTTAGATTATTTACGAGGAAAACAATGTATAGGATCACTACCGAAACGAGTGGCTTAACGTCTGAACCATGACTCGGAGTTCCTTGAAGTTTCAGTGAGGCCAAGGTGAAGAGATGAAAATGTGCCTCGACAAGATTTGTGTGGTTTAACACTTCACTGCACACCCCACCTCCTGCCAGCACACCCCAAATTTTACCACAAAATTGCAGAATCTCCAAATTGGAATTGGGAAATGACTTGCGTAAGCGCTGTTCCTATACACTGAATCAGTTTAAATAACCCTTTACTGGTCTACATGCACACCTTCAAAACGCCCCGTACACCTCTGAATAGCTATACACCGAGCCTCTTTAAAGTAGGCCTCACTATAACACTGAATCAATTGCCACAAAAACGTTTGTATAGGGGCAATATAGGTGGTGTTAAGACATGAACGCACTTGGGGCTTTCATAGCGTTATCTTCGGGCACGAAATTGGCAAACTTCAAACGTCACAAATAAGCACGGCCCGATTTCCGAGCTCGATGAGTGCGGATAAATACTCATTCAGCCGGACGGAGCTTCTGCTCTCCCAACGACCGATCGTTGGCGGCGGAGGCGCCGTGATTCGTCAGCTCATAGGGAGTGGCCGCGACCAAAGTTCTACAGCGATTCAGGCACTCTGTTTCTGTTTATTAACATTGGATGCGGAAACGCGCCGGAGGCACGAAAAGGCCACTGAGCTAGCCGCACGGTCGCTGTGCAGGGGGCGGCCACCGAAGTGGCCCACGCCGGCGCAGGTAGCTCGAGTGATAGCTTGTTACCGCTGCACGAATTGTCCCCAAGTCCGACCATGGTGGCTTACATGAGAAAGGAGTTAATGATGCCATGGCGGGTTGCATTAAAAATGTCATCTGCACCGCTTACGAGAGCGGGACTCGAATATCCGCCCCAGTGCTAAGCCGAACACATCTGTAGGGGGACTGTAGCAGACGCCGGCTGCTCCCAGCGCGCGTCTGCACCCACCGTCTCGAGCGTCGCGCGTCGTTCGTTAGCCGCGGGAGCATTTGCATCGCAGCGCCTGCGTCACATCCACGGTCGCTTTTAATTAGGCGCCTCACAGATCAGTACCATTCGCAGAAACTGCCGTCGATGCGGATTCGACAGTGCTACGCGGCTCTGCTCTGTAACTGTGATATCCCTCCCACGTTCACGTGGTCAGCTTTGACACAAAATCCACAAAATCCATCGTTCGCGGCACTCGCTGAACCGAAACTGCGACGGGCCCGCATTGAAAATGCCTAATTAAACAACCGTCGCACGCTGAAGAAATGAGGTTTCTCGGTTATAAGTAGGTCACTAGCTACTTATCGCACAAAAAAAACAAGATGCAAAATTTGGTCAGTGCCCTTTAAAAGAAAACACTTTGCATACTTCTACAAGCAGAGCCGCCACGAGAAGCTCAATAGTGTAGTTCCGTTCACCCCCCACCCCCTCCCCCTATAGCTAAGATGAAGATTGAGACTCCGGGAACCAGGTAACGCACGTACCATTGTTACCTATTCATGCGATACACGCGCAGACTAACCCGGCATACACGATCGCTCGCTGCAGACTCACGTGTAAGCGCATCATCAGCCGTACGCGCACGCGTTGCGGGTGCTGGATGAGGTGTATCTAATACGCTCCTCTTTGAAATTGGCGCAGTTTTCGGTTCGATCGAATAAACACACACACGCAAAAAAAAGCTGCATCACACCGTGGGGAGGCGGCTCGGTATTCAGCAAATATGCGCTCTATCAGGCACCCGTAAACGGGAGCTGCCGCGAATGCATTCATGCGCGGCGCTCCTCGAATTAGAGAATTCCATCGGGCGCCGTAGCTGGTAAGGAGATCAAGGAGGCCGTAATAGAACTAGAGCACGTTGTGGTTGCAACAAGAAGAGGCGCCTTAAGGACAGGAAAGGGTATAACAAGGCCAAGAAGTATGGCGGTTTCTAGGGAGAGGCTTGTGTAGATTCCGCGCTGTTTTGGTTGAATGCAGGGCGCTCAGCTCGATCTTTATTATTCTAGGAAGCAGCGCCTGCTTGGTAAGAATGCCGCACGATTCACACCAGTTCTTTTATTCTGATCCGAGTCTCGGGATTGGCTTCCTCTTTTTAAACGCACGTCTGGTGATGTTTCAAGCGTTATTCCAAACTTGATCACTAATAGAATAATATCAGAGTGATTACCCTGTAAGCTGGCTTTGTTCTTATCTTGGAGGCGTTGCAGGAAGCCCAATTTCTACAGAGGAGCGGCAGCCACCGTTGACGGCCCTGCCGATCTAAGCCCGCATCGACGCCGCTCTGAGAGATAAGCGGATCGACGTTGGGCTTTTGTGCGGCTTCTTGTTGCTTCTGCTCGCGCTGCTGCGAGTTAATTGAACTGCCCGGCGGAAATGAATCGTGCGGCCATCAATTTGGACGCCGAAATGTGTGTACACGCTGCGGTGATGGCGTCGCGGCCTGTCTGCACCGCTCTTGCGTCAGAGCGTTGGCGACGATGGGCGCGTCATGCGCTAACGGGCTCTCAATTATTGTCGTCGTACACTCTCTGTTTTTGCTTGTGTGTTTTGTTTTATACGCTCGTTACGGAGCAAGCCTTGTCGACGTATCTGGGACAGAAGCGTTCCGTAATTGGAATTTACGGACTATGGAAGTTCTTTTAAAAAAAGCCTGTTGAGTTTGGACCGGATCACAGCGGTGCTGGGACGAAGTGTAGACCGTTACAATACGAGAAATGTCCGCATGATCTGGTCGTTCACCTCTTAACATGACAGCTGTACTTTCTATGGAACGGTTAACCCACAATTATAAGGACACAGGTTTAGCTTTCGTGATATCTGGGAATACACCGGTCACCCCCTCTTTTCCATTCTATTCCTGCGAAAGGGGACCTAACCCTAAATTTTTTTTCAATCAGTATTCCAGGCGTAGAAGCGCTCATCACCGGCTTTGCTGAGAAGTAAGGATGTGTAGGCGTGTAACTCCGAGGGAAGTGGCCAAAAATACCATAATTAGAAATGTGAGCTCCAAGTAGGAAATGGTTCAGGCGACTTCTCGTCTCGACATAAACGAATGAGTAAATCGCATTGTTAAATTAATGATTAGTGCTTTCAAGACTGTGTCAAGCGGTACAAATCGAGCTAGGGCTTAATACACAATGTCGACTGGATTTATTAAAGTTGCGTTTGACCCCATAATTACTAGTTTTATGCCATGGCTGGTGTTCGGGTCAGCTTTCACGCCAATTTCCTTTACCCCCGGATGTAACGTTTCCCGAGAGGACATAATAAATATACATCCCAGCTCTTGTTCCCACCAAAATTGTGCTTTTGCTAGCCGTACAATAAGCGCGGATCGGCGCAAGCGAAAGCAGCGTCCGCACAAAATTCCGCCTGCTGAAGCTAGAGTGGAGAATTTCCAGAGATGAGAGCGAAAACTGTGAAAAAAAGAAGTGACAAAATACGACTGCTTGTGTACGTACCAGTATACACGCGAAAAAGCCAGGTTCGGGGCGAATCGGGAGCAAGCACGCCAGACAGAAAAGGCGGCTCACTCGACCACGTCACCCGGTTCTCACGGCGCTAGTTATCCCATCCCGCCCTTCACAGCCAAGGGGTGCTGCACGGTTCGAATATCGCGCTTCAATATCAGAACACGGGCTCAAGGAAGTATACGCACTGCTCAAACAAACGTGGTGTTCCCGCGCCAGTTAGTGTATTGTTTCTGCGGCCGTTAGTGTTTGTGCGCGTTGTTGTGATTACGTGTCTTCACTTATCACTTATCCGTCCCATTCATCATTCGCATACAGAATAGCAAGCCGAGCTCTTTGCTGCGAGTTCGGTTTTGGCAAGCAAGTTTTTTATCCACTCCTCACTCTCTCTTCTCTCTCTCTTCTCTTCTTCCTTCATCTTTCTCTTCTCTTCTCTCTCTCTCTCTCTCTCTCTCTCTCTCTCTCTCTCTCTCTCTCTCTCTCCTCTCTCTCTCTCTCTCTCTCTCTCTCTCTCTCAGTCTCCACGTTTCTTAAGGAAAAGAACCCACCGGTAGAACAAAAGGGGTAAGACGCCGCAGGTGGTCATCCAGGGTTGTAAATATCACGGAAGTGTACCGCCCGCCCTCGTTACGCCTTCGGGGTCGTCGCACCTTAAAAGAAGCAAGCCTCGACGGCGCGCGCTGCCTCGTGTTTTCTTTTTAGTGTATATTTTGGCGAACGGTTGGGCTATTGTCGTCGGGCGCGGCCTCGACGGGCCTGAAAATTGCCAAGGCGTCGAGAAATGGTGGCGTGCCGGATGTCACCTGGCGGAAGGGAGAGGGGGGGGAGGGGGGGCGTGTCGGAAGGTTGCTTCTTCCTGTTTAGCGTGTCAGTCACCCGATAGGTAGAAGCAAGAGGAACGACGAGGGTCCGGTTAGCGTGACAACTGCTGTGGACGATTTGCACATAATGCTATCGCGGATGTGCCACGTGCAAGCAACAATTCGCGTGCCGCCTGCAAACATCTAATTTCCCACGCACCACGAGTTGAATAATGAATGGCGCCTGTTATATACCGTCCTCTTTTGCTCTTTCAATTGTATTTCTCCAGAAAAAGACGTTTATGGTCTTTAAGGCTCGTTTTGCTGGCTCGAATGGTAGACGGTTCACATTTGTATCTCGCATGCGAACGTGAACATGTCGAACTGACTCCTTGGCCGTGAGACCTCTCTCAGTGACGCAGGTAAAATATTTCAAACGTCTCTTCGATTCGCAGTTCCGAAATGTAGGCAACTGCTCGAGACGCAGTTCGTTTCTTTTCCTTGCATGTTTTTTTTTTCTTGGCGAGGGCAGTGTTTGCAATACCACGAACTGTTCACGACTGTCGGGACCGGTAAATGGAAGACGCCACAAATTTTGTTTAAGTATAGGCGTGACTACACACACCCAAGTCATTATTAGACAGGCGCCACCGCAACATAAATGCGCACGTCTGGTCTTCGACACCTCTGTCCCTTCAACGCTTGCTGAGACCACCACCTCCTGCAGTGGCAGACGCACAAAACGCGGAACACGCATGCGGGCCTCCCCTCTCAAGGCGAAGGTCCATTATGCAATCGCAGCTACGCGACTCCCGACGCGGCGAACCTCTTCATATACGCGGTCACGACGCTTCCTGGTACGGGCCTCGTCGTATGCTGCCGCATTTTCGCGCTTCTAAGCAGCACCCCTGATTCCGAACCACTGAGGTTTAAAGCGAGTGCACGGGACTCGAAGTGCATCCTCGTTAGAATATGAGAGATATAAAAATTTCTGTTCGCTAATGAGGTGCGTACAGTCGTGAGGGGTGGCAATAATTAGTGTTCATAAGCTGGGGCTGCCTCTAATGGAGAAGATACGGTACATACCCTGTCCGCCCTGAGCTGCCCTGCGGCCAGCAAAACTCCCATCATTAGGGACGCCGACTCACACGAGTGCGCACGGAAGCCGATACAGTGTGTCTCGGCTTCTTCCCTGCTCCGTCTGCCTGGGCGATTTTCTGTATTTAGTGTACGTTATCTTGTGTCCTTTATGAAGCGATTAGGTTTGGTAGCCAGGTCTCGTGCGAGGCCCTGTATGGACATTCTTGCAACCAATTATACGGCGTTCAGGATCGGAAACCCCGGCGGCCACTGATTCCGGTGCTGTCCCGAATTAATAAGACGCAGCGGAGATAGAGACGCGTTGAGGCGTGTCAGGAGTATACCGAGAAAACGAAGGCCGGTGGTGCAGCCGCGAGTGGAAGCGTCGCCCAAATGCCGGCATGTACTCATAGAAAACGACGACCGATAAAGAAGCAAGGCAACAACATGCAGTTCCGTGTGTTGTTGTATTGTCCCTTAAACACGCTGTATTAAATGGACCCTAACAATAAAATTACTGCTTTGTGTTATCTGAATGAACCAGCCTTTGGAGGAACGTCTTCCTAAGGTGGTTTTTTTTTTCTTTGTCCAAAAAAAGAAATGGTATATTACTAAGCAATATTTCTAAGTTTCGCGCTAAACAAGGATAGCAGTGACGTAATTAGCGTGTCAGAATTAAAGAGGTGAAATTACATAGAACTAGAGGTGCCACAATAATCGCGTACTAACGTTTCTTGGAGGTGTCTTCTGTGGTTGGGATCAATCGCACAAGGAAGTACTGTAACGCCGTAAGGTCTGGGCGAGAAAGTGGACCTCGAGGTCGTTACTGCTTCCTCTGTTTATCTGATTGTTATAAAATTAATCGTTCGAAGTTTGTGTTAAAATGGGCATCATTATTATGTGGACCAAGCACTCCTTAGAATTAAAGACTCATCAATTATATTTTCCTCATTACCAGCGTTAAAAGGTGTTGGCTGTTTGTCGCGTCATTGCCAAGATAATGATAATGATGTATAATAATTATAATATAGCATGGAATTATTATGCGTCTTAAGTAATTATCCGCACTTTATTTTCTGCTTCATGCGTAGGCGACGTGGTTTGCATTTGGTGTATACCGTAAACCCGCGGTGTAGCGAAATCATTTGATCTAAAAGCGCGCCTTGTTCGAAGTGTCTCACGGTCCCCGCTGTAGTGCATCCCTGAGCAAGTAAATTCTGCTTTTAATGAAATACCGCTTACAACGAAGAAGATCTCTGCCCCGGAGACTTCCTTATAAAGAGAGCTTATAATAGAGGCAGACAGCAAATGCAATTCCAGAACATTCTGTTCAAGCACGGAAGATAGAGTGTAGCCATACTGAATGGGATCCACGCCAGTCACTGCGCATCTTCTCGCGCCCCATTCCCCATTATCGTCACCCGCGATTCGATCCGGACAGATCGTGGAGATCGTCGCTTAATTTCCTCGAGATCCGTTCGCCGAAGCTCATCGCATCCTACGTGACCACGGATGCGAAAGGCCTACGCGATAAATTCGGCGTTAGCAGTGCGCTTAAAATACACTCCGAATCTCTTCCAACGGAGGAGACCATCAGCAAAACCTCGCAAACACGTTTGTCTCGATTGCGGTCTTTTCCCTTCAAGTTCCCCGTCTCAATCTCTCGCTCTGAGTTCCGCGTGCGTCCGCGTAATGCACGACGTTTACGCGCACGACCAGCCGCGGTTCCGGGTCGCGCGAACTTGCTCTGTTGTCTTTCTGGGCACGTAACGCACGACTCGGCCTCGCGTGCACATAACAGGGGGCGACTCCGTATAGAGACAAGAGGAATCGCAATGTATGACGGGTAATAGAGAAACAAAGGCTCGGTCGACGTTGTGCTCGGGATTGCTCGAAAATCAGAAGAAGGGCGTGGAATTCTTGGCAATTGAGAATGGATGTCGATTAGTTCGTATCTTTTGCGTGTGGAAATCGAAATTTCAACATATTTGGAGAGTAAGGAAATGGAGGAAATATCTGTCGTCGGTAACACGCCCATTCCTTTTACCAATTCAGCTACTGGGTGACTTGGAAAATAGATGACAGAGATGAAAGAAAGCAAAAGGCAAAAGGTATTCACTTAAAGCCCGATTTAAGCTTCGAGCAAAATGTTCTAACGAAAGAGAAAATTACGCGATTTAGTTGGAAAGCCTCCACTTCGTTGCACTATCTCTTCGAAGTACCCACGGTACTACCACACTTCATTTTCAGCAATCTTTTTGGAGCGTAAGCAAGGATCTACAGAAGATATGGTGGTGCAGCGCCCCCAGGTTACCCCGAAAAAAGGGTGAAAACTAGCGAACACAAGATAAGTATCGGTACGGTAAAAAAAACACAAATTTATTCGTCTTCCTTATGTGCAGGATTCGTCGTTCTATCCGTATATTTGACGCCCTAATAAGGCGCTTTCTAATTCATCTCCATCTCCTTTCGCTGATAAAAACTTGTCACGTGACGTGAATTTATCTAGGGGCTGCCGTACGGGCCTGACAGGTAACAATGCCCCCACAGCTGGGGTGCAGCATACGCCCTGGGATTTACACTGTGTACGCGTTCCCACCGGCTCTTCCAGCGATATTTTCGTTTATACACTGCACAGAGTACACACACCCAGAGGACTCTAATATTTCACAGGTTATACGAGGGCATCAACCGCGCTCGGCTTACGCGTCTATTCCTGCCGCCGCTCTGCACCACGTGTACGTGTACGTCGCAATAGCGTACGCGGCTAACGACGGTAAAATAAAAACAGAAGCAAGAGTGTGGGAGTCAAACGGGCGGCAACCTCCGGCCTTTCACGGGTCAAGACCTCATAAGGAAAGGCGCGGCGGTTGATCGTCCCGAAGGAGTACACAAGCCGGTGACCGCATATGTTACGCCCAGCTCTCTCTTGCGTCGGCGTTGTATACACTGTGTTCCTTTTTCTCTATCTCTGTCTCTCTCTCTTTCTATCTCTCTCTCTTGGAGATATAAACGCTAGAAGCGGCCACGTGTGGCCAGGGGAGTTGTCGCTATGTACGGAAAAGGAAAACGGTGTAGCGGTTTTGACTGGGCGCGTTGCTCCAAGCTTTAGCTGGGTGTACACTGGGTGTACGCATACGTAAAAGTTTGTATGTCCCTGTTGCGCTTAGCGTCACCAAGGTGACGCTAAGGTGATGCCAAGGTGAGGTATACTCTTTCAAAAGGGGAGGTATACTCTTTCAAGGTGAACTCTTTCAAAAGGAGAGGTATACAGTTAGAGTTCAATGGCATCTAGTTAGAAAGTGCGTAGGGACCTTAAAGCCTTGTCATCTCCGATGTATCCTAAAAGCCACAACCTTAAACACTAGGTTGACCTCAAAATGGCAAGTGTAATTAAGCGGTTAAAAAATGTTAAAGAAGTAAATATCCTGATTGCAGGAAATGCATCGAATATTTTGCTTAAAGAATTATGATCCTGTGGTTTCTTAATATTGCGCAGGATTTCCGCCCGAAGATGAAAGCAAAAAGAAAAGGTTCGAAGCATGACTGACATGCAGATATGAGATGTTCCAAAACAATGCAGAGTAAGGAAACCGCTACGAAGGTAAAGCCGGGACGGACGCCTCATCCCCCTTTTCTGCCCCTTCCTTCACGCATGTTACTCGTTTTCATCACGCTTCCTTCCTACAAATATAAATCCACACCATGAATGTATTTGTGAGGTTGTGCAGTGTGGGGAAGTTAAGGTAGCCATAACCTCGCGATGCAATATAACTAGTAAAGACAGCACGTAAAAGAGGCATAGAATAACCCTTGTTGCACTATTGGTGAAGGAAGCAACTTCCGGTCAATAGCTTGCCGTCCTCTCACAAGCAAATTGAAAACATTCTCCAAGGTAACGCCACACAATCAAAAGGAACCCTATCCGGCCATTGAGCGAAAGTGCTTAAAATACCGTATCCCTCTTCAAGGCCACGCGCACTTGGCCCGCCTTGCGCACCCTGCAGTAAGCGGCCCTCGTTCGCGGGCCTTATACATGCGCCCATCAGGCCGATATTCTACAATGTGGTAACAGGCCGTTGGCGGCCGTTGCGCTCGGAGCAGGCCGGACGGGTCGTTCGCCTTTTTGGCCTCGCGGCGAGGATCGCTGCCCTTGGAAATACAATCGCCCGCCACGCCGAACCGCCGTAACATTAGGCGAGTTAATTGAGTGCAATCTGCCGCGCTGCTCCTATAGAGCTTAAATGGGGCGCTGCACGTAGCAGCTGCACGCGCGTTTAGTTTACTCCTTCCTCGCCCTGGCCTCTCTCCCACTTATTATTTTCCTTCTTCTCTTCGTATTCCTTATATCAATTTGCGAAGACCATCCGGTAACTTTCTGAACCAACCATTTGATGATTGTAAGGAGGGGGGCTTAACGACAGTAGGCCTCGGTATCCTTCCTGGTGACACCTACGCCATTACCTGACCGCCTGCTTCCAGTGGTTATCACATCGAAACACAGCAAAATCAGTGCCTTAAAGGGGATCTGGTTTCAAAATGCTTACTCTGCATAGAGCCTGCGGTATTGGGGAGCCGTATACGTAGGTTTTACGCTTACAAGCCACTTTATCTAGTTACATGACATCCGTGTAATTCGTGTAATTGACGTAACCGGTACAGACAGATTAACAGGGCAGTTGACAGTACCGGTTGGTACATGCTAAATAATTAAAGAGCCCATCGATTGAAACATTAGTCGATAGTCGATAGAGAAATAAAACTCGTACGCCAAGCGAGGGCGTTCCATGGGTATAAATGCCTGCCCCCAAAGATCAGGGAGTATGTGTTTCTGCAAAAACATGCCGCATTTCCACGCAGTGGCCGGTTATAATTAAGCAGCCTGGCAGGGTCATCTCGCAAAAGACACATGGGCGTCCAAACTTACGGCAACCTGCCATCTCCATTATTTCGAGCCGAAGCCGCTCGTTTTGTTTTATTTCGTTTTTTTTTTCCTGACAGGAGCACGCCAATTCCAGTGTTCCGGCTCGGCCATCTTGTCTTTCCACGTGGCAACCCTTGACTTCAGCTTCCCCCTCCCTTTTTTGGGCGCCCTTCTCTCTCTCCTCGCATTTCCGTTTCCTAACCCCAAGCGTCACTGCGTCCCCCAAACCTTCACTTGGCAAAATGACAACCGTAAACTCGCGCCGGCTGCGTTAACCTGTCCTAATAGCGCCCTCCTCGCAGCAAGGGTGAGACGGTGGAGAAGGTTGCCGTCGCTTATTCCACGCCCAGACGACCAGTTCGGCGACTCGTGGAAGCGCTGTGCATTAAGGCATCCCGGACATAACAGTTAGCCCCTCGGCGGGGCTGTCTATAGCAATCCTGCGTGCGTTCAGTGGCCGCCGCCGTAATGCGGCTGCGATTGTTCAGCTGGTTTAGTGAAGACGTCACGAAAGTGCAGGCCTTCGAACTTCTTATGCGCACTCAGAGTCGACCAAGTCTGTGCAGTCCACCCTAATACCTCGCCTGTTGCCTTCTTCGTAGCAGAGATGCGTGCGTTCTTTGTCATTATATGCGCGGTGAACTTAACCACCCCGCAAGTTCCCTGAGCTGTTGGCCATCAATCCACGACACGTTAGTGGCACAGCGATGTTAATGAGCGCTAGTGATGGCCAACTTTGTCGTTCAGGAAATAACAGTTTGAACGTCACAGACGCTGATTACAAGTTATTCTCCCCGGACGATGTATCGTGTCTAGGATTCTCTGAGTACAGAAGCCATTGGTTACGACTCTACTTATAATTACACTGACCCAGAACGCAAAAATATAGGGAAGTTATATATCTTACTGCAATTTTGTCTGATTAAAAATGTGCCTGCGATGACTGAGGACTTTGCGCTTTAAGCGCTGTGTTTAAATTACCCGCGTCCCCCACCATTACATGGCATGCATAGGGCGTGGCACTCCTTGGACCGTAGTGTTAATCTAAGGACTCCTGGGGCAGTTGCCAAAAACGCGCGGTTACTGCGTTGACTCTGGGCCACCAGGGCCGATAAGGAATAATGCGGAAATTTGTATCACCGGCCACTCCTAGCAAAACGTAGCAGGCCGTTTCACTGCGTGCTGGCGTAGCAACGGTATAAATTAAATGCTGCACTGACTAGCCCCTCCAAGCCCAGGAGGGTCACTTCAATACAAGCAGGCTTAGCCGGAGCGGGCACAGGAAGGTCGTGTGGAGGTTACAGAAAGAATCCAGACAGCGCTCGGCATAATTTAATTCAATGCAAGGGTATGCAACCAGTCCCCAGTAAGAAATAAGTCTAAAGTTTGAAAGGTCGAGCGTTCAAGGTCAATTGTGAAGTGATTCGGAAAGACGTAAAAGCTAGAAAAAAGGATAGAAGGTTCCTTTGCATAGACACTGCTGTATACAAAGGAACGTTGTATACACACTGGCCAGTGTTTCCTGTGTGCCTCGCATTTGTTGAAAAGCCGTTGAAAAAAATGCGCTTTTGTAGCTGATTCTTGTTTCTATTTTCTCTTGCTTGTTTTTTCTCTCCACCATACCCCCTGGCCCGGGACGAGCGCGTTGACCTACGTTATCTAATATTCGCAATCCTCTGACTATATTAGAGCCTACTTTTAAGTATTTGAGGCTGGTAATACCGTATCTGTGGTAGTTAACTGAAGTTTGCAACACACTTTCAAAATTTAATTTATGTAGTAAGAACGACCATAAAGCATGTCTCGCCATAAAACTACCTAGATTAAATAAACGCAAATTCGGGCAACATTCGCGTTTTCCGAAGAAAGAAAAAAAAAACATCTGAAGGTATGTACTCACGTGTGAATGACCGCGGAAGCGTACATATAGCCAGATTTTGGACCCTTCGAGAGAAAACTATGGTAATATGTGTTTCATGTACGAAAAACCGCAGAAGTCTACATACAGTCAGATTTCGAACCGTTGCGCGGAAGCCAGCAGATAGGACGTGCGTGGAACCAACGCAGGGTGCAGTGCCCGAGAGATAAGAAAATCGCCCATAAGTGCGCACAATTAGAAATGCGCGACGTCGGGAATAGCAGTTTTTCGGTGGGGGGTCGGGTCGGGTGGCCGAGGTGCCGCCTTGTGATTGCACGCTGCACTTAGCGGATCATTCATCATGCGAGCGCAGAGCTCGACCTCGTGACGGCGCGTAATTCCCGCAACTCTGCGCGACACTCTCGTTACGGGGACACAATTCATCATCCGTAATGAATTCCGAGCGTGTCAAACGCACGCACGGACAAAAAATTAAATGAAAACAGGATCAGAAAGACGACCAACCGTGCCTCCACCAAAGGTAGGAAGCAGTATATGTACAAATTGACAATAAGAAAATAGTGGGACTAGCATAAGCAGTATGGCTCTGCCTTCGTCCATGTTTTTGCTCTCTGTGTGCGTGTCCGTGTCTGTATTCGTGTGGCATTATGGGTAGCCTCTCAACTTAACTAACCACAAGCGCAATGTGGGGCTTTAGGTTATGGCACGATGTCGCACAAGTCTAGTTCGCGCATGGCTTCTCCTCCATTTCCTGCAGTAGAAAAAAAAAAGCAAGCGGGGGCCGTTCGTTTTATGTGTTGATTTGTCATTATTGGTTTTATGTTGTGTATTACGTTGCACTTTTATTCTTCTTTGCTTCTGCTCTCTCTCGAGACCGCAGTGTAGAGCCACGGCCCGATGTAGATTACGAAATTATATTGCAGTAGATGTACAGCCTCCGAAAGTAGATTAGGCTTACTCGGTCCTTCAAAGTAAAGTTCTTTTTTTATATAATGTAAAGGCGAAGTTTTTGCGACTGACGCGGCCTACCGTCGTTCGGCTGTGCAAGACGTCTAGCGCCACCTTGCGGTTAGCGAGCCAACCACGCCCCGACGCTAAGCGCTCAACCCGTTGTTCCCATTACGTAATTCTTAGCTACAGCGCGTTCCCGTTTCTCTGATGGCGATGGCTGGGGGTCAGGCCAAAGTATGGGGTTTGAGGCCGACATTAGAGATTGCTTGAAGGGCACCTGGACCATCCCAGCTGGTCTGGTCGTTCATCTAATGCCCAAGATGGGCCAGTGTAACGGCGGACTTTGCTCCGCTTTGTGGACAACTTGGGCTGCTCGCGTAATGTCTTCCAAGATGAGGGAAAGAGATGGCAGCAGTGGGAGAGCCTACGGAGCGGGGCCAAGAACAAGATTAATGACCTGAAATGCTTGGCCCTGCAAAGACGGTTGGCGGCCTCCCTTTAGCCTAAGTTAACCCTCACATGTATAAGCCGCAAGCCATCATGATAGCGAAATGTTTTGAATGAACGAATGAATGCTGTGCAATATAAGAGACGGAACCCCCAATATTCATTCATCCGTCCGTCCGTCCATCCCTATTTTCTTTCTATCTTTATTTCTTTCTTTCTTCCTTCCTTTCTTTTTTTCCTTTTTTTCGTTCCTTTCTTTCTTTTGCCTACCGCTTTTTATAACAGCAAAAGAGATTCTGTTGGGGTGGAAAAAACTGCACTCTAGCGGTACGTGTAGATAAACGTTCGGTGCAAGTGGCGTTCATAACGTTTATAACGTTGGCTTAGATAGCACCGGTATCCGTTACCTCTACTGAATTCATTCTAAGGGCGCCACACACAAAAAATAACGCTAACGAATCCGCGTCCCTATGGTGTTGTTTACACCGTGACGTTGGAGGCCGGCTCCATGAGCGTGAGCGTGTGCGTGCGTTTCAGGAATTAAGCACCGCGGTAGGCAGTCAGTTGGGTGGGCAGCTTCCTACCCGCCTCCTTTATTCATTGAACACCCACGGTTGACCATGCTTGCACATCAAGTGAGCGAGCAAATCCGCACGTGGTTACAGTAGCTGTTATTTATACCGCGAAAATTACCGTACCCTGTGGTTGGTTTCGAAGAAGAAAACATTACCAAGCTCTTCCTAAACGCCCTTCGCAATCAATTGACCAAATAGCGCGTCATGGCGGTAACTTTAAACGCTCGTAATTACAGACTTCGCGCCAATAAAAAGAGATAATATGCGAGAACACTACAAAAAAAAAAAAAAAAAAACAGAACTCTTCGCTTTTGCGGAGTGCCCAACCGAGGTTCCTGCGCAAAGCTCGCCGTCTGTGTACTTCCGGATCGGAGAATGTGCAAAGTTCTTCACTGTTGACGGGGATAGAAACATAAATGAAACGGTTATTGGCCAACAAGCAGCGTATACGGCATACCCGACAGAACAAGCCTTCTCCTTGTAGGTTTGCATCGGCGAGTATATTAATTAAACGCAAATCGCGTCTCGACCTGTAAGGGGCCGACATCGAGACTACGCCGACGCTGCCGGCTACGGACCTACGTCAGTTTCGCTCCGATTAGGCGAGGACAACCGGTAATTTCTCCTTGAGAAATGGGTTCATTCACCCCGGTGGGGTTTGTCGTGCTCTCGCTAACGGAAACTACAGCTACGCGAACCTTAAGTTCGCCTAGGCACTCGTTTTCATTTTATTTACCCTGTGGTGGTTGTTCCGAAGTCGGTTCTAAATTTGAACTCTACGAGCCGTGGGATGGAGAACAGTGAATCGGTTTAGACTTTCGGGTTCTTTCAGTACTTCTAATGTTGATATTCCTGGTATTATTATGCACATCTCGTTTTTTTAAAACTGTGGGAATATGATGTTCTGTCGTTGTAATAGCCCCTGGGGTGCTTTGGGGTCACATAAGAGTTAGAAATCAATCCATATCAATCAATCAATCAATCAATCAATCAATCATCAACCAACCAATAACCAATAAACCAAATAATTAATAAATGAATTATTCGATTGATTAAATTATAATTAATTAATTGACCAAACGATTCCTCCATTCATCAATCAGTGCAGTCGACTAGTCAATCAATCAGTCCCTCTATCAATCGATCAACCAATCAGTCTCGTACACACGGGTGATCTTCATCATTATACCACTGCGTGGGGCACCTTCTCGGCACAATGTTGGAACGATACAATCCGCAGTTGAGTGCACGTATAAAAGGGACTGAAAGCCGTGATGTGAGGCATTATTTAGCGTGACGTAGAATGTACCAAACCTCAACCAATCGCGGAAGAAACGTGAAATAATTTCGCTCTCCTCGGTAAATTAGGCACTGAATATTATTAATTTTGTAAAATTTCATGGCATACTGAGGTATTAACCCACGGCTTAAGCCAGTGGCGTGAACAGAATTCAGTAAAAGGAGGGAAAGAGGAACAAGGAAGACGGGGGGGAAAGGCCTACACAAGGAATCAATTCAGATTTCAATGTAAAAAACTTCGGAATACTGTGCACTACATGACCTCTCCATTGTTTTGCTCATCTTTTTTCTTCATGGACGTAAAGAAATGGCTGACCATCGTAACAGTAGAAACGGAAGCACCGTAAGGTTGGTGTGTAGCTAGCTAGAAGATGGTCATTATTTCGTGATAGGCAGAGTTAGCGGGTCTTGAAAGCAGCGGCGCGAATCCATCCTTGCATTTCAACTTCGTTTAAACATGGGCACGTGCAAACGGCTCGCCAGTCGAACCTTTGCTGTCCACCGTGGCTGGAGGCGTTTGCCGGCCGCAATCAAATTTAAAAACAACACGAGGAAAGGAAAACGTAACGGTCAGATTTTCCTTCTGGTCTAAGCAAAAACAGTCCTATCCTTATCGTGAAGATTTGGGGCGTCACCGCAGTACAATATGCAGGCTATACAAGAAATATTTCCTCAAAGACGCTCTCTGACACGCAAGAGCCTCGGTTCTTACGGGCGCTTTCTGCTACACCAGCAAAGAATGCGGATGTACGCCTTCACTTTTTAGAGCTCCGCCGCAGCTGCAGGGGTAAACTAGAGAGAAGACAAGGCGCATCTGTCAGGCGAGGCGTCGCGTTGTGCCTTGTATGCGCTCGCGTATGCGCTCGCGTGCTTCGACAGGACAACTGGAGGTACCGGGTGGAGCCGACGACGCCGTTCTGGAGACTTCGGAAGAACGGCGGCGCTGTGGAACGGAACAAGCCGAGTGGCTGTTCCACACGCCCTACCCTGAAACGCAAAATGAGATAACAAAAAGCCTCCTAAGATGTGTGCGTCGTTGCATTGACGGCCATCGTTACGAGGAGGTCGATTGTGCGCGTGCGCAGGTGTTGCGACGTGGAAGAAAGGGTTTGACACGCGCTCAGCGGTGTCCTCCGGTGAATTCAGGTGACCTGCAGCGGAGCCGTGCACCGAGTATTAACATTGCGAGTATTAACTCACGCAGAATCGAATCGGAGTACAGGAGCAATCGACTGGGGCTACCGAAATGTATTGGCTGTTGATAGTGTGGGACTTGGGTGACGCTAGTGCGGCAACGTTTGTACCAAGCGTTCTTTCTGGCGGGAAATGGGAGTGCGGCCGGATTTGTACAATCCAGCGCTGCACGCAAATCAGAGCGAATTTGATATGTTCTCGAGGGTATGTCGAAGCGTCGCGGTTCTAAGTGTGCTCTGCCTTTTATGAGAGTTCAGCGGCGTTTCGAGCGGCGGCATTAGCGACGACTTTTCCGCGGAGACGTGGCGCATGGCACTCGCGCTACCAACCAAGAGCCCGCGACCACTGATCACTGCCCGCTTTTGTTTACATCGCCCATTTTCCGCTTCCCGGTTTTTCTCAGTGTGATCAAGAAGGCCTAATTCCTTTAAGTTCAACTACCACTTATTTAACCCACGAAGAAAGGAATTCGACGGGGCTTATGTTTTTTTTCTTTCTGAAAATTGCGAAGATTTCTTAGTATCAAGTATCGCTGATACGATTCACGATGACAAGCTCGTGTCCGAGGTAAACTTGACCGACTACAACTGTTAGTTCTTTCCGTCAATTATATAGGCTACAGCAAGCGTAAACCATTTCGTAATGTTGTCATCGTATACCGATAGCGTTCTATAACGAATGCCACTCTTTGTCTGGTTACAGTGCGGCTACTCCCCCCTGCACCAGGCGGCGACCGAGGGCCACGAAGAAGTGGTTCGACTGCTGGCCAAGCACAACTGCCTCGTCGACATCCAGGACGAAATGGTAAGCGTGTTTATCTGTCCCTTTCAGTGGCAAGTTCTATTGCGTTCCGGAGCGTAGGTTCCAGCGCCGTGTACGGTATATAGTTAATCGGAGGATATTTCCGAAGACTGTGAAAGATCCGAAGGAATAGTTTGTCTGTCACATGACTGTGCTAATACTACGACGACATTTTGATACCGCAATATAGCTACGGCGCTACGACGTTGACGTTATGATTGCCGCACATCGAAAAACGCTAGTGGCTGCTCGTCGCCCATTGGCAACGGATTTATGTTATCTTTCACCATTCGTTTTCCCTAGAGAGCTCGAGCTCATCCGAAGCGATCTCGAAGAAGCGGAACAGTTTTCTGTTTAGAGAACATACACACACGCAATTATTAGTGTCTATTTTTTTTCGCAGCATCGTCTGTACCTTTGGCACACTTCTATTCCCCGTCTTTTAGTATTTGCCTTATGAAACGCGCCCTAGATGGTGTGAACGAAGGGAGACCGCCTGGAAATTTTTATAGCGTTATTTTTCCCCAGGGCATAGATGAGGAGGTTCGAGTTGGTGACGAGGATACTGTACTTTCCGCCGTGGTGCAACACGTATCCGCATAAACGCGACGCCACTTTTACAGCAGGCGTTCACTTGCTTAATCCAGCGGGGTAATTACTGCACTTTTGGGGCATTCTTGCGGCCGGTCCAAGTTCGCAAGTATACGGCACCATTCGGTGTCGCAGCGGATGCGAACACATACCACACACGCGAAATATACACTCTAAGGCAATCCCGTGATTCAGCTTCCATTCCGCCAACAAAGCCAATTTTACAAATGAGCGCAGCGAACATGCCATTTGATTAAAAAATGTGATCTGCAATGTGGCAGTGTTCACATCATGTTGCATTCCGTGATACTGCTACGCAGACCAAACCTTTGAGACAAATCGTGTGCTCGACATCACCCTTCTTCGAAGTTTCGTTGTTGGCTACATGGATTCGAGTGGATCGGGGTAAAGTTGAACCTCAGGATTGTTTCAGAGGGTGAGATTCGCTTTTGTAAATGCCGTCCCTGACACAAGCGAATACGTGTGAATGTTTCATATCATCACGGAACCAGAACCGCTCACCGACACACACAACCCGAATGCCCGAAGGGATTTAGTTTTTTATGAATATTAATATTATGATGACGATGATAATGAGTTGTAGTGAAATAGAATAAATAGGCTTAGTCGACAACTAGTAGAAGGAGCAAGCTCTATTTCACTTTTGTAATGGCTGTGCTCGTTGTGTCGGCGGCGTTTTCCCTTAATATAAGCATCAGAGTTTGGCAGGCAGAGGCAAATAGGAACTCGCAACGCCTTGTGCCGTAAACACCCAAGGTGTTTACTGCTGCCGAAGCGGCTATCGGTCGGAAGAGCGGTATTTTTTTTATGTCCGACACTCGAGGCAGAAAAAAAGGTAATCCTGCAGCTTTGAGGATCCGGGAAAATGGCGAGGCGCCGTATATCGAGCTGAGATTTGTAAAAGCAAACTGGTTCCCCGCAGGTCCTTTTTCAGGCCGTCACGTATGTCGGGATCGCCAGATATTTCAGTGAGGGCCTCGAGAATTATCTCTCCAACTTTTTTTTTGTGCTGTCTTAAACTCGAAGCGGCTTACCCTGGGCCAGCCAGGAGCGAGCGTAACCTCAGCTGCTGATTCCCAGATATAATCTTCGCCTTTTTTTGTAATCCGTGTGCGACCCAGGAAGACCTCTCGACAAAGCGGACATCGGTAATATATCAACGTCAAAAGGGATCTAAAAATACAGAATTCACACGATGCCAGGAAATGGAAAAACGGACAGCCATAAACGCGACTCCGGCGGGTTCACTTACCGCGCCCTAACGTTAGCATCATCATCATTATCATTATCATCATCATCATCATAGCAGCCTCCTCAGGTCCACTGGAGGACGAAGGCCTCTCCCATTGACCTCCAACCACTCCTGTCCTGCGCTGCTCGAGTCCACAGTCTACCCCCGAAGTTCCGTATTTCATCCCTCCATCGTGTTATTGTCCTTCCCTTTCTTCTAGACCCATCCCTTGGTATCCACTCTGTTACCCTAATTGTCCACCGGTTGTCGGTTCGTCTCACCACATGACCAGCCCAAGTCGATTGCTTTTTCTTTGTTGGAACTAAGATAACGTCAACTCTAGATTTTTCTCTTATCCAGGTAGCTCGTTTCCCGTCCCTGAGTGTTATTCTTAACATTATTCGTTCCATGGCCCGTTGAGCTGACCTAAGTTTGCTACCTATTTGTTTAGTAAGGCGCCAAGTTCCAGCTCCGTATGTCATCACCGGCAGTATGCACTGGTTGTAGATGTTTATTTTGAGCGGTAGAGGCAGCTTACTTTTCATTATTTGGGAGTGCTTGCTGAGGGCCCCTAACCTATGCCTAGTCTGCGCTCGATTTCTCTCTCATGGTTGGGGTTAGCACTTACCATCTGTCCGAGGTAGCTATATTCTTTTACTTCTTGTAGCGTTTCGTTTCCTAAGCTGAGGAATGTTTTTGGCATGTTTATTCCTAATTAATTAGCTTTATTCATATTTATTTTTAGCCCCAAGGCCGTGCTCTCTGATTGTAGTTCCTCAAGCATTGTTTGCAGGTGTTCTGCAGTCTCACTCAGCAAGACTGTCGTCCGCAAACCTCAAATGGGTCAAGTATTCTCCGTTTATCCTTAGTCCTATGTTTTCCCGGTCAAGCTTTCTAAATACCCCCTTCAGACATGCTGTGAATAGTTTTGGCAAGTTGGTATCTCTCTGTCTTACTACCTTGCGGATCTGAAATTTATCGCTTTGCTTGTAGAGGGTTATCCTGCCCGTGCATTCCTATATGTCTTCTAGAAGTCTTATGTTGGTTTCCTCTGTTCTCTGGTTTTTTACTGCTTTTAAAACGGCTGCGTTGGGCACGGAATCAAACGATTTCTCGTTTTGTCACTCATGTTTGTTTTGTCACTCACTTGATTGACGACATGGATGTTATTCATGGCTGAGTACCGTTTCCTAAACCTAGCCTACTCGCAGGGTTGTTGGGAATCTAGGCTGTCACCTATGCGGCTAACTATAACTTTGGTAAACAGCTTGTAAACAACTGAGAGCAGGCTGATGGGTCTGTACTTTGTTGGAATTAAAACCTTGAGGTCCTTGGGATCTTCCTTCTTATGAATAAGAATAATGTTGGCGTTTTTCCAGGCTGTGGGGATTTTTTGAGTCTTCAAGCATTCCGAAAATAATACAGCAAGCCATTCCAGTACGATATCTCCTCCCTCCTTCAAAACATCTGCGGTTATGCCGTCGTCTCCAGCAGCTTTTCCTATTTTCATGCCTTTGAGAGCCTTTCCAACTTCCTCTTTGTACTCTCAGTACTTTCTCCTGGTCTAACGTCGCTAGCATACAGCCTGATGTAGAATCGTTCTGCTACCTTTATTATCTCGTCCAAGTTGTGCGTAATGTTACCCTGCTCATCTCTGAGTGCGTACATCCTGTCTTTGCCGATGGCTAGCTTTCTCTTAGTTGCTTTCAAGCTTCCCCCTATTTGGCAGCGTTTCCTCGATCACTGCCATGTTATATGCACGAATGTCTTTTGTTTTACTTCCGTTAATCAGTTTCGAAGCTCGGGGTTAGTTCAATCCGATCCGCCGTAATTGGGGCTTTGTGTTCTTACGTTTGGCAATTAGTTCCTTCGTTTTCTTAGTTTTCCAGTTTGTTCCCTACATGTTGCCTCTCCCACAGCTGCTGCTGATTCACTGAGTGCCGATGTTAGGTTGTCATTTAGCCTGTCTCCACCGACTTCGTTCGTTCTGCTCGTTCAGAAGCTAGAATAAGTTTTGAAGAGTTATTTTAAACTCCTGCGATCTGGCTCTTACTGACTCCATGCGGGGTTTCTTGTTTTCACGAGTTTCCTTCTTTCTCTTTTGAGATTCAGCCTTAGCTTGCATCTAACCATCCTATGATCGCTGCTCCAAATCTTTAGCACCTCTACGTCTTGCACGATACCCGGGTTGTCACTTAAAAGGAAGTCAATTTCATTTTTGGTTGAACCATCTGGACTTTTCCATGTCCATTTCCTGTTCTTTCGTTTGTAGAAGAATGTGTTCATCAACCTCACGTCATTTCTCTCTGCAAATCACACCAGTGTATCTCCTCGGCTGTTGCGATTGTCTATTCTGAAGTTGCCCACCGACATTTCTCCCATTTTCTTCTTACCACCCTTTGCGATAAAGTCTCCCATCACAATTGTGAACTGCGTTGTTGCCTTCTTCATTTCTGATTCGACGTCCTCGAACTACCTACGGCTTTGTCATCATAGCTGGTTGTTGGCGCATAGGCCTCTGCTATCTTTACCCTGTATCGCTTGTGTAGCTTGATCATAACAGCCGTGAATCCCTCGCTAATGCTGAAAAACTGAAAAGGGTCAGCTGTTTCGTACGTACGCGCGGCCCCAATGAGCACACAAACCCAACGAAGAAAGGGTTCATTCGCTCGCTTCGACCGCACCTCCACATTTCCGAGAAGCTGCCTCCACAAACAACAAAGTTCCCAACTCCACGGGGCTCTCAGCGAGCGAGGGAGTCTAGCCCCATCCGGCGAAATCAAATGGGGTCCCTTTAAAGCGTTCCGCTGCACCCCGCAGGGGTCACTCTTTAAAGGTTCAAAAGGGCAAGTGCCCGCCAAGGAAAAACGAAGGCCGACTCGGAGTCGCTTCTCATGCGGAGAGTATGTACTCTCGGCACACACCCACCCGTCGAGGGTTTAGCGACCGATGGTCCGCGGCCTTCAGCCCAACACCAACCCCGTTTGACCAAGGCCTTGGCGTTTCCTCTTCGTGCCGCTTCTCTGACGTTTACCGGAACCCGAGTAATGGGAAAGCGCAAATGGGCAGCTTTGTCAAGTCGATGTAAGAAGAAGCGTGGTTGGAAAACCAACGTCGGGCTCTCCTTCATGCGGCATGGCCTTACTAGCTAGTCGGTGTTGCGCAGCCATAAAGCAACGAGAAAAAAGAATTGGGCGCAGCCCAGTTTTGTGCAGGCAGGGGAGCATCATCCACGCCGACGGATGCAGGAAGTCATTTGAGAGGGCGAGTGTCATCAACAAGGGCACTTGCTGTGGCGCTCCCCGCTGCTATGCGGGCGGGATTTCTCTGCTGCCTCGGCCAGAGACGCCCGCGGAGCGGTTCGCTTTTGCGGAGGGTGCGGCGTGTATTCATACTTCACCCCTTGGGAACTTCTTCGAAGCCGGTTCACTTCCGCTCGAGGTATACATACGTCGTGGCTGTCGAATGGGATACGATGTAACCCGTTCACCACGCCGCGGAGACTTTTTTAAACGAACTGAATAGTTAAAACGAAGATTTTGGGGGTTTAACGTGCCTGAGTTACTTTGGCTATAAGGCGCGCCGTAGTGGAGTGCTGAGGATTAATTTAGACTGCGTGGGTAATGGGATACAGCAGTGGCTCTCAACCGTGAGCGTGCCGGGGACCCCTTTCGTGATTTCCAGAAGTGAGGGGAAGTTCACGACGATTTATGTTGGTCCGTGTGATAATGTCAAATAATTTCAACTTGTAGCTGAAGTCTACCACCTGCTTGTACAATGTCCGCATTTTGTGTCGGACTTTCATGCTGAAGCGGTGATATTGTCAGAGAATTTGCCCTTGCATCTAAAACTTGTTGCCCAAACACCTACTACATTATATGCTGTCTTCTGCGAGTCTGGCTTTTTCACACAGGCGGCGTGTTGTGCAAAAAGGCAACTTTACAACTTGCGCTGCGCGGTGAAATTAAACGTACAAATCATAAGCAAAGCCACCTTATCGCATTGATTGGAAGGTTTGACCAAAAGTAAAATAAAATGGGCAGGAGGTGGAGCATTCGGAAGGGCTTTACGGACCCCTGAAATTCCCTCGCGCTCCGGACCCCGATTTGGGAACCCCGATTCGGCTAGAGGGTGCTTGGGGATCATGCAGCATTTGCAACTGGTCGTAGTGGGAAGATGTTTGGGTTATTCGTTTGAAGGCGCCTGTAATCACTAGAGTCTTCTCACTCCTCTTCTCACTGACGCGAACTTCGGTGAGTTCAGACTCCTTTTGTTTTAATTAATGAAGTAGGGGCCGGGTGAAGGTGCGTCATGGGAGGTTGAAGGGAAACAGCCTCTGCGCCAGTTTGGAGATGGACGGCAGCAGGCGCTCAGACTGCTCCCGCCGTTTCCCAGCAACCTCCCGAATGGAGCGGTGGGCCCCACGCGCCAGCACCCGGCTGATCGGGAACCGCTGGCGTCTTCTATTTGAAGGGCTCCTGGAGCGACACTTTCGCCGGTGTCTTTCCGTCAAGGCACGCGCACGCCATCGCCCGTCCCGACCGCGCATTCACATTCCACATCCCGTAGAGGGGCCAGTGATGCATTGCGCCATCTAGGGGCGCGTTTGAACACGCATACGCGCGCTCTTTATATCCGGCCTAATTAAACGATTAGCCGCCTTCCGGTGTCGTCGTGGAGAGGTCCCGCTTCTGGGTAGCAATCGTATACAAACCCGGTGTAAACCTCACAGGTGCCGCTTTTTTTATTGTTTTGCTTCTAGCACACTTCTTTTTATCACACATGTTATTTATTTATGGCACATTGATGCATTGTAAACAAAATTCCCAGTATTTTGTTCCGTTTAAGTCAGTTCCAGCTCTCATTTTGTACGTTTAAGTGGTCACGCATTTTTATGTCGGTTTCTGCTGTTTTCCATGAATATTGTGGGCCATTAGTGTGGTCTTATCTGCGATCAAGTGGGCCTTGGTTCAGGTTCTTTGAGAGTTTGGTATTTTTTTCCCTTTTATGTCGGTTTCAACTGCCCCGTAGCTAACTGAGCGACGGCATATTCGCATGATTGCTTTCTTTTTATTTTTTTCGATTGTGGTTGTTTTAATCGTTTTCGGTTGGTTTCGCCTGTTATGATTTCATTCAGGATGCTTTTAAACTGCTTTAGGTAGGTTTCCGGTGTCAAACGTGCGCCAACCAGGCGCAGGGCCTCTATCAGGATATGAATTTCATATTCCAGGCCGCCAGCTTAGAGCATGCTTGGCGCATGCGCGCACGAACCGCATAAAGCGACACAGAGTAAATTTTCCATATATCGAACTTTTCGGGACAGGAGACTGACTTCGTTATAAAAGGTACTTCGTTAAAAGCAGATATGATTGCTCCAAGTGCACTGCACGGAAAACCGAGAGTTAAACGAGAATTAGAAATAAACGGCTTTTTCTACAAGGTTCCGTACGAATTTTGCAGCGAAAACTACGAAAGTGCAATAGATGGAAACCATATTGCAACAAACCTTTGCGAGTTGACGACACCGCAGCCTATTCGATGTGGGGTGAAGTAGGTGTTGCGGGTAGTTATGTTTAATTCCAATGACAGGTCGGGAGCCGTCGCAGAGCTCAGCCGCAGAGCACTCTGCTTTCTCGAAGAGCAGGTGTTCCTTAACTGTCTTTGGAACGCATGCAGTCCACCGGGAGCAAGTGCCGAAGCACGACGGGAACAGAAATTTCACGGCAGCCTATATGACGGGTCCGTTCATTAACATCTGCTTCACCACAAGCGTTTTCTTCTTGTCGAGTCTCGTCTAAAGTTCCTTCATCTGCTTTTTTGCCGATTGAGGGACTTCAGTAGCGTCGACGGTCTCCAACGGCGCCCGTGACGAAAGTTATATCGGCTTTTTTTAGGTAGCCGAAAAAAAGAAAGAAACGCCGAAGGCGCGTTTATACGCCATGTGCACCCAGTCGTTGTTCGAGCTGGGCTCCTCGACACTTGTTTCCCTGTTACAGCTGTCTCACTTGCTTTCGTTAAGTATAAAGCAACGAACATGGCGTCCAGCCTCTGTTATGCCGTTGCGACTGTGGCCGTAGCGCGTATTTGCCGAAGCGGGTGCCATGGAAATTCGAAAAGGGGAGTCGAGCGGAAGTGGACGGCGACCACGTCACGAGAAATGAAAACGTCTTCGCGAGTTCCGGTCGACTCCGCTGATTTAGGGGGAGCAACATTTCTCGCTCCACGGAGCCATCTCGGCAGCGACGGCGCTCTCGATCTGCCATTGGAAAGTGTCTGCTTCAGGCGAAGCAAAAAAGTTGCTCCCAAAGTGCTCCGTATCTGCCATTCTACTTAAGCATTACTCGTAGTTGATAAATGATGGCGCGGAAGAAACGGATGGGCTGCGGAAAACGATCATCGGGGAGCGGAAAAATAGATTTAGATAAGGCGGACGCTTCTGCGACAGTAACCTGTGCGTGCTAACAGAGTGTAACGCTAAGAGGATAACCTGTTTGTGCTGACGCAGTGTACGGAAATTTTGGGGGCCGAAGGTAAACAATCATGGACGGTATTTTTAGGCATTCGAGGGCAGACGACAATTTTAGTAGAGAACTGCTGCGTCGTACAACGAAAAATGAGTGTGATGATGTATTTTAACACGGGCATATTGCGTAACTCGGATTCGCATCCCGCAAACAGATAACAGCAGCAGTCACGGTACCACGCCGCCCCCCTGTAACCAAGGAAATGGCACGTATCTACGACGAGAAAGAGAAAAAGAGAGATTGAGGGGACTTTTTTAGAGGCGAAGCCCCTTTTGGGCTCGTGCTGTCGGCGTCTCCTGTGGTCACCGTCGGTTCATGTAGTCACGGCGCTAAAATATTGGGACACTCGTTTTTCAATGCCTCGCGCTAAAACGTTTCATCTCCGTGGGCAGAAACACGTACTGAAAGATCACACGCGGTCATTCTCTGTCCAGCACCTCGCGCTAGAACGCTTCGTGCTTCAAAGACACGAGAATTTTACAGCAAAGCCGCATACCTCTACCGCATACCAAGGCGCCAAGAATACACTTATATACTGCATGCTTCGCCCCTCCCCACGTTGCTAGTGGAGATTTCCCGTTTTTTTACCCATCCCTCTCCCAGCTGATGGGTCGCCGCAAGACCCGTAAGAGCAGGGCCTAGGTTTCGAAACTGGCCGCTGGGCCCAGCGGTCGTCCGAGCAAAGTGCGCGGCCGCCCACCGCTCCCTAATGTCATCTCCGCACACCGGCGTGTCGTCTCGCGTCCTTGCCTCCTTTACGATCATGCACGACGACCATAAAACAAAATGGCCACCCGACAAGATGGCCTCCCCCACTCGCCCTCTTCTCTCATTCCATCGGAGCGACGAGGGATGCAGCTGTGCGATCGTGGCCCCCTCCCGGCCCGAGCACGCTCCGCGGCCACCGTCGTCGCTCCTATGGGGGAGCGAGGCTGACGCGCATGACACGCAGGAATGAAGCCCTGCTGTGATTGCGGCCATTTCGAAGGATCTCGACGCGTCGACGGAGTGGCAGTGCACTCTGTTGGAGGCACATTTCAAGGTCCGCGGTTGATATGATGCACAAGAATACGAATCATGGTGGTGCCGAGCCATTTTCCTTCTAAACACTGCTTGTGTCCACTTCTTCTGCACCAAGCGGAATGAGAATAGAGGATATGATTGATTCATTATTGATGATTATTGATTGTATCGATTGTTTGCTTTATTTTTTATTTATTTATTTATATTATTTATTCCATTCAACACCACTTCCTCTTGACAGAGTTAAGGCTTTTAAACAATGCGGAATGACTGAAAGAAGAAAGGAAGGAAGGATAACAAAACTGAAGCGAAGGCAGAAGCAAGAAGTAGATGTGAAGCAAATGTCACTGCAACCTATTTGCTGTCTTTGGAAAGCGCTCTGATTTCCAGGCAACACTGACGTACAGCCACTCCAGCTGGCTTTAGGAATGAGCTCCCAGCACCTTCTCTTCGTCGAGCGCCTCCGCAACAGCAAGGACGCCTGTACGCATATCACACTCTTCTCGGCGAAGACGAAGGCGTCGAAGCGCAGACGTCAGTCAGCGCACTTTGTGCCGCATGCCGTTAGACTAGCGGGGCTGGATGAGATGACGTGTGGAACTGGCGGTACCTTTAGACACTTGTAAACGTCGCGGTTCGTTTTGGACGTGACAGCGTGCACTTAGGCGAAGTATGCGCGCAATGCGGCTGTGGAAGACGTGCCACTTCATCGGTCTGTGTTTGTGTACACCGTGGACCATATCAATTGCTTTGAAAGTCACCACGCGAATTTACAGTTAAAATTTGGGCTACTGGCCACTTTCGCCCAGGGATAGCTTGAAATTGTGACTATAAAGCAACTGTCTCCTGAGCTTTGGTTTGACTCTGGTGTCGTGGTAATTCACTGCATACGGTTCCTGCTCGTTGCTGTTGGGTTTGCCGGCGGTCTTGTTCTGGCATTGTAGGTATAGCCTTGTTAGCACCAAGCAGTTAGAACAATTAACTTCGGTGCCCCACGAATAGCAGACGTCCAGGCGTTCGCATACTGGCGTTGTCTGTGGGATTTGATAGCTAATGATTAACACCGTCATCGCCTTCATCGGCGAAAGATATTTCCCGAGGAGCTAAGTGTAAACCCTTACATTTGTCGCCATCGTGTTCGTCAACGAGTTGACAGTTAACGTATCTGCATGAACGATAGGATGCACAAAACTGAAATTATAGGTGCGGAGTACCTTAGGACCGCACAATGTCCGTCCGCGTCCGTGCGCATACCTTTTACAATCGCAAAAAATCACACAGGCACCGGCACCGGTAGGATGCGAGCCTGTTTCGGGTAGACCAGACAGAGCTAGTGTCAGTCGTCTTACCCATTGGACTACGACCGTGAGTTAGTGCCCGAGGTTCAAACGGCTTATTCCCTCGCCTGTAACGGTGCGGAGTACCTTAGCACCTCCCCAATGTCCGTCCGCGTCCATCCGTGCGCACACCACCATCAAGCGAAAATCAAGCGAAATTCAATTTCAGTCGTGAGTTGCAGTTTCATTTAGGGCATAATCAACGTGCAACTCACGGCTCACATCGAATGGCGGTCGTGGCGCAAATCGGATGTCGCTCGGGGCGCAATTTGGATGTCATTTCGAGTCCCTGTACTCCGCACCCTCGCTATCATCCACGGAGTGGAGATGCTGCCGTTTTTGAACTACCTGTTACTACCGAGTCCACTTGGAGTTGCACTTAAAACGATTATTACCCAACACTATTATTTTTCGTAAACACAAACTTTCACGAGTCACCTATACCTTTGCGCACGATTAGTCAAGGAGTTAGCTATGACAATAATGCAGGTGACACTTTGTTAACGTGCCATTGATTGATTGATTGATTGATTGATTGATTGATTGATTGATTGATTGATTGATTGATTGATTGATTGATTGATTGATTGATTGATTGATTGATCTTTCTACGCAGCACGGGAACACAGCACTGCACGAGGCGGCCTGGAAGGGCTACAGTCGAACGATCGAGATTCTTTGCAAGCACAAGGCGAACGTGTACATAAAAAACAAGGTAAGCCCGTAGATGCTGGGTGAAATCTTCTGGAAAAAAATAGTGTGGACGAAACGTTATTTAATATGATTTACTAGCTCGTCTTGTATCGCCATCATACATATCAATTTTCTTCCTTAATGGTGGTGTTAAATGGTGCCAGCCAAACTGGCCTAAAAATAATATTTAAGCAGTAGAGAAGCCCGACGCACACATGAACCGTTTTACAATTTATTTAAATTAAAAGACCATTGTTTCGTTTGTTTGGTAACTAAATGTAGTAATTAATACTCTTAATGGCGGGGTTTAGATTGTTCGCGGCATTGGAAGATATCGAGATGTTCTGACTTTATTTGGCCCATTATACCTAATTAATAAAATGGCTGCCGTGCATGCTCACTGCTTGAATTAAATTAGGAGTTTTTTTATCTGTGGTGCAGTTCACTTTGTACAATGAACTCCTTACGGCAGCACCACTTATTGACCGCACATAAAGCACTCGCATCGATACACAAAACTGCACCACTTAATGTTCCATGACCATGCAGTTTACCCTGTGATGGTGGTAGTTTACTGGAAGAAATGTAGTTGTAGGCATCGATTCCACCTCGCATGGAATCAGTACCTATCCATGAATTCTTTTCCCTCCCCTGCAGGGCGGCTTCTCCCCACTGCACCTGGCCTGTCAGAACGGCCATAACCAAAGCACGAGAATCCTCCTTCTCGCTGGCTGCAAACCGGACATCAAGAACAACGTAAGAGCCTTTTTTTTTTCTCACGTATACTCTTTTCTTTTTTCTCTTTCCTCACGTATACGGTATTAATGCGGCAGCATTAAATGGTCTATTGAGCTATAGAAAGCCGGCGTCGGCGTCTTTGAAGCGTTCCATGGCGCGAGGTTTTCCATAGCGCGAAATGTTCCATAGCACGTGCCTAAACTCGGCAGTAGCGAAAGGTCTCCGCCCAAACAAGTACACCGCAGATGAAGTACGCAGCGTAAGATGGCAATACAAGCGGGCAAACAGACCGACAACGGAATCCACACCATCGTCGTCGTCAACTCCCCCCCATAGATAGCGGCAGGAACGAGCAGCGGCGAAACGTGTTGGAGACAGATCGAAGCCATTCGAAAGCGTAAGGTCGAGGCGTATAACGAAGCAAATCGTGTCAAGCAGCTTGAGAGCGAAGCCCTTCGAGAACGCGGGAAAGAAGCAAGCGTCCCAGGCATTCAATTGGCCAATAATGCTTTCGCAAGAGCACTTACGAAGTCTTCGGTGCTCTCGGACGTTTTTTTTTTCTTTCTAGTACAGACGGATGTCGACTGCCTTCTTAATACAGTAAAACCTTGTTAGTGCGGAGCCACTTCCGCCACGTGTCTGACTTAAAAGCTCTGTCGAGCCCCGTACAACAAAAATTCTCGGCATTGCTGCAATCGCTTAATCCGTGCTATTGTCCCCGAAACGTCTGCACCGTGACAAAAAACAAAAAAAAGAACAAAAATAAAACACGGGCGGTGGAGTGCACCATGTTGCGCAAGTGCCGGAAGCCATATACAAGGCTCTCGGTGGCCGTGAAGATTCGAAGGTCGATACGATACCGGGCCGAGGCATATTTGCAGGATCGTATACCCTCGAGAATTTCGCGGAGGCGCCGGAGATCGTAAAATTGTTGTGACTGCGGCGCTATAGCCGACCGATCGGAATCAGATCCTCGCGTCCAAGCATCAATGGCTTGCGGGTTACGTGCTCGGCACATGCAGCAACAACGTAAGTGCTGTGAAAGCAAGATACAGCGAGCAAGAAAGTGGAGGGGGGAGGGGTTGCAATGGGTACTCAAATTCGTACGTATGTACTAAAAAATCTAGAAGGCTCTAGACTTTTTAGTACATGGCGTACGAATTTGAGTTTGTTGGATGGTTTTGTTATTAAACAATGACGCAACGCTAAGACGAGGCTTAACATATGCGATCTGAAAACAGTAAGTAGGATCGTCTGGAACGCATAGGCTTGTCAATAAACCTTAATGTGGGGAAGCTGGTGCATACGAGTTACAATTATCGGACGTTAAACCACGAGCAGAGGTACAACACTTCATTGCCTCGTGTCAACTTTATTTTTCTTCCTTCGTGCTGTTGTCCCCTTGATTGTACTTTTAAGCGCAGCTATTGAAAACACTAGGCTTGTTCCCGTATAGCACCCTTTCCGACGACCTCAAGGGTACCCTCAATAGTCATCAAAGGCATCTGCCATGGGTGCTTTAGTATGTGCAACGAGGACTTAGTACCGACACGTCCCTGCAGCATTCGTTGCAGACACTACAATGCTGTCACTGCTTGGGTTATGATCTGCCTTGCATTGGGAATTGAAGTCCCTGTGTGACGCCACGGACAATTCGAAGCAGAAACAGCAACCGATGCAGCAGTCACATTGTCGAGTACCTTCTGCCAATATATAGGAATAGAGGATAGCAGAGAAGGTTGACGTTAGCATATATATAACACACAGGGCAAGTTCACAAGGATAAATATATAAAAAAATGGAGTTAAACATTCAGCAAATTGGCAATACAGAGAGACACTACAGATATGGACAATTAACGTGCACACGGTCTCGATTGGGAGCATACGCCACTCAATTCTTTCACGATTGATAAATGCGAAGCTGCGCAGGATCAACTCCCGCGCTCACAACACTAATTTGAACTCGTAACATATCACAAGTTCTCACATAGGTTTAGAGAGAAGAAATCTAAGGCCAATGCCTAATTTGCCCTGTGATTTGATTAAAACGCCTTCTAGGTTGCGCACCAGTGGAGAGTACCAAGGCTAACCAGCATGCCTGGCAACGCTTCGTAACGAAGAAGGTGCGGACGACATGTGTCGTAAATGGCGGCAGATCTTTGGCCCTGAGGATGTTTCGCACGGTAATGAACTACAAGCCACCATTCCCACGAACACAAATGCAGCGCGTCTCTACTATAAGATAGCGCTCGCTTCGCAAAACAGGAACCCGCAGCAATAAGAAGCGATAACGCCCAGAGGCGTCGTGCTGGCGAGATCAGAGAGCTTGTATTTCCGGACGATTACGACACTGGCAGCGGGCATTAGGAATCGTTCCGGCCGGCCCTTCTAACACGTCGAGCCCGTGGCCAAGCCCCACGAATTGGCGGCCCGTGTGACGCTAATGGTGCTCAGCTGTGAATTAGCGCTCTCTCACGCATGTTTCCGTCGTTAGCAAGGCCCCGGATGAGCTTCTCCCAGGGACGCCATGTGCGCGGAGTGGATAGTATGGCCGTCCGCATTAACCAATTACCTGTCTGTACGGTTGGGTAAGATCGTATTTTCTTCTGCTGTGCTCTGAGACTGCGTTAGTTGCTGGTTGGATTTACTGCAGAGCCCAAGATGAAAGGGAACAAGATGAAAGTGAGCATTGGTTACTGCAAGATGAAAGTGAACATTGGTTCGAAAGTACGTTTATTAATATACGGGTGGTGCGAGTAGCACCGTTTCTCGGCGATATCACAGCGAAGCGGTATGGGAAGCGCGGTTAGGATAATGCGGTTTGGACACTAGCAGTGCGGTTAGTATACTGGCAGTGCTGCTAGGATTCTCGCTGTGCGGTTAAGGTACTCTCAGCGCAAGTAGGATGGTAGTCTAAATGAATTGGCTGAATTTAGCCATTCTTGTGGATCTGGCGAAGGTTTGGCAAACGCTATTATTCGGCGCTTCGCTCTAAGACTCTCCTCAAGTGGGCTTCAACAAAACGCCGCAAAACGACCACTCAGAAAGACCAAAAGTGCCAGTTTGGCGAATGGTGAGGCCTGGAATGCAATTAGAGTAAGAAGTGCAAAATCTACGCTACAACAACAGCGCTAGGCGTACATGTGCGTTGTCCCATTTTCTAGCCAGATGGCTGAGGGCCGAGATGCTCAACGTTTTGTATTGAAAAAAAAAGCTCAAATAAAGACTTCTTTTTCTTCCATTTTACGCGTTTTAAATAGTATCCCCCTCCCCACTACTGCTATGGCTTCCCTGCGTCTTCAGTAGGTGTCAAAAAATTTAATGCCATGCCACTCTGTGAGGGTAGATGACCGGAGGAGCTATTGTCCATTATTGGTCGGCCACCCGCTCTAACCGTGCTTCGCCTCGGGGAAGCGTTCATCGGGATTGCAGCCACGCGACGTCTTGCGTCTCCCGCCTCGCGGTATTTGGGTTCCCGATGGGCAGTGACCTTACGGTTGCCGTCCGTGGCCCGATCGTCGTCGGTGGTTTCCTTCTGCCGCGTCCGTCCCATTGCCGCCAATTTTTTTCTTTGTAAGCAGGCTTCACTGTTCAACACACATTGCGAGAAAGACAGCTTACAGAGACCAAGCTTCCTGCTGATCTCAAGTCGACGGCTGTATTTCTAAACAGAGAACCCTGCATCTTCTTAGAGCATTCTTTATTCTTAATAAAATGCATTGCGGGAAGACAGCTTTTTCTGGGAGTAGGGAGATATAGGCTGGGCGTCGTTTGAAGTCGAGAAGCGCGGAGTAAAGATGTTTCGAGGGGAGGTTGAGAGCAATGGATCAACGTAGGTGGACGGCTAGGTTTTAGGTGCTTATTCAAGGAAAAAGCGTGGGCATGCAGTGGTAAGGAAGACTGAAGGCTAACGACGAAATCGGAAAGAGCAGAGGAGAATCCAGAACAGCAAGGTAACCAAAAAAGAGGCAAGGCAGATAGAAACTGATAAATGGAGAGAAAAAATGGACCTAAAAGTCATTAGTGATGTACAGGGCTGCGAAATCGGTCATAAGAAAGAAAAATTTCTACGATAATTCCCAGTGCAGTGCTTTGCCTTTTGAGGCTAGAGCAGGTTGCTTGCGAACGAAGAGCTTTGTGGAGAAGTATTCACAAAATGATGGGGTTTGCGTGGTCTGCGGAAAAAAAAAAAACAATGCGGCACATAGTGTTAGAATGCTAGGGTATCCATCCAAATCTACATAGAGGGAAATATTCGGCTTCCAGAAGACCTAGGATTAAGGGTAGCACAGAGGAAGTTAACTTCAAGGCTGTCGAGGCGACGAAAAGAAGATTAGAATGCTGGTGGACGAAAAACAGAGAGGAGAATATTGCCTAGGACAGATTCCACCTATTACAGGGAAAAAAAAGTATTTTGTGCGTAATAAGCTTTTTGTACCTGACCTAAGCAGCGCTATTATTAAACGAAGAGTATAAAACATAGGTATATTAGTCCTTTTTGGTAGGATGACACGTCATCACGCCGCTACAAGGGGAAACCAATAGAAATCATCATCATCATCAGTTTACTTATACGTCCATCTTATACAAAAAACATAAAAAGCCGGATTCGAATAGGGTGGCCTACGTGAGAAGGAGAATAAATTTTCTTTTCCCTCCTCAGAAAAGACGGGAGAGAAATTTGAGAGGGAAGGAGAGAGCGTATGGGCGGAGAGGCACTCGGCTCAATGGCAGAGCAACGTAAACGCGGCCGTGATCAATTCGTTCGCCTTTATACTATCATAGACCACTGGCCACCAAGTTTCGCAGAAATCGTGCTTACCAAGAGAGTAGCCACTGCATGCGATGAAGCCACTGAAACCGATCTTTTACAGCTGGTCGAGTCGGCTACTAGCTTCAGCCGTTTAAGACCCTTGCGCATACACTAAGCAGTAAACATGACTTGTAGTGTCGGAAGAAGCAAGCTTTGCTGCATCCATTCCAGGGAGGGACAGGTGAGCGGAGGGCAGAATTTATAGGTGACAAAACAAGCCGGACGACCGCTACGAGGACTGTCTTACAGGCGCTTCGTGTCTATAATTGCGCACTCGAATGGCCGGTACCTACGACCTTACTCATTCGTTCTGGTTCCCCCTTCAGAATGGGCAATAAATACCAAGCAAATTGCCTTTTGCTGCGGCGCTTTCATCGGCGCCTCTGTGGACGCGTCGTCTATTCGTTCCCAAGCTTTAACCGTATACAGAAGGTCGTAGCATTACTGGGAAAGGATTTGGATGGACCAACGAATATTTCTTTTATAATGGCCCACCACCCACCGTCATCATTAGTTACTTCAGCTCATTGCTGTTCGGCAACATGCGGAACCTGAGGTGTGGGTCTGTGTATTGGTCGCGCGACTGCTAACGACTATGCGCTGTTATTAAAGCAGTGTTTGAAGGAGGAACCTACGGATCAATTTTTTTTCCTGACAACGCATGCAGTATATACACTGTATCCTGTCATCTATAGTGCAGTGATAAAAGTGCCCTTATTAAGCCGCAGTAATGTTGACGCCGACGTCGTCGCTTCCACTATGTAAATGAAACTGCTGGAAACTATTACGAGTGGGGTGGATAAGCGTTGCTTTAGAAAGGAACACACTTCTTCGATCATTGTAGCCTGGAGTGATCGCGAAATCACGTGGTGATAAAATACCGACGCCTATTTCAAGAGTTAATTCGGGTGCTTGTGGTAGGTATGTACAAGGGTTCAAAGTTTCGCTCTGGCGAAACTTTGCGGCGTTGTTTGATGAACTTTAAACGTCTTTTGACGAACGGCGCCCGGAACTTCGAACAACTTTGTTTGATGAACTATAGGCGAACATTAACGAAACTGCGCACGACACCTTGAAAGAAATTTGTACGACGACATTTGCAAAAAAACTTCGGACGAAACTTTTTTCGAACTATTAAGGCCTTGTAATTTGGTACGAAACTTTTGACGAATTTTGACGAAGCACTGCACAAAATTTCGGCGAAACGTTTGACGACATTTGTTTGACAAAGCTTCGTACGAAGCGTTCGAGGAAAATTTTGCACGGAATTTGGTTTGTTATGCTTTATTACAGTACGGCGACACGCCCCTGCACACGGCCTCGCGCTACGGTCACGCTGGGGTTCTCCGGATACTCATCAGCGCCTTCTGCAACGCCAGCGAAGTGAACAAGGTGAGTCGCGCTTCGCTTCGCTCAATTCCGTTCTGCATGTTACAGCCTCGTCCCCGGCAACGGAAAAGCACCAATTAGAGCGTGCTCGTTGGCTCGTTAGCGCTATCTCTCTCCCTTCAGTAGCTCATTTCATCGGTGCTGCCTAAAGGTAGGCACAGCTACTTGGCGTTTCAGAACACTTCGAGTGCTTTACTCGCAATTATAGTTCTATTCACGTGCGAAGCCGTCGACTGATTCACCGGAAAGGCGGTGGCCTCTAGTAATAGCGAAAAAATAAAAGCCCTGAGCTGTATAGCTGCTGGTTTTGTTTATTAAAGACTCTTACACAGCAAGTAATTGGTAAGTTTGTTCTGCGTGCACCGGTTGTTTTATTCAGGGGGTTTGCGACATTGTTGAGACTTTTCTACGCGGCGTTGAGGAGCTACGTATGCAATGCGGTTCTTATACAACTTCAGAGATAGAGTGCAGCTGATCGGCGTTTGTCCTCTAGTGAATACAGAGCGGCATCTTTATACATGCTGAATGTTTCCACGAGGTTTAACTTAAAATGCGTTTGCTAACGAAAGCACTGCGGACCTCCTGTCCCCAGCCCCGAAGTCACGTGGACTGTCCTAGATACAACCGGACATTAGTTGTTCCCATATACTTCTGTGGCCATTAGTTGTTCCCATATACTTCTGTGGTGAGAAAATTCTCGTACTACCCGTAGTGTACCCGCGGTAAGTCCGATACAAATTAATCGAAAATTACCCCTGGTTTACTTTGTCCTTCGGTGTACGATAGGGAGTGCGCCTCAGAAACGCTGCTTTCGGAGGGAATGTCTGCATTGCCACTACCAAGGCATCGGAATGTGATAGATAAAAATAAAGATATATTAGACCAAAATAAGAGTTGTGCCCTTATTTGAGACAATGCTCCTGCTCTTTCCTCTCCAGAATGGGGACAGCGGCCTACACATCACAGCGGCCATGGGACGCCGGAAGCTGACGAGAATACTTCTAGAATCCGGCTGCGACCCCAGCATCACGAACAAGGTGAGCAAAGCTCTTGGCCGGGGTCTTCTTAGGCTTCCCTGAATCGAACGTAGTACTTTGCGGGCCTGCTGCAGTTGGCGTGTTGCCCACTCACGCGAATTGCGTAATTAGGAGTGGCAGCGAATGTGTCATATATCTAAGATGCAGTAAAGCCTTGTTATTACTTTTCTTATCTTAACTAGTAGGATTGCAGGAGGGGAGAATTCTGTGAAATGTGCTGTAGCTCCTCACACTTGGCCTGCCGCTGAATAAGAGAGGCGCCGGCCTAAATTATGTTTTAGTCTCGCAGCGGATCTTATACGAATCAATTTCGAATCATTTTCGAATTTAGCCCCCTCCCCCGTAAAAATTAAAAAAAAAATATTCGAGAATACAAACGCTATTCAGTAAAATTGCGTGCCGCAGTTGCGTTGAGCGCGAGCCCGGTAAGACGCTTCTCTATATCACAGCTTTCGTACTTTCAGCTTTGACCTGCCTCTTCCGAGCTGGATTTGAACAAAACTACTGCGGCGTTCTGAAGTATAAGCTCGCCCTTTTTGTTTCCAACACGTTTGTAAAAAATCCTGCTTCGGCAGTTTTCAGATGTAACTAGTAGTTGGAGTTGAGATCACTGTTATCTTCAAGCGTTTTACCGACTGTACATTTTGCTAGTCATAGTTATTACAATATCCTGTTCTCACACGTGTACACGATCCGTTGCACTTTTTGTGACTGTGCATGAATCATACATGAGTCACAATACATGACTCTGTCATCGTGCTATACAAATCTGGCAACGCTTTGACAACGAATATCCAATTAAAGCACTGCTCTAACCGTGAGAATTTATCTCTGAAGAAGAACGGAAAGTTGGGCTAGTTGGTAGGTGTTCATCTTGGTGGAAACAAAAGCGCTCAAAAAACAGGGACTAAGGAAGGCGTAGACAGCACGGCGCCGTGCTGTCTATGTCGTCCTTGGTCCCTGTTTTTTAAGCGCTTTTGTTTCCCCCAAGAATTTATCTCTATAGGAAGTTTCTGAACACTCGCGGCGTACCTGATTTGTCACTGCGAGTTTAAGCATACAGCCGTGAGACCGATACTTAGACGAAACTGCACGCTCTCGCAGCAAGGCGAGACGGCGCTGGACATCGCCCTGCGCAAGGAGTTCAACGAGGTGGCCGACCTGATCGAGCACCCTCCCCCGCAAGTGATCCAGCTGGACTCGTCCTCGTCGCCACTCGACCAGCCGAAAAGAGCCGGCGACGGAGGCAAGAAACGGGAGAAGGAGAGCGGCACCTCGCAGGGCAGCAAGGACAGCTCGCACAACAAGGGCGGCCGCAAGGACAAGCACAAGAAGGCGAGCCTACATTTCTCACCGGAGTACATACAGGGGATGCAAATGTTGCACGGGCTGGCAATTCACGAGGGATAGGTCAGGTTTCTATTTTTCGGAGGAATGACAAGCTAGGTTGCATTTAGGACACATCACAGTCCCTCATTACCAGAAGGGGTCATCGGCGGTCATTGTGCGGCGGGTCATGATATCTGTTGAGGTGTGCGGACGGACGAACTTCTGCTTGGAGTCAAGCGTGAAGCTATGGTAAAACAATGTGGAAATCAAGCGTTCTTTTGCTCTGTCCTGGTTTATTTTGGTCTCGAGTATGCATAATATATTGAACGATGTATCGTCGAAGGAAACGATCAGGCGCAGTTTAATTAATTAGTCCAGTGAGTAATCACTACAGCACGTTATACCATCGTCATCGTTGCTTCGTCCCTTATCAGTGTCCTTTCAGCACGGGAGAGGGCGATACTAGGAGGGTGAACACTTTGCAAAGGACAAGGCCATCAGTATAAGCCGTTCGCGTAGTGGTTCAAGCTTGACGTCGCCGGGCGAGGCCTACGTGTGCCGGCAGAGTGGCCTAGAGAGGGGGTTGAGCAATTTTCGACTGTAAGCAACAAACAGCTCCTTTTCTACGGCTGCGCTTATTGAGAGGGGGTTGGGTTCAACAGACGGTACCAAGTGTCGCCGCAGGCATGTTCTCCTTGTTAGACTTTAGTGATTTGCTAACCGGATGTGGGTTCACAGCCAGAAACTTTGCCGAGAAAACGTCGTTCACGGCTCGAATTTCCCGCGCATTGTGCAGAGCAAGCGTGGCCACAAGGTCCACTTCGACGACGAGAAGAAGGACAAGAAGAACAAGGGCAAGCTGAGCCCGTACGGCTGCCACCAGACACCCAACCTCAGCGCATTCCCGTCGCCCAAGCTCGAAACGCTACCTCCTGAGCCTTTGAGCAAGGGGGAGCAGTACTTCCTCGACCTGGCCGGAAACATCCGAAAGGTAAGCCCTCCACAACCAGGACCAGGTCCCCGACGTTCTTAGTTATTAAGTTATTAAGAAACCAGCATGGCAGCTAGTCAGCTCCCGTACTTGTTTGTTTCCACCTTCACGCATTAATTTTTCTGCGTTTTTCGTGCCATCAAAAGTTAAAGTGGTACTGTATTCTGATAACTAGATGTGCGCTGAACCTCTCAACACTCCTGCCTCTCAACACGCGAATCACCTGTCCTGTCTCTCTCCTGGGCACCCTTCTCTGCAGGGTCCCGTGGGCAAGGGCTACACGTGCTACTGCGCCCCCTTCTTCCACAACGTGGAGAAGAAGCTCGAGGCCGACAAGCAGGAGCTCATCGACCACATCGACCACGCGCACGAAGACCTCAACGCCAAGATCGCGCACCTGGAGCGCAAGACGCGCAACCAGCTCTTCAACCTCAACCAGTCCGTGCGCGAGAAGCTGGCCGCCGAGAAGACCGAGTGCCAGGAGAGAGTCGAACGGGCCGCCCTCCGAGAGAGGCTTGACCGCGAACGCCGCCAGGAGGACCAGCGGACGGCGCTCAGGTCTGAACTCCAGGACTACGTGCAGGAGCGAGTCGCGCAGGCCGGCCTCCGCCGTAGCCCGCTGGGCCAGAGCGCGGACGCTAGGAGCGGGTTGACCGAACTTCCCAACTGGTCCCACCTTCCCCGCAGGTTTAAGCACCACGGCCTCTACAACGGCGTCGCCAGGGCCAAGTCCGAAGAAGTGCTGCACGACCTAAACGGGATGGACGAAGAAGAGGAACTCGCGGAGGTGACAAACGGCCACGCGGTGAACGTGCGCGTACCTCTGATGCATCCGCCGTCGGGACTGATAGGCAACGAAGTGGGTCTCCCGCCCCCTCCGGCGCACTTAGCAAACCGCGTAGCAGGCGGCAGTCGGCAAGACTTCGAGAAACTCGGCGCGAAGCCGAAGTATTCGCTGTGGGACAAGCCAGTTGAGAGAACCAGCCCGGCAGCGCTGCTCCTTCAGCAGCATCCTCCCTCGACTGGGGGTCGAACAGACGGAGGGCGGGAACTCGAAGTCCGTTGCAGCCCGTCGGACCAGACGACGTCGCCCGCGATAGCGCGGAACTGCAAAAGCCACGCGGACCTGACAGCGGCCTTCAAGAAGGAAGACTTCCAGGACGAAGAGAAGGAGAAGGCAGAGGTCAGTCCGAACCATTCGCCGTCGCCTCCCGTCATGACCAACGGTACGTGCGGTAGTGGCTCCCGTCAATCTCCCGCCGTGCTCGCCGGCAACGGTGACCTGCCGACGGTGCAAGCGCCGGCAACGTCGCCGGTGACACCGCCTCCGACGCACCCCAAGCCCGCCAAACCGCCGCTAATGCCGAGGCCAATGCATCCGCCCCCTTACTCGAGCCACGTGCACCGCTTCTCGACTCCGAGCAGTCAAGCGAGGCCGCTGCGAGTCTCGTACGGGCCATCGCCCACCGATGTCGCGGTTGCGGCGGCTGACGGCGTGTCCGGCTACTACAACGGCGGCGCCGCCTATGCGAATGCCAACGGCGCGGTGGAGGAGCAGCTCTGCAAACTCAACGAGGGCCTCACGTTGGACGCTGAGAACGGATGTCCCTCCAGTGAAGTGTGAAAGTGCTCCCCGCCCGATCCGAAACGTCGCCGCGCACTCCACACGCCCATCAAAGAGATCGAACACGCTGCGAGTGCTTGTGCGTGCATTTTATTTTTTTCGGCGTTGCTTATTTATGTTGATCCTCCGTGCACGAACTGTCGAAGCGAGGAGTGTGCGTCGTTGGAAAGGACTGATCATTCCCACATTCAGCGAATAATGTCACCATATGGGATAGTGTAGAGTTTATGTGGCCGAGATATCTAGATTACCTTCACTAGTGAGATCATCATTTCATTCCATTCTTTCTAAGAACTTGCGTACTTCTGCTAATACTTGTTTTTAGTTGAACATAGAATGCTTCCGCTGTCTGCTTCTTAGCGACGCCCATAGCTACGCTCATTAGTATCGGGTATTGCTTAGCTTCGGTTACGACACATTTAAGATATTCAACCACCCTTGCTCGGTTGAAGCTGTTGATCATAAATATAAATAGTAGAGCTCGTTAAGCAGGGCGTATATAAGTCATCGCTTTCACCCCGAGGCCTTTTTAACCCGCGACCTGGCGGTCACGTGTCGCGCAGGTTAGCGAAACTACCATACTTACAAAATAGCCGGACTAATGTAACACCTTAGCTGCTGTAGTCGTACTACAACCCGTCTAATGAAGAAAAAAAATGACCGTAAAAGGGTGGAATTTTCAAATTGCTCATTTGAACTTTCTGAGTGCAGATATCACAGTGACCGTGCGTGAAAAATCAGGATAGAAGCCAGCACCGTTTGATTATTTCAACTCTCTGCTGATGAAACCACTGATGAAGCTATTATGCGTGCCGGTAAAATCCGGGTAAATTCAGCCCTCAAGTTGGAAGTCAGAGATTGCGCAATGTAAACCCGGCCTTTACTTGTTCCGCTGCGATGCAGTTCTTCCCGCGGGAAAAGTTGCAATTCGCATGTCTAGAAAGAGGACCAGGAAGAAGACTTCAGCGGAGTCCCATGACGGGACATCGCACTGAAGTTGTTTCCAGAGCAGCCATTATGCGCGTGCTTTTCTTGTCTGCCGCCCTTCTTCCTAAACATTGGAAACAGCTGGTCAGGTCAAAGGCAGGGTCAAAGGTCACACACGTTGTTTTACGCAGCGGAAGTTCAAGTATAATACATTAGCATTTAGCCTTAGAGTTGTTGCTATCTGCTCTTTAAAAAAAATGCTTGTAGTAAATTATCAATTCAAACATGGCAAGGAACGACCACTTATTTCGCCATTGCCATTAGCTACTGTAACGTTGCCTTCCTTAAATCAAACAAATAAACAAGGAACCCCACCTTGTCATGAATCTCTTCCGTGAGTCTGCATATTCAAGCCTCGGCCCCACATGTACAGCAGTGATTTTGTTTTATTGAGCAGACGATTTCATGTGCCAGGAACTCTCTCACCGACAGATGTGTACAGTTTTCTTTTTATCAGACGTGTAAATAAAGACATAACATGTTCACGTATCCGTGCCTTTTTACCTTGAGACGCAGTGGTGCGCATAAGATGGAACGGGGAGGGCACTGGCAACGTCAAGGTGATTTAGTTCCGGAGCAAGGTAAGTTACCCTTACAGCTTCTTGTTGTGTTTCGCGTAAGGTAAATGTCGCTGATATTGCTATCTGATTTATCCAGACGGTACGTCGTTCAACTGCTGTTTATTAACAGCGGAGCAGTTTAAGCTTTCTTCTGTCCTTGCGGATCGTTTACAGAAAACTCCGCTCGGCGAAGTGGAGAGGGGGAAAATGCTAGGCGAAGGAGTGGGAGGAAAAGTGGCGAGGAGGTAAGGAACCCACGAGCAGGTGTCGGGAGTGCGTGCCTCAAGAAGAAAACTGTTCCCGTGGTCGGCCGGCGTTTACCTGATCGCGATACCGTGACATTCAGGGTGGTCAGCATTTCTTTCGGGTTCATAGAGTGGGTGTTGGCTTGGGACTTAGGCTTCGGACTTTGGCAGTTTGGATTTTGGACTTCGCGACGGTGGATTGGGGACTTTAATTTAACACAATTTGCATGGACAATGCTTCGCTTCTTAACCAGTTTTCTCTTAAGAAAAGGGGAGACCTAAGAAAAGGCAAGTTAAAGATAATGAAGACTACCAGCTCCTCTGTTTCCTCAGTCTTTTTATCTCAATTGCGAAGGTGGCCGAATTATTATTAGGGCGCAGCTCTTTGGCAGCCGCTACCTGGGTTTTGCGGGCGCGGCGTCTGTCTATGTCCGCGTAACCGAGTGAGCGAACGAACGAAGTTGCGAAGGCAGAAATAAAACGGAGAGGAGAGTCCGGTAGAAGGGTGAGAAGGAGAGCAGCACGCGCGGCAATGGCGTCATCTCTCTCACTGCCCATAGTATATTAGTATGAAACTCTATGTCACTGCCTTTCCTGACATTTTAGCCCTGCGTCGCCGCCAAGGAGCGCCCTTCCCCGACATTTTCCCCAGACGCTGTTCCGTTCGCGCTAACGCGAACCGCGTGACATTTCCGCTGGAGGTTCAAACCCGATTTGCAACAACATGCTAGCTGCTCCTCCATGCGTGGCTATAGCTGAACCACGTGACATTTGCGCGGGAAGTTCAAACATGATTTGCAACAACACGCTGGCCGGCGGCGGCTACGCGGCGCTGCGAGATAACAGCAGAGTATCGCGTGCCGCAGCGCGTTCGCTGATCCCGCGATCAGTTCCTGAGACGCAGCAGGTATGCGCGGTGACCGAGAAGACTGCAGCTAGCGCTGCACACAAATTTCGCCTTAGACGGTATAGTAATCATCAGTGCATTTTTTCACGTAGTACTTTTTCAACCAAGATCAAAAAACGGCGCTAGTGTAGTGGTTCATGAGCTACAACAGCTCTTAGTCACGTGTTTTGCACACTAAATCCCGTACTACATTGTGCTAATTTACTTGCGCATTGGATGCAAAGGCGCCGTTCAAGCGGCAGAGCGCTCCATTGTCGCAGCTGCTGTGAATGGACCAAATGTATGGTAAGGCCGGGCAAACGAAGCTCAGTGACAGCGTAGACCGGCCGGACCGGCAGCTCAGCTAGGTGAGTGCCACGAATTCATCGAGACGTTCAGGGTTAAGGAACTTGTGGGAAAGGTAACAGTGTTTATTTTTTAAGGAGCCCGAAAACCTGCGCCCGCGACATGCATAATTACGTCTGCAAACAACGTGTTTCTGAAATGCAAAAACGCAACGTGGATGAGGCACGAACGTCGACCTAAATGCGTTGCTACTGGGGCGACGATCTATGAGGGGAGCCCCCTGTCTCGCGACGTCATCTAAAAGTGAACATTCGTGGTTTTCACCAGCTTACTCGGCCTTACGGGCCTCAGTGTACTCCATATTATGAAATTGAGAAACTAAACAAAACGATGGGCAGATGAGCCCCCTAAGGACCACGCAGTGACACTGAGGAAACAGGACATTGAGGGTTGCGGCGGTTGCCAGATTAGCCGCCCAAATTGCGCCAAGGTGACGTCGTTATTCCCGGCAGTAATGAAGCAGGCACTGTGTGCCTTTCCGCGTGCAAGGCTTTTTCGGAGACGCTCAATTTCTACTTGCAGTTGATTAGACTCGTTAAAGGCACGGGTTAAAGCTCGTCTGGGCCTTATCTTTAAACAGTGCCAGGCGATAAAAAATTCAGTGCCTTTCCGCTCTGTGAAGGTGGATGCCCACAGGAGGTGTTTGTGGGTTATTGGTTGGCTACAAACTCCCGTTCAAACCGCGCCGTCACGCCAGAGAAGCGTTAAGCGGAATGGCATCCACGCCCACGTCTTGGTAACGGTAACGCACGGTAACGGTAACGGTCAGCGGTAACGCACCTGCTTACGCTTGGCGTCGCGAACCGATCGTCATCGGTAGTCTCCTTCCGTAGGGTTCACGCCCATTGACGCCATTTTTTCTTTGACACGACTTTCCTGTGAAACACACCCTGTGGGAAAGCCAGCTTAAGTTTACACCGATCTTCCTAAAGTCGGCTTCACTTCTAACAAAAATGCTTTGCAAGTTAGACCTTTTAGGGGCGAAGCACCTTAGAACCTCGCTTTGTCCGGGGCTTGGCGTCCTTGTACACAGTGTTGCGCATGCGCGAGGAGAATTGGATTGGATTGGATTGGATTTTGATTTGCATTGAAATAGATTGGATCAGATTAAATTAATTGTATCGGATTGGATTGGATTGGAATTGCCCTATACTGTACACACGCGTTGTCACTCATTTACATGCGTGAGCGGGCAATGCCAGGGGTGATTTACGGTAAGAACGAACCCCAGTGCTTCGCCTACCCGTCATGATTCACTTCGTGGAGATGCGTGAATTTTTGTACATGGACAGAATACGCCATCGTCATGGGCGTCGGAAGGTGGTGCAAAGGGGGAACTTGAACCCCCCCTCCCAAACCACTCCAGCAGAATTGCCCCGCCCCTCGCCCTCTTCCTGTTTTCCCTCCATACAATGGGTTTGTCCCCCTCAAGACGGTCATCTTATTATCCAAAATATGAAGCGCCGAAGGTTTACAGGTAGCTGAAGGGAGAAGATGGGCCGGAGGGATAGGAAATAGAGCGGATTCTTCGGGTCTCCGCACACACAAAAAAGGACGGGGGGAGTCAGCCTGAACATCTCTGCTATAAACATTCGCACTAGAATTAAGGCTGCTTACGTGAAGAATGTGAAGGCATTATAGTCCTGCGGGTGAAATATTTTCGAGTAATGTTTCACCATCTACTACCGGCCCGGAAATCCGCGCGGCGACTGCCTGTCTCGGAATAACAGGCGTTTCTTAGCGCGAGCACTTCACAACGCATCTGGGAAATTTCGGGGAGCGAAAGTAGTAAGGCAATAGTACAACCGACTGCCGAAATGTCGGAGGAGTGAAATTATTAAGGCTCCGGGGGATAGCGGAGCATTTCGGGGAGTGGAAGTAGTAGGGCAATAGTACAGCCGACAGCGGAAATTTCGGGGGAGCGATATCGCCGCTAGATAGATCTATAGCTTGTATTCACTGGCGAGGCGCGTATGCAGGCAACCATGTGAGCGCGCCGTTACTGGTTACGTCGGGCTACGCGGGATGGCGGTACTTGTCTATGCTAAGCACAAGATTTGTGTTAGAGGTTCCAAACTTGAGCCCACCGAAGTAATGCTTCGAGTCCAATGTTAGTGCGATTAATAACATCTCTATCGACACCACCGTTGAGAATCGGGTTGAAACGGAGCAGACGACGCACGCCTGTGTTTTTTTTTCTTTGGCGTGCAAGCGCAGGGCCACAAGCCGCGCCGTGTCCGTGGCGCATCGGTTATGTCCGAGGCCGTTTCTAGTGTTGCCAAGCGAAGAAATTGACAGCTAAACTTTTCTATGAATACCTCCTATACGTTGCTACATCGTCGCGCTGCTAGTGTGGATGCTCCGCTGGGCGTTAGCGTTCAAATGCAGGCTGTGAGCGCGCTTCGTGCCTCCTTCGTGCCGTATGTGCGCATGAACGACTTATACAAGAGTGGTATGCTGTAGTTTTGGTCTTTAACGTTCAATGTATTGCATGGAAGTGGCAATAAGCTTTCATTACTACGCCTAAAAAGCAGCGACCGCTCAGGAATCCTGAACGGCCGAAATAATGACAATGAACCTGCACGCCGTGGTTCGTAGCAAGTTCAATCTTTCCTTAGTATGAATTTCAACATTGAATAAAAACAGAAATAGGAACAAACCAGAAAGCCCGCGAATTCAGTTGACGGCAGCAGTTTCAGTCGCTTTCATTGGTAACATGACGCATAATCGCATGGGTGGGATCATTAATTTCTGAATTTCAAGCAGCGCATAGGTAGAAATGCGAACGTTCGAACGGGTATTTTACGTGCCGGTTTAGTTAACTTTAAGCGAATTGAAGGCACGTCGGATGAATAACGGTGTCGGGTCAGTTATTTATCGCAAGTGAAATTGGAATTACATTCCTACCACGCGGACTACAATCAACATTATATGTTTAGCTAGATTTTTGCAAAGGGACTAGATGGGTTACAGTGTGTAAAATAAGATTATTGGACTTTGCAGTGAGCACAAATGTTCTGTTACGGCTGCGCTGTTGACCATTAGGTGCCTAGAACAGCGACATGCGCTTGCAGTCTTGCGTAATGCCGTTAGGAAAACAGTTAAACAACAGTCAATCACAAAAACATACAGATGGCAAATGAAGTTGCCCAGTCAAGGTGTGGTAAACGTTCCTTTTCATTTTTCCCGTTACAAAATAATGCAACTTATTCGCGGTAGCTGTGTTGTATTGTCCATTAAACCTCTATTTTGTACTGGCACTCAATTCTTGAGGTTAGTTAAAAAAGGTACGCATAAAAGTTTTCTGTGCTTTCTTTTCTTTAGGCTCCTGCCAACATTACAGACGCAGCGTGAAAAGAACGCATGTAACGCCAAAAGCTGAACGTTAGTGATCAGTATTACCTGAAATTAGAAGGCGTTGTGTTCCGTAATGGTGCTAAAAACAGTACTTCAAAAAGCAAGCGTCAGTGTTTTTGAAAACTGTCCAGCACCCTTGTGGCCCAAAGGGGTATGTATAGCCAGCATTGTGGGACAAATAAAAATAAATCCGGCAAGTCGTGGGACACACCAGGCACACACGCGCGCAGCAACGTACTTACGTGCTCCAGAAAATTACGCGACTTTTCCGTTTTAAACTTAGGTTCACCTTAAGAGGATAATACCTGACTATATTAGGCATTCGGTTATGCTGGGCAGAACACGTTCTTGGGCGAGGAGATTCGTGGCATGGTTTGAAATAGGGATAGATGAAAATGAGACACCAAAGGCAGCCGGACAGACCCAAACTCGCTATTGCCTAACTGTACGGAGAGGTCCGCCGGAAATATTTTACCACATCCACAAAAACATACACTGTATTATACATAAAAATCAGCAAGTATGTCTCGCAGTATCAGCAATGACTGTCCATAAGTGACATTTATGTTTGAAAAGAACGGGTAGAATTCCCTGACATAGGCTTTTTGCGCGTATAAAATACGTCCCCGTTAATGGGCTATAGCGCTCGGGTAGTGCGCAGAAAAAAATTGTTTGTTTCTTATCTCTTAAAGTACACAGCGCAATTTAACAATATTGTGGCAGCTGCACGGGTATGCACAGGTATTGTCGTCTCTTGCGTATTTCATCGAGTTAACTTTTGTTATTTAAATAACCACCACGTCACCTTCAAAAAGCCCCCTTTGACGTTCCCAAAGCGACAGACGACTGCACTCATCGGTAAGGAAAGTGCAAACCGTCTAAACAGTATTTTATACACGTTTCACGCTCAAGCAGGGAACCATGGCGACGATGCCTTGTGGAACTAAACTAGCGCGTTATCCCACAACAGCCGTTGATTATTGCGTTCCTGGATGAAATCCACAAGCTGAGAAAACTATGCCATTGCTTTTTGCCAGAAAACTGCACTATTCGTTATTTATCGTGTGGAGCAGGCATGCCGTGCGCAACATGAACGAGTAGCCCTGGCAAGAGTGGCATCCACACTCCGTTCGTCCCTCCGCCGCCAGGGTCCGAATGTGTTTGATCTCCGGGCGAATAGCGTGCGCGCTACAGGCCATAATGTTTTATACAATAGTAACTAGAGAGGAAACTGGCGCTAGTGTCAACGCGAACTACGAGGCGGCGCTTACGCTTCGATGGGAATGATGAGTAGTTCTGGAACCGGATTGCGTAGGATCGAAACGGGCCTATGGCTGCCCAAATCTGACTGCCGGTTTGCTGTTTACAGATGACATGGCGAACAAGAAAGTTAGTGACCAAAAACTGTTTTTGTATGAAATAAATTCGAGCGTTTAAATGAAAAGCTGACGCGGAGTTGAGGAGGTTTGCGGAGTAAGTTTGCCATTTGCCCCCAACCACAGCGGGACGCGTACTTCTTTCAAAACTATTTATAAAAGTTCGAGCGCTTGTAGTTTTTAATGTGAAGAAAGTTTTTGTGCTCCTAAGAAACAAAAAAGAAACCGCTTACCTTTGCAGAAGTTATTCTAGCCTGAATTAGTGACATTCATCAAGCTGCGTTCCTATCAGCAGCTGGTACTGCTGGTCTACACCGTAGGAGCTGGCGTTCGGAAGACAAATGTGGCTTTTCCAAGCAGTTCGCAACCTGTCATCAGCTTCGAAAATACACTGCCGCTGCCAAATGAGCAGCGCCGCGACTTCTAATTCGCAGGAAACGTCACCTTATGCAGCGCTGTCATTTGTGTTTTTAATTGATAAGCCATCCGATTCACAACTCTGGTTATAAAACCATTCCACACAAGGCGGCTTCAGTGCGCGTACGGCCTTCAATTAAAGGAGAAACGTGTTTTGAACGCTTCTTGCGGCACCCCGCATAGGTAAATGCATTCATGCAAGTCCAAAACGAAAACAAAACTGTCATTAGTAACTTCCGCAAGCCATCGAGTGCCCATCTGAATCCAGAACTACCCATCACGCCCATCGCGGCGGACGATCGCTGCGCCAGATTCCTATGCAGCTTTTATAGTATTAAACTATATGCTACAGGCCCCGATGAAATTAAAATGACGCCGGGACCCAAGAAGAAATTAAAATGGTGAAATTAAAATGACATAGTGACCCAAGGTGAAATTAAAAGATGAAGATGAAAGGGCGGACGGACCAAGAATTAGGCCTCACAACGGTTGCTCGAGAAAGACCATCCATTGTGCAGCGCGTATAGCCGGGAGAACAGCAATGACCAAAGGCTCCAACAGGTTTGGCTTGGCCCGCTGGGAGAGAGGCGTGGGAGGGAAAGAGACGTCTTCTCCAAACTCCCGCCCGAGCATCGGTCGAACCAGACGGCTTCTTTGCGAGGAGGACGACTTGCACGAAAGGAGGTTGGGAATCTCCCTTTCACTGGCGTCGTCGTTGGTTTGAGCTACCTGCGTACCAAGTACTGCTTACCATACGGGAGGCAGCCGACGTGCTCGCTCGTCTCCTGCGCTCTCCACGTTGGGCGACCGCGCTTCTTTCTGTTTCTTGCGTGCCCACAGCTCCGCCGTTCACGTGTAAGTCTTGACTCCTGGATACAAGCCTGGGCGTACTCCGACGGAAACCCAAGTGCGTGGTGCGTCGACGTCAACTGACGGCGGTGAGCGCGGCGTGTAGCTCGTCGTCGTGCATTCGTCCTGGTTCGAGGCGCATCGGCACCTGTGGTGTTGTGTGTGTGCCCTGCCGCAAATGTCGACTGGTGTATTCTTTCCGGGGGGGAGGGGTGTGCTGCTTAGGATTGTAAGGTCAGAGAGGAACGCCAGTGAGCCCCCTATGGAATTCGATTGGTGTCGCACGAGTTGTGCGTGACAAAGGTGCTGACGGCGGCGCAGCGAGTCCGCGCTCTCCATTATACCGGAGCGTCGTCACGACGCCGCTGGATTCTCTCTTTGGATGGATCCATGTGAACGGTCAGTGTCCCCTCGCTGTGGCGGCGTCTTGATGCATAAGTACCCGCACTTCACACCCCCCTCTAGTGGATCCCGCGTATACCGAGACACGTGGTTTCAACGTGGGATTGAGTTTTGACTTACTACAGTGAAGCTTGCTCGTCTGGAACACGTAGTGTCGACCGCACTTGACGACTTGGAGTTACCATATGTGGGCCTCGGAGGGCAACACAGAAGTCTTTCCGACCCGTCAACCTCGGTCGTCAAAAGGGCTTCTACCCAGGTAGATTGCGTCACCGGAGTCAACCTGACATTCACCTGTGCGAGGGGGCAACGTGTTCTCTCGGTGTGAGTGTGTGGGGGTCAATTTCAGCGCCATGGATTTTTGTGATTGGTGCAATCCAGACAACAGCGGAGAGAGAGAATTAAAGAGGAAAAGAGGACGGACCCAATGTGCTTATTTAATCTCGCGTGCGCAGGAGCGCACTGCCCGTTTACTGAGATCGAGATGTAAATACTTGTATAAAGTTTTTTTCTTTCTCCTTCAACTTTGTCCTCATGATTACCCCGGTACAACACCAACGACGGTCCACTTCGACCACGCTATCCCGGTTCGCAACAGCCCCACATACCAAGCGTGGGGTCTGTCGGGAACAGAGAAACCCGTATTATAGCATAAAGGTCACCTAACCGCCACAACAGAGGCTCTTACGACGCAGTTGGATCTGCCTTGAACGTCGATCCCCCAGGGACTGTTGTATTTATACAGTGTTGAAGTGTATTCAAAATATGTTTATGTCTTTCACACATTGGTATCGCTGTTTGTTTGGCCAGGATGAATATAGCTCCGGGACGAAAAGGGGTAGCGAGGTGCTTGACTTTAATGTTGTCCAACAGCGCAAAGAGGGAAAAAAGGTGACGAGGACATGAAGCGGAACAACACAGCGAAGCACTGAATAAAACTGACGGTTCGTGGAGCATGACACTGTATCGGCAGAAACGGTGCGTGCGCAGCCACTTCCAAAGGCCAAAACTACAAAACAAAAGGACTAGAAAATATGGCAGACTTTTGCATCCCACGAGATGTATATGGTTATATGTAATGATCGACGCTTTACACAAGGTTTGGGCAAGTAAGAAACGGGATCCATCGGGCTCCTCCCCGTGAGAGTTGGCCGCACTTCATTCTGCTCTCCACTGGCGATGACCGAACGAGGAGCAGAATATGATCCTGGCTAAGATAATCTTCGCCGAGAAACACAGCTATCCGATACAAGCATATGCAAAATAGGGCTCACAGACGCAAATGACTCTGTGTGCAGCTATTTTGTTCACTGCCTATTTAAGTGTGTTAGCAGAGAATGCAGTCGGAGCTCCTCCCAGATATTTTCTCCCTCGCACAATGTAATATAGTCACTGAGCCTAAAAAGATCATGGGTGACTCTCTTAGGGAGTGAAAGAACGATGCCGTGAAGCCTGGGCAGAAAGGGACCGGGTTGCATGCCTTGTAATTTGAGTTGTACTTGTTTAGAGGCTGCCCCCACTCCCTCAATGATCTGCCTCTGCGCTACAGACACTGCTGCCTCTGCGATGCGGACATCTTGTCAGAAACGTGATTGCTTGGTATAACGGGGTGTTATTGCTTGGTATTACGCGCCGCATCTCCCAGAAAAAAAAAAAAAAACGCCACCAGACGATGCACGCTGGTGTTTTCTTTCCTGCGAGATGCGGGCGCAAAGCTCATGCGCACGCACAGTGGCCGCGGTCATGGCAGTTTTCAATGTTGCCAAGAGAAGAAATCGCCCGCTAAGCGTTTCAGTGAATACCACCTACACATTTTTTCGCCCTATCCGCTCACCTTTCCTTCCTTCACTTTCCGTCTTCCACCCTTTCCGCTCAGCAGCTTTTCTTCCCCTCCCTCCTCCCTATATAATGTTCTACTCCAATCGCACTCCTCCTCCTTCTCTCCTCCACTCCATTCCTTTCCATTTCGTCCTGCTTTCCCAATCATCCTGTTCCTATCTCACTCCTCCGACCCCACTCTTCCTCTTTATTCAAATCCCGTTCTTCTCCATCACCTACCTCTCTCTCGTTCATCCCCTTTCCGCTACACTCGTCATCCCTCTCACTCTGCTGATAACGTCAGCATCGCAGATTCCTTCCCGTTCCTCCTCATATTCCCCAAATTCAATCGCAGTCCTCCCCCTCCAGTTCAGTTACCTTCCGAGTACAACCCCCTATTTTCTTTCAAATACACTGCTCCTCTCGTCCTCTGTCCCTCTTCTTTTCTTCCTCTCACTCTCTGTATCATACTTTCCTTCCTATGGTTTCCCCTTTACTCTCCTCTTCCACTCAGGATACCCGTTTGCACCAATTCCCAGTGAGTCAGAAGCCCACCAGTGAGCAGGCTCACCAGTGACATTTCTGGTTGATCTGAGTGACAGACAGACAGACAGACAGACAGACAGACAGACAGACAGACGACAGACAGACCACTGCCACTGGATGAAGGGGAGGTCATGGACATAAAGAGAGAGAGAGAGAGAGAGAGAGAGAGAGAGAGAGGAGAGAGAGAGAGAGAGAGAGAGAGAGAAAGAAAGAGAGAACGTTTATTGAAATAATAAGGGAAGGGGTAGGGGAGAGAAACATTTAGGAGCAGTGGATGGCCATCCTATTCCCGGAAGGTAGGCCACGTTATGGACAGACAGACCAAAGTTTTTGGGATCAGGCAGCTCAAGAAAGACTGTCGTCTTTAAAAAAGAGCAGCGGTATTTTCAGTCACTTGCGCCTTCTGAAGTTTTCGGATTGCTATTTGTTTCTTCTTCAGAATACCCTGATGTTCTCCCTATCCTCTATTTTTTTTCATCAAGACCCTTGCAATATCGCTATCGTTTCTCGTCTTTGGCAGCCCCTGATATACAAGTTCCCCGCAGAGCAATCAACTCCAACAAACGACGCAAGTCGGTACCTTTTACGTGCGCGTGGCAGTCGTATTTTGCTGTTAAAGTGAAAGATGCGTTATGAACACCAATGTAAGGCAAGTAAAAAAATGAGCGGTAATACAGATAGGAGGAAGCACACGGCGTCGTTTGGCAATCACGCTGTCTACACGTAGACCGAACACGCGTCAAGCATTGAGGGGCATTCGCCTAGCCGTCAAAGCGGAGACCTGCCGAATGCGTAAGGACCGGTCAGAACAACTTCCGAAGAGATAAAGGCACGTACAACAGAGAGACGAGAACGAGCACAAAAAGAACGAGCTTCGTTTTGCTTTGTATTATAACCGTGAACAGGCAGACGTATTTCCCCCCGTTTCGCGTCGGCTAGATGGCTCGCAGCCTTTTCCTGGCCGCTTTGATGCGAGCGAAAGAGTCGCAGGTTCAGCGGTAGTCAGCGCGTGTGTTGGGTCGTTGCGTTCGCAGTTTGTTTGGCCGCGTCGCCGTCGGACCACTGCCGCAGTTTGCACTGCGATGACTTTATAAGCGTTTGCGATAAGCGGACGGCTGGGTCAGCACAGAAGGCAGAGGGGGGCACCGCCGTCACTGCGGTCGAGTTGCTGTGTAACTGTGTGCTTTCTTGCGAGCGCCGTTCACCGCCATTGCCGACTCGTAATCGTTAGCGCCATTTGGACCAGAAAGAGAAACTAAAAGCGACGCAACTCTTAAAGTGGTCTAAGGAAATGTATAGTATCGAGCCGAACTTTGCGGAGCGACGTCTTGCGATGATTTTGGGACAAAAAAGTCGGGACAAATGTTGAGCTACGCGTTACCATCGTTACTAAATTCGCTACAACTTTGAACGTAAAACTTCACCGTTACCTGTAGGAACTTAACGTGTATTTCTGATTATGCAATTTTTCGATGTGTTATAGTGCAATATAATTTCATATTCGCCTGATTAGAATTATGTACAAAATGTGTTAAAACAATTTTGCAATGCTCCAGTAGTGCATTGCCCCATTGGCCTGTTCTAAACATTGTATAATAACCAGATTGAAACAATTCTTGTTGCCAATTGCTTTCTTTTTATTAGTTTTTTCTCTCTATGTTCTGTTATATCTGTTTTCTCTCGCTTTCGGATCCATCACCCTTTTTTCATCTCTCTTTCTATCTTGCTACATGATGCAGAAATGTATTACCATTAAGGGGGCGCAGACCTTTGTCAAGCCGCTTATCGCAGGCTTTTTGTCTGCCCCCTGGCACCTGTATGAATTTGCAGTTGTCAAATAAAATTGATTGATTGATTGATGTTATTACCACAGGACATCCAGCTGAGCGCTGCTCCTACACAATACGAAGCTTTGCATGGGCGGTTTCTAAAAAAAAATGTATGGTCAGAAACCCGCAGTTGTTTTACATGCCGCCTTTACGATGCTTCAGTGCTCAGATCGATTGGAAGGTGCGGGGATTTTTAGGAATTGTTGGAAATGTTGATTTTCACGCCTGCTCTTTGCCACACCCGTATCTATCATCCCACTTTTCACTGGCGCACAAAAACGTGTGGTCAGCAAACGGAAAGCTCTGTTTTCCAGCCCTCGTCGTCCTCAATATCGATCTAAGTTCGCCGTCTCTACAGTGACACTGCAAAGCTTGACGCGTTAGTTGTAGCTATGTTTAGAAGGGGTGACGGGGTTTCTAAGCGGTCAATACTTGAACACGGTTACCACTAAGCTAACACCAATTAATCACTCGCATCTGAGTATTGCAGGCGTATTTTAAGCCAGATCAAGCAGTAATTATAAGGAACCCTTTTGTTGCAAACCTCTCAGGCTGAAATAAACACCTGTGTTCTGTACAAGCTCGGAGTTGCAACAAAAGAGGCCCGCTAAGCTGGCGGGAGAAGCCGGAAATTGAATATTTTTCACGCGATAGGATAGAACTGTGTGGTAGGACTGTTCAGCGAACCGTATACCGGTCACAGCAGCGCTCCGCTCTGCGGCAAGGCTAGTCATTTGCATTCTCCGCGGTGCCCTGGAGGCACCGCCTGCACGATAGTTCCTGTATACCATGTGATAGCGGCCCCTGTGTATCCATTGTTACGCTAAACAGTCTTCGAGATCGTTATTAGCTGTCGCACGCGTCGTTCCTGTAGGCGCGCTGCGTGTGCGAACGCGCTGTGCGTGCGAGTACACTCTGCCGTCTGCAGCAAAGACGACGGACTGAAGGGGCGCACGTGAACGGTTTCGCTAATATCCTGCAAGCTCCAAGGGCATCCCGTCGACTTTAAGTGCACGTCGTGCTTCATCTCTTTTCGACGTTACGTTGGCGGCAAAGAAGAACAAAACACAATAAAAAAAGCGATAAGGAAGGATTGAAGGGTTAGCGCGGAAACCGTGTCCGGAGCAGCTCACGAGGTTAGCTTAGTTCTTCAAAAGGAGTTCGAAGAGAGGGCACGCATGAACGTGTGAGAAGATGAGATAACGGAACGGTTGCCAGCGGCGAACTAAGGTTGAACGAACTCACTATTTTACTGAAACAGTGTCTCAGACTGCACTTTTCTGTGCTTTTTAGTTTTCCCTTCTGTATAGTCAAGGCGTTGAGTGGTACCCTCTTATGCGAAATAACACCTGAATAGAAACCGTCTAAATAATTTTATTGCCATTAGGTTAGAAAAAAAAATTCATTATATCGTAACTTTGATGTGAGTTTGACTCAGTGGAAAGGTTTTATGGTTAGCATAGAACGTGGGCCGATTTCTGACTGCGATGAAGATGGGCGACTCTAAAGATAGATACACGCACGCGATAGTTTGCCAAGATTTTAATAAGGCCCTAGGGGTGCACGTCTAACTCTTCACTTGGTGAATGTTAAAGGGACAGACAACCAATTTTTGTGGAGTATACGCTCTGCCCGAAATGAAAGTGCATCACTTGAAATACTTTGCACGGAACGGTTTTCGTTTTGAACGTTTTAAAGCGGAATTTTTAGATCTACCAGCAAAAACGAATGTTAGCAACCATGCAAGTAAGCTGAGCGACAAGATTCTTTCAGCTCTGTCTGAGATTAAGAGGGCTATTTAAAAGCCCGTCCCCTGCTAGAACAATAATCAAATGTAGTCTTTCCTATTCTTTTATGCTGTGTTTGAATCCCGCATTGAAACCGACGGAATTGTTTGTATACGTGCGGTAGTGTCGCCTTTAAACACTACACGGCGCCACCTTTAGTTTAGTTTAGTGCTAAATTAAGACAATTTCCGCCAATTTATTTAGAAATTCCCTTTGGTTACTGTACAATGAAATATGTTGGATTCTATACGAGCTATAGGGCATGGAGTTTACAGCGTTCAATCGTATGTCGGATTATCCAGCTCGTTCAGAAGTCCCGTCACTCAGGTTGCATGGTGCACGCCGAGTGAAAAGAGGCGTTGCCGCGATGAGCGCAAGTCCACTCTGGGTGAATTCGTTCTTACGCCTACCCAGTCTCACCGTCAGGAATCTGCGCCTTTGTGAGCGCCAATGCATGATCGCTTATATTTGTGGCGATAAAGTGTTTCAGTGGAGCAGTTCCAGTGCTTAAGACAGCGATATGAATTTGAACTCGAAAAAACAAAGGACAAAGACAGCACGCACACATCAGGTATATGCGATAGGGCATATATAAAAAATCTTGACATAATTTGGCGCTAATTGAAAGCCACTCATCGGCTTCGCTCCCGAACCAACGGGGCTAAACAGTTCGAGAAGGAAAAGAGCCAAGGCAAGATGGCGGGTTATCGGCGGGGAGAACGAGTATCGCTGACTGCCCGAAGACACGCAGAGCAATCAGGAACAGCGGACGCCGGCCTTCCTCCCCCGTTCTTGGGTGCGTACATGCAGGACTTCCTCCCTGCTGCGGCTTTCGTGGTGACGGTCCCCCGTCGGCCGGTGGTCCTTGCGTGAGGAGGCCCGTTTCGTGCACCACATATCTCACGCGCGATTTATGGGCCGTGCGCAATCCGACGCACGTGGGCCCCTGCATCAGGGGGAGAGAGAGAGAGAGGGAGAAAGAGAAAATTGATTCGGCGGGTAGGTGGGTGGGCGGGTGAGCCAAACTTAGGAGCTGAGTTGGCAGCAGACAACTTAGTGCGGCGAATGACGGTCTGACCTTGCGACACGCGAGCTCGTGGTGGCATACATGGCTTCTCCCGCTTCATCGGGAGAAAAGTCAAACTCGAAGAAAAGAAAACCTGCAGGCTCTGAATTCGGATGCCCGACTCATGCACGTGCTCAGCGAAGCTGTTAGCCTCTCGTTGTTCGGATTGTCGGGTAGTCCGTGTGCAGAAAGAAGGTGGAAGTGAAGACAATGCACGCTACCCAGCTGCTCACGTGCCCTGGGAGCAAAACAAAAAAAGAAATCCAAGAAGAGCATAAACGCGACACAACCACTCACATGATCGGAATGGATGCATGCCCCGGCAGGCAGGGAGAGGATCACGCGACCGTTTAAAACATAACTTCGACGCCCGGCCCAAACACGTGCACAGCCGGCCGCCAATAACGTGGACACCGCCGGCCGGTAATCCGCAGCTGGTATAGCACGAAGCAAGAACGCGGGACGTAGGATGTAGAACGAGCAACTCAGCCCCTCAAAGTAAAGATGGTCTGGTCACGACGGCCGTTTGAAGGACGTTTCAAGGACGCTTGCAACCTAACCCAAAGCATTAGGTGCGAATGTTTTTTGCGTGATGTTAATGTTGGTAGTCTGTAGAAAGTGTGCACTGCAGCTACTGAATGGTATCATTCCCTACAGCTCCCCAAGCCATCCAATTCTGTAGGACAGGAGACTCCTCAACCTTTGTGTGTGTTTCGGTGTGTGTGTGCCTATGCGCGGGGCGGGGGGTGGATGGATTGGTAGCGTTGTAGGATTTAGTACGTTTTGATCTCATTTCCGTTCCCTGATATACCTTGGGGGATCAATTTGAGGCACATCTTACTATTACAATCCCCGAAATTCATGGAGCCGCTGCACTGAAGTCGAAACGGATATACGTCGCTGAGAGCTTTAGTCAAGGCCACGGGTCAAGGCCTCTTCATAAGTCTAACATATCGCTGCACCCCATTCGACGACACCGTCCAACGCAGTGTACACGGTTGGCAATCGACATGACGTGTATATGCATTCCCCCAGCGCTAAGCTGGCGCCGCAAAGCTACTTCATATCGTCCGCAGCAATGGCCTACAGGAATGTAATCACCCGCCCCCCGCTATTGTGCATTGCTCGATCTTTCCCTGAGGCATCAATCATCCGCGTGCGGGAGAAATCGTATACGCACAGCACGAGCTGAGTCAAGGTCTTCGCTGTGCCTGTGCGCAGACGACTCGGCTAGCCATGCACCGAGTGTACACGAAACGTCAGCGCCGCAGTGCGCGTCCTTGGCAGCTTAGCTTTGCACCTGTCAACAGCCATTCAAGTCTAAATCTCCGCGGGTAGAATTCGGTGTCAGATTATGTGGTCGCCGTTCGTCACCTATGACGTCGAAAAAAGAAAGAGAACGCAGAAGGCTGCTGCGCAGAAGACTGCTACATTCTGTCTACTTTCCGCCCTTTATAAAAAAAATGTTTGGGCGTCTCTGTACAACCATGAATTTTATGTAATCGTGAGACTACAGGGTGGTTCCGTTTTGTATGCGTATTATTTGGGCAATACAGTTGCTTGTAGATGATAAAATATTTTGTGCTACCCACCATACCTGTAAAACACGCTGTAGGCTCCAAGCAGCCCACTGCGCCGGCGGGGCAGCCTTATACGGCTGTTCGCTTCTTCACCGACTCAAGAGCGCCTCGCGGAAGTGGCCAACATGGCTCCTCGCGAAGTTTGCGCATTTCTCTACACGGGCCACTGAACGGCCGCTCAAGTGATTTCAAAGGGACCAACAAAATCAGCGAGGAAGAAAAGAAAACCGCCAGAGAGAAAACTTGCAGGAACGCTCAGCAGTAGTCCTTCCTTTCCGATCCCATCTTCCATGCCCTGCTGCCCCACCCCCTCCTCTCCTTCCCTACCGCATCTTATTCATAACGACCCTCGAATGACCTCTAAGAAGTTTGAAAAGACACGCGCCGTACGAACAAGTTTGGCAGAAACGGCATCAATCAAGCTTGCGGACTCAAAGATGGTAAATGGTCGTGGAGCTACCCTCCTGGCTCGAGTTCGTTCGCCCCAGTGCCTTTTTTGCTGTATGGTTGTTCGACCAGTACGCGTGTGTGTGTGCGCGCGTTGCTCTCCATCAGTGCCTCTCCAGGGGCCGTGGAGGAGTCCCGTGGCCTGTGCGCTTAATCTCGTCGTATTAGAAGCCCCGGACGAGTTCGGGAAAGCACGTGTACTACAGATCCCCTCTAGAAGGCATGAAAGACGACATGTCGCAAGGGTAATCGCCGCCTCTCCTGATCGCGCCTCAGTCTTTTGCGCAATCGATAACACGCGCAAAGAAACATCTTTATCTTTTTTTTTTGTATCCCAAACCGCTTATTCATTACGTTTTATACCAGAGGTAAAAAATGTGCGCCATGATGAATAGGAAAATTTAGAGGACCCCAACTTCCGGTCAACCGTCTCTAACGCCACCTGCGCGAAAATAGTAACAAAAAAATTGTGAGATCTTCCACTCTGTGAAGGTAGCTGCGCCAGCGAAGCTTTTAAACACGCGACTTAGAGGAGACGCAGGATTTAGGTATAAATTTAACGTCCTTGGACGTGGTTAAACCAAGTTTGTCCATAGCTTGGTGTTCGCGCCGAGAGCGCTCAGTGAACGCGCACACAATTGCACTGGAAGCGAAACCAGACAGTGCTCGGCGCAGTTGGCGCTGCTTGCACGGGCACGCAGTGAAATTTGATTCAACCAGCATCTCCTTGTATCGCTTTCTGATGGCACGTGACCTTACTCTTTCCCCATCTCTCTCTCCTCACTCCTTAGAACGAACCAGCGATTAGAAGATTTCACTGCGCAACCGCACGAGGCGTTGCTTGACCTTGGCTGAGCTCGAAGGTCAATTGACGCACGAGAAACTAGCCGTTTTCTGGGTCTAACCTAGAGTAATAAGCTGCGCCTAAAACGATTCAAAATAGGGAAGGGAATGTGGGCGAGAAAGGTGTCATTAGGACCAATCCTAAGAAGAACAGCGCGGACGGGAGCATTTGTATACCTAATTCTACGCTAGCCTGTCAGAGCCATCAGCTTCAGCTGGCACAAAGGGCCTGCCAAGCCGCAACCGCCCAGGGACTTCTGGACTAAGACCTCCCATTGCCATGGGTCCAGAAATAACTAATTTTTGGTGCAAATAAAATTTATTCCTCCTCCTCCTTCTCACCTTTTAGGCGTCGTTTTACCGAGGCACCCATCTTCATAGGAACTGATAAATCAGTTCCCTTGTGTACGGGGGCCCCTCATTTTTTTTCCGGCTACAGAAACGATAAATCAGCGAGCCGCTTGTTTTCCTTGTGTAAGCATCCAAACAAATATCCGTTCTGTCCCGGAAAGAAATTTTCATGCCATTTATTTATTATTTATTTATTTATTTATTTATTTTTATTTTATTTATTTATTTATTTTATTTATTATTTTTTATTTATTTATTTTTTATTTATTATATGCGAATTTTGTTGGACACCTCAACATCTTCCGCATGGAACATCGCCCTTTAGGAGGAGCGGAAGGAACCATTCTGCGCCTCTACTGTCGGGTGGAGGCCTTCGTTTCACCATGTGTAAGCCCGTCGTTGTACGAGAGGAAACTGTACTGGCGCGGCCTCGCGTGCTGCCGGCCGAGAGCTCTAATACACGCCAAGTGCGCTCGAGTCTATTGCCATAGAAGAGACGGAACTGGGTGCCGGTGCACAGGGAAGCAAGCGCGCCCAAGAGCGACAGCCTTGTAGGCAGATGGTAAACACTGCTAATCGAAAACGCGCATGCCGATAGAGTTGACTGACTCGCAGCAGCAACTTTCCTCAAGGAATAGCGGATAGAAGCGTGCAAAAAAAATGGGGCCGCACTTCCAGTACCCTTGTGAAGAAAGGGCGAGTGAGTGTGTGTGTGGTGTGTGTGTGTGTGTGTGTTGTGTGTGGTGTGTGAGAAGCGAGAGAGAGAGAGAGAGCGAGAGAGAGAGAGAGGAGAGAGAGGAGCGAGAGAGAGAGAGAGAGAGAGAGATATTATTTGCCCTGTGTGCTAAGGCGTCCTCATTCCAAGGGGCCACTGTATTTCCTTCCTAATTAGTGGGTCTTCTAGGGGACTTGCCGGGAGGGCGGGCTGCCTATGGTCTTCGGGTACAAAAGGCCCTGCCATCAATAGCTGCTGCTCTGCATGCTGCCGTTGCGTGGACAATTCAGACAGCCACGCCCTGCGGATATGCTTCTTATGCCTTACAGCATAGTCATAAAATGTGCTGTTGATTGATTGGTATACCTGGCATTCATCACACGTTGGTGAGGAAGCGTTTTTACCGTTTTTGAAGATGTATACTTTGTCGAGTGTGCTCAGTATTTGCGTTTGCGTCAATTTTATGGTGGTTTGCTGTTGCCTGGGCAATTTCTCGTTCGGAGGAGATAATTTGCGTCTGCTGTGTGCATATTCTATAAGTTGTAGTTTTGGCGCGTTCATGGGCTTCCGGGTTTGGTCACAGTAGGCAGGTTCCCGGAGAAGCTCTTCGGGGGCGAGTAGGTTTCATCTTTCGTTTTCTGCCAAACCTGCGTGTCTCGAGACCCACTTTACCCTTATCGCGCCATTAAGGTGTTAAAGTTCTTCCAAAGCCGGTTTCGGAATGAAGCCTTCCGTCAGAAGGGTGCAGACTTTCTTACTGTCAGTGTATTTGCTAGTAAGAGTGTTTCGGTCTTGCAGTGCAGGCGGCTGCCCCAGCTATTGCCGTGGCTTCGGCTTCTTCGACAGAATAGCCCTTGCCCTGGTTTGTCCTTTCCTGGCCTGAACTGCTCGTGAATGCTATGCCATAGCTACAGCCCTGCACTGCCACGTAGGCGTAAACATGGATATGATGCGCGTATCTGGGGCTTCCTTGGTATAAAACTTGGCCCGGGGGAGCCTTCTTGATAGATTACGTTACTTGTCCACATTTCTCGGGTTTGGTGCTTTTTTTGGACGAGGTTCAGCAGTTCTCGTGACAATATAGGCGGCTCTCCGGTAGCGGTTCGCAAGGCGTTGTAGCCCACTGCGCGTAGAATGCCCTGGCTTTGCGGGAATTTTCGCAGTCGATCCAGTTGGTTGTATCTGTGCCCCGCCAGTACTTCTTGGTGTGTGTTGATGGTGCTTGTGTCGAGTAGCAGCTTGGTGCTGGCATACAAAGGAACGCCGAGAGCGGTCTTGATGGCCTTCCGTAAGAGAGTGTTTAGTTTGTTCAGGCTGCGTCCTATTGATATCGACGTACGGTATGTGATACCTGATTTTTGACGTGATGAGCGCATCTCTCATACGAAGAGAGTCGTCTTGTACGGAGTCCTCTCTCTTGTTGGGCGTTTCTGCAAAACATGTGCAGTATCTGTTCTCCCTATCTGATAATGTTTTTCACCGCCGTGTGTCCTCCTCCGTCACTCTGGAAGGGCAGTACTAGTCTCCCTTTCTTCTCCCATGATGAATGCGATGGCGGTTGGTTCAGTCTTATTAAATTTTTACGCTTTCGCACTGTTCGCGTGCCATTTGTTACGAGCTTTTGTTTCTGTTGTGCTTAGGAGTAGCTTGATCCGACATTTGGTTTAGTGTTTGCTTTATCTCGCCCCTCTTCCACCTGGTATGTTTTTCGTTTTTCTTGTTTTTCATATGCTAAGCGGCAAAACCAAGCCAATGTGTATCCGTATTTAATAGAACGCTGGCACTTTTGGTTCCACATATTGGCCCAATTATTTCTGATGTTTCCTTCGAACTGAATAATAAACATATATTTGAGCCACGGCGGCAGCTTTGGTTGTTCGGAATAGCCTTGCCTACGTTTTCAAGCATTCTTTCAGCAGATTTCTTGCCGTACGGTTGAATCACGCGACAGACACAAATGTTCTTGCTTCGGCCGCCCAAGAAAGACATACGCAGGACTACGTTTTTGACAACTTCATATCTTTTTAGTGGCGCAACGTCACGCCTATCTCCACCACTGCGCTCACATTTTCCACCGTCCGGTCGTTCACTCCAGCTTATTATTTACAAAGTTGTAGACGCTGATGTATCCAATGCGCCACATGTGCTCTCAACTCTATCCAAATTATTCGGAATTTTAAATGTGTATTTTTTTCACGCGCGTGCCTAAATCCCTCCCTCATTTCGTTCCGCTTGTTTGCTGAGGTGATCGCTTCGACGAGCATTGAGTTGGAACGCTGTGTACATGCCACATTCGCTTTGACCAAGTTTTTAGCAAATGCTATCTGTATATAGCGAACAGTTCTATAAGCTCCCATGAAACTTAGGGACCAATCTTTCGCCTTCCAACTGGACGCTGAGCGCTCGTGAGTCGGATCGTTCAAAAAATCCAAACAGGTCATTGGCTCTCGTTTTGTGTTCAGTCAGTTAGCAGCGTCAGTTTGTTTATCTTGCTCCCGCAGAAAGTGAATTCGATCAATCTGGAAAAAAGACAAGAGCAGTGCAATCCTTTCGCTGTCACGACTGCGTTAGTTTTTCACTGTTCCGCCTTTGCATTCTAGTATCCGCTGGCCGCCACGGTAGCTCAACGTCACGCTTCGCTGATTTATCGAGGTAGAACTCCTCGAGCGAACGTTTCTTCCCTTTCAACTTGCCGGCCGCGGCCCAACTCATAGCCGTGAAAATCGATTAATCACGCCAGCATGAACAATTCATTCGATTATATCTCAATCCGACACGATGTTCTTAAGCATGTACACGCTCTCTATACGAACAAGGGAGAGGTAAAAAATAAGGTGGCACAGTTTCACTTGGCAAACAACACTTTCTCAGCTTCGTCTCCAACGAGCTCCTTAGGCTTTGTTTGCTCTCGAGGAACAACCATCACGAATACACAGAAAGAGGCGTATGGCCTGAGAAGGGTACACAGGATTTTTTTTTTCTTTTTTTTTTTGGGGGGGGGGGGGTGGACGAATGAAGATAAATTTAGTGCATACGGATGACACTCTGCCGGGCACTGTTGCGGAAATGTGGCGCAGTAGTTCAGGGAGAAGGGCCGTAAAAGTCATGGTCTACCGACGAGGTGGACTTCCGTCATGAAAGAACACAGCTCAAGCAGAACGCCATTGGCAGTACCGTTCGGGTGTGGCCAATCCTGCAGAAATGTCACGCCAGGAGGCTTGTCTATAAAGCAATAGGCTGTGAACATCACACCGGTCGGCTGCACTTCGAGCTTCAAGCAGGTCGGCGCAGTGAGTGGATGTCACTACTTTTACATTGTCGAATTCCTAAAAATACTTATTCATGCAAGGAAATGATGTAGATCGAGTAACAAAGAGGGAAAGCGCTATGAAAACAAGACTTTGGTTCTTTAAAAAATGGACAAACTCTTAAACGGCAAGCGTCCGGTGAATGAGTAGCTGAGTCTATTAAAGTCAGCTTCACTACTATGCGCAAATGCATTGCTGGGAATACTGAAAAAAATGTGAGCAGTCTGACTAAAACCTGAGAATCCCTAGTGCCTTTTAATAAATATCTCCATTATACCCCACGTGTCCCTAAGGAGCGCCAGCGCCCAGCCCCTTTAAAAACGGCTCCTCAAACTCCCCGCTGGGAATAGATTTTCGGGGGAAATGCAAGCGGACTTATGGGAACGGACGAATACGTTGGGGCCTTTTATTACGCACCTTCATTAGAACTGAGGTGTCCCTATGATTCTATTCAGCGCTGTACACCGAGACGCATCGAAGTTGGCTTCACTACTATATAAAAGTGAATTGCTAAGAAAACATTTTTAGAAGCAATATACAGGGTATTATATAGTAAAAAATCCCGGGCCATCTCCTCTAACGTGAATGAAACCTGGAGAAGGGTGAAGCATGCAGGGCATAAGTGTATTCAAAGATGGTAAGTCTCCCTCTCCCCACACGGCACCTTCATTGGGCACCGGAGAAGCGCCGGTGGGAGGAGCAATCGCGCGCTTGCTGAGGCGGTGGCGCTATCTCTTGTGTTCAATCAGATTTAAGCAATTAAATGAGACATGATGATGATGATGATGATTATGATGATGATTGCTATTGGTTTCCCCTTTGAAGCGGGGTGATGACATGTCATATTACCAAAAAGGACTAATATAACCATGTTTTCCACTCCTGGTTTAATACTAGCGCTGCTTAGGGCAGGTACTAAAGCTTATTAGGCCCGAAATACTTTTTTTTTCCTGTTACAGGTGGTAACTGTCCTAGGCAATATTCCCCTCTCTGCTTTTCGTCCACCAGCATTCTAATCTTCTTTTCGTCCCCTCGACAGCCTTGAAGTCAACTTCCTCTTTGATACCCTTAAATCCTAGGGCTTCTGGAAGCCCAATATTCCCTTCATGTAGATTTGGATGGATACCCTCACATTCTAACACTATGTGCCGCATAGTTTCTGTTTCTTTTCCGCAGACCACACATACCCCATCATTTTGTGAATACTTCCCCACAAAACTCTTAGTTCGCAGGCAACCTGCCCTAGCCTCAAAAAGCAATGCACTGCCCTGGGAATTATCGTAGAAATTTTCCTTTCTGATGTTCAATTTCTGACAGTAAGTTGTCTTCGTGTGGCACGCGACAGCATGCTACGAAGTATGGTTTAAAGGAGAAAACCTGGCGCTTGTGCCCAATTTTAAGACGGAATTTAACAATTTTCTGTTATTAAGGCAAGTAAATCCTGATTATTCCTGTATATTAAATTAGTATAAATTATGTTAGTTTGTTTTGAACTGGTTTTATCCTATCTACACTTGTTTTTTTACCATCGTTCACAACTTGAATTACCGTGACGATTTGAGGTAACGACAGGAGACGCCGACAGCCCTAGCCCCTAAGGTGCTTCGCCCCCAAAACGAAGGCTCTAGCGCTTTAGAAAAAGGCATTTTAATACAACGTAAGTGGGGCACATCAAACTTTATGGACGGACGGACGGGTTTCACCGTTGAGTCCACACAGTAATGCTTACGCATTAAAAATGTCTCAGTGGCGAACGGGATGAATGCTACTAGAAAGTGCTAACACCCTAGTACTACTGTCGACGGGTGTGCTTTTCGGCCGGTGGTCTCCATCCCAGGCGACAGAAGTGCAGATCAGTTTGATTCCTAGGTCATTCCTAGGGACTTTTCTGCGCGCTTAGGGAACATACTGGATTAGAACTTGAAAGACGCACGCTCGCGCATAAAAAAACAGACTTAGACGAGGAAAGCGTAGTAATTATACAGTGCATAACAGACTTGCCACTCTAAAACGCGCGCATACACACGGGCCAGTGACCATGTCCAGTGTCCCGGTTACGCCACCGCGGCCTTGCTCCTTTCATGTGTGCCTGAATACCGTCGACCGTGGCAGATCGCCGAGGGCGCGTGCAGGGAGGCGTCGCCGCGAGACGCGCTGGTTGGGCCAGCCCTTCCTAATCGGCTGAATCAATCACGATCACCTCGGGGACGTGCAATTAGCCCCCATCAGGTGAGCCGGCGTGAGAGGTCTGGCTCAGTGCGCGAACTGATTTCTCGTCTCCCGCTCCGGGTGTCGTGGAAAAGAAACGCCTCTGGAATGACGCCTGGCAACGTCGATAGTAGACGAGAACAAAGAGGGCTGCAATGCAGCTGCAGCCCAGCGGCGACGTTTGCGCTCCTCGCTGTGTCCGGCGTGAAAGTATCGCCTGCGTAAATGCGTAATGCGTTAGTCGACCGAGATTCGACGCACGCAATGGCCTCGAGACAAGGGGGTGGCGCGGACGAGCCAGAAAGACCTAATTAGCGTGGGAGCCGAAAGTTGCCTAAGCCTTTTTCTCTCTTTCTCTCAATGCCGCGCGAGTTTTGCGTGTGTGCGCTGTTTCCCCCTGTGCGTGCATATCATGTGCAAACGCTATGCCACCATCCTGACATTCACAAGGACGAATGGATGAGAATGCGTGCTTTGCGTGATCTGAACCGAAGTCGCGTAGTTAGATGAAGAGATGCCTGCTGTGAACTATGGCCAGGCTTCTAGAATAGCACGAGGAAAACCCTGACCCCCCCTCTCTTATCATTTTTTTTTCGTTTTCGTACCTGGCACTTCACATTTTGAACACAACTAACGCTAGAGTCGGAGTCATATCACAATGTTATATGTACGATGGTCGAGCGCTTGACACGTTACATAATTTTTGGTGGGAGTGATATTGCCTTCACCAATCGTTGATTCTGTAGAACAATTCACAACCCCATGGGCATCGGCAGGATTTTGTCTTGAAAGGGGCAAACCCATTGTATTGAGGGGGAAGAGGGTGAGGGGGCGGGGCAATTGTGCCGGGCTGGCTTTGGGAGGGTGGAGGGGTCAAGTGCTCTTTTTCCACCCCCCCTGCCGACGCCCATCCACCACCCTAACAGGGGCACGTCTTCTAAGTATCAGCTTAATCCACTGCGGAGAAAATGAATAACGAATCAATCAATGAAGCAATCAATCAATCAATCAATCAATCAATCAATCAATCAATCAATCAATCAATCAATCAATCAATCAATCAATCAATCAATCAATCAATCAATTTTCTGAGATAGGATGGCACACTGTCTTCTTTCAAGGCAGGGAATGAAGACGAAAGGCTGAAATCAGGTGCTCCTAACGACGTGAACATCTGGGCAAAATTAATTGATAATGCAACACCTCAATGACATTGGCTGGAGGCACTGAGCTGCGCGAGCGAGAGGGTGGTCTGGAACAGCCTGTCGATTCTCTTATTTAGTGCCTTCGGTCAACCCAAATGTTGGTTGTCCCTGGAGTTGGTTGTCCGTGGTTGTACCTGTGTAGGGGTAAAAATGGCGTTGTTCCATGTGAAGAAACTAACTACTTGTGCTGAACACTATCGGAAAATAGCAACGGAAGCAGAACACCTCTCCTGAGAGCTTAGTGCCGGCGCTATCACACCCGTCACGATTTGCATATATTTGAACGGCCCTTAACCACTTTAGACGACCTCACCTCTTCACGACATCATCCAACAACCTACAAAGAAGTGACCTCTCGAGTGTAGAAAACACTTCTCCTCACTCTTTTCACAGAGGCGTGAATAAAAACAAACAAACTTAAGTATCTACACTTAGCTCTTCTTGATTAGATGCTCTAAGCTGCGTCGCATGCTAAGCTATGCAAGCGGATGGCTGCTCGGTAGTTGTGCGCGCGAAATCACGACGAGTGAGGCATATCCGCATATTAGGTAGTTTGTCCTCATCATGCGCCCAAATAGCGCCCGAGATGTGTCCGGAAGAAACAAACAAACAAAGGAAACAAGTTCCCACGCCGGCTTCACAGCTCGCAGTAATTGCTGTGGTCGGACACGATGCAGCCAGTTGATCTGCATGGATGGCAGGGGCGTCGCTAGTAATTCTTACCTCTGTCGCACTCATCGATCAAATTCAGGAACCATTTGCCGGTATTAGGGCCATCATGCCCTTTCGTCGGCATCGCGCTAAGAAGAAACACTCGGCGCGGCCTTTGCGCCGGCGGCCGTGGCGGCGCACACGTAGGTGCCACAGCCACGCCGCTGGGCCCGTGCCGAAAAGGACCACCCTTAATTGAGCGGGTTTTCACGTTACTCCCTGGAGGGGAAGTACTGCTCTAATTTGTGCCAAAGGTTCGGGTGAACGTCTGCCGCAAAGATCCACGCTCCATCACGTCCACGGCCTTGGACGTGATGGAAGGGCTCTCCTTTGGGAATCCGGTCTTTACCCTTGCGGGGACTGATACAGGGTAATTTAAGTCACCATTATACGGTTACTGACGAATAGGTAGGGCGATGTTGATTGAAGCGTAAGCCACATTTACATTCCTCCGGGTAATCATAGCTGCACGAGCGTCGCAAAAAATAGTGCCTAATGTTACAGATACGTTTAAAATGCCAGTGGTAGGGCTGATATGTCTCACCATGCATACGTGTATACATTAACGCAACGTTCTTACTAGTACTGTTATGTAAGCACCTTGATACGCTTGAAGAGATCATTCGTCACGACGAATGCACCTGCTGTCGTAACATTTTACAAGCCACGCATGTTCGCCTATTTGTGTATAATGCTGACGATGTTTTGCAGAGGCCCGCATGAAAATACACCGGTGCTGTCTTTTATAGCTTATCGGCGAGGTAACAGGAAACGTCACAGTAAAAACGTAAACTTGTGGGGTTGATGCCTCTGAATACGTCCACGGTATCTAGATGTCCAGTTTGTATACTGTTAGCTGTCGTTATAACGATGGTGCTTTATTCAAAAGTATTTCAGCCCTTCCCCCTCCCCCTCCCTCCAGTACATAAAGATCAAACCACACGCGAGCTAACGAAATTCAGCTTATAACTAGGTGAGTTTCTTGGCCGAAGGAACTCGTTATATTGAGGGCTTACTCATATCGCGAGTATATGGCGACGTCGGAAAGAGGGAAATACGTGCAGCTCACTGAAGCAGTAGTAACGGGGCAGGTGCCCGCTGTTGTCGAGTGTCCCTACTTTGTACTGTTTCTTCACTGTTTTTTTACAGTCGCTAATCTCTCTTTTAAGTGAATCAGTAAGGACACAAGATGTTAGGCTGTTTTTTTTTTTAATGCGGTTAGGGTGGGGTTGGGGGCTCAGCTTTCTCGTGACGGATTCGCTTGCTATCGTATGTGTGGGGACTTTGGCACGCAGGCAGTTTGCGCTATGATCGTTGACGCTTGGACTTAGACTCTGAGGCAATTTGCAGGCTGATCGTTGGCGCTTTGACTTTGATTGCAGCGGTTTTGACTTTGGCACTTCGCCATTTCATTTCCACTAGCAAGAAAGCATCAAGTTTCAACCATCGCAGTCGTTATACAGAGAGGCGTCTGATTTTTCATTAAAGCACCCATTTAAATTTAAAAAAGCCACCGCGCCTATGGCCTCAAGGCAAACGTTCGTACAGTTCACCTGATTTACAGGCAGTGTTTAAACTGAAGGTCACCAATGATTTGATTCCCAGACAGCAGCTAACTAGGGTTAATGAATTGCAGTATCCGGAAGCACCTTTCTGAGAAAGATATAGCTGTTACACAAGAGGCAAGATGGTTACAACGTGAAATTCCGTAGCACACACCGTGTAAACGCCACTCCGTTCGAACGAGTGCACGCAGCACCGCGGGACCACCCTGCACCCAGAATCGCATACGTACCCAAATCGCAGCTCCCTGATTAATACACCTTTAATCGTCGCTCGAAGCCGAACGGCCTTCTTTTGCGCAGGGCTGTGGGCGTCCTCTGCTCCGGAACCGGGATGCGAGAAACGCTGTCGGCTGACCGGCGCTGGCCCGTTAATCTCCTCTTCCACCCAAGGCGTCCAGGTCGCTCATGCATGCACCATTACTCTGTCTGCCTAGACTCCCCGAACGCCGCTGCTGAAGAACAGCGCGCTGACCTGCTGCGTAGCCGGGGACGTCAACGATGACGACGATGCGGTGGCCGGCGGCTTCAGGCCCAGCCGAACGATGCTGTGAGAGCTATCGATCCGACGCGGTCTCCCTCATCTGACGCTCAAGAAGCCACAGCAGCAACGGCCGCGTGTAATAAGCGACGAGAAGCCTGAAGGAAAATCGTAGTCGTGTCTCCGGCGTCTGGAGACCTCGAAGGGCCGACCAGCCTTCCGCACGAGATTCGAGACAGCCGAACCACGAGAAACTGGATAGCCATGGCTTGGCTTAACTTGGCTTACTCGATTCGGTGGGTGTGTACTCAGAGTGCGTGCGTGAAGAACCCTTTGTGCGGTGCGGCTACTGTTTCTGCTTCCGGTTTGGGCGGTTCTAAGGGGTATATGTAGTACTCCTGTTTGCCGCCGAGCAGCGAAGGCAACGGTCGTATGGAGGTCGTGAGGCACGACTGAAGGGTGGGGCTGTCGGACTGGAGTAGAGTCGTAGCGGCGGGACGAGGGGTGATTGATTTAGAGTGGCAGGCCTTATCGAGGATTACTTTTGTTTTTGCCCCGCACGGAGGCTCGCTTTCTCATTGCTTTCTGCATGCTACTGTATAATTTGCATTTAGAAAACACCCGCACCCGTCTGTCGTTGTGTTTCTGTACGTCAACATACTCGCGAATTTGCATAATCAGTGCCCCACCGGATGCGAAACCGTTCGGTGCGAACAGACTACTGCGGCAACAGCACTATCGGTCCGTGTCCCCCGTAGTGCGCATGGTTGGCGAGGGGGAAGGAAACACCTTCTTGGAAGAAGCTACAGAAGGGATAAATCATTCCTCCATGCGGGCGCCTTTTCCGTTGTCCTCCCTCTTCTTACCCTGTCGCCCCGTAGCACGCAGCCAAACACCACAAATACAGACTGGCACGAGGTAAAAAAAGAAGAGCAGGAGGGAACTTGCCCACATGACGTCCTTCTAGCGGGTATTTACCAGGAGCCCATGGTGGGTGGCTGCGGGTATAAAATATGAATTCTCGGCAGGGTTTCTTGCATTAGCTTCAAATTTATTGTCAAAGCGCCGCTTTCTTGGATCCCCTGCAGGTGTCACATTCAATGGAAAAGCGACTGCTATACAGAGAAGTACGCACCGTAGAGTTTGAACAGAAGTCTGTCCGAAGCTCGGCTGGGCTGCGGCAGGGGTGCTGGCCGACCGAAAGCGGCAACGGGACGTGTCCTGCACTCGGCTTCGCATCGATCTGATATGACGGGGCAAGGATAGCGCCTCGTTCTTACAGAGAGCCATGCACAATCACTGGGTAGTTGCAAGACCACAGTACCAAGTAGAATAAAATTGTTTTTTTAATTTGTGGTACCGAGAGGAGCGATAACGCTTCGCTGATGGTTCAATACTGACGTGTTAGTGAGATGCTCACAATATGCGTTATGGTTGATTATCATGCATGCAAAAGCAGCGAAGGCCAGGAGCTCTTCATTGGAATCGCTGCCTTGATCGCTTAGCTCGCGTGTTAAATTGTTTCTTTAGTTGATTCTTCGGGTCATTTATGGATTTAGTGACGGCGGCCGCATGAACTTGGGCGGAATTGGCGAGTCAACTAAACAGCATAAAACCGTTCCGGTACAGTTCTCAGAGCGTATACTGAAGTTAAACACGCTGCTTGTGTAAATTGTATCTTGTCTGGCGTTACATTTGTCGCAGATTTCATAAACGTATCACAGAATACAAAGTAGACCAGGCAAAGCGTCTCCGCTACAGTTGCAGTATCCGGCTTAATACGTGCGCGACTGGGAAGACGTCACTGTGAGGCATAAGAGCAGGCTTCTGTTGTTACTATGCGCGACTAAGCCCCACAAAAGAAGGCGACCGAAAGAAATAAGAGATAAGAATCTGAGAGTAAGACCTACACAAATGCGCGGACAACCCAATCGCCCCAGATCTGAAAACGGCTCGCGTGGGCATTACTTTTCCACGGCCTTCGCATTTTCAGCTATTTTTCTTTCCTCAAGAAACCCCGATCAGATAGCCGATGGTTCCGATGGTAGTGCCTTTTAAAAAAGAAAAAAAGCACGGTATTCTCATTCTCTCAGTATTTCCAAATAGGTTTACGTGTTTACGGCGTATACTAATACCAGAGTTCCTCAATGGTTTGGGAGACTGCGATAACACATACAAAAAAAGTATCGTCCCCCCCCCCCCCTTCCCTCTTACCGAAATGATTTTCTAGAAATCGTCGAAAAGAAGGTAACTCTGGGATTTGAGCTGTCTGTGAATATCGAAAACGTCAGCTTTATGGAAATTGAGCACCTGTTCAAATTTTATTCAGAATTTAGGCCGCGGACAAGCATGCTCTTTTGGAATATTCAGTGCACGGTTTCGTGTGTAGAAAATGGCCTCGGTAGCTCAGCCAGTTTTGTCACAAGTTTCCCTTGATTTTCATACCATCCACCCGTAAAACATGTTGAAAACGCACTAGGACCTTCAGGCTCTAGTTACGAAGACTAAATCAGATGACGTCCTCATTGATGTTTGAACAATTCAACTCCATGCATGCGACCCGCTCGTCCGCTGAGCGTGCCAAAATTACCCACCTTGGGAACACTGTCACCACAAACCTAGGTCCTGTTTTCTATCAGAACCAATTTACTCCACGCCCACGATCCAATCGTACGCGGAATGTGCCGCAGTTATCCACCACGTGAACACTCATCACAAACATACGTCCTGTGTGATATGAGAACTATTCTACTCCATGCACACAACCAGTTCGTCTGCTGCGCGTGCCGCGATTATCTGACACGTGAACACCCACCACGAGAACACAATGTCACCACAAACCGCTCGAAGCGCGAGAAACCTCGCCAAAAAAAAAATACATTGGTTACACCAAGTTTACGCCCACTAATTGGAGCAACCCGTAAACCTAGATCTGAAAAGCTCGCATTAGCGGGCGTTGTGCAGCCATAACTTACCTACCCAGCCCATGGCGTTCCCCCCCCCCCCCCCTCATATCGCATGCGCCCACGCGGGACGATTATCCTCCGAGCAAAGGAAGCCGATCGAGGTAAGCGGGATTACGGCGCTTGCGAGCGCACTCTCCGCTCTTGCACGCGCAGACACAAAAAACACGTTCTGCGGTGAGCAAGCTTCCCACGCACTCGCTGAGCGACGGCGCCGTGCCCGATGGATAGACCGAGCCTGGTGTCGTTCTTGTTGGCGTGGCTTACTTCAGTCCTGTCGGAAGGGTAATCCTTCTCTGTCTTTCTGTCTGTCTGTCTGTCCGTCTGTCTGTCCGTCCGTCCGTCCGTCCGTCCGTTCGTTCGTTTGTCCGTTCGTCCGTCCGTCCGTCCGTCTGTCTGTCTGTCTGTCTTGTCTGTCTGTCTGTCTGTCTGTCTGTCTGTCTGTCTGTCTGCCTACTGCGCACGAATTGGGATGTGGCTGGTCTTGCTGGAGGCTGCGGCTGACTTCGCCCTGATAACACCCGACACCGCCGTCTGTACAGAAAAAAAAAGTGGCACAAGCCGTGTGAAATTTACCCTTGCCGGCAGCTTTTATTCAGTGGCGACTCCAGATGGTCTGTGTAACTGAACGGCATTCCTTTTGTATATAGGTTGTAGCTTCAGGCTCGACACCCCATTTCCGAAAGGGGAATGATACTACTACACCTTTACTCCACTGCCGATCTCTCACTAAGCCTGATGGGTTTTATGCGTAAGTGTAGGAGACGAAAACTGACGTGAAAGATATGAGTTGTCGAGCAGGGGGAATGGTGACCGAGGACGTAATGCTCTTAAAGCGAGAACCATACGTTGTGTTTTCACTGTGGATCACAGAGGAGACGCGAAACAGGACTTTTCATGCCTGTTCGTCGCCCCAGTTCAGATGCCCATGTAAAAGGACGCATACCTCCATCCGAGGGATAAAATAGTTGTAAGCTGGTCGATGCATGGCGGCGGCTTCGTATCACGGGGTGGACCATCTACCTATTTGCATTTATGTGCTGTTCAAGCTCATTTAGACCTTTTCCCCCCGCGGGCCTTAATTAGAACCCCAGGTTGCGGTTGGGTAGTGAATACCTGCAGGATATATGTAATGATAGCATTTTCCGCTGAAGTGATTACGTTACCGCCGAATGGCGGGGCACACGATAGAGAGAAATACACGGGGCGAACGCTAGACTAGTCACTTTCGGTAATTGTGCACTTCGCCTGTTATTGTTCGCTATTACTTACAAATGCTATCACCCGCACAGGACTTGGTACCCTTTTGTCGTATCGGCCGCCACCCCGCGCACCGCCTCTTTCAGTTCACAGGTCCCAGTACCAAATGGCTGCGCTACACGTGACCAGGTTGGTGTCAGATATAGAGCCGACAGGGCACGCAAGGTGGGGAAGGGGGCTGTTTCTAGGTATCCTTCTGTACGGCTTACAAGGCGCCATTAGGCTTGAACTTGTCGTTGTTTCAAAGTACGACCTTCAAGAGGGTAGGTATCTCGGGTAAGGCCCGCTAAGTGAAAATTCGGGGCAAGGAATGTGTTCAGAGTGTATGGAAGGTCAAGGATGGGTGGAATGACCTGGTGGTTGGGAACAATGCAACGTAGAATCGGCGCCCACGTCGTGAAAGGGCGTGCCTTCTTTTCGGATCGTTGAGCATGTCTGGTGAAAGGTGACGACGCACGATATTCAAGCAGCTCCTTGCTGTTTCTTGGTCACTAACAGTGTCTATTTTATTTGCCTGCCCAGAACAGTCTTGAACAGTTCATGGACCGCCCAGGACTGCTCAGAGAATAGAAATTCTTTGGGCAAGTAAAGTACGGAAGCTGCTCTGGCGCAGTTTTCAGCAGTCAAATGATAGTCAACCCTTCAAGCTCAGAATCACGACTCATCGTGTACGTTTGGTTACCCCCTCGGATCCGCAGACTTTAATAGCAGAGCATCTCCAATGATACCAAGAAAGGACAACGTCCGCGCCGACCATAGCATGAACGGACCGTGGAATTCGCAGGTGGACAGATCCGTACTCACGGCAGACCGCACACGACGCGGCGACCTAACGGAATGCAGCCACGCATTGACGCGAACGCGTACCAGATACATATCTTTGTTCCCTCGCGGTACGCATCGCAGGCCGGCGCGACGTCACTTCTTTCACGGGTGCCTGCGCTCTCTCGGGCTACCGCGGATGATTGCACGGCCGGTGGCTAATGGGCCCATTGATGCGAGATCGAAGCCAAATCGACGCGCCGTGAACAGTTCCGCAACACTGGCAGAAGCCGCTCGCGCAACTTTCCTGTCTGCGTACCGTGGGACCATAGCGAGCTAGATGCGTGGTCCTCGGCGGCGTTGCAGAGTAGCGGATTAAGGCGCGAAGGAGTCCCGCATTGTACTTTTCTTTCTTTCGCTATTCTACGCATGGCTGTGTATTCTGGCTTCCCAAGAGACGTTGTGGCGGTGGCAGACAACGCGCTTAGCGTCGTTCCTCGTGCCGGGCGGAACGCTCACTCACGAATCTCGGGAGCGCGTTTCGGTTCGTACGTGAAGCGTGGAAACTGGGAAACCGAGCTGTGTATCGCTCTAAATACAATTTGCGGCTCTCTCTTTTTCTTTGTGGGGTTTTTTGAACGCGCGTGCACCCAACCGTGGTGGCGGCAGAATGTTGCGCGAAGTTTTGCGGCGGACCCTGAAGCTTTTTTTTTTTTCTCTTAGGGCCTATTTTCGCCCTCGAAACGTACGTTGACTCGGATTTCCCAGCACGAAGTTTGAGGCGTACGCCGCAGAACGAACGCTGAATGTCTTTTTTCCCCTTCGCTTAGGTAGCCTTCTCCTTGGCATTGCAGTCCTTAGGACATGCTTGGACGAACGTCGATGTTTCTTTGTTTGTTTGTTTGTTGATTGAATGGTTCGGTTTTATTTCATATTTCAGTGAAATGGCTTTATAGAAACATTCGGCGCCGAAAGAACGTGTTGTAGGCAAATTTCTCGGTCCGTGTGTGTCCCTGCTGTTGTTGATGATGACGGTGAGGGTAAAAAAAAATTAGCGTGCATCTTGAATAATTCAACCGCGAAACCATCTTCAGCGCGGGCGAAAAATTTACCGAAGCAGCGGACTACATGTGTGCCGACGTGGACGAACCGAAGGAAACGCAGTCAAAGCTTTTACATAAAGCGAGGACAAGTACGCTCTCAACACTTCATATAATACCGAAATTGTCATGTCAGTAGTTGAGGCTAAAATTACCTACTTTTTAAAGTAAAAACCACCCGTAATTTTGAATTTTCTCGCTACAACTTTTTTCAATCTCCGGGAGAAGAAATCTTAATGGTAGGAAATAAATGTTGGTTGCAAGGGTGATTTTGATTTTGTGATTTTAGTAAATGCTCAACGAAAGCATCGTCGGTGACTGATTTAGGGCAACAGTCACCTGGAATTTTATACCTACGATTTATGATTTAGACATGAAGACAGTGTGTCACCTTGCTCCAATTAAAGTATTTTACAACAACAACTTACGCTCTGGAAAAAAAAACGCAGTGTATTTCGACGCTGGGCCTTTAAAAATAATGTATTCAGGACGTTTTGAGATTTAAGGGGCTCAGGAGCAGCGTTTTAAAGGCGACGCACAGTGGCACGCTTTAAGAAGCTTTGTAGCCGCTTGAGTTAGTGCGCACACTGGCAGTTTAAGATTTAGGCCACGTTCACGCAACGCTGGGAGCGTAATGCATACTCTGCCGCTTTAATATCCAGGCTACCTCGAAGTAACGTTTTAGGGATAATGCATACCGCCTCTCCAAGGCGAAGGCCGCGCAGAGGTCAGTAGGTTCAGCGGCATTGCATGCGCTAAGGCGATCCTCCAGGCCGAATCATGGGCCACCCCCGCGGACGAAGGTCAGCGACGAGACGACAGGGAGGGGAGGAGGGTGACCAGGCAGCCACTGGACGAGAGGGAGAGGTTACTCGGAGCCAACGAACCGGAGGCCAATTCTATGCGCGCTTGTGTGTACGCATTGGGCTGGTGGGGGGAGGGTGACCACATTGACTGGCTGGCCATGCTGGCCATAGCAAGAGATGCCGCCGCCGCCGCCGCCACTTCGGGGTCTGTCGGGCTACTGGATCCCCTGCGCTACTCTGGAACTGCCCCTAATTACGCGCTCGAGACAATGCGCCCGAGACCGGCTCGACACATGGTGGAGCTCTTCGCTGCCGCGCCTCACTTCGGGTCGCGTGCGGCCGACAGGAAGTCGCGCTGCGCCGGGCCCCCACCACCCCGTAGAAACAACATCGTGGTGCTTTTTTTCTCTCTCCTCTACCCGCGCCTTGATGCTTCCTAGCACGGAGCTACTATCTTCCTTTCGCGATGTCTACCGCGCCTGTGGATAGGTATATTATACATTTCGGAGCTGCTTTGCGTGATGATCACTCGCAAGAGGGCAGACTTCTGGGAGCTTTGGAGTGAGGTTCGGGTGTTGCTGGTGTGTCTCTTGGTGGTACGCGAGAAATTATGGGTGAGCGCGGGTGTTCCAGTAGGAAAGTGGTTCAGAGCTCAGACAAAACAATGCCCGATTTTAAAACAGCCCAGACCTGGAAACGGTGTTTCCTCTGAGTGTTTGAACTGGGTATGTGTTTTTGTTGTTTTCGTTGTTGCTTAGTCAACACACTTGTCTAAGAGGCCCCTTTCATGCAAAAAGTTTCTCGCGCTTTTACTGCCTAGTAATAACATCTCCATCCTGAACGTGACAGGCACGTGGCATAACGCAGGAGCAGGAAAAACACAGGGAGAGTGTTTACGCATACAAAAGAAAAACAGCAAAGTGTTTCTCCGGCCCACGGATCAGGAAAGAAGTAAGATGTGTAGTGAAAGCGTATCACACAGAAGTTGGTGCATCCGTTAGCTGTCTCCGCTTTAGGTTAGTCATTGACCATGAGCGGTGCGTTTTTTTTTTTTTTTTTTAGTAATGAAAGTGTTCCAACTCGTCCAGCTCTACGTTCTGACAAAGATATGTTATACTGGTTTTGTTGTTGTTGTTGTTTGGGACACAAATTAGTTGCTCTATAAACACTTGGGGCCGCGGCGGTAAGAAAGGCCCGCGCTGAGAATTCAGAGAACCGACGACCTGCATGCGAAAGTCGTAAAATATCGCCGCAGATATTTCGCCGCCACCTAACGTAAGGACTGGATACTTTTATCTAACATCTTGTACAAGCGTGTTATATTTTCGAAACCTGTTTCAGTGGCCTCTGCAAAGCAAATAAAGCACATTAAAGCAAATATTATTCACATGCTACTATACAGTTCTCCGAGATCGTATAACCCTGCAAAGTGAAATTCAAGAGACTTGCATGGTAGCACAGGTAATTCTCTCGGTCGGCCAGTACGCATCCACCCTACAGATACGCGAAACTGTATCGTGCTCCCGCATCAGCGCGCCCTTATTTATGGCTCCTAATTGAACGAGGCTCCCCGTGCCCACAGACACGTTTTATTACGCATCACACGGGACCGACAGCGAGCAGCACCCTGCCGGAGTTGATGCTCGCGATAAAATGCCGGAGTCGTCGAGGCATTAATCTTCCCTGGCACCGGACTTTAGCGCCACACGAAAAAGCACAAACAAAATAAAAACAGAACCTAACACGCGCCATGTACAATGCCCGCGTGCATCTTCGCGCTCATTAGTTTATCCGGGCGCGCGAAGGCTCCTTAAAAGACCTCGTACTCTGCCGGCAACGAGAGCCCTGCGGAGGAGTTGATTGGCCCAGAGCACCCACATATGGCGGCGGCTGGAAAGGAGGCAATTAACGGCCAACTCTTTTCAAACACGCTAAGCAGCCCAGTTTTGAGACCTGTCCGAGCGTCATCTTCACGCCTACGGGGACGCGTGAAGACTCGACTCCAATCACGAAATTTTCGCCCCCTTTCTTCCTATGTATATAGGGAGCCAGTGAAGATTAGCTCTATTGCGTGCACACCGCTTCCTTGCGTGCTCATAAGCCTTGCCCGCGGTGGTGTAATCGCTCGCGCGGCGCCAGCGGCCTAACTGCTGGCGAGATTCGCAGTTACGTAGTATATAGAGAAGCTTCTTCCTCACCAACGCAGAGGAGCTAGGACATTTTTGTGTTGGTGGCGTCCGTGTGAGAAGTAGATAGTGCTACTAAAGAGACGGGCTAGCCGCACGAGACATCCGTTGTAATTATTGCGCGCCGCGGCGCCGGCGCACGCTAGTTGATGCGCGGCCGCGTCTTGTATTCTACGCCCCGGGACGTTCACCCCCCGCGAGCGCGCGATGTCTCCGCGCGCTGATTAGATGTGCGTTGTCGGCGCGTTCAAAATGCGCGCGCTAGATGACGTGTACGCGGCGGATGACAAATGGAGCGTATATATTGGGCGTGGACGGGAGCTGATCATCGCGTGACTTTTCGGCGCTTGTCAAGCGGGAGTCACCGCTGTGCGTGTGGCGACCTGACTGCGTTTATTTGCCTGCCTGCAGTCCTTTCGTTTAGCGACTTGTCGGGCGGGATTGCAGCGTTCGCTGATTTCTGATGCTTGAAATTAGTTTGGCAGTTCCGAATACGAATTCAGGAGTATCTGCGTTCATAGCTGCGGGCGTGCGGGGACCTTTTTACCTTTCGGATGGGGAAAATAAAGTGTATTTGCCAGTTTGTCAATACTGAATATCGACCCAATGCCTCTCTGCTTCCGGAATGACCCGAGTTTGCAAGGCAATTTCGCCTGTATTTCGCATTGCGAAATTGATTATTCGTTTCTAGCATTATACGTACGAATTTATTACACCTACACAGTGTTGATTGCTCATTTTTCTTGAAGACCTGCTCGTATGCTTCACTCGTATGTATCACGCGTATGCTTCCTTTTTTTACGGCAAATACGCCTACATTTTTCGCATTTCCGAAATTGATTTTTTTGTTCAAGCATTACACGTTTTGTTTTATCACACATTAACAGTGATGATTCGTCTTGTCATAGACCTGCTTATTTCATGCGTATGATCCCGAATATTTTTATGAAAGTGTGACGGCTGCTGCAATGTATTACGGGAGAGGGGGAAGGGGCCTGCGGCCTTTCCAAGCTGGCATCATGCCAGCTTTTTCTGCAGGTCTCCTGTATCATGTATCCTTGATGCCAAATAGAGTCATTACTTCATTACTGCATTTTAAAGGAAACTCATGCCCTTCCCCCAGTCGTCGCTGGTCTGAGAAAAGGAAGGAGGAGGAAAAAAACATTTATCGGAACCGATAATAAAGTAAAAAGAACTAACTGCCGTCGATTTCAAAGCCCCGCTCCCCACAGGTCACTCCCTACACACACCCGCTTCGGAGAATGGTACAAAATTGCCCCACGTGGGGGATTGGCCTAGAATGAATTAACTCGGCGTGCCGTATGTCCGGAATGTAAACTTGCTGGATTTCCCGCCCCCTCCATTTCACGTTCCTTGCACACTGTGACTTTCCTTTGAAATGCTCAATTGATTTGTTTTTATACTCCTCCATTGGATGCGTCGTCCCCGCAGTATCTGTCTGCCTTCTGCCTGGCTTACGTCGTCAAAATAACCCAGGGTGCGTTTCAGTTAAACAAAAGCTCCCGGGTCGTTATGAATGAGGTCAGCAGAACGCGCGCAACGCTCAATGGTCATTGGGAAACGGCAATTGTCACGGGTATTCAGCGTCCCTTCGTATCTCTGGAGCAACACATCCTTGGCGGCAACCGTTCACGATGTTGAAATTTGTAGTATGGAAAGGTCAGAGGTCACCAGTGGCGGGATGCCTGATCTCCGTGTACCGGCGGCCGGGCTATTTCAGGCTGTCCATCGGACAGGCGCTTGCGGAAGAGCCGTGCCCCGGTCTCTTGAAGGACAACCTCGCAATCGAAATGCACGACGTGAAGGGGGAACGCCGCGGGAGACGTTACGACAGGCTCGCTATCATCGCCGCCTCTTTGCTGACGGCTGCTGACGGCCAACGGACTCCTAGCGATTATCACCCTGAGATGAGAAACCCGCATTTTTGTTCATAACGCGCGCAGCACAAAAGAAGCCCTCAAAGTATACGTGCAGCTTATGCAGCTCAAATAACAACCGGCTCTTATACCCTTGAAAGATGTATATATGGCCTTTGCATAGCCGATGTACGTGGAGTGGCAATATGGGAGCACAAAACGAATGTGCTGTGATTCGACGAAACAGAGACTAAAACAACTAAGCGACATGTAGGAACACAAATGTTAATGTAATAAATATGTCTGTAGTTTGATGTTTCGCCAGTTTCGAAAAAAAGTTTCGACCACAGCACACAAGGTGGCTAAGCATCACTGCACATGCGACAAAATTTGCGTTATCCAAATTCCTATACATTGCTTCGAAACTTCCCGAAGGTACTCTGCGTATTGTTCCCTGAGAAATCATTTACTCGCCAGCTGTACACTACACGGGTTTGCGCAGGGCTTCGATCTGGCCTCCGGCGCTTATCCTGTTTTGGCCGTACCGGCCATGGTGCACTCATACGGCAGGCCTATCTCAGCTGCTGCTGGGCATGCAAGTATTATTGAATGTCGAGGGCCCTATACACTCGCCCAGCCGCCTCGGGCAATAGCGAGAGCCTCTCTATCCATCAGTGGCGGCGCCACCGGCTGGCCAGGTCTCTGAGCGGCCTCGCCTCTGCCCGGTTATTCGGTGCAGCATGGCGAAGTGGGAATCGACCTTTTTCAGATCCACCGTCACTCCGTTTTTCTCACTGTCTGCATAGTTTTTTGTAATATTATACTTGACACATTCAAATGCTGTAAAACGCGTGTTATTGTAGAAAGGTGCTAAGCCTGATGGTTGGTCCAGTGCTTGGCCAAAATGCCCCGCCTACATTGCCAGTAGTGTTCCTCAAACACCAATCGATCTTCAGAAATGGTGCAACCAACAGGGAGAGGTGGTCGCAGTTTTAGCGCGCCCAGCCAAAGCATCACTTCTTTTAGTGTTCTTTTATTGGAGCACGTCTTAACCTGGGTTGGCTCCACCACATCAGGGCTATGTGGCCAGGCACTCCCATACTCGTAGGGGGAGACTTCAACGCCCCACACCCTTTATCGGGCTACGAGAAAGACTCCAAGAGAGGAGTATAGGTTCATGACACCTTCACGAGCATGAACCTTTCCTTACTGAACATTCCCGCCGTACCTACCACCCCTTCAACTCGGTCTCATGCTCCGGACCTTACGTGGTGGCTTGGCCCCCGGGAATCTCTCCTGGAATCCGGAGCCAGACGCTTGGGCGAGCGACCATTCTCCAATTTTTATTGGCTTGCACACGAAGAAGTTACAAAGACTTCGCCGCCAGGTCAGAATTGTTGACTGGGACACAGTCCGCTTTGACGAATGAGCTTCTTCGCTAACTGCCGAGAACTTCATTTCTACGCTGCAGCCCGTACTCACCGACTGCACTATATATACCACCGTGAACGAGCATCAACCGAAGCCCGATATGCACCTCCTTAAACTTTGGGCAGAGCGCCGCCGAGCAGAGATTTTTGCTAATCGCCACCCGACGCAACTTAACGCTCGTGTCACAGCAAACCGTATCGCGGCACAAGCGCGACGCTATGAGGAGCAGTTGTCACGTCGGCATGACTGGTGCTCTGGCCTTGGCTCTAGCACTGGAAACAAGGCTTATGGCGGACCTTCCAAGCCATGGAGAGGAGTGGCAGCCTGGCTGACCCATCAGCTAGCATTCGCCTGGCTCTCAACATCAGCCCAGAGGAGATTGCGGACAGAGCAGCCGTGAGTTTCTTTCCCAACTACCAACAACCTCCGGCCGCCCTTCCGTCGGCTGTGGTACTGGACGAATCGTGTATAACGGGAACCGTTTTTGATGACCGAGCTCAGCGCGGCCATTGAAGAATCAAAAGCACACTCTTCTCCAGGGTATGATGAAATCCCGTATGAGCTGTTCAAGAACCTGGAGGGGGAGGGGGGGGGGGGGGGGGGGGGGGCTTGGACGCACTACTCCGTTCGTTGAATGATGTGTGGGCGAAAGGTGTCATTCCACCCGAGTGGAAACACTCCGTGGTAGCGCCTATCCCCAAACCGGGAAAACCACCCACGGGTATTAATGCACAAAGACATATTTTTTTGACACCGACAATATACAAGATATTTGAGCGAGTAGTGATCCCTCGATTATCCTGGTGGCTGGAGCACAACAGGAAATACCATCCTACTCAGATTGCACCTAGGTACAGAGGATGGACTCTCTATTCTGGCTGATGATATCTAGCATGTTTCACCCCACAGCCATCTTGTGCGGACTGTGGTGGCCACCGACATTTCCAAGGCATATGACAACGTTGACCACAGGACAGTACTCAGGAACATGGAGTCCTTAGGTATTCCACTGCATGTATCCAAAGTGGAACACTCCTTCCTGTGCCCAAGGACGTTTTCTGTACGAGTGGATGGGAAGCCGGTCGGCCTGTTTACATCGAATTGTGGGGTACCGCAAGATTCCGTGCTAGCACCGCTGCTATTCAACATGGAATTTGCACCCTTGGCATGGAAGTTAAAAGGCATTCCTTTCGTGAGATTTCTCATCTACGCGGATGATGTCACACTATGGTCCACGAACCGCGACCTTGGTTTACAGTGCCGTCATCTCCAGCAAGCCCTAGATGTTTTTCATGACTTTGCGGGATCAGCCGGTTTAGACATTTCAGCTGAGAAGTCGTGCTACGCACAAGCGGCTAATAAGTCACGAAGGAAGTTAGCCTCCATGGCTAACTTTCAGCTTAAAATTGGTCCAGCTGCCATACCAGCCAAAGAAGAGCTGCGGGGGCTCGGACTTCTGATCCACCAGTCGGGTTCTGGTATTCACTTGCTCCGAAAGGCACGGAAGGACTCCTCGACAACCTTGCACTTGAACCGCCGGATTGCAACGCGTAGTGGAGGAGCCCGCACGGAGGTGGCTAGAAGACTCGTACGTGCTGTTTTCCAGCCGTGCCTACTCTACCAGGCACAATTTCACAGACTTACCATGCAACAATGGGCGCAACTTGAGACTATAAACAGAGAAGCCATGCGCACCATCACGGCACTTATCGTCTTATCCCGATACCCATCTTACAGGAACACGCCCAGCTCAATACTATAACGGAGCTTATAAACCAGCGCGAAGAAGGAAGGAAGCTCATGCGTTTGTATATTCCAATGGTCTCAGCGCTTCATTCACATTTTTGTCATGAGCCCCCCGTCACTTCAACCTTAGACGATCTTCCACCGTGGCGGTACACGACAATGACAACCAATAAGACGACGAAGCTACGTCGCCGTGACCAGTCAGCGCCAACCACCGTTATCACAGTCCCTGAAGGCCACTGCGTACTGTACACAGACGCAGCTCTTCTGCCGGACGGAGGACGGACTGCTTTTGTCAGTGCCACGCACCCGGAAATCAAAGGCTCGCGCTGTTACACTACCGACTCTCAGGACCCGCTGCTACTGAAGCTCCAGGCTGTACATGACGTAGCCAAAGCTGCAAGTGCACTCCATAACATCATGGAGGTGCATATATACACAGACTCGCTCAGTGCTGTGAAGCATCTGAAGCAAGTAAAGAAGACACCTCTGATCTGCCAGCAGATTCACAGCCTCCACAGAACACCAGAGCTAACGATCCGTGTACATTGGGTACAGGGGCACGGTCAGAATATACTGAATCAATTAGCGGACCATATTTCCCTCTCTTCGTCCCCCCCCCCCCCCCCCTGAATCGTCCCTTAGCCCCCTTCCTTGTGATCCGCACTCCCGTCTTTTAGCCCGGAAATATCTCCTGAGAAGGGACACACGTGCCCTAATACCCCCGTGTGTCTGCTCCCTGCCTCCTAATCTTTCCCGGGTGGAGGAAGTTTCTCTGCACTCACACATAGGCCAACAGTCCAAACGGGGAAAACCCCGATTCATATTCTCAGATTCGAAAAATGCCAGAGGCCAGATCATGCCTCAGGCCCACCAAATTCTTAATCAAAAATCACCTACTGATCCTGTAGAATTGATCTGGTTCCCTGCCCACACGGGTATTGGAGGAAATGAAGTGGCGCACAGCCGCAGCCCGAGCTCTCGTCTCCCGGGCCTGTGATGCCAGCACTGCCTCTCATGGAGCCAGATCAACCCGTGATACTTTACTCACGTACAGAGAAATCACGGAATATTACCGCCGCTCCCGCCGCAAATACCCTCCCGCCCACCCATCCTTATCAGTGGAAGAGGAACGCCTTTGGCGTCAGCTTCAAACTGAATCCCTCCCCTGTTTAGCCGTACTTCATCACATTCACCCCTCACTGTACCCCACAACACTCTGCCAGCACTGCGGAGAACGGGCCACATTACATCACCATATGTGGGCCTGCAAGTGTGACCCCTACCCTCTCATCACCTCCCTCGACCAGTGGGAAGCAGCGCTGGGATGCTCAAGCCTGGATCTCCAGAAGTCACTCACGGGTCGGGCAGCCACAGTCGCCGAAGCTCTACGGTCTTCGGCCACCAAGCTGCGCTAACCCTTCGTTAAATAAAGTGTTATCTCTCTCTCTCTCAGGAGGCTTCGGGCTGGGGTGGCCCTCACACCATCCGTCACTTGAACTTGGGGGCACTCACAAGACGACCCAGGATCGTATCCCAAGTGTCCGTCTCCGACGGTTGAAGCTGATGCCAAGCATCTTTTGTGGACGTGCGCGGGAACAAGGACAGCTCGAGACGATGCGCCTCAGAAAGGTTGGCCTCCGGTGGGATAAACCGGATGACTACAACCGCTGGGTGCAGGAAGATAAATACTGCAGGTCACTGATGGACTTTCTGCACGCCACTGGACTGCATGCATACCTGTAGACTCGAAAACCTATCGGTTTCATGACCATCTGTGCTCTTGGCAGCCCCTCTCTCCCTACTTGCTTATCTTTCTCTTGCCTTCCTACTTTCTTCTCTCCACCAATCTTTAAACCACCTCTCATACACCGCGCGGCAAAAACTCAAGGCAAAAAAAAAAACAATGATACAGCAGAACGAATCAGATGGCAGTCACGATTGGCCTCAGTAGAGGGCACAGAAATGAGCGGAAAGAAATTAGTTGTGCAGATAAAATACATTTGAACATCGATATTATGAAACACTGTTACGAGTTGCCGGTCCTTCTGACTTCATTACATCTAAATTCAACTGTACCTCCTTGTTTGCAAACAAGGCCACCGAAAGCGTGATAACAAGTGCGTCCCATCTACATGCTGTTGCTTTCTTCATGACGTGCATACTGCTGTCGTGATCTTTGTTCAATGTGACCCGCTCAGCGTAATTACCTCTTTCCACATACCCAAGCAATTACACTTGAAGTTGCTTCCCCCCACCCCATGTGTTGTGCTGCTTAGCTTGGTAACAGTGAGAAAGCAAGTTCACACTGCAGTCGCCGCAGTCTACATAATTTTCCAACCATTCTGTTCATTCCGACCATTCTGTTCAAAATGACAGGCAGAACCAGTAGACCCCCCCTCTTCCTGGGGAGAAATTTTTGAGGGGGTTCTGGGGGAGGGGGAGTACTTATAAGCGGCTGTGGCGGGTAACACACTTCGTCAGGCCATTCACGAATAGGTTCCGTCATCGGGGTGTTACGAACAGCTTGGAGCTCGGGGGATGTGCATGGAAGCCCCACGCACGCTGGCCAGTCCATAGACAAGACTGCGATACCGCCATGTCGCCTCATCACCGCCGTAGTCAGTAGCTACATGTGTGCCGGCGAGCTGTCCTGTCAAATGGCTCCGACGCGTCGGAAATGGAAAGTAATGATTTATCACCACCGCCAGACATCCGCGAGAAGCGGAGTTTGAAAGTCAGGCCCGGGACGAAATAAACGCAGGCTAAGACTAGTGGTGCCTCAACTTTAGACTCCGCCGTCGAGGTTACAGTACAGCTTCCAACACCGACCCAGACTACACGGACAAGAAAGCACCTTATATGAAAATGCAAGAATTTGCACGCAGCGCGCTGAAGATGCTTTCGCTAGGAAGATATTGCGGGTTACGAACAGTATAGATACCACTGACAGGCGGCTCCAGCGACATCCGCGTGGACCGCTACTCCTTCTAGCCTTTCGGCGCCTATGCCCCCTTTTCCCAAACCTTGTCCTTTTCGTACAACAGGGTTAAGTGCCATTCTAGGCGAAATATTCTCTTATTCATTGTTATCGCCTTTTAGCCTCCCGTGTGATGTGGCGTCGCGTGGTAGGCCGCAACCATGTACTTCATCGCTGCAGCCATACACACGTCATTAAATTTAGCAGAGCATGCGAAGCTTGCTCACCCGTGCACGCCTCTGGACGCGTAAAAAGGTGACCACCGTCGGAACGGTGATACGAAGAAACGAAGGCGAAGGACGAGACGCAAGTGTTGTGTAGCAGTTTGATAATCGCTATGATTTCGCCTCCAAGACACGCAATCAGTCAAAGTTGGGGATCAGTTTTTAATTAGCCTTTTTAGGTATCTATTCTGAGCTGGAAAACCTGTGATCCTCTCCACGGACACGCCGACAATTCAAAATGTTGCATGTTTGCTCGTCCCTTGTTTCAGCTCGCTGTACATACGCACACCGAAGCTTAGATACAACATTTTGGAGTTATGTAGGGACAGCGTCTAAGAGCCAATAAGTCGGGCTGATAAATAATACGTGCATGGTTATTCCTTTTGAACCCTACAGCACTGTTTTCTTACGGGGAGTATATATGCGGCATGCGCAAGGACGTATAGCTTGCGCGCCGCCCTCGAGGTCTGATCAGCGTTGGATGCTTAATATTCCCGCTATTGTTTTTTATACACACACTGCAGGGCGGCTACTAAAACACGAATGCTCCAACGACTACTTGCCAATGGCGCCTGCATTCCTTGTTGTGGTTTCAAAGTGGAACATTATAACGATCAACGTCGGTGCAGGGGCTCATGAATATGGACGTGTGGTTCGTTAGCTGCTGCAGCCAGCTCGACGGAACACCTGTCGCACCTGGCACCCTTTCAGAGGTAGTGGGCTTCTCGATCGCTCATTTTAATAGCACCCGCCTCTAGAACCACGCATGTGTGTGGTCGAGTGAACGATGCGGGCAGCAAATTAATGCGCGCACGAAAATATCTATGCCAAGTAACACGGATTGAGACGCGCGGTTGGCTGGCAGAAATAATTGAGAGAGATACAGGGGACCGAAGTGTAATACTTTCCAAGGACAGCGACACGACGACGAGATTTCGCCGCCTAGTAGCTCCACATACGCATAGTCTACTGTAATACTCTACAATATCCGTATACACTGGGCTTCTTTGGTTGTCAGTGCCATACTTCCCGTTACGTATTTCGACGTCCAATAATTCGTGGGACCTTTCAGCCTAAAAGCAGTCCTCGGGTGTAAAGAGGACAGCTGTAAATGCACAAACGCTGCACGTTACTTTGTATTTTTAGGGGGGTTTTGGAAAACTCACCTGATTTTTAATTGTTTCTATTTTTTGTCTGTACTTGCATCTGCTTCTCCGACTTTTTATTCAGTTACGTTCCGCATAAAAAGACCCCACAAGGATTCCTCCATGATCCAACTCGCGACCGGCTGCTACGTTTCTAGGTGGGTTGAAATATATATTAAGGTGCGGCAATAGCCAGACATATTTATCGCCATATCACACATCACACACGCATTTTTCGAATAAACGTTTGATCGCATCGAAGAAAAAGCGCGAAAACGACGAGACAAAGTAAGGGAATCACACAATCTGGGCGCTGATTCCTTTATTTCGTCCCGTCGTTTGCGCCGTTTTCTTCAAGTCACGATGTACCAGCTAGCCTTCTGCAGACCCTTTTGCGATGGCTTCGCGTTTTGTCGAAAGTAACAAACAGGCTCCACGCCCTGAGTAGCCACGTTGCTCACATTAATGGGAAGAGGTGGTTGTTTCTAGAGCTTTGTTTCTAGCCGTTGCGTAAGCGTCGGTGTAACAGACGCCACACAACAAGTGCATCTCTCAGGGGTACTATATGCGAGTGTATACGGTCCTCTGTGCACACGGTCAATGCGGAACGCACGCTTCGGTGAAAAGTCGTCTGCAGGTGTTTCACGGTTCCCGTGTGGAACCCGTGACGAAGCCGTGGGTAACCACAAGGACAGCCTCAACACGCGCAGCAGTGGTTAGCGATAGCGCCTCCTTGTTGCCAGATGTGGCGATGTGTAACAGTCGCAAGACTGTGTTCACAATCAACTTTATTTCAAAATACGCACACCTGCCTACGCTTAACGCATATTTATCGCGATTCATTAGAAATGTGTGTCGTTAGCAGTTGGTGTCGAAGCATGACTGCATTATTAGATGCGATGGAACGAAAGTTACGCATACTTCAGGCAAACCAGGTCATCAGCGAAAGGCCCTGTATTAGACTCTCTCTCTCTCTCGTCTCCTCTCATCTCTCTTCTCATGCTCTCTCTCTCTCTTCTCTCTCTCTCCTCTCTCTCTCTCCTCTCTCTCACTCTCCTCTCTCTCCTCTCTCTCTCTCTCTCTCCTCTCTCCATCGTCTCTCTCTCTCTCGTCTCTCTCTCTCTCTCTCTGTTTTTGTTTGTAACCGCGAAAGTCAGATGTGACAGGCTGCCCTCTTAGAGCAAGGGATAAAAGGACTTCGAAATGGGTTGTAAATCCTGTAAATGACTTGTAAATCTCACTAGATTGAAGTAAACAATGCAAAGGCCGGGTTCTAAGATTTTCTTTTCGGCCGATTACAACGAATTGTTAACAAGAAAAGCGCGTTCGAAAGTGTCGTTTCACTCGTATCATCCCCGCCGAAGTGCTTACCTTGTATTCCTCTCCTTTTCAAAGAAATTCGGCTTCGCCCACATCCCTTCAAGCCCCAGCTTCCCTCGACCCAACCGGGCTGACCGAGAAGGGGGCGTAGTTAGGAAACAGACTTTGACTGAGGTAAGGTGCTACATATAACTCCTCTACAGGTGAGCCTGAATTACCCTCGCGGTTGCACACGGCGAGTACCGTTTCTTGGAAGCGCTCCATGTATACGTCTCGCTCCATGCTGTCCCCATTATTTCTTTGTATTTTCTCCCACGGTTCACAAACCCATTAAGTATGCAGGTGCTTTGAGAGGCAATATACGCCTTTTGTGCAAAACAGTGGAGAATTGTGTCTCCTTGTCTGACGCGCTTCCTTAAAGGTATTTTACCGCTCTTCTTATGGAGGACTGTGGTAGCTGTGGACCCGTTGTAGATATCATCCAGTATTCCTACGTAATGCTCGTCTACACCCCGATTCCGCCATGCCTGCATAACTGCTGATGTTTCGACCGAGTCAAATTTACAGCATGTTATTCCCATCATGTTTACAAGAGGTATTCAGAAAATTGGATTGGGAACAGGTGGGCGCCAGGGTTAATGGAAAATACCTCAGTAACCTCAGATTTTGTAAAGACGTTGCCTTGCTAAGTAATTCGGGGGACGAATTGCAAAGCATGATTAGTGCACTGCACAGGCAGTGTAGAATCGTGGGCCTGAAAATGAATATGCATAAAACTAGTAATGCTCAAAAGCATTGGGAGAGCACAGGTGTTCGGGATAAGTGACGAGGCAGTAGAAGTAGTAAGCGAATACATCTACTTAGGCCAAGTTGTGACCCCGGATCCCAACCATAAGGAAGAGATAATTAGAAGGATAAGAATGGAGTGGAGTGTATTCGGCAGGCATTCCAAGATAATGAATGAGCCTACCGGCACTCACCTACAATGTGCCGGTAAAATAACCTTTTTAGTAAAATAACCTTTTTACTAAAAAGGTTATTTAAATTGACTACGACTCAGCGAGACGATAGGTGTTACGTTAAGGGACAAGAAGAGAGCGGAGTGGGTCAGGGAACAGAAATAAAGAAGAAGAAGAAGTGGGTGTTGGCAGGGCATTTAATGCGAAAGCAAGGTAACCGTTGGTTATTAAGGGTGACGGAGTTTATCCCTCGAGAAGGCAAGCGTGGCAGGGGGCAGCAAAAAGTTACGTGGGCAGATGAGATCAACAAGTTTGCTGGGATAAATTGGTCGCAGTTAGCACAGGACTGGGATAATTTGAGATCTATCGGAAGAGGCCTTTTCGCTGCAGTGCGCGTAGACAAGTTGTTGCGGCTACTGACGATGATGATGATAACACGTCTTTTGTATGCCGCGCGCACCTAACGAATCCACACAACCCGTTCACCGCTACGGCGTCTGGGCCAACCGCTGACCGCATCATCTGATATTATGCGGCGCTTTATGCGAAAAGACCCTCCGCAGAGTGCATTTTCACGCCCAAAAACCACTCACCTGGGAGTGGTCCGCAGTGCCTTCCGGCTATAACGGACGATTATCTTACTCCTTCTTTCCTCATTTAAAAGAAAAACGAAATGTCCATGAGAAGGTACCAATGCTTGTCCCTGGCTGTGCTCAGATATATGACTTCCCGGTGGTCATATTACACGATGCCACCGGCCAAACAATTTATGCGGTGGGTATATGCTATAAAATTGCGTATCCGCACACATCTGTTATTACTCACGGAACAGCCTCCCTTCCGCTGTATTGAGCGGATTTCTTTTTTTTTTCTCCGCTAACCATGGATGTTTTATGGTACTGGTTTCAAGCGTGTGGCAGCACTACTGGGCACACCTTACTTTTCCACTTACGCGGGTGTGGCTTGTACGGACGTTTACCTGTTCGACGTATACGCTTCGGGCATACCCGTTATTTATTTCGTAACCCTAACCCTTTCCTCCAGCCACTCCTCTCATGCGATGCCCTGGTCCATTTATTGTCAACGAATTTTATGATTTCACCTGCACATCGACTTAAGTGCCTTGCTCTACATGAAACAGGTCTTCGTACCGCAATGAACACAAACACAATGAAAATGATGATGATTGATGACTCCTCCTCACTCAACTTCTTGTTGAGGAGTGATAATCGCTGTTTATAATCCTATTTACTTTTCTCAAATGTGAGTCCTCACTGCAGGATTTACCTGGCCTATTTGCCCGGTGTCCCCTCAGGCAGCAGAAAAGGCACAAGAACTCCTCCAGACGTCTACGCTATAAGCAAATGCTTGGTATTTGTTTAATTTTTTTATTCCACGTTGTGGACCACGAAGACAGGCTTCAGTCTAAACTGACTGATGGATCGAACTTGTGAAACACAGATTTCTCCCTGAACACACTCATCTTTTTCATGTTTTCTGAGTTTGGTGCTCTAATTGGGTTCCGTCACACGAAACGTATACAAACAACCAAATGAGGGTTTGCTATACGAACAATCTAATTTGCGCCACACTTAGCACGCTTACTCGGGCGGAGTTGACCGCCTTCGTACATGTAATGCTGCTTTTTGGCGCGTCACTGAGTAGATTGAAGGCGGAACAAGAGCTTCCTTGTCTCCTTGGAGCCAATGGTCGGGGGCTTTTACCTTCCCAAAAACTGTTTTTTCGAAGGCTTCATTTGCTAATTATTAGTCCTGATCGCATAGCAATTGATTTTCAGCCCTGGTTTCTTTGTTATTCCTGAGCCTTGGCAGAACCTGAGAAATTGGGACGGACCAGCAATAACAAAACGGAATGAGATATGGAAAGAGAGTTCAAGTAAGCAGCGGAGAATGCGTCGGTGCGTTTTTCTTCCCCCCTTTTTGAGGTTACTCGCGCGGAGCGGAGATAATTGGGAGACCTGACACGACCCGGCGAGCAAACGTATGCGTTGCCGCCGGAAACGAAAATGAGCCTGGCGGTGGGCGCAGAGTGTTCAATATCCCGCAGTGTGCGGAGCCATTTCATTCCTGGCGTGGACGTTGTGGAGGCACGCTCGATGGCTCCGCAAGGTAAACGAAGTGGACGTGCCGGTTGAGAGGGCGGGAAAGATAAGTGAAAAGAGGAACGGGCCGAGCATGGTACCTTGCGGTACGCCCACACAAATCAACATGTCATGGCAGCACTAAAGAATAGAAGAATGATTTTTTTGTTTCTTCAGAGGGAACGCATTCGGATTGAACGTATGAGCTTTGCTCTTTACGTAAATTCGCCGACAGCGTTCGAAATTAAAAGATCGCTCGGACGCTTTGCCTTCAGCGCTGTTGCGGATGCAGGGGGTTACGAATCAGACCACCGCAGGGCTTTGTGCAACACTCCTCGGCTGTGTGGCGAAGCCTCCACTACGTGCGCCTTTCAAGCAGGCCCTTCTGTCGGTGACTCACGCTTGCAGCCGATGGATTCAAACGCGTCGCTACATGTCTGGATCGCTGGCGCCTCGCTGTCGGCGTGATCAAACTTCGATGGCGGCCGACGCAACACGCGGAGACTTGTCCGAAGGACGCGGAAGCTGTTGCGGAGACCTCCTCTCTCCCCTCTCTCGGACTCAGCGTGCGCCGCTGATACCGACCGCTCACGAACTCTGGAAAGAGTGTTGTGTGTTTCTGTGCCGTTCGTGTCGTGTGCACAATCTAGAGGGAACGCTTGTTTGACCGTTAGCGCTTTGGGTATAAATAAGACCCCCCAAGCGCTGTAGTTCATTACTGTTTGAGCAGTGACTCAAAGCTATCACTCTGCTCGAGTTCTGGACTGTAACCTCACCCGTCGGGGCATTGTTCTTGTCTGGCTTCGGCCATCTCTTGCCATGAAGTAAACAAGTTAAGTTTGCCTTCGGCTTCTGGTCTTCTTCAAGGCTGCAACATTGGCTGGCCGCTCACTTCACCACGCTACCTCACGCATGTCGGAGGCGACGGAGCTCGGCTCGGGTACGCCTTCCCGTATGCAGCAACGGGTTGCAGCGGTGGGATGACAACTTTGCAACAAGGGTCGTTTGGCAAGCCTTCAAATTTGAAACCTGTCCGCGAGCGAGTTGATTGATTGATTGTAGGGTTTTACGCGCCAACGCAACGCAGGCGATGAGGCGCGCTTAGTGGAGGGCCCCGGATTAATTTTGACCGCCTGGGGATCTTTAACGTGCGCCGAAATCTCGTGCACACGGGCGTTTTTGCTTTTCGCCTCCATCAGAAAAGCGGCCGCCGCGGCCGGGAATCGAACCCGCGACCTCGCGAGCGAGTTCCACTCACTCACTCACTCACTCACTCACTCACTCACTCACTCACTCACTCACTCACTCACTCACTCACTCACTCACTCACTCACTCACTCACTCACTCACTCACTCACTCACTCACTCACTCACTCACTCACTCACTCAGGGCCTGTGTGAATAAGGATTCAGAATTAGTTCAGTGTATACATAACATGCGCAGGCTATTCACAAAAAAGTTCCATAGTTGCTGTAGTCAGTGACTGTTTATTTCGTCAAACCAAATCTCCCACACCACTAATCCACTGCTAGCGCAGACCCCACCATATTTACTGGAATGATCGATTGTCATTGTTATGTTTCGAATTCTATAAAGTACAGCTTTATAAGATATGCTCTACGATTAGGATGTGCCCTATGATGATGTAATGCTTCGCAGTAAAATGTCATATGGCACCCGATTAACATCTTCAGAATACAAGAAGCCAATTGTGTACAGAGTGATGCAATGCTAAGCTAAGCTTAGCCGAGGTTCAACAGCTGAGCCCTTATACAAGCCGTAAGATCCAGAGTGCAGGAAAAATACCAAGAAAAGTCTGAGCGCTCGTGAGCACGTGCCTCGCGGCGACCGCTCGGGAAGTGCTTTGCAAAAAAGAAAACGGAAATCTCCAGCGCTGTCGTCAAGCGTTACCACGCATGTAAAAAACAAAACCAGCGCTAATGCTAAAGGTGAAACGACACCCTGCTTGGGAGAAGTCACCGCGCCCGCCACCTTCTCTGGAAGCCCTTATAAATAGGAGACATGTCTACGAGTGTGCCATCCTTGACGAGACGAGTTGCAAATCCCGCCGCCGCTGTCTCGAGTCGGTGACGAAGAGCTGGGGGAAGTGTACAATGATGAGGATGACTGCATCCACCACTCGCCGCGAAGAAGACGACTACTTCTTCGATGTATATGGCGTCGATCACGAGCCCCGAAACTATGCAAATAAGCAAAAATTACACCATCTTCCCGTAGGGGAACCCTGAGTAGTATGCGAAGCAGCCATGGGGTCGACTGAAGTTCCCATTAGTTTTCAGTCCGTCTTTTCCGTTGACGTTCAGCTTCGCGTGCCTTCGTTGTATCAGTAGCTTCTTGACGTAGTTTGAATGAGTGGAGGACATAAGGCGCGTTCGTAGCACATGCTCCCATCTCGGTTTGTAGTGCAGTGGAAAGAGCGCCACGTAGCTCCCGTTGCGGCCAGAGAGTCGTGGGATCGAAACCGGCAGCCGCCTAATTATATCTCTCTATAGTGGACTGCACTGACGTCAGCCCAAACGCTGACGGGGCTGAAGAGACGCGCATGCGCAGTAGAGTGCGGACGGCGGACAACGACAACGAAAGAGGGAGGGACACAGCCCCGAGCATGAGATGCTTCGCATCTAATGATACTGAACCTAACTATGTCTCCGGCAATGCTCATCTACAACAGCTTCGCCATTAAAGTTTTTCGCGTGAGTGCAAGCTTCCCTGAATTTGTTTTAATGTCTGTTGCAAAGCGTCCCAGAAAAAAAATCTACAGATGGTATCTACATAATGCATACATCATTTTCTTTTACATTTGGGGCTCTTTTAACGGTACCAGTATTATTAAACTAAGAAAAATTAAATTTTTATGAAATTTTACCGCCAGCACCCAAATATTGGGTTATTTGCATATTAAAAACTGTGTAGCAAAAACCGCTGTGGGGATAATTTCGATTCTGGCACAGTAGATGTGATAACTTATGTAGATGACCGGGGGAAAATGAGGTGGTTATCCCGGAAGATGTAGGAAATAATGGTAACTATGTAATGTAAAACATTGTTTTGTGATAATTGAGCTTAAAGTAAGAACAGAGGTGAAAACAATACTTTTTTGCCCCAAACACCACCTGAGTAATTTATTTAGTAAGCACCAGCTTAAGAATCACCATCGAAGTCATTGTTTTGCTTTTCAGCCTGTCATCAGTGCTGACTTGCCTATTTTGGTAACGGTCGTGCAGCTCTGTTCGCAAAGTATCTTCTCTTGCGATCAACCTCTTTCAGCCACTTGATGGTGTTCGATCTGAATGATTTCATCATCATTGAATGAAAGCACAGTATCCAAAGTGTCAATCATGAGAGTGTGAAGCCCAAAGGGGACGTGCGTGGCTCCGAAGGTCAAATGTGGAAAAAACGTGCACACCGCCTTTGGATTGCCTTGGCTGAAAAATCAGCTATGCAATGGTTGCCAAGCAATTTATTAATACCGCTGGTTCCAGAAAAGCGCTTTAATGAAAAAAAAATGACAATAAATACGGAGCAGATTCTAAAAGGCGACATGATCACTTACTGCTTTCTTTCGGAAAAATGGTTTTTCAGCCAGAAATAAGACTTTCTAAAAATGGTGTGATTATAGAAAATGGGCATAACGAAATGAACTTCCGTAATTGCAAGGAAAAAAAGTCATTTTTTTTTACTTTCACCTTACCCTGTACCCTTAAAAACCGGGTTTGCGAGGGGGGTTGCAAGGGAATAGAGGTCTGCCGCGACTGACAGAGCCCGCGAGGTGACCAGCACTTGGCTGGACTCCTCGGAGCTGCCCAGGACCTGCTCCCAGAGGGGAGTGGAGAGTATGGGTCAGCAGGACACTCGCACAGAGAGTGACATAGAGTATCCAGCTGACCGCACTTGGGGCAGTGGGGTGTGTGGAATTGACGTTGATGCGTATGTATTAGTTGGGTACGATAAGGGAGCGTGCGTGCTTGTAGTATCCGCCAGACGTGGGCAGGTGACGTGAAAAGCATACTGGTGCGGTGACATCAGCTGGCATATTTGTCAGCCCAAGGTTCCCTCTGATTTTGGAAATAAGTAATGGGGGAGATGGGGGAGGGAAAGTCTGCATGTTTGCCGGGCACGGGTTGGTGGAGGCTGCATGGCAGATGAGGATGAACCCTCTCCCCCTCAGCCTCCCCCCTGGAGCGGTGGGCCCCAGAACCCCCGGCGTTCGTGGCTGACCCAACTCCCGGTGGCTACTTCTACTTGAAGGACTCCTGGAACGACGCTTTTGCCGGTGTCTTTCAGTACAGGCACGCGCAGGCCACCATCCCGTCGGCGGCCGTTCGGGGAACGCACGAGCAGGAATTCTGGCGCTCATCAGCGAAATTGAAAGGTCATCACACACAACTTGATTTAGAAAAACAGTTCTAAGCCAGCTTGCACAACGGTTGCAGCCTGATGTCACAGAAGAGCTGTGTTCGTCTCACTGAGCTAGCCTCGAGGAGCGCCATACAAGTCAGTAAGGACCATTTACCCTGCGTATATATATGGCACTCGTTAGCAGAATACCAAATGAAACGCAAAGTATATAAGTGCTTCATTTGTATAACCCTCTTCTGTACTTTTATACTTCATCGTCCGCCGCCGAAGAGTCTTTGTCGAGTGCTCCCTCGTCTTTGAAGGCCTACACTGACGGGAAGGCTTCACGTAAACTTGCAAGGCTACCTCCTTCTGCTCAGAGTTGCGCACGGACCTCATGGTAGACAGGTTTACGCAAACCAAAGCCACCCTCAGAAGCGGCCGCCGTGCTCCAACTCGACGTCCACGAATTCATGAAAGCGGCCGTTGGCTGTACATTTCCTATGAGGCGTTTGACTGTGCGATCGGCTTGTGCGCAAGACGTGGAAGGGCCAGAGCGAATTACGTGTCATACAAGCATAACGAGAGGAAAAAAAAAACGTTACAAAGTATATCGGAGCCAGACCTCGTTTCAGTAGTTCTCTGTACATTAATAAAAAAAGAGAGCGAAAAGAATAGAACAATGAAGACATGCCCTTTTTTTCTCGCAACATCGGTGGTCGGAGGAGGCAGAACAATTTGGGCTCTCCACTGTATTTTTTCTGTACCCTTTTTAAAACGTATAGGACCCTACTTCACCTTTTTTAAGAACCCTACGCCACTCTTTTGTGTGCGTGTTTTTTAAATGCCATTTTTGGAAGAAGGCAGCAAGGATCGGAGGTGTAAAAAAAAACTTCACGTCTTTACTTTGTTGCCCCAATTAACCCCTATGATATTTTACAACTTTCACTGAAAGGGGGGAACGGGGTCCACGATGTGGCTGCGAAGAAATAATTGGGTTTCGATGCAATCGCGCCGGCCTCAACCGAAGTTTGACAACAGTGCGTTCAAGTTGAGCTTGAATTTGAGCAGTTTACCGAAGTCATAGCGCGACCCGTCCGATTTTTCTTGAATGGTTTGGGTTAGTTGCTGCAGGTTGAACACCGCTTCCAAAAAGATACTTTTTAGTGCGGAAGCACTCCTATACCTTCGGGAAATTCGTGAAGCCTCGTTTACGGAGCTTCTTCCTTGAAGCCACCCGTATTTTAAAGAGTATAGCTCGCTTGCGCTACACTTCCGGAGCAGAGGTGTGGGTTACCCGGGCATACGACTGCGCGAAGTTAGGTCCGGTCTCACATTAGGCCTAATTTTACGTTAGGCCTAGCTAACTAACTTTCGCCGCACGAAGGATTGCAATTAGCCGCTACGCACAGAAAATACATATTTTGTCAGAATATACCCCCAACTAAATTTAAAGCTTACCAGAAAGCAGCAGTGCAAGGCTCTCCAAGGCTGGTATTGAAAGGCAGAGTTTACGGCATCGCTACCTGCGGGTCTTTTTTTTTCTCCTCCCCGAAACGATGGGCTTAGTGCACAAGGTAGGCTATTGCGCGGTCGAGTTAAAAATAAGATAAGACCTACTTCATTCCTCGCTCGCCGAGTTCAATATGGAAAATTACGATGAGCGTATCGGAGTGGCTGTCAGACGATGCACGCTGCCAGCGCGAGGGTGCATTAAGACTGGAAGTCATGCGTGCAACGGCATCGCTGGAGATAAAAAGAGACAGAGAGATGGAACAATGTGTGCAAACGCTTCAGAAGGGGGAGAAGAAATGAATAAACCAAGAAAGGTAATCGAAGCAGACGAGAAAAGAGAGAAGCCTTGGATTGAAGGCCTGGATAATTCTATGCACCACTGCTCCGCCTCGCAGGCTGGGAAATGACCTTCTTGCTGTTTGGAGAAAGCATATATTCTGGCCACGCGTGTGTATACACACGAAAAAATCTGCCCCGATTGCGTGAGTGTGGCACCTGTTTAGGGACGTACTCACGCAGCTGCTGTAAGGCAAAGCAAGTGGGGCTCTAGAACGCTAGTTCGATGAGTAGCTACCTCTCCATCAAAGTATATAAGCACAAGTTGTGTTATAATGTTAACAGTTAAATCTGGCTTCGGCAGAATTGGTACCGCGGGAAGGCAAAACTGGCAGCTTCTACAAAGCACAATCGGCAGCTATAGAGCTTATCTATCCTTGCCATCCGCTGCTGCATGTCTGTTATGGTCATTTCGGTATCGAGATAAATAATTTTGGGTGAGTGAGTGGGTGAGTGGAGGAAGTTCACGGTGCAAGGGTGACTAAATTTTTTTCGAATAAGTGGTGACGCAATTAGCCGTTACGGCGTTTTATCCAGTGAAGTCGAGCTATCGCTGAAGCTCGGTCCTCTTATTGTCACTCGTAAATCACTCGTGAGTCGTCCATTAATACCCAGTCCCACTTCTCACTGGCATAAATGTGTTTACGTCTATGGCATTTACTTATTCGGAGAAGCCCCGTGGCTTTGTGCTCTTCAAGCTTCGCCTCTCGTGTTCGTGGTGCTCCGAACCCATAACAAAGCCAATACCCAATAGTCAAAATTCTATGGGGTGAATATCCACTCACGTGTCCTGTGATCTACGAAGCATTTTGGCTTCTTGATTGCACTCACTGCACGCAACTTCTGAGAACGCACATCGCACGCACCGGTCGGATGCCTGCACGACTGTGAAAACGTACGGGCCCGCTGCTGCACCGGCCGTAGTGCGTACGTTCCCAGAACATCACGTGCAGCGTGCAGGAGCTCGCCTGGGTGTCGTGCCGCTTTCCAGCGTACAAACTGGTCGGGGAGCGAGTCCGAGGCCTACCGAAGAACTGGACACGCCCTGGCGTCGAGTACGCGGGGGAGTCACGAGCGTCGTGATCGCGCATCCCCCTTTTTGCACAGCCCCTGCTTGCGCCGCAGGAAAGTACAGTGTATGCACATACGGCGCTGCCTTCACTGCGATAACGAGAAGATAAGAGAGTCTACGGAGAACGAAAGAGCGCGCATTGTGGCTAACCCTAACGCGTTAACAGATTTATGAATTTATGAGCACGGTCTTCGCGGATGCTGACGGCAAGCTGACAGTAGTCCACTACCTCATTGAGCTGCGAGGAAGGAAACCTTTTCTGGGCTAATTGCCCGTAATGGTCGATACGTCCAGGACAAAGTAATACATGGCGTTGTTGGACACACAGGACCGCTCATTAAAGATGCCTATTTTTTGCTAATACACTGCATAACGAAGTATTGAAGGGCGTACTTTGCTGCACCGTCCGCTTATTTAGAGCTACTCATTTGGGCTAATACGCCGTTAATACTGGTGACGGTCTGAGATTTCGAGGGCTCACGCTTGTCTGGTAGTGTGGGTGTATAGTAGGTTCATAGGTGCTCTATCCGCGTTGGCCTGCAGTGGGAAAGATAAGTCAGCATCATCGACAGTGCTGATACGTCGCGTTATATATTAGCCTCAAGTCGTCTACTGGATAGCGAAGATAAAACATGAGGGGGAGCTGGTAAGCGCTGTGGAGCCCATATTGTGCAGCGGTTGCCAAAAAATAAAATAATACAAAAAGTGGGAACTTTCAAAAGGATACGATTTTTCAACATAAAAAATGGCCGCCATCCCGCCCTGCGAAAGTGGAAATCCAGCGAAGTTTTTGTAAACCACTGCACGTGCTGATGTGGGAAGGTTATGAAATGTTCCTCGTCGTCTCGGCGGGCTTTTCACTTGCGCTCAGCTATGCAAAATATCCCCAGTCCACTTCTTTTCCACTTTCTATTTCAATAAACCACTCACTCCCTCACTCACTCACTAACTTCTCTAGCGCATGGCCCTCCACCGCCTTCAGCAACATCTAGAGGATACCCAAGCACTACCTCACTCTATGATTGAATATTGCTCACAGCTATCTACTCAAGACACACTGCTTCGCATATACGTGGATATCCTTCAGTCTCCCAGCTCAGCCCAGCTCAAAGCCATCCTTGCTATAGACCTCATGAGTGCATTTGATTATCTGGACCACGACTATGCTCTAAGAATTAGCAGATACAAATTGCTGCTCGAACATGTACGTTTACGTTCAAGACTTTCTTCAACCTCGTACCCTGGCCATAAAAATTGGCTATCACAAGCTTGACGCAGTACCTCATCCACAGAGAGGCATTCCTCAGGGAGCGGTCCTCTCTCCTACGTTCATTTAACCACGCCATGCGCCGTATCAAGTGCGGCCTAAAACCTTCCCCCAAAATTCAATACTCTGTGTATGCCGATGGCATCACCATCCGGATCAATCGCGGCAGTCCCGGATTCATTCAAGGTATACCCTTCAAGCCGCCCTCAGAGCTGTTGATCAAGCAGCTCACACTATCGGACTAGCTTACTCGGCTGAAAAAACTTCATTGCTCCTTGTGCAGCTCCCGTCATTGGAACCTACCTCAAGTTGTCCTTCATCATCACAACACCATTCACCAACAAAAAACTTTGAAAGTCCTCGGCCTTCAAAGTGCAATCTGATGGTGGAGGAGGTTCGGCAGTACAACACATTTTCCGTCAGTGCGATACCCATTTTAAACATGATGCACTATGTCACTACACGCTCCAGGTGACTCAAAGAGCAGGACCTTCTTCAACTCAGCGATGCTCTTATCACTTTCCGCATTCGTTATCAAGCGCTGTACGTCGTCCTCAGCGGCGGCCTGGACTGAGACGGCTGATTCGTCCCCACCATTCCGTAGCAAATGAAGTTTCTATATATCTATTTATCTGGCGGCAGAGACTGCCGCATGCGCTCGCCGTCCAATGACGTCAACCCCCTTTTCGCGAGCAGCTGTAAACCTACTCTTTACCAGGAACACATAGGGGCGTCCCACTGTTCCCAGGTGCTTTATTACCCATCGGTTTCGATTCGATGTTCGGTTTTGATGTTTGTTTTGTGCTTTTTTTTTCACGAATATTGAACTCTATGCTGTATGCCTTATTGCAAAGAAAGATTTGGCTGGACTTGTCTGGCGGCAAATTCTAGGCCCTGCCTAGCATGACCCATGCGCTCGGCTTCTTGGGCGAGAAATTCTGGATCCCGCCTGGGTTTTTCGTTTACGAACCGAAATTTTCCGACCAACGAGAGGCTAACAGCTTCGCTGTAAAATAAATTCATTGCATGGAATGATCGCGTTTCAAAAACTGGAGTGGAAAGCGCTTAAATCTTATACAGCAGCAACAGGGACCAGAAAGACAACACAGCACGAAGCGCATTCATTATGGGATAGTTGTGCTAGCGTCACTGAATAAAGGCTTTTAGAGTATCGGCACTCTTTTCTCTCATTGTTATGTGCCGCCGGGATTTTCATTGGTCGGCCGGCACCACGTGACATTTGTTTACATATGGGCGCAGCCATTTTGTTTCTGGGCGTCTGTCTCTCTTCTCTCTCTCTCTCTCTCTCTGCTGCGCGGACGCTAGAGCGGCCGGTCACACTCTGCCCGTCAGAATCGGCGGCGGTTTCGTTGGGAGAGATGGCAACATTGCAAGACAGAAACAAAATGGCCCCCAGACGCTTCTGGGTGCACGAAGTGGCGGTACTCTTAAGCGTAGCTTATTTAGTGACGCTAGTTGGTGCTGCATAGCTGGGTTGGAAAGTGCTTAGAAGTTCACTTTGTTGTCTCTTTGGTCCCTCTTGCTATTGTTCAAAGTTTAAGCGCTTTCCACTCCAGGTATATGCAGCATCAACTGTCCCCTACCTGATGGCATGTTAGTATTTCAAAAGATTCCGCACTAGTGCGCAACCTACAAGAAAGGAGTGATCACATACACTCTGCATCCCTCCGGGCTCCCACTTCAAAGCCATGGGTCAGTCTGAAAATCGTCATCGTAGCGTATGCCCTGTAACGCGTCCGCTGAGTAAGCGCAAGAAATGCTGCATTTTTCTTCCTTACAGCAAAGGGTCGTCTGTCTTCGACCATGTACAAAATCGCTGCAAGAACAGAAATATGCGCGCTCGCCCACACCTCTTGTCACGTCCCGGATAACGTCCGGTATATAAGCGCTCGCAGACCCGATCCCGTGATATAGGCACGTTGCACCAGACAGTGGCCGCTGTGAGCGCAGCACTTTTCCTACTAAAGTTGCCTGTAGCGTACTCTAGGACATCGATAATGGAGTGGAGATTTCTCAAGCAGTTATCACCCACTGCCTGCAGCATGCCGTGCCAACGATTCATGGGGTTGACACTGAGACACGGTGTAAAGAAAGACGGCCGTGATGAATGCACCGGTTCCTCCCTGCCATGTGTATTATCTGCAATCTGACTGGTCGGCTACAATGTCAAAAACAAACGTATTTTCGTCTGCGCCACTGAAACTGTTCGTTCTTCTCGGCCTTGTTATCATGACGTTACCTTAGATGCCTTCTTTGTGTGGGCGCCCGTGCCTGACTCGGGATAATCCCGGCTGTTGCTGTCTGGGACAGGGCGCCGACACTTACGTAATATGAATGCTACGAACTGAGCCCGTGATATGCGTGGCATCTTTCCTACAAGAAATGACCCCCGAACCACCAGGATATAGAAAACGGCGCTGCTGCTTGTGCGGCAGACATCAGCGCAACGTGCTTGTAGGAGGTTATGACAGACGAATTTTTCGTATACACTGGCGGATAATTCCCCGATTGCGCCGACCGCTTCCGGGCATTAAACATCGCGCACTGTGGTATGCTTTGATGTGCATTTATTTGTCAATATGCTTGCGGTTTACGAGCCACGTGTTACGAGCCAACAGAGTATGTCTACGGAGAAAACGCATGGCGGATATCATGCGTGAGAACCGCTTCAACTTTCATCGGGTTCACGCTGCGAGCGATCTGATAAACCAGCGAATTCGCGGCGTGCACTCACGTGCGCGCGGTGGACCTTATCGCACCTCGCCTAGTTTTCGCCACGTGCGATCTCGGACACTCACGCTGCCCGGTGTATACGTTCACGCCGAGCGGGAGCTCGATCGATGCCTAACGCGTGCACGTTCGGGAGCAAGAGTTGTCACGTTCCAGAAGCTTCTCCGCTGTTCCTCGGTGTGCATACAGTCTAGAGTCACGCCTGCCAGCCTACAACGCCTCCTTAGAGGCGCCTTATCTGCTCACGACCGCCACTCACTAACCGCGAAGTTCAGAAGGGCTGCCGTGTCTGCAGGTGCTTGCGATCAGCTGCTTTGGATGCTCGGGACGTGGGAATTCGTTACGAGCGGTTGCCTGAACCATTCATGCAATAGCAAAGCCAAGAATGAATCAAACGCGGAGATGAAGATATGATATAAAACACACAGGCTTCCCGTGCTTTTACAAAATAGATGCCAAGTCGTGATACGCGGTTCAATTTGTCGATTGGGCGCGGCTGCTGAACTAAGGTGTTCAACTGCATGTCTCCGCAATCCGACAAGAGGGAATTTTTCTCTGTGGTCACTCATCCAAGATTATTTCTAAAGCACATACCGAGTCGGCAGCGATAAGGAAGAAATGATGAGGTGTCCTAACTAGACTTAATGCGCTTAAGTGAAAAGGTCAATGGTTCTGAAAGGTGTAGTATACATAGTTTCGATGCAGAGTACACTGACCCCGCCTGTTACAAGGACAGGCGGCGGATACGTTGCAGCATGACGAAAGGAGGGGGGAATAATGAGTAAGTAATTTGGGCTGTGCTGCTTTGTAAACCATGAATGCGTTGTTTTGGGAGGGGGGGGGTATTTTCATTTTCATTCATTCGACTTCTCTAGCTACGCTGCAGAACGTGTCTACAGTCGCTTCCACGGAGCTACAGTCAAATCTTAAATGGGGCATGCAGACAAAATGAAAATTTGTTTTATTTGAAATGTTTGGTGTTTTATAATGCCCTCAGCACTTCTTCCTGAAGAAATAAGCGCTTTAATTCCCGGAGAATAATGCTGCTATTGAATTAAATTTTTGATTATCCCGCCAAATCGTATGTTTCATGACGTCTGCGATGACGTAACAAGGAACGGTCTTCAAGCGAACGTTAGTGCGGTGTGTATTCTAAAGCGTACTGCGAAACGCCTTTTTTACCGTTAGTTCTACTAAAAGGTGCCACCATACCGCACCGCTGTGGGCCTTTGCTTTGTTTCTGGCCTATTTTCACCTGGCTTGTTTTTGTTACGGCAGGTAGTAACGGTTTCGTGAAACACTGGGTATGCTCGAGAAACAGGGTCATGTAAGAAAGCGCCGAAAGCGCCGGACTGTTGTGCAGCTATAACAAGCATAGTGCGCGCAGTATCGGTACTTTTATGTTTACGTGTAATTTAGCAACTTCCGCTGTTTATCCCCCATTCATGCTCTTATAAAATGAATATGCATTACACTTAAGCGAAAATAGCTCGTTCTGCAAACTTATAAGCCCTGCCTCACTTGCGTTTGCTTTTGCTGTCGGCCTCAGCCAATCGCACAGCTGGGCATATTACGTCATAGGTTCCAGTGCAGGAAATGAGCTAGTAAGTCGCATGGTCATTCCGCTTTCTCCTAATTATATAGCTTATTTTGCGAGGTTTACGTTAAAGTGGTGTCAGTATGATTCCAACGAGGCAATCTTTCGAATGAACCAAACGTGTTTTGTCTGCATGGCCCCTTTAAACGCCACTGTCACGTCAGCAGTACTCGCTATGGAGTTTGGCCTGCGGGGTTTTATGGTCCGCTTACTTTTGTTCACGCCCACAAATGTATTCATAAGTGCGGAAGCTCGAGTATTTAAAACGGGTGATTGAAAATCCCTGACGATGGGTGAATTTTCTGTTTCACCTTAAGAATCGCCGTTGTACTTACCTGGTCATTCCCAAGAACGCGGGTTCGTTTCTCGTCGCGGTGGCTGCTGTTCTGATGGAGGCATAAAGCAATAACGCCCGTGTGTCGAGATTTCCGCGCACGTTAAAGATCATCAGTTGCTCGAAATTAATTTGAAATTTTCCACTGCAGCACGCCTCATCGCCCAGATGTCAGCTTCGGTGAGCAAAACCACCGAAACTTGGAAAAAAAAAAAAAAAAAACGTAAGTGAACATTTGCAAAATGCGTTTAATTGGAATATTCAATGTGGCCCGACCGGCAATAGCAAGTCGCTACTATCTCTCTAAACTGTGTATAGAGGGGCCAGGAAACAAAATAGAGGGATGGGGGCATGCATTAGCGTAATTTATACGTAAAAAAACCTTCCGCCTAAATAAACAACCGATACAGCAACAACGAGAACGAATGGAGGCGGAGCAGACTGAAGAAACTCTCACTCGTAGTCCCCATCCAGGAGAAGACAGATGGAGTCCGATTCTTTTCGGTCAGCGCTCGCCGATGATAAATCAAACGCGACACTCCATCACACCCTTGTCCGCCATCTTTACTTCTTTTCTCTCTTTTCGTTCGCAATCTTGAACGGAGGCTCACAGTTTCGCAACGAATAAGCCCCCAGTCACGTTTTCACCCGGTGCACTCAGTCGGGGTCGTCGAAGATGGAGTCCTGTAGCCGAAAGTCAAGTATTCTCTGAACGAAATAGCCAAAGACATAGCCAAGCCAAGCCGCTTGGCTGCTTTCATCTTTGAACGCATCTACGTGCGCGAGCACGGACGGGGAGAAACTGAAACGAGGCGGCGCATGTGAAAAAAAAACGGAGCACGTGAGTTTAGGAGTGGAAGAAAGTGAGGTAATGGCGTGGATATATATTTTTGCGTATTAGGAATTCTTCGTCCGCTCCGAGTCATCATTAGTTTTAAAGCTGACAAGCTACTTTTGACCTCTCTCCTCCGCAAACTTAGAAAGCGAAGGAGAGCATCGCACGCACGACTCTTGCTCGCCTGCACTGAATGATTGCGAGCCTTCTTCGATCCTCATTGAGGATGCGTCATTGACAGCCACACAGGATGTTTATGCGGTCGCGTTTGACACGCGCGTTTTAGATGTACGGACAGCGAGTATTCGCGCAGTATGTGCTGGCAGATGATTCTCCGGCACGAATCTCGTGAAACGAAACGTGACGAGATCAGACTTTGCACAGCAGGCAAGTCACCGTTGTAGGCACCGTGGTGTTAAGAAGAGAGGAGAGAGAGAGAGAGAGAGAGAGAGAGAGAGAGAGAGAGAGAGAGAGAGAGAGGATAACATTATTGGCACAAAAAGGTCTGCCTTGCAGTGAGCTTGGCATGATACTCCACTGGCAGTAAAACAGCTCTGAGCATGATGTTTTTGCATTTTAAACGTGATGGCTCTGTTGCTATTGATGATCATTGTGATAACAGACAATTTTGGGATGAATCTATTTCTCTTATTTAATAATCTGTACTTCGATTAATTGCGTTTTATGAACTCGCAAGCGACACTACGTGCGCACTGGACCAATTCCAAGGAGGGCTTCTTCAATTTATAAGCTACGTCGTCAATAAGCAAACAAGCTTTACTCAGTGTTCTCCTGAATTATTAAGATTGGCGTGGATGTAGCATCAGCACTGAAGAGTTAACTATGGGGCAGAGGAAAACAGGGCAGCTCTGCAATTGTCACATGGTGTTGTTATCAATGACATGATTAATGGAGTACGAGCTGCCAGCTGGATTCCCGCTCGGCTGCGGTCAGACTCATAGCACAAACTGTTGCCGGAAATAGACTGCGTTTGTGTTATTCCCACAACTGCAATTACCCACGGGGGAACTTCATTCTAATCTCCATTCTACCTTGCGCGGCTTTTGTGAACGCACAGAACCGATCATCCTGTACTATCCACGCCGTGCTAGGACCGTGTGCGAGCGGAGCCACGCGATCGTCTGGGAACGAACAAATTACACGTGTACTCATTAATCATGCTGCTCGAACAAGTAGCCGCGCTTTGAATTGGACCGGCGTTTCTCCGCCTGAGTAAGATTGAGACGTTGGCTCATTAATAATTTCACGCTGCACCACAGAACTCGTTAACCGCGGCCTCGATTAGCCGAGCAAATGAGAGCTGCCTTGATATCAGTTCTCGCCGCAATCATGAGAACAATGTCAGGCTTCTATAGACGGCACTGGGCCTTGACCCACTGACAGCGCGATTCAGCATAGAATCGTTGGAATATAGTTTTCACCCTCCTTCTCGCTTTATCGAACGTCTGAACTGTCGAGTGTGATTGATCGAGTGTATATCAACGTCATGCTTGGGTGCGTTAGAAAAACTGAACATTTTTACGCCCTAATCGACTAAAAGGGTGAGAAATTGGTAGGAAAAGGACGTTGCGACATGACAACACCCTTTTTGGTAGTTGCGTCTACTCACCTCACTCACTCACGCACTCACGCACGCACTCACTCACTCACTCACGTCACCTCACTCCACGTCACGCACCCGTCACTCACTCACGCACTCACTCCCTCACTCCTCACTCCCTCAACTCACTCACTCACTTCACTCACTAACTTCACTCACTCCCTTCACTCCCTCACTCACTCACTCAATGATTGTACCTTCCGGGGTACGTACAACCATAAAAGAACAGCACGCTCAAAGCACGGTCGCACTCCGAGGAGCGACGTGTATGTGGTCGAGTGGAATGCAAGGCAGCGTAGACGCTGGGCTAAGCCAGCGGCGCGACATTGAGATAGTAAGCTTAACTTTTACGCACTGAGTGGAAACTGAAGAGTACACAAATGAGAAAGAAATAGGAGCCACAAAATAAGCGACGTATCAAGGGCATTCACCTCGTGAAGTTCGTGCCTAAACCCCGTCATCATGGCCTGCGACTTCAATCTCTTCCGCTCGTACGATCGCACTTCGATAGGCGCATAATAGACGCAACCAAAATATGCCTTCCCGCCCACAACCAAATCGCTACTTCCACGACTTCAGAATGCCCACCCACACATCATGCCCTCCCACGCCACGCTGCGCACAATCTAAACATTGTCGCGCTCGATGCAAGCGCCGCGCCAAAACATGTATCCGAACCCATGCCCCAAAGTATAACTATAGTGCTGCACACATTTCTGGTTCCATAAATTTTACAGGCTTGCTTATTTTCAAAGGTCTTTAACCTCGAAGCACGAACGGTCAGCCTGAGACGTGCATTGTTGCGCGTGTCGTGTAAGAACACCGGAAATGCGCATAGGATTCGAGGGTCGGAAGGTCGGAAGCCCCTGACCTTCAGGCGCTTTCAATTGAAGGGTGCACGCGAGCTCGCGGCAGGGGGTTGGAACTGAAAACCTTGCCAGAATTAGAACCGGCGAAGAACAGACGACCCTCAGTCCTCCCGCAGAACTAAACGTAAGCACTGGTGGCCGCGGGGAGCGACGTAAGATTTTGAAGTCCATCAGAGGGCGGGCACGTAGCGTGTATTCGATGGCCAAGAGAACGCGGACACAGCTAACTACTGCAGTGCACTTAGGGCCACTATTTGGTTTTATTGGGCCGTTTGCATTCGTGTGTCATTAATTGGTAATGCATGGCTGCTCCCGTGCACGTATGTGGCGTGCTGGGAGTGAAGCTGGCAGCCCGAGCCCTGGTCGCCCTTAATCACAGCAATCTGCGTATCCTACGGTGAAGCGGAGAGGTAGAGGAAGTGCGTAGCTACTGTCTTGATTGTTATGTTTTTTTTTAGTGCGGGAACATTGGTTGGCTGCAGTCAGGGATGAACGTTGTGTGTCACGGGTTTACGGAAGGTTACACTGCAATAGTCGTAAGCTGGAGAAGTAAAAAGAAAAACGAGGGTGAGGCAAACACGGATTCCGGTCTGCTTGCAGCGGTCGGCTTCTGCGACGTACCGCCCCCATTTAGCGCCTTGTGACGTTACGAAGGGACTCCCAAGTGAGTTTATTCGCCGATGTTTTTTTTTTTTTTTAAACTCGGGAATAGTGGTTGTGAGCGGATGGAGGTTGCTTTAATGGGGAAAAAAAAAAGATTAATACTACTTGCATTTACCGTATTGGTTTAGCCTGGTCTTGCTGATGGGGCTGTTTGTAGAACGGAGCTGGCTATCCTGTTATGGTGACAAAGTTGTTTGGGAAGATAAAAACTTGCCGCTCTCGGCCCCATTCGGAGATAATAAGATCGAGAAGGCTACAGACGTGTTTCTAAGGGGACAACCCTGAGCAACGCCAACGGCTCCGCTAATTATACTAACAATCTTTGCACATTATGTAAGTAAATGGGCCTCTCTGTTTTTGCGCGCCACGTCGTTGCCCATTTTACAGCACCAAGGTGTCGCGGTGCATGTCACGAGATCGTATCTGGTTGCCCTTTAATCGAGCGCCGTTGCTATGGTAACGAAAAAGCGCATCTCGGGGCGAAGGTAGAGGAGCGCCTTTGCTATGGCGACGAAGGTAAGTGCATCCATCGGGAAGAGGGTCAGCAACAGGTGTGGTTGGAATGCCTGTAGTTTTACACCAGCATTCCCGTAGAATTAGTTCCTTTGGCAACTGTAATTACATTGCAGGGAAACTACATGACCGCAGACGTGAACGCCATTGTGGAAAGGGCGGAGAGGGATCGCTGCGGGGCAGGTGGATGCGAGAGGAGCAGAAATGGAGAGAGAGAGAGAGAGAGAGAGAGAGAGAGAGAGAGAGAGAGAGAGAGAGAGAGGAGAGAGAGAGAAGAGAGGAGAAGATGAGAGAGAGAGTAGAGAAGTAGGAGAGAGAGAGGAGAGAGAGAGATTGAGAGAGAGAACTGAGAGAGAGAGTATGAGGTGATTGAGATGAGAGGAGAGATCGAGAGAGACTTGACAGAAAACTCGAAGAGACACGCGAAGATGAAGTAATGTGTGATTAAAACAATGATCAGATACAAGATAGCATATCAACTTGTAGACAAAGTTGCGACTACCGCAAACAGAAATCGATGTGACACGGCATAATCAGGGATTATAGGATGTGAAATAGTGTGTGATTGGAAGCCGCATGTGATTGTAAGAAAATAGATTAAAAAATAATCAGCGACAGTGGTGCGTTCCAGAATCAAGTACCTCGCGTAGCACCTACCGCGAAAGCGTACAAATCCGATGATGCAACTGTGCGTCGATTGAATCGCATAGTATATATACAGATGTTGAAATTTGATCGTCTGCGCCTTCGCGAAAATGTCTGCACCTTGCCTATGTCATTCGTAAAAAAATATATATAAAAAAAATACAGCGATCAGTTGGGCGTTCGCAGAATCGTTACCTCGCGTAGCGCCATTTTGTAAGCACCGGAAACGGTACAGCGAACCGATGATCATACTGCGCGTCGTTTTGTACTTTCGACCGCATCGCATAGTAAATACAGATGTGCGGGTGTGTGTTCGTCTTGCGTTTCGTCGGAAATGGTCTTTTAAAGACGCTTTCTCTTAATCTGTCTCGTGAAGTAGCCAATACAGAAAATCTCCAGTATTGCGAATGAAGTACAAAGGATGAGTACCCACTGAAGCCGGTCCCGTAGAACACATACAGCTAAAATAAAAGAATACCCGCGATGATAATGGCGAAAAGAAAAAAAATCAAAATGAGCCTGCGTCCCATCTAAGCGAGAAGTCGCATGTATACAGGCGCCATCCCGTTTAAATGATCTCGGTCAGTCGAACACAGAGTTGGTGAAGCGTGAACAACGACGTTCAAATTGTACGTTGAACAGGGTTCTAAGCGCCTGCAGCCCAAGGAGGTTTATGTTTCTCTGTTATATAACCTCTTCGGGAGGTGGTGTGTGTGTGTGTGTGTGTGAGGGGGGGGGGGGGGGGGGGTGGGAGGAGTCCACACCGGCGGTCCGGTGACGGCACGCAGGAATACGATAGGCGGGGGAACTTTGTGGCAGAGGTTGTCCGGCGTCTTTAATGCAGTGGTTTCCTTGACGCAGACAAGAAGTTAGATGATTGCAACAGTGATAGTCAGAACCTTGCTCTATACTGATATGCGAGATCGCCGATCAGCTTTTCATGACGGGCACGGGTACGGAAGGCTTTGGCGTAGCGACTTACTACAATCACAAGATTCCAGCCTCTTGATGGAGTTTTTGTTAAAAGGGTGATTTGTATTTATGAATGAATGAAATAGTAAATGAACACATAAATTAGCAAGTGATTTAATGAATGCATGAATGTATGAATCAATGTATTATTAAATGAATGCATGAATGACAGATTGTTGTTTTGTTTCAGTTCATTTGATAGCCTGGAGGCTTTATGTGTGAATGAATGAATAGGACTCGTAGTTTAATTCAAACCATCTAATTACACGATAACAAAAACGTGAGGATTGAGATGAGAGAACAAACAGATGAAGTGAAAATGGAAACACGGTAAGCGGTCCTTTACGTTATAAACGTTCGCAGTGGGCCTGGGCTAGCTCATCGCTGCTAAATTTCGGAGGTCATTAGCTCCCTTGCACTGCTCAAAGCCAAATAATGCAGCACTGATACACAAGCCGGGCGCGTGTTAGCGAGCCTAGATTGGGCGCAGTTAATCTGACAAGTACTCAAGAGAGAGACTGATGACGAGTGCAGTCACGCTTACGTGCGCACGCCCAGCGATATCGTGTCCACGTGTCCCATGAGCATTCCTTCCTACTCAGGTAGGGAACGAGCTTGCTGTGTGCTCTAGCTGTGCGCCCGCCGACCATCTCAGAAGCAATCCAATCGTTCCTCATGAAACATCCCCGTCGGTTGGTTCATGCCACAGAGTGGAACGTTAATGGCGCTTCACTGATGACTACTAACTTACTTTTTTCCCGTGGCCATTTCATCACGCTATTTGTCCGCCAAAACAAATAACAAAGGGGATAAAGCTACGCGCAAAAGTTATTTTTTTTTTTTGGCGCCAAGGGGCCTCTAGAGCAGCAATTTAGGGCACGTGAACAATTTCCGGGAAGCTCATTTCCGCATTGTAGACGCAGCGCACCTATTTGCTACCTCATTAACGGCGAAAAAGACGCGCCCAAATAACAATTAGAGAACCATTAGAATTAGTTCACTCCCCTGTTACCGCTTTTTTATGAACAGTGAGCGCTAGCACCGTTTGGTGTCGCCGCGCGACTGAGTGGGCTACGTGGCGGGCTGGCGGGCACAGACGCGGTGATCTTTCGTCTTAATGGCTCGCTCGTCACAAGCTAAGCACTCTCAGAGGACACTGTGACGGCGACGGGCGTCAACGCCGCGTCCGAAAAGGAGTCCGATCTCAGAGAGAACAGCGTGGCGGTGAAGAGTTGCCCCCTCAGTTCCGGTCTAGTGCTCCGCTCAAAGTGCAGAGATGGGATGACCACACTCGCGAGAGGCGGCAAGTGCGAGCAGCAAACGAGCCTGGAAACGAAACATCAGGAGGAAAAGATGAAAACCGGAAGCCCGCGGACACAAGGGGGCGTTGCGATTGCGTCCCCTAGCAGTCGCACCTAAACGCCTGACCGCGAAGAGCACGAAAGGCAAACGCTTAGCGCGCCTGGACTGCGTGCCGGCCCAGGAACGAGAGAGAGAGGAGGCATCCGCGAATTGTCATGCTTGGCGCAACTTCAAGGACGCTGCCGTGTCCAAGACACCCTCTATTTTCTTGCAGCGTACTTGGTGCGAGTGTGTGTTTGAAAGAAAAACAGTAACGCCAAACTGGCGTTCGGAGGACTGATTCGGGTTTTGCAGAGACACGATCTGTGAGTTGGACGTCGGTGAGCGACTGCTGCGGCGATGCAGGGCAGTCCTGCGCGCTATCTGTTAACGAGCAGAGGAGACGCCGGGATATAAGGCTGAATGATGAATGGATATACGTGTTTGGGTTTTTCTTTTTCTTGTCTCTGCTCGCTGTACTGCTGATGGTCAGGGCTTATAAGAGCACGGGATTCTTTGAAACTGGCGCTGTTTACTCGCCGCGATGGCTCATTGGCTGAGGTGTTGTGCTGCTCAGAACAAGTACGCTAGTTTGATCCCGTTCGCGGTGGCTCCTTTTGGGATGGAGGCAAAAAGTGAAAACGCCCGTGTGTCCAAAATTTCGGTGCAAATTAGTCCGGAGCCCTCCAGTACGGCGCGCCTCATCATAGTTTCGGCGCGTTACACGCTATGATTAGGATTAGAAGCTGGTGCTGCTGTAAGCATTACCTAAAAATACCTTCTCGGTTTTTTGAGTTGATTTTCAGTGGTGTAAAGATGAACAAAGTATTTGCTGGAACTCCACGTAGAATTGGCGGATAACTGTGTTAGTCGCGCTGCCATGAACAGATCACTTTTAAATTCGGCTCCACTGCTAAATAAAGACTCCTTGCTGTGAAAACAAAATTTCAGAGCAATGTAGGTAGGTTTGTACCCAAGTAGGAAAGCGACAGGGCCTTTAAATAGATACCCCCATCCGACGCATATGTCGCTATCAGGCGCTGTACATCGGGCGGAACTAAAGTCGGATTCAGTACTGTACACAAATGCGTTGCTTGGGATGTTATTTTTTCCGGCGGCAATATAAGAACTGTGGTATTTAAATATAATGGCCCTTGAACTTTTTAGTAAGGCCAAAGACTTATATCGTTATGTTTCAAGCACTCTCGTTGTGAGGTACAGAAAATGGGTGGTACTAAAAAAATGGTCGCGTATCTGCTCACTCCGCTGCAAATGTCGCCGAAAGACGATAGTATTCTGCCGCCTCTGCAACGTAAACGCATCTCTTCTCTCTCCCAAGCATAGAGTTTTATACTAATATATGCTAGAGGGAAATCTGGCGCTGCAGTCGCGGGGCGTCGCGCGCGCCGCCATTGCCGTTAGCGACGTTCCTCGCCTACTTGGCTTGGCTAGCCACATGGCTTCGTTTTGTCTGTAACAAAAATTAACAAAAAGAGTAACATCATCTTGTTGTCTATCATGCATAAAGCTTCTAAATAATCACTGACAAAAAATACTTTTGGAGCTTCAATTTTATAATAACAAAACAAATATGATTAATCTCCTACAGTATTATTGTTGCTCTTTTGCAGCCAGAGGCAACTTTTCAGCCTGTTCGTGAGCCATGCCAAGGACAAGTGGAACGTGCCTGCCCGGTACATGACGGAACGCTCGCTGAAGCGCGGCTCCCCTAGACAGTGGCGCCAGATTTACCTCTAGTATATATTATTATGAAACTCTATGCTCCCGACAACTTCTCGTGCTCTTCCCTTCCCTTTCGATCCTCTTAACGATAAACACGCAGGAGGTTTGCTTAAGTCAATTCAAATTTCCCGCGTTTTACTGCTTGCACCATCTACTGCAGCCTTTTGTTACGGTTGAACCAGTATAGCTGGTCGTGGGTTGAACTTGGAACACTGCCCCGGGTCCAAACTCGCGTGAGCTCTTTTTTGTATTTTGGGGTCAAAATGTTGTTTTGAACGCGTATTTTTTATTTGTTACCGGAAATATCAAGTACTCATTTATATTCAATTCAAAGAACACTACGAATACCAGTTCTGCACTGGTGTTCTGCCTCAAATATGCCTAATGTTTTCTTTTTGCTCAACAGTGTTGACAGGTATGAAGTGTGCTTTCAGATTTGGTGATTCGGAAAGGTTTTGACTATATAAACTCCTCGTTCAAGAATCCTTTCATCTTCGGGCCAAGCGGCTTAATAGACAGACAGACAGACAGACAGACAGACAGACAGACAGACAGACAGACAGACGAAAAGTTTGTGGTTTAAGAGGGCAAGATAGACTATCGTCTTCAAAAGGTTGAAGTTGCGCTCGGAGCGAGTCCTAGCTCGGGAAAACGCGAAACAGCAGCAACGACAGAGGATGAGCCGCTGCCGCCCGTGCAATATGAGCTTCCTTAAGATGTGAAGGTACCGAAGGGGCGAACGGGAGGCTGCTGGCGAAGGCGAGCGAACGGAACGAACTTCGGAGGGTGCTGTCCAAGCGGTGATGGCCGAGGCCGCAAAGTTCTTCTTATTCTTCACCACCACCTCCACCACACCACCACCACCACCACCATCATCATCATCATCATCATCATCATCATCATCATCATAATCTATACGCCCACCGCAGGGTAAGGGCCTCTCCCATGGATCTCCAATTATCCTGGTCCGGCGCTAACTTCAAAGTTCAGCACAAGTTCAACTGCAGATCAACAGAGGGTGCAACTAGGCTTTCACCTTCACATTCTTAGTAAGTTTGAAGCACCCCCCGTAATCTTTAAATGCCTCCACACCACTCCATGTATCCAAAATAAAAAACGCTGCATGCTGAGCTTCTTTAAAGTCGGCTTCACTTTGTACACGAATGCCTTTCTAGGAAGACGTTTTTGTAGCGATAAAAGCGACCTTGTCTGGTCCTTTTGTCCTTTTATTAATCGCATGCTCTTAGGCGGCGAAAGATAAACGAAAAAGTGCGTTTTTTTTTCTCAACCTCACCCGTCGTTCGCCACGCTCGCATTCCTGTCCGTATATCTTCGGCTTTACGCATTAGCACAGTCGAGAGCACAGCCAGTCAACAAACGAGAGCACCAGCTGCAGCAGGCAGATATCAATTGGAGAGAACTGATTCCAAGCCCGATCAAATTCCCTCGCTGTAGACATACAATTTGCCCCCCCCCCCCCCCCCCGGCATTTCGTATATCGGTCAAAAACGCACAGAACTCTTAGCTGCATTAAAAGCAGGTCCCTCTCCCGCCCGCCCGTTTTACAAGTGCAGTCTGTCCGTTTACTTTTTTCCTAGAACGCGCGCATGAAGACGCGCATCACTTCCGCCTCATCCATACGGCACGCCTGACGTGACGCCGGAAGCAGTGCTCGCATCACGCGTTCAAAGACACAGTCGCCGGTCACGACTCTTCAGAGTCGTGCAATGCGACTCTGAACGCGCCCAGTGCGTTCTTTACGACCAAGTCTCGTAAAGAACCACCGGGCGCCGTGCGCGGAAGGACCACGGCCGGCATGCGGACGGTGTGGCATCCGCGTTATAGAGACGCGGAAGGTTAGCTTGCAGGATTGAGCGATTAGAGCTATCGCCCCCCGGAGGACACCTTCACGTGCGTGCACAGGCAGGCAGGCAGGCAGGGGGGAGAACGGTGGGAGGACGGACGGACGGATATCATTAGGGATCTTAAGGGGTAGACCAAAACTTATAATAGATATTCAGTTTAACCTCATGATTTCCGGCTGCACCAGGCATCCTTTGCACCCTACCTCAACCCATGGCCACGCATATGACTCACTCACATTTGTGTGTACAGCTAGCATAAAAATACACTAAAATATACGCAGTATTTTAAGGACTAGCAGAAAGTAGCAGCCACCTGTGAACATTGCACATCCCAGCGTTGTTGTTTTTTTTCCACCCTGTATCAGCCCTCAACTGAATGAATGAATAACAGTAATGATAAATAAAAAAATAAAAAAATAAAAATAAAAAAATAAATAAATAAATAAATAAATAAATAAATAAAAAAGAAAACCAGTAAAGAAAACGACTCGTCTCCATCGTCCAAGAATACGCATGACACATTTGAATCGCATCGGCGCACGGCGCATGTGCATATTACAAGGCACAACCGCGCGAGCGTCAAGCGGTTGTACGCTCGCATACACGCACAGGCCTCGGCGCAGCTTGCGCGGGCGGTCGTTGACACGGTGGCTCGACCATGCACATCCATAACGCGGACGGACAGATCCGCGCCGGCGCGCCGACGAACCATCACTTTTCGCCGCGGCCATCACCTCACCGTGAACGCCCGGGGGTCCCTTACGCGCCTTGAACTCGTGTCGTATACCCATCTATATATAAACGCATGCGTGCTCTGGGAGCGACGAGCGCGAAAATCGCCGGCATGCACCCCTCACAATGGGAGCATTTTTCGCAATGCCTGTCGAGCTCGATGCCGATGAGAGTGGGGCCAGACGAGGAGGCCGCCGGTCGGCTGGAGGGCGCGTGCCGACGCGATTACTCGATGCCCCCCGGCACAGCGAGGCTCTCGTGTTTTATTACAGGTGTCGCCGGTGGGCTGGACGAGAGTGTCCGAGTTGCTGAAAATAAGCGGGAAACTCGAACGACGCGAGTGAGATATTGAGAATAAATTGCAAGGGCAGTAATACTGTCGCTTGACCTATATCTTCGTACCATCTCTTGTCTCGTCCTGTGTCTACCCCGTGCTTTGCCTACAAGAATTAAGATACAGTTCTCTGTAGAGAGCCTTGCTTTTCTGAAGCTTAATAGTATACCTAATACCTAAATCACCGTCTGCGTGGAATGTGCTACCCATGAAACCTTTCCAGATGTGCACGTTATGAAATGTTTGCGCCTATACGACGAATGTTTGGAGGCATACATTGTGTCTTTGAGCTATATACAGAGAGGGCGAAATTAATTCGCTGCCTGAGACTGACGGCACGACCAAGCTTTGTTGTGTCGACAAAAAGATTGACAAAGGCGTAAGTTGCGAAGAGGAAAAGATAAGCAGTCAATAGCTGCTGTACTGGGGACAGAACGCAAGCGGTAGCTGAAACTAACAATGATATATTTTTTAATGTTTTTAACATTGAGACCTGTTTAAGCGTCGAGATCAGTTTTGGAAATTTCTACTTATTCGCATTTATATTCCTTGCCAATTTAGAGAGTAATATGTATAATGTTAGTCTTATGTCCCCGACCAGTAACACCGACGGGCTTTGCTGCTGAAATGCAAACTTTTCAGAATTCTCTTTTGGTTTTAATTAAGCCCAATCACTTTTCTTTGTTTGAAGTTGGCTTTCCCTTATAATGGCCATACCTGCAGTGAACCACCCTTTACAGGCGTTATTGTAGCAATTGCTTTTCGCCCACATGAAGGACTGCGAGAAACTCTGGTTCTCTCCTCTTAGCAGCTTTAAATGCAATAAATTGCTTTTAAAGCGCCTGCTTAATGCACGTAGGATATATCTGAGCTTTCAGTCATTCTATCTGGTAGCCTATACTTCGGCTGGGAATGGTGGGAACGTTTCAACGGGCGCCAAAAGTTCGTGTATACGGGGATATTCAAGTTAAGTGCTAATGAGCGAACATCTCTCTCTGCGGCAGCAAGATGATCTGCTTTGCCGTGCGCGCTGTAGTACAACGCCCGAGCCACTGAAGAAAACGTTTTTGGACATTAGGTGAATTAACGGCAGAGTACCCGAAGTAAGGCTGATAGTAGTTTCTCTCCACCTCTGTGAATTACGCTCAGCAGTGCAATATCTGCGCTCGAAGGGTATTATGTGCGCATAATTTGTCTAACAAATTGACTGTTTACGAAAACATGAGCAGTTGTCTGCGAGTGGTTCAGCCGGCTATCAAACAGATATTCAATACCCGAATCTGTATAAGCACCTTATCCATTTTTGTATCTATGTCTACAGGGCTAGGGTACAGAGGACACCTTTTGTGCAGAGTTCTCAGGTGACGGATGAAAATGCATAACATTACCAGGCCTACAAAAGTACCGTTATCGCAGGCGCAAATGTTACACTCCTGGCGGGGGAGGAGAGAATGGACTGGGGAGTTGCGCAATGAATACTTCACCGCGCTACTCTTCTTCCGGTTTCGGCAGGGCGCAGCCGCAGAAAGAAGGACAGACGCAGTCAGAACAGAAGGGCTGTAATCTCCGGACTGCACCGAGTGCCTTGAGGGCGGTGAGTAAGAAGGGGCCCAGTCCGCTCTGTATTCACCTCCGCGCGCTCAACGCCACACCCAACGATGCGCAGGCAGGAGGCATTCGGAGGCACGACCAAGCCCCGTTCGCAGTCATCGCCATCCGCTTTTCTGTGCACGCCGCGTCGACTCGAGCTGCCGAGCGCGGTAGTTCATTAATTGCACGCTGGACCATTCGATACCCCCGGGGGATCGCCGACTTGTGCCGCTGCAAACCACCACTTTCGGTGTCTTAGAACGGTCGTTGATTGGAGGCGGCGCATCCCGTTATAGCCTGCGGGTACTCTTTTGTTCTTTTTGTTTTCATAGTCGTGTGTTTCAGCTGTGAGGAAGCGCTCCTCTTGGGTAAGGTGCGAAGAAGGGCTGTTGTTCCATCGAACGCTATTCGCATGAATGCTTTTCTATTTAGCGGCGCGGAAGTGTCGGGTATGCGGGCACGCGCGTGCATGGCGGATGAAATTTTCTCCGCTGTAGAGTGGAGCGGTACCTAGTAGCCAGCTGGAATGCGAACCTTCTTCTAGCTCTACATTGTAAGTAAGAATGTCCGGGAAGGTTTAGGGGACACGCTTAATGCGAAGCCCGTCGAGCACTGTGGCGCGCAGTTGGGTATTTTGTGGGCTTTTTTTTCGTCCTGATGTAATAATTTTCATTTCTAGTGAAATGCTGGCTTACGTGTATACTGCGAAAGAGTGCATATATTATTGGGCTTTAAAAACTCTGAGTAGCGTAATAGACACCATGTCGTTAGCACAGAACTCATATCAATGCACGATCCTGGACGTGTTCAACTTTCCCGCTGTATGTTTCCCTCCCTCCCTCCCTCCCTCCCTCCCTCCCTCCCTTCTCTCTGCGTGTGAGTGTATCTAACGATTACAAGACGGATAGGTTACGTTAGATTGCAAAGATATTAAACCAGATGCAGGCACTGTCTTCCAAATTTTTTCTCTTAGTACGTATAAAACACCACTTAAAATAACAAAAACACCACTTCACGTACTGGGAGCATACATTCAGTAAACGGCGCCGCAACCAGAGCTCATTTATTCAGTTAAAACGCGATTAATGCTCCTCTGTCGATCGGAAGCGCCTGGTTCTGCATAACATATGAGGAACCGGCCTTCATTTCCCGTTTTTACGCTCGCACTTACTAAAAAACCGCTCGAAAGATATATTGCTGTCGTGCCGAACATCCCAATTGCTTCGAGCGATGTTATGCATTTCTATTACCAGGGTTTGCGGTGCGCACCGCAAACCCTGGTAATAGAAACGAGGAAAACGCTTCGGCGACTTCGACATCCACCGCACACACTGGGGAGACCTCGCTCTCTAACACGTAACCGGTTCACGTGAAAAGGGGGCGCCGCAGTGGAGACTTGAGGGTCGCCACGGATGCCACACGGGAGCGCGTAGCGTTGCCGACGCTAGCTGGGCTACCGCCTCGGTGGCCCCGGCGTCTTGTGGGTTTGCCGCCGGGGGCAGCACAGGCGACGGTCAAAAGAGTCACGCACCGAGGAGGCGAGCTTCTGCGGCGCGTGCGACAGTGGCTGTCGCTGACACCATGACCCAACTGACGTTAAAACTCGAGCAGCGCATACATCCGCTGCCCAGCGACAAACATTGATAAAAGTAATGACATGAGGCAGTTCTGCGTGCCATAACAGCCAAAGAGCTTGGGTCGCGCTGGGTATGCATGGGGATTGAAGTTTCGCTGTATACTCTCGCTATATCGAAGTCCTCTGGAAAGGATAGTTACTTAGCTACACGCAGTACTTACTTAAAAGCGGGACTATTGGCTCTTCCTGCACTGTTGGGGGGCTGTGAACAACTTAGATTCAAGCAAAAATTAGAATGAACATTTTCATTGTAACCGTTAAACCTCGTTCGTTATAATGAAAACCCTCGATATAACAAAATTGCTTTATTTGAATTCCCTCTTTCATCGTAGTTGTCGGATTCTCGTCCCGAGGACTTCGATATAAGGGGGCTTACTAAAGCAGTCGACCTCGGCAGTCATGTAGGAAGCGCACGCGTTGTGCAGAGTGTCGCGTGACGTAGTGTGGGTCAGTAAGGTTCAGCGCATGCGCTGTGGTGGTAGGTTGTGTAGTGCACTAGATGTGTTTTGTGCGTCGTTGTGTGGTGCGTAATGCCGGTAGGTGCGGTGAACATAGTGAAGTGTGTTTCAATCTACTTTAAATTAGCCGATACAAGCAAACGAAGGGGAAGTCGAAATAGATGCATCCGCTTTGCGAAAGGGTAGGGTATCGAACAAACGCTTCCGGCGAAATTCAAGGCTTCCAAAAAGAAAGTGGTAAGAGCGTATACCACACGTGCTCACGAGGAAAGCCTTGCATCTACTTCCACCAACGAATTCTTTTTTGTGTTTATTCACAAACGGTGGCGACTATGCCCTAAGATCAGGAAATGCCTGACACATTCATCTGTGCATCGCCCTGGAGAAAAACTCGGCCCTCTTTCTTTTGTCGAAGCCCTCAGAAACAGCCCGATGTGAGAGCCAAATTTTTCACATTGCATTCGGCTCATCGAAATGCCGCCTCAGTGGCCGAAGACTTTGCTCGTAAGAAGGGCGGACTGTTAAACGCAAGTGGGGCAACGCCACGTCTCGCAGCATAGTTAAAAGCATTCATGGAAATCTAACCAGCGCAGTTGAAGCATGACGCTACGAGAGCACGTTGTGCCCATATATTAATTTGTAGGCATGTTTTAAGCCCTCCTCCGTGATGCGTATTTATGAGGCCGCATCGCTTAGCTCCAGTAGCAGTGTACGTTTGAACAGAATAAATAATTTCGCGTGGTTACCGCAGCCGCGTCCGCGGAGTATGATGGAGTGGGAACGTGCCACGTGCAAGACATGATGAACACAAGAACTCGCCGGTGATTGCTCAGTACTCCTCTCTAGCTACTAGCAGGCATGGACAGGACAGACTGGATTATTGGGGCACTTCTCGCCTTCATGCTTTGCGTTGAGCAACAGGGTCAACGTCAGTGTCCCTTTCTGGGAGTAACGTAAAGTTACGGTACTGGGTCGGGTTTCGCGTCGATATATAAAATTGGTTCCGGATGATCAGCAGGCTTTAGGAGATCAGTGGACCGAGTTATTGTTGTCATTGGAACCAAGTTATTCAACAAGCAGCTGTTGCAACGACAGCTGCGCCAAACAGACCATCGCATGCATTACGGGCCTATGTTAATTGCTATTTTAACAGCGGAGCTGTTGTAGCTGGGAGTAATGTGCGGCGCGTAAGGATTTAGGAATACCAAGAAAATGCCGAGCGCTCGTGAGCGAGCGCCTCGCGGCGGCCGCCGAGCGTCCCCGGCTCGCGCAGTTGCTGTAGCAAAAAAAAAAAATGGTGAAAATCCCGAGGAGCGACTCGCATTGCCTACCAACCAACAACGCCACAGTTGGAGCAACACCTGCGCCACGGAACCTCGACCCGACTCCAGAAACGCCGTGCAAACGTCGTGCACGTACGCGCCGCCTCTGCGCCCTAGCTGTAGTCAAGCGCTACAGCGCATGTAATGCTTGGCATGAGGAACACGGCGATATCGATGCATACGACGATTACTACTACTAGCCCAGTGCAAAGCAACGACCGAACATGTAAATAAAGTTTCAAACTTGTACAAATGCGTGGTGATCTGCCCGTCAGTGGTCACGTCTAAGGAAATCCTGCAGCTGCGCTATGGCTTCGCTAAGCCTTGCGCGCGTAGTGCGAGGTCCACCAGTTGTTGTTTGTTTGTTTGTTTGCTTGCTTGCTTGTTTGTCTGTTTGTCGGTTTGTCGGTTTCTCGGTTTGTTTGTTTGTTTTGTAATGAGGACGAACGGTGTACAGTGTAGTCACAGCCGAACGGCTGTTCGCCTTGAACAGTGGCTGCGTAAGCGGCAACGCTAGTGCCAGGTGATGTACCAGCGTTGACGACGACGACGATGAGCGTCAGTCTACAGCATCGCTAGTAAAGAATGCAATAGATTAAACGGGCTCCGTCTTGGATCTCGATTCCTGCCTCTCCTCTGCTATTTTGGCTTTGACCAACAGACCCCATTAGAGCTTGTTTGTTTGTTTGTTTGTTTGTTTGTTTGTTTGTTTGTTTGTTTGTTTGTTTGTTTGTTTGTTTGTTTGTTTGTTTGTTTGTTTGTTTGTTTCCACTTGTTTGTCAACTTACGCCATGCGACAACCGTTTGGGGAGGGATAGGACATACATGTGAAGTCCAGGGACGATGTGGTTCGGCCCTCATGGATGGAGAACAAAGGCGACGAATAAACGCAGTGTCTCCGCCTCAAGTGGTGTGCGACAAGTGGAGTCAAACCATTCTCGGTACTGTCGAGGCCTGAGTGGTCCCAGAGGAAGTAGAACGTGGTCTTGAAGTGTCTCATAATTGGGCACGTCCAAACGATGTGTTCAGCTGCAGGCGATGTACCGACATTGATGCAGTATCTTTGACTGGGTTCATCACGGCAAAATTTTTACAGTATACGACCGCTGGCTCTTGGCGTATATTTAAAGAGGCAATATATTTTAATAGAGGCGAGCGGGGCACTCACAGTTATGCAAGGGATTTAAATGATCGTCTTTTACAATTTCCGGAGTTATTTTACCATATTCTTTCCCAACGGCGACGTTTCTGAATTCCTGTTTACAGGTTTGGGGTTGCAGGCAACCACATTCTTACATACATGAAAAGAAATCACTCACCTTCTCATTTTAACTGGGCCGGTCGTAAGGATAGTCCATCCTGTTATCGTGTCATGCTCTCTAAAAACCAGGTTTTTCTCCGCACAAACCCATATTCGCGTAATATTAAAAAAAAATCAGAAAAGAAGGGAAAGGTCCTAAGGCCTTCATATTTTAACTTCAGAGGGCTTACATTGCCTCTAAATATTGGCTTTCTAGCAAAGCATGTGAGCCTAAAGTTGAAGTCGACTTAAGGGGATTGATGTAAGCTTTGTCTTTGCAAGCTAGCGTTTTCACATTGCGTGTGCTACAGTGAAGCAAGGCCGTCTATGGAGGAAGCATGATTACAGGAAATGGCTCTAAATTTTGTGTTATCTAAAGTATCCCAAAATAAATTATAATACATTTAGCTTCTAACATGACTGTGTTATTATTTACTTGTAACAATTAGTTCACAGTAAAGTCCTAAACTTTCCAGAATAACTGTCTGCCGTCAATACATGGCCATCAACGAAGGGAGTATGGTTTCAGAAAACGACTGTAACTGTTGCTTTACCGAAACTGTACGGAAACAAATTACATGAGAATTAGCTGCTAAGACGACTCTAACAATACGCACCAAAAAGAAGCCGCCGAAGGTAAACGGAATCTTTGTAAAGACAACCCACAGCTCCTCCCAACAAAAATATCTTTGTTGAATTTGTCTCATGGCAGCCGATTGCTGCTAGAGAAAAAGGAAAGATGTTATTTTTTTCGGGGAACGAAACGGCGCTTCACAGTGTGGAAGCACGTCCTCAGACATCGAGACGCTCGAGATGGACAGAAATAACCGAATCTGTCGTCCGCTTTGCGGTGCTCGCTGACTACTCCACTTCTGGCGTCGTCGCTGATATCCGACGAGCATAGACTCGTCATATGGAACGCAGGCGGATCAGTTCGGCATGCTTTTAGCGTAGCGCGCAGACGCCAGGCGTCGAGTGATGCTGAGAGCACAGAAAGCGGCTCACAGTAACACGGCTGGAAAGCGTGCGTCAAGTGATGTTCATTGTAACATGGCCCGCACCCATGTGGGGGATGGTCTACGAATCAGGCGTAAGGACGGCTAATGCAATCAGAAACTTCAGCATTTGAATGACGAAAGAGCTTATTATAATCGCAAGCGAGAAGTTGGTTGCGCCGTCAATGAACAGAAACGCGCGCGCCACCTGTCGTCTGCTCCTGACGTCACATGCCACGCTAATATTGCCAAGACTTCGCTAGTTGGTACCGCCGCCAATCGGATCTCTCTCTTTAAAATGCGAGCGGGTCGGCCTGCTTGGATGTGTGGGTTTCTTCTTCGTTCTGGTTCTTCTACGTATTCCTCTGACCTAAGGAAAGCTGAATGAGATGTTTCTCTTTCTCTCTACGTGCAGCTTCGCTTTTAAAGAAGCTCCTCCTACAATTTAACCGGGATATTACGAAGTTGACGGGAAATCGCAATTTTTTGGTACATGCAGGTTTTCGCTACATGCAGGTTTTGAGTTAAGGCTCGCGTGAATGAAACAGAGACGAAAGCAAACTGCTATACATCAGTGATGGTGAACTCACCCTTTAAAGATTTATTTCAGAGTGAAAAAAAAATTGGCTCCAATCCATGCTGTGAAGGTGGTTGGAAAGCAAAGCTGTAAATGACATCCCCCACAATTGCCCATGCGACGTCACTTGAATTCCCACACGTGGCTCTACAAAGAGTGAAACCAGATATTCTGCCTGCCGTTACCTAGAATTCGCAGGGGCGGCGACGCGAACACAGAAGCGTCGGCCACGGCCGGGTTAGAGCGGTGGACGCCGCCACCGTAGACCGGACGTGCGTCGGCAAAAAGAAAATGGCGAGGAGCGTCATTCGAAGGGTGGGACAGCGGAACCTAGCCATCCCGATGTGATAGCTTGGGGCTACACCAACGCGCGACATGAGCGCGGACACCGAAACATTTCGGCATGTGAGCCTAGTGATTCCCATTTATACCGATTTAAACTGGTTAGTTTAGTAAGTTTGAGAATTGCGAGAAAGCCGAGGGAACTCTTATAATCGCTATTTATCAGATCCAGTTCCTACTTTCGCCTTTTTTAATACAAACACAACCGAAATGGCATTAACCAATTTAGGAAACGGAGTCCCGTTCGTGGGCAAGCAGTGCGCAAAGGTAGTGTTTTTAAACCGGTAAACCTGTTTACCATGAGCTCCGTGCGCAACGCCGAGCAGGAGGAGGTAGCCTTGCAAGTTTTACGCGAAGAATTTGCCGTCAGTGCAGGCCCTGAACGGCGAGGGAGCACTCGACAAAGTCTTTTCGGCGGCGGACGATGAAGTATAAGAGTACAGAAGAGGGCTATACAAATGAAGCATTTATATACTTTGCGTTTGATTTGCTGTTCTGCTAACGAATCCATATATATACACAGGGAAAATGGTTCTCACTGACTTGTATGGCACTCGTCGAGATTAGCTCAATGAGACACATGGTGTACAATCAGGGGGCGGATTCTCTAAAAGACTTTTGCGCCGCGTCCTTTCAGAAGTGTCCCTTTTGGTGAGCCCTGATTGGCTAAAAGCAAACAACAGGAAGTGACGTAACGCAAGTGCGACAAACCTACTGTCAAAGCTCACTGCTTAACCAGAATTACGTCATGATGAAAGGGACGCAAACGGGACGTTTTCAAAAGGGACAGTTACGAGAATACCGCCCCAGGTTTGCACCATCGAGCAAGTTGGCTTAGATCTGTTTTTTTTTTTTTTTTTCTAGATAAGGTGATGGGTGATGACCTTTCGATTTCGCTGATGAGCGCCAGAATTCCTGCTCGTGCGTTCCCCGAACGGCCGCCGACGGGGTGGTGGCGTGCGCGTGCCTGTACTGAAAGACACCGACAAAAGCGTCGTTCCGGGAGCCCTTCAAGTAGCCACCGGTAGTGTGGTCGTGACGCCGGGGTGTCTGGGGCCCACCGCTCCAGGAGGGAGGCTGAGGGGGAGAGGGTTCATCCTCATCTGCCATGCAGCCTCCACCAACCCGTGCCCGGCAAACATGCAGACTTTCCCTCCCCCATCCCCCCATTACTTATTTCCAAAATCAGAGAAAACCTTGGGCTGACAAATATGCCGGCTGATGTCACCGCACGAGAACACTTTTCACGTGACCTGCCCACGTCTGGCTGATACTACAAGCACACACGCTCCCTCATCGGACTCAACTAATACATACGCATCCACATCACTGATCCACATAGACACTTTCCATCTTGTCATTGAATGACCGCACTCTCCACCTCTACCTCCCCGACTAATTCCCACCCCCTTCCCGTGAGCAGTGGGCGAGGTTGCTGACTAGCTCCGACCATGATGATCACGCTATACTGGTCGACCTGGCGGTGAAGGCGGCGACCTCTCGCGGCCTCCTGGACGTAGGAGGCTGACCACACCCCCGTCCCTTACCCCTTTGCTCTATAATAAACGTTTGTTCATCATTATCATCTCCCCTCTCACGTGATCTTGCGCGTAACGTAGGTGTTGACATCGTGCTTGATTTTCTGGGACGTTTTGCAACAAACATATAAAACATTCAGGGGAAGCTTGCGCTCACGCGCAAGACTTGAATGGCGAAGCTGTTGTAGGCGAGCATTGCCGGACACATAGTTAGGTTCACAATCATTGTTTATTTGCATAGTTGCGGTGCTAGTAATCGTCGTCATATGCATCGAAGAGGTCGTCGTCTTCTTCACGGTGAGTCGAGGAACGGCAAACGCAATGAAAGGTTCCACTAGATAGGTTCCACTGTTCCGCTTGGGGCGCTCGCAGGAATAGGGTAACGTGGTTCTATAAACGTTGTAGTAGAGTGCCTCGATCGACGCGCGTCTCCGCTGTACGGCATAGAGTTACCCGACTTGGAGCAGTGGAACGCGGTAAATTTAAATTTACTTGAGCAAAAATCTAGCGTGTTTTCTTGGGAGGAACGAGACAGGAGATGAACAGCATGAGGTGTGAGCGGGAAAGAGAAGGGAGGCATTTACTTCGCAGGGGCGCCACTCGACTTTCGTTTTTCGTCAGCATTTACAACAAAAGGAGCAGATGTGCGGTATTTCTTTCTTTTCTTTTTTTTTTTCTTTTTGCAAAGCCACTTCCTCCCAAGCGGTCGCCGCGAGGCGCGTGCTCACCAGCGCTCGCCATTTCCTCGCTCATGGGTGTTTCTGCCTTCTTTTTTTATCTCCTTTTTTTAATTTCGGAGGAAATTGCAATGAGCTATCGTCGTCATCATGACCATCGTCGTTACCATCATCGTTGTTGTTAACAACATCGCCTCCATAATAAGCAAAGGAGTAGGAGGAGAGGCAGAGGTTGAGGGGTGGAATCAATGCACTGCGCCGATTTGACGTGGAGACATCTTGTTAACGATCCTCGAGGGGTTTGGTGGGCTGGATTTAGGGGCTCGGTTGATGTGTGCGTGGGACGGGGTACACTCTAAGCTTTAGGCTGTGCGAGCAAGACGGGATTGAAGAGGGGGATTTCGTAATAAGTGCGAGGGTATGCGGGTGTGGATAGCACGAAGGAGAGTGGGTCTATTGCGTCATTTGTTGGGGGTGAGAGTGTGTGGTAAGGAGGGAACTTGGGACAGAACTACACGAGGTGGTGAAAATCGGCTTTAATGAAATTGTTGCGGTGGGAACACACCCAGGTAACGTTGACGGATATAACATTCGCCTTGCTTGTAAAGTACATGAAAACTCTCCTCATAAGGAACAGTGACTTTTTTGCCCAACTTTTATTTTTGCTATCGTTCGGAAGGTTTCCGCGGGGCAAATTGAATCGTGCAGAGCGTAGATTGGTCGCGTTCATATCTACCAGCTTTTCAGGACGCAAAAACGGTTTGTAATCGCAGAATTCTATTGTGAGGAATTTACGCTCGGTATTAGCCGTCAATGCAGCCACAAATACACTTCGTTAATAATTTATTTATATTAATTCGTTAATTTTAATATTCTAAAAGGCGGAGGACCGCAGCCTATGGCGCACAGATCCACTTGGTAAAATCAACCTAAAAAATCTGATCCGCCCTATCTCCGAAAAATGCTACAAAAGTGTAGTGTATTGTAAAAGTTCAGGATAAAAAGTCTTCTTCGAGTGCAAAATAGAAAAAAATAACTGTGCTTCGAACCCTAGTTAGTAGCATGTAAGCGTGATATCGAATAATCTTACTCATGCACCACAGCGGCGCGAACTCATTATAAACTTTTTCTATCTAAGTGTGTAGTTGACAAATGTCGCCCTCTCCAAGCCGTAGCAGCAGTTTCATTGGACAGAACGCGCCATATTACGCACCATTTACGGGCATTAAGAAGGCGCTTCAATCACTGCCGTTCTCGAAGCTCCGAGCCACTTGTCGTCAAAATGTGTCCGTCTAGCTGGCCAAGCTTGACTTCGGAGTAAATTGAATCAAGCACACACATTCATCTAAAGATAAAAATCAAAGATAAAGATGAAAACTTCGGCTTCAAAAAATAACCGCATGTCTCGATGCCACGGAAACCCCATCAGGGGTATTATACACGCCGACGGAACCGGTCAAGACATACGGCCGTCGTGAAAGCGGCGCCCCTCCCAGCGCTGTCCGAACCCCTGTACCGACATTAATTTAGAGAGATGAGCTCGTCGATTTACGAAAGCACGCGGATCCGTTTACAATGGCGAGAAATTACGGCTATTGCGAATATTGACGGCGTGCTCATTGCGCAAGCGTGCTCGCTTGCCTTTCCCTTTCGCCTGCAAATAACAAATAACCTCTCCCTCCCCCCTCCTCTCAGTGGGCTCATGGCAGCTGCTGACAGTATGCCTAAGAAATTTCTACCGGATAATTTGTTGTTCCTTATCTTGCTTCGTATCAAAGCGTGGTATCGAAACTCCACTCCGTCGTCGTTTTTTTACGTTGGCCCTACTATGTGGAGTTGCTTCTAAGTACGGCTTACAAGTTGGCGTATAATCTGTTTTTTTAGAGCGATTACATCGCCGCGTAATCGGTTTAAAAGCCTCCTTAGGTAGAAATTTTGTAATTGGCGTTTTCTTGCTTGAGCTGAGGAATTCGCTTTGTCCGGACGCCATTTTTCAGTGGTGTTGAGTTTTTCTATTGGAAGATTTCGTGAATAGCGCATGCGTGTATTTTATTTTTTAGACTTATACTGTGACGAGTGGTATTTGTGAGCGACTAGCTTAACGCTCTCGCAGGCTCCTCTCTTTGTCAGCAGGAAATTATAACCCCTTCTTCTACTCTTGTCTTAAAGGTTTATTGGGTTCAGTTATTGCACTGATTTTTCATACAATAAATTACTGTTATTTTGCCCTGAACATGTGCCCTGCGACTGTTATTTCAGAACAATTGAATACCTGCATTCCGCATTAAGCAAAAAAGAAAATATTCCTCGGGCACTTAAGCCTGCTTACGAGCTTTGAAGGCGAAAGCGCGGCGATTACCAAAGAATTTTTTTACAGCTATATCATGTTCGCATCTCTTTCTTCGCGTTCGTTTCATCGTCTTGTGACGCGAATTACACCGACAGGCGGGCTGGCCGCAATGCGCGCGGCAGCTTCCCCACAGTCACAGCTCTCCTCCGCGTGCATCCAATGTACTCGCGTGCCGTCAAGTGCACGTGCCATTCTGCGGGGTGCAGGGTTAGCGCACCGGTGACGCACTTGGCGACCGCTCTGGAGACCCCAGTTCAAAATTTGAAACGAACCTTGTGCATTTCTTTCCCCTTTACAGCACCAGCCATTATGGTACCATTCGTATTGGGGCGGTCACTTTTCGCGTGTGAGTAGGCACCTAAGGCTACCGAGAAGCTGATTTTTTCACTCTTTTGCTTCGTTTGAATCCGTGAATTGCTCCAACTCAAATAACGCATTGCGTCAGAGTAACACACTCTCCAATGGATGAACTGAAGGGTTGATTAGTGCGCTTGTCAAGTGTGACAAGCATATCAGTTTCACTTGATATGCTCGCCCTCCCAACTGCTCAAAAAATAGAAGAAAAGAAAAGAAGAAAGCTGGCAGCAGGAATTCCCTTCAAAGAATCAAGCCGAAGATGTGGTGGCTGTTACCCTTGCCACCGATTAAGCGGGAAACTTAAGGAGATTTCGTTTAGTGACTCGCTTAGTAATTAGCTCGAGTAAAACGCAAAAATTCGGCCACGTTATGGTGTCATACAGCAACATCAACGCAGCTACACCCTCAGTACATTTTCTGCACAAAACATCTTTCCTCTAGGAACACTCCGAGGGCGTGTTAAGACGGCCCGTATAGAAAGTTGCCGGCGGCCAGCCTCGCAGGCGTATACCTCATTTTCGTTGTTCTGCACTCATTAATCTGACCACCGACACCTACCTTACGTGCATGCTCAGGAAGCTGCTGACGGGGCAGGCCGCATTTAGAAGATAGCCATGGTTACCTTGTAAGCGCACAAAATTGTAAAAAAAGAAAAAAAAAAACGTTACGTGCTTTCTTTTTTGCTGTTCAGATGAAAGGACGCAGTGGTTCATAAGCGCATGGTGCATCGTGGTTCTGCCATATTCATTAACCGACAAATAATCAGTCGCCGACACCTGATTAATGCGCCGCAAGCACTTCCTCGCAGCCACCTAACTTAATTACCCTTCGGGCGGAACCTGTATCGGCGGTGTAAGTACAGGTCGCTCCGATCGTTGACCGAGGGTCGTTGATGCGCGTTGGTTGCCGCGGGAGATGTTCGCACGCATGCATGAGAAAAAAATAAAGAATAAAGGTACCAGAACCGGTGCTTGTGGGCTTCTTGCCAGAACCTAGCACCGCCAGGAATGCAGACGTAGCGCCCTTCGGACGCCGATGAGCATATTAGGGAACCGAATTGAGAGAACCAATTACGAAGAGGACTCTTGTTTGCAATGCGATGCGAACGTGGATATCGGCATGCTCACGAAATTGATCAACGAAAGCTGTCGATAAATGTATCGCTAGACATATGTAAACATGCGATGTCTCAGTGTACATACCAATTAGCGACGCCTTCGTCGAGTACAGCATTTAGTGTGTTGTGCTTTTGCTCTGTTCGCGATGGCTGAAACCCCGTGAATAAACTGTGTACCGTTGATGAAAGTAGCTAAGGTATTGTTAATCGAAGCTCGGACTGTTTTTTTTTATAAACATTTGCAACTGTGGGCTCGGGCGTGGATTGGGATTTGGCTAGGTCTTCATTTTGTTGTTACAATGCAACGCCCCACTATGCAACACCATATAGGGGTTCAGAGGGGGGCGGGGTGGTTCTCATAAGCCTACACCTCTCTGGAGCCGGCTATAATTTTTTATGACAAGAAACATTTTTGCATAAATGCTGAGAACATCACTAAATGGTCAAACTGATTACGACAGGTATATCGCCACTACATGTGGAATTGGTTAAACAAGTGTTACCTTTGAGCTCACTCTTCTTCTCAGGCTCGCTTTTGACACGCGTGCATATTTTTGTTAGACAATGTGTGAGTGTATATTGTAGCAGGGTGTCGAATTTCGAAATTCTGTGTGGCGAGTATGTGATGTTAAGATTGCACTACATGCAATTTCTCCCAACCTTTTTCTAGATTGTCTGCAGATATGACCGAAAGGCTTTCGGTATTGTTGTGGGAAAAATGAAGGAAAGTGAACCTTCTTTTGTCCCCCTCTTCCGTGTAATTGCAGAAAACTGGAACTGTAGGGGAACTTGCAAGTTCCCTAGAAACGGTGCAATTTTCACGTCCACGATTACCATTCTCTGGTAACAAAATATTTCTCGCTCCGCTTTCTTGAGTCTCGAAGAAGCAAACGGCCATCATCTCCCCTAAAAGCCAGCACCGCTTGCAAAGTCAAAAAAGCACCCGCACTTTCTTAACGCATTCGTCTTCCTGATCCTCCCTCCACGCGTTTCCATCCCCCCCCCCCTCTCCGTTTCACCCCGCAATGCTGAGAGTGAGGCCACGGTGCGCCGGATCTCAACAAACATGTTCCGCCACAGCAGCTCAGCCATTGCGTACTACACCGTCTCGTTCATTGTCTGCGCACCTCCAATCGAGTGCGCCGATAAGCCTGGGCCACAGACGTGACACTTCGCCACAAACGCCGCCCGTGCAACGAGACAGGGAGCGCCAACAGCGCGAAAACAAAGCGGGCAGGCCCTAACACCGAATCATGGGACTCATGAGGAGAGACAAAGCGAGCACGCGAGCCGTCGTGAGGCGGTGGCAATCACTGCGGACCTGTCTCGGCGAGTCCTCAGCGCCAGAAGCAGCAACAGCCTGCCTAATAGCCACCGCCGGGCCTTTCTGCTCCGAGGGACGTATCAGGCCGGGCCTTTGGAGAGGCTTAGCACGTGAACAAGTGGAGCAGGTGCAAGAACGTCCGAGCTCCCTCTCTCCATCTCCCTCTCTGCGGCGAAGCAGCAGCAGCAGTTGTCCAAGGGCGTACCGTGTATCCGGTGCCCCCCGGCTAAGAGAGCCGAGCGCCTTCTCCCGCTTTTAGTTTGATTGCGCGATGCCCGGATCACGCGGTTGGGGCAGTCGGGGCCTCATCCGCCGCTGCCCAGGCCTATGCGGCTGGAAGACCTCTTCTTCTCCTCCGCCGCGGATGACGTCCCCTGCACCTGCCGTTGCCTTGGATTGAGGCCCGTAGCAGAACGAGGGTTATACGAAGCTGTTATGGATACCACTTTATCACTGTATTTGCAATAGGCAAAGACCCTCCCCTCCCCCCCCTCCCCTCTCCTCCTCTTCTCCCTCTCTCCTCTCTCTCTCTCTCTCTCCTTCCCTCTCTCTCCTCCCTCCTCCTCTCTCTCTCTCTCTCTGCGATCAGCGTTTGTAGAAGGGGCATTCCGAAGCCCGCTTGTCGTTGGGATGGCTATGTGCATGCAGGAGGGAAGCGAGAGAAGGATTTAACCAGCACTCTTCCAACGTCGCGCTTGGGTGACGTGCATCTAATATATGAGAGAAATCACCTAAACTGTGTCTCAATCATTCCCCTGGTCTCCTTCGAAGACGGTCTCTCCGCGGGCAATTATAACATATCTCAGAAGACGAGACATCTTTGCTCCTGGGAGCTCCATCATCCACCGGGAAAGAGGGGAGTCGATAACTGGTTCACGACAAAAAAAATCCCGGGCTATCTTCACTAACGTGAAACCTGGTGAGGGGCGAAGCATGCAACGAAGCATGCGTTTTCGCCAACGGAGATGAAACGTTGGGGTAGAGGTATAGAGCTTTGCTGTAAGTGTCTCTTGTCTTTGAAGCACGAAGCCCTCTATCTCGAGGTGTAAACGAGTGTGCCGGTGTCTTTTTTTATTATTATTACACGTTACGAAGCGCCCCAGCGCGAGGCGTAAACGAGTGTCCGTTTTTTTTTTTTTTTTTTTAGTACGCGTTACGTTCTAGCGCGAGGCGTAAACGAGTTTTCCGGTGTTTTAGGGTCGTGACTACTTCAGACGACGATTACGACGATGACAACGATAGAAGACGCCGACAGCCCAGCCTATAAGGGGCTTCGCCAGAGAATCTTCTAATGAACCAACGAGAAACTATTCTCGCTTAGTGCCTCTTCGAACGATGTCATTCTTCCCTCAAAATTTACGGCGGATTTATTTCGTGTCAAAATCACGCAACAGGAGAGAAGAGACTCTCGAGAGAAAAAAAATGACCCGAAAGTGTTACTCAGACAGAGTACCGCTGCCGTCGGTTCGTTGCCCTGCGGAGTCGGCTGAAAACGCGTTAAGACGCTTTCCGCTATAAAAGCCAGGTAGAATCTGTCTGGTAAACATCAAAATACAAACACGCCGAAGTATCAGTGCACTGTTTCTACAACTACAATATACCTTGGCGCCCACTGAGATTCATTGATTATGAGGTTTAACGCGCCGACGCTACGCAGGCGATGAGGCGCGCCGTAGTCGAGGGCTCCGGATTAATTTTGACCCCTTGGGGATCTTTGACGTGCGCCGAAATCTCGAACACACGGGCGTTTTTGCTTTTCGCCTCCATCGAAAAGTGGCCGCCGCGGCCGAAGATCGAACACGCGTCCTTGGGCTCAGCAGCACAACGCCTTAGCCACTGACCCACCGTGGCGGGTTCCACTGCGATTAAAACACACTAAAGAATACATCATAGCTTTTCACGGTGAGTTCCCTCTGTCGCTAGGTCTTCGTACGGGTCGAATCACCCTTAAATAAATGAACTGAAACACCGGCCAAATAATGAACAACGCCGTAGCAAAAAGGGACAGGGTGGGCGCCCCTCGACTGGTTAAGCTGACGCGGAGACGTCGTGAGAAAGAGTTCAAAGTAGCGCGATAGCAACGCATCGCAAGCATCGGGTCCTACCAACGATGCTATCGCATTTTTTTTTTTGTTCCGAGTAGTTACAACGAAGCAAGAAAGGACGCCAGAATCTCACAAGTGTCTTTCAGCCTTACAGCTAAATTTTGTTGTTTGATATAGAGACAATGTTGATAGCGATGAAGAGGAAGCCCCATTGGACCCCCCGTTCTTTTTTCGTGTAGACCTTCTTATCAGGCGATCAACACTTTCGGCGATCGACAATCCAGAGGCCTCTTCTCAATGCCTATCACACTTTGAAATCGCGGAGGGTGCATCTCACTTTTCTCAGACAACTTATTAACCTGTTCCAACCCTTCAACCGGAAATTCGCATCAGATAACAAGCATGTTTAGAGATTCGTGTAGTTCTTTGTAACTCTCCAGCTTTTATGTTACTTTTGTCCGTATACCAGGAAGTTAAATTAATTCGCTCGGTTTTTTTCTTTGTATATGAACAACTCGTTAACTAAGGCCGGACTCCTAGTCTACTTTTTCTTCCCTTACTATGGTTGACTGATTGTGTATGTTTTATTGTTTGAGTTTGTTTGTGTTCGCAACAGGCTAAAGGACTAGAATGCTAAGCTAATTTAAGAAGAGCCTGTTTGTTTTACTGCTGGAACAAATCCGTCATGCGGGGTGCCATTCAACATACAAGTTCCGTCAGGAATTGTAGACATGTCCGCTCCGATGCTGTTCTGAAATCTGCGGAAAATGTGTCTGTGCACCACACGGTGCCAACGGAGTACGTCTGAGACCTGCAGAGTTTGCCACCAAGTTTTGCAAGCGCGGTCAAGCGACGTGCAGGCGCGGTCGGTCGTCCATGGTACGTTGCCTCGCATGAAGACACACGACAATTAAAACAAGTCGCTGGGGAGCAGGCTCAAATCGGCAATTAATCGTCTTCACGAAGAGAAACCACAAGTAATCCGAGGGCTCACACCACACTTGCCGTCAAAACAGCAACATCATTAATCCAGAAATTCCAGTCCAGAAATTCTTGTTGAATCATGACTGCACAGAACTGAAGAAAAAGGACACGAGGAAGCGCCCAAAACGGGTGCTCCCTTGTATCGTTCCCTGCGTCATTGTCTTCTGGAATGTGCAATTATATCGACAATGAATCTCCCACTCGCCCAAGCTTCCACTCCTTCTTAGAATTTTCACGTCAGTAAGCTTTTCTATGTGCAGCACAAACCAAGTTCACAATGTCTGAACTTTTCCTTTCGTCTTCACCGTTTCTGTGGACGTATAGGCTATGCCAGAAGATTCTTTTTTTTTTTTTCGCTCCGCGTTTTTGCCATGCGGCGTGTGAAGGGAAGGTTAAAGAAGGGGAGAGAGAAGAAAGCAGGGAAGTAATTGGAAGATGGGGTATTGATATCCTCGATAGTGAGGAAAGCGATAAGTGTGGTCGAGTCTATAGGTAGGCACGCAGCTCAGTCTCGCACAGCAAGTTATCCGTTTCGTGAACCTAGTGGTTGTTGTCATCCGGTATATCAAACGGGGGACCAGCGTTGTCCCGGGCTGTATTTGTTCCCGTGCACGTCCACTCAAGATGGTTGACGTCATGCCAGGAAACTCATTCGTGTCTTCTGTACACCGCCACAGGTTCCAGACTGGTCATGAAGAAGACCCGTCGCCATGGCGGATCTCTCTGCGGCCTCTTTCGGTGACGTCCGAGGGCGGACCCGACAAGCGCACAGCGTCCACATCGCTGCATCGGCAACCTGGCAACACGAACTCTGCTGCAGACGCCGCCTCAGAGCGGCTGCGCTAAGGAGCGATAGAGTCAGGAGAGCGGTACGCGCACTGCTCGTCTGCTGCGTCGGGGCCGGCGCCGGCGCTGAGCCTCCGGCAGCCGCGGCCGCCATGGAGGGCGACGACGAGGTGCCCACTCTGGCTGAAAAGCTGTACGCGGCCGCCGTGGTGGGACACACGGACAGCGTGGTCGAACTCTGCCGCCTCAGAGCCAGGGTCGAGGCGGGCGCGGTACGTATACACGCCCGATCACCAGGGAAAGCAGGTTTCGCTGGGCACAGCCGTCACTTTCCAACGACCTCCTCGTAATATTTTCTTATGAGAAAGCATTATGAAAGAAAGCAAGGAGGTAAAAGGAAAGCAGGACAGTTAAACTGACGAGAGTCTACTTTACTATCCTGTGTACGCTGGATAGGTAAAATAGGCAAAATAGACAAAGCAGAGAAAGAAGAAAGGTTGGAGTAGAGCTTTGGCAGCCACGCCCAGTGTTAGCGTTCTTAACGTTCGAGTTCAGTGGTTGTCGCTGGAGCCTTTCATTTTATACTAATGTGTGTAAGTACGTCGCCCGCAGGAAGCGCATGAGCTCCTTAGTCGCCTTGCCGGCTGATGCCAGAGAATGGAAGTGACCTCAAATCTCTTCAAAAATGGCCTCCGAGAGTCCAGGTTGCCACAGGGCTGTCGAGAAGGAGATCCGGCGTTGGCATTGGCGTCCGAAGCGAAGGAAGCGCTGAAACGCGGCTGCGAAGCGTTCAAGAGCACTAACTTCGTTTGCATTAATTAGTAAGAACACATGTAAAGGACCGCATTGCTATTGACAACGCTGGCATGCGCGGAACCACGCGGAACGCGGAGACCGCGCTGTGAGTGCGGTCTTCGACGCTGTTCGGCAGCGACCCAACGTATGAACACGCCCCGGGTGACTTCCCAGAGCGGTGCAGCGGCAGCCACCTTTACTGGCATAGCCGAACTCCGAGGAGCACGCAGCGGCGTTCAATGCGACAATAACACTTTTGGATTAACAACTTGGAAGTAGTGCTTCAATGCATTTATTTATTTATTTATTTATTTATTTATTTATTTATTTATTTATTTATTTATTTATTTAATTATTAACTAATTAATTAATTAATTAATTAATTTATTTTATTATTGTAAGGCGGGCTTATTGCATTGACAGCGGAAGGAAGGAGGGGACTAGAAGTGGAAACGGATCGGTGCCCACCGGCAGAATGTTGAGCACTCCACGAGCTTCATGCCGATTGACGATGCCGCTGCGGTGGCTGACCTTGTTGCCTCGTCGTCGTCTGTACAAAACCAGGTGGTCAATCCCCTTGAGCGGGCATACGCCACTCACAAGGACAATGCTGACTGTTGTGGCCGCGTAGCAAATCAGTTGTTCGTTAGTGCTCGCATGGGGCTGCGCGCCACTTGTGTCTTTCGCACTACAATTTATTATTTATTTATTTATTAACCGTGGTCTTCTTGGTCGCAGTTGAGGCCACACTGAACGTGACTGGTCGAAAAACATAGAAACGTCTACCCGAATGAGTTAGTGCACTAACTCATTCGGGTAGACGATTCGAGGACACACAAGGACACACAAGAGGATAATTCTTTAACATCATTCGGCGTTTTTCCTGTGACGGCAGCTGTCATCGTCCGGCTAAAAGCCTCCGTTCTATCTCCGACTTCACCGTTAGAGCTGGATGATGCCACTGTCCTGCCGATGGGAAAGGAACACCTCCGGCGCAGCACACGGGCTCTCATTCGACCGTGTGCCGTCCCTCCCCCCCCCCCCCCCCCCCCCGGAGGTCTTACCCGTGCCGAGGAGGTTGCGCTTAGGATTATTCGAGTGGTGGTGGCACTTAACTCCCGCCCTGACCCGCCAATGGCCTCACTTTCGAGATTTTTTTGCAAAATGTTGCGAAAGGGCCACGGAACACGCAGGCAGAGTTTTGAACCCTGTGAACACGTCGAAGACTATATTTAACAGAATGAAGAACAAGTACCAGACAGTAGATGGTGGGACGTTATAGACAGGACGGCTTTCGGTCACGAGCACAGTCAACAGTCTAAAATAGTCTCGCAGTTCGGAAAGTCCGAGAGCAATGCCCGATAAGCAAGTCAGCTCACGTTCCGTCGCGATGTGATTCTAGCATCTCAAACAGCAGGAGCGGCAGCACCCAACAGCCAGAATGGAGCGTCAGCAATTGGCGCACCAGCGCCACGATGACGGTTCCCAGCTGCGCTCTCGAGCCTTGGCGGAGTGTAGCGACGGTCCAGCTCAAGGTGGCCCAGGCGTCTCACGGGGTAGTCTCCACGGACCGCGTACTGTTTGGACGACAACGGCTCGAAGCCGCGTACTTGGCTTCGAGCCGTTGTCGTTCCAGCCCTCGCGAGCACTGACGCGCGGCCCCTGTTCGTTGTCATCGTCGCTGTCGTTCTGGCTGGCTCACTTGCGCAGCCAATCACTCACGTGGCCATTCATGACACAAACCCCGGTGGCCCAGTCGCGTGATTCTAAACGCTTCGCTGCACAGAGCACCCACGTGACACGTGTGATGTCACTGCGCGCGCTATACTTTTGAGCGCCTGCTAAGGGACCCGCCGTTCGCCTCTGTAGCCATGACGTAGAGCACTGAGTATGGCGCTGGCGGCTTGGGTTCGAGCCCCAGCAAGTCGATCTGTTTCCTTTTTTTTTTTCATTGCCGATTTATTTCTACATTTCATTTTTTTCTTCTAAACTAAAATCTACGGGTCGTTTTTGTTAATAATGGTGATTTGGTACGTTTTAGGTCGCTTTAGGCTTGGGGCGCAGCCAATAACTACGTTGAATTACGGTTCTCCATCGCGCGAACAGACATGTCACGTGGGTGCTCTGTGCAGCGAAGCGTTTGGAAATACGCGGCCCAGTCTGCCACCGCAGCGATGCAATAGCCAAGACTTTAAGTAGTTTCAACTTGCTGCGGTCCTTCACCGCCTTAAGGCCGACGCGGATGCGACATCTTACGGCAACGGGCCCCCGCGTATGACGACACGACCGCATACACCGGATGGATACCTGGGCCCCATCATCGTTCCCTCCTAGCCTTCATCCGCGAAGCGAACGTTTTCATGTTCATTTATTCAACTTTCGTCATCACCATCTCATACTCCCTCATCTATGCCCCGTGGCAAAATAAACGCCATAAAAATACACGGGAAAATTGCCGGCTGTGGCCGCTTCGACTGCGGGAGGGGTAGTTAAAACGCAGGCGAATAGTTTTATTCATAAAACCCTACATCGTCCGGCTTCGAATGTCATTAGTACGCGCTTGATCTCGCTCGCTGTGTGGTATGTTTACAGGTACTGGCGTGAATAAAAATAGCCAAGTCAGCTGTTTACATTTTTCCTCACTATAGGCCCACAATCGCACACCATGCAGATAACACGCTATAATGGCCAAACGGGCAGCTACAGTAAGGGCTCAATGGTTGGCGCACGGTCGACAAGGTCTGCTTCTAAGCCCAGAACAGACGGGTGCACCGTATTTGCAACATTGCACGGGAGATATGACTGTCCGTCACGCATGCGCTGTCCATCACACCAGCGTCATCTGCCGTCGCGCTCCCCCCGGAGAGAGAAGACTCCATATTTGCGTATGTCGGGCAGCTTTCGACCTGGGCACGTCGTCCTGTAAATAACAGCTGGGCGTATTCCCGAAGGATCCTTCGTACACGTCACGGCTCGTTGAGAAGAACTGTCCGTGTTTGTCCGACTGCCAAGAGGATACAAGTTGGCACGCGGTCTCGAGAGGCGCAGATGGGCTTCACTGCAAAGCGCATTTGTGCTTCGGTCGACGTGGATCTGTTGCTAACGCACACGGATCACGATAAGTGGACTTAATTTTCCCTGTTTGCGACACTGGCAGGTTAAGCTCGGAGTTGGGCTGTTCGAGCGACGGAGGGAGAGAGAGAGAGGAGTCCTCTCGAGCGACGGAGAAGGTGAATTTGTGCTTCGTCGACGTGGCTGTGTTGCTGACGAGCGCAAAGATCACGAGATACTTGAACTTCCATCGCCTCTTCGCAGCTCTGGGAGGTTACGTACTGTTTGGATTTCCGAGTTGCCAGCCGTAGCCTGATACAAGTTTTGCATATCATCCATGGCTAGAGGCAGTTAATGCGACGGCATTTATTGCAGCTGCCCCCATTTCAGATTCATGTATTTTTAATTTACTTGCTTTGGTACCTGGGGTCTTCTCAGGGGGGCTTTTTTTCCTCAGTTCTGGTAAAATGCCTAAGCCAGGTCGTCGGCTTAACATTAGTTTGTGCTTTGTGCAGGATTTTCAAATTCATTATCTTCGAGCAAATGACGTTTCAACTCGGGATAGCTCTAGACTATTTGGACTATTTGAACTAGAGGCACCATGCGCAGGCATCAGCAATGGAGTTGGAAGAGGAGGAGAACGAGGTTGCGCTCCGGCTGGACATCCGCCATCTTGGAACCGCTTTGACATTTGTGTGTCGCTGGCCATACACCTGGCGACTGCAGTAAATAAATCCTTCTCGTAACAGTACAAAGCGATACGACCGCCATAAAAAAATTTACAAAATCCTATTCGCTTTCGAAATAGTCTGCCAGCACCCCTACTAACGCTAAGACCTTAAGTAGTTTCGACAGCATTACAATTGAGTTTAGTCAGCTTACTGAGCTTTCGATGCCTAAATTACCAGGTCGTAGTTGTAGGCGAGAAAATGATCCTACTAACGATTCCTTCTGCCTATCAGGTAGGCGTCTTAGACCTGCGTTTAGTTACACCCACATTGAAACAACACGCACTGGCTTTATTCAATGCGTAATCTGCTAATACGGTGAATTACGAGCGTACAAAAAGTGAACGGCAATACAAAAATGGCAGGGCTCAGTGAAGGTCCTTGGAGTACACCATTGCACCACATTAATAACGACCTTGACAGTCGCACTTTTACACATTGGACGCTGCAAGCCGCTGAAACGTCCAGCATTAAACAGGCGCTCCCATAAGGCGATGAAGAACACGCTCCGCGAGCTCTCCAAAGACTCCGCCATGGCTGGTCTGAAGACGTGCCTGTAATTGCAAGCGATACAAGTCACGTACGCTACACGGCAACACGTAAAAGTGGCGGCAGGCGAGGCTCTAATACTTCATACGCTTGGACAGATGCAATATCAGGGTAGCGATCTAAAGCCCGTATACCTTGCCCGTCGGGGGACAGACAGCCGATCCCTTAAACTGGGCCAGCGACTTTCCTTTTTTTATTTTCTGCACACGAGCCGGAGGTTTGTGCGTGATGAGTGGCTTAGGTATCTTACTTTTTTAAAGCTCGCGCGCTCCAAAGAGCGAAAGACTGTATGACATATACCCTGGGGAGATCGGGCGCTATGATATGAGCTGGAGGTAGAAAGCGTCAGCACGGAAACGCTTTTTGTCATTAGCGCCAAGGAGTTTCTTCTCCGGTCTTTACGGCGGCCAGATAAGAGAGACGCTTGCGGAACTGAACGCCGCAGATTAAGGGCGGCGGAGGCGAGACAAGCGAAGCAGACGTGTGAGTAGAATATCCGAAACGAAAATGTCAGTCTCTATATAATGCAAACAAAAATAGCATGGACCACAGGGAGTGGCGATTTCTTCCTGAGACGCGGCGTTGTACATATCAGCGAAGTATTCTTTGAGAAATGCCTAGAACTCGCTACTGTGCTTAGAATTTGCGAAACTGGCGTGAGAATTGCATATTATTTACTCACAATAGCATGCATTTTGTGGTTGTCGCTCTGTGCTGTGCCTACGGGGCCAATCTGCCGTGCAGAAGTGACGTCAGAGAAGGTGCCGTCTAAATGGCAGGCATTCTTACAAGTATCAAATTTTGGAAAAGCAGATTTCTTTTCGCTAACATTTAAGTTGGGCTTTACGTGGAAGTGGAATTCGCGTGAACGCACATCCAATAATTGTTAGGCGATGCAGGTGTAGTGTAGTTCCTGACAAGCACAACGGCCAAAACGGTTATCTGTATTTGCCACCGTCAGTAAGAAAGGGTCGTTTGTAAACGACTGAACCCCGTGAATGTTTACGCCCAAACGCTGGAAAAGCTCGCAGCAAAGGGTGGGCACTTTGTTGTTCGAGGTGTAGCGAACAACTCTCGTCATAATGAAATCGATTTATTCAATATCTCGCTATATTGTGAGTTTTCTACGGTCCCAACTGCCGTGAAGGGAAAGTCACTCATCCTAGGTTTTAACAAAGTGCCGCTTATAACGAAGTAATTTCACTGTCCCGACGACTTTGTTATAAAGAGGATTTACTGTAGTTCGCCGTATATGACGCTGCGATAGTCATCAGAGAGGGAAATGAAGAAGACGAGAACCCTTTGCTGCGCGCTTGGCGTCAGCAACTCTCCCGGTTGTCGCTATCAATTCGCAGCCTCTAAATCCACTTTACTTTTACGTTTGCGAGGCTCCCACTGTCATTCGTGACAATATAAGATGGTCGCCTTCTTTAGTAGCCGCTTAGTTCCTGTTCGCGCTTATTGGAGGGAACGATCGCTACCCGCGCGAATCCTTGAAAAATGGAAGCCATGACTACAGTGCATGCGTCAAAACTTGAGTCTGAGTCAAAACAAACAAGCTTAAAAAATCTAGGGAAGCTTGCAATGGCTTGCACTCATTCGCAAGACTTGAGTCGCGAAGCTGTCGTAGGTGAGCATAGACGGACACAGAGATTCAGTAGCACGCCCTGCTTTTCGGTTCGGGGCCACTTCCTCGGCCATGCGAACTATCCGCGGCCGGGCCATGCCGAGAACTGCGAAGACGTTGCGCGCGAGGTCTCTTGTACGATACTAAGCGCATGCGCACGACAATGTGATCTCCCGCGCGAAGGCCTCTCCTACGATACTGAGCGCATGCGCATGCTCCTCTCGAGTGTTGCGGCGCCGCTATCTCATGTCTTTCCGTTGTAGAGTGAGGTAATGCGACAGCTGGGCGACGCCCACGCGATAACGTTCTTCGCGGGAAGTTTTCGGCACTCACGAACCCCGAACTTACGGCAAGTAAAACTGGAAAGAGTGGTGCCCTGCAAATGTGCCTTCAAGCAACAAGCGACTTTTTCTACCACTACAACCCCGACTTTGTTACAGCATCGACAAAGACCTGTAGGAATGCTGGTCTTTATTTATTTGGTACCCACAGCGCCAATATGGTATTACAGTAGGGGGTACTTCAGTGATGGCACTTAAGCCCTCAGTGGATTTCCCACATCGTAATTTAGTTAATAGGCATTCTCTTTCCACATATCCAGTATCTGTCATATCGGCCGTGCGTTTCGGGAGCAAACTAGCGGACCTTTTCGCTCCCCACAATACTCCCAACTATAGGCTGCCTACCATAGAAACTCTGGAAAACGGGCGTCAAACACGTACAGAATGCTTCGTGCGTTCAGTTATCCTTGCATGCACAAAACCGACAATCTTTAAGCCTGTGCCTCACTTGCGCACTGCACGAACAGCCGGCATGCCTAAAAATCTGAAGACTCGAAGGGGCAGCAACCACCGGTGGCATACCATTTATAATTTAATTTATGCAAGGCTGAATAAGGAAAAGCGGGAATTCAGATGGCGCAAAACAAATATAAATAACTAACTTTTTCTGAGCGTACTCAAACGTCTCAACGGGCGAAGCGGAGCGGAATCGTGAAAAACAAGACGAACGGAAAGTTGGGATGCGAAGATAAATCGAAAAGAGAGAAAGAAGCCGGGTTGGATAAGTCTTGCAGAGGCTGGGGGAAGATATGCACAGCATTCCAGCCTTGAGGGAGGCCGTAATAAAGGAGGAAAGACAGAAGAAGACGGAGGAGGAGGAGGAGGAAGAGGAGGATGGTGAACGCGTGACGGATGATCATAACCTCCGCCACGAGGCAACTGTGGAAGGTATACCGCCACGACGGGGGCTGCAAATGCGGTACGTGCTCTGCCTTCGAGCCACCGGTAGAACACGGAAAGCGGACGAGGCTGCTACGGGATGCCCGTCTCCAGTGGTGGATAGCGAGATCTCGCATGAAGTGCGAGTTGCGCTGGTGCTACGGAAGCGAGAATGCTTCTCCTGCTCGCTCTTAACGTAAATTTCGTTCGCCTTTGTAATGAATCACACTGCGGATGCCGGGAGAAAATTAAGCGAACATTCCTAATTATGTAGGACTGCGAAGCCACGCAAAATATACCTTGAGCACTACCGCTTTTTTGTTATTATTCTGATTAGTCCAGCCATCGGTTCTGCTTATGCAGGTGTTGCGTGATCCAGTCTGCAGACGTAGCGTCTGGCTTTTTTCGTCGAGGGTTTGTGACGTGCCAAGGCCAGACGAACTCCATCGAGAGCAGCGTCAGTAAATATTGCTTGGCGTCGTGCTGATTGCGCCTATTTGACAGGTGCTCCCTGTTTGAAGTGGCGCCATTTGCGGGGGGACGCGCAAGTCCTGGAGGGGTGCAGGTATAGGGAAGGTCAAGGTGATTGTTTCGCTTAGTTTGCGCTATTACTACTTCGTGTCCTCATTCTCCTTTAAAGACACATCGAGGATTTATTTCTTGTGCTTGTGGTTGTCCACGCAAACCACTCAACGCGGATAGGCTTTTTCTTTTAGTGTCACTCCTTTCGGTCCTTTCGCTCCTCCCATTTGTTAAGTTACTACTACTACGTTCTCAGTCTTTCTGGGAGGAAGCTTACTAATCTTCACAATTTTTTTTGCGCATTGACGGTGGCAGATCTGTACTGAATGCTTTTTAGGAACGCAGTGTCTACAGTGCCGTCCGACGACATTCGAATATTTAATACTAGGCTAGCACAGGTAAAAACGTCTGTCGTTGTAGTGTAGAGGATCCGTATTAGCGTCTTGATCCCAAGGACGGTGGTTTGAGACCGGCTCTTTCTTGGGTTGTTTTTTTTTTATCTTTAAAATTGAACTGCAATTTTCATGGCTTAGGTTAGTTTCGGTGTTTTAAATGATTTCTTTGTGTACGTTAGGTCATGTTATGTTATGTTTAGGTTAGGTTGCCTAGCTTTTGGTTATCTAGAGCGATGTAGTGTCACACGGGGCAATTTTGTTGCAAAACGCCAGGGGACGTCGATATAGTGGAGTGCTTATAATACCGTCGGACGGCACTCTAAGCACAGCCTTTTAGGAATGACTTGATCAATACAACTGCGCCCCAGGCGACACCAATGACACTGATAACAAGGATGCCACGCTCTTTAATGGTGATGAATTATCCCCTCCTTTAGATGGTAGTTTCATAATAGGGACGTTGTTAAGGTAAAAAAAAAAAAAACATGGCTGATGATTACTATACTCCCAAATGCGAAATTTCTACGCAGCGCTAACTGCAGTCTTCTCGGAAGCGGCGCATAGCTGCTGCGTCTCAGGAAGTGATCGCGGGATCAGCGAACGTATGGTGGCGCGTGCGCTACTGTGGCTGCGTCCAAATTAACGGACAGCTTGGTAGACAGCTTACAAAGCTTATAATTAGGCGTATAAAGGAAGAATAACTGAAATGGCGCAGCGCTCACCAACGCAGACAAACCTCGTAGCAGATATGTTGACAAACGTAATCGACAGGTTTCGTAAACAACATTACCGTTAATGATAAAAACATTACGTGATTTAAAAATTAAACAGAAACATTTTACCACCCGTAAACTACACGAAATATTTCAATTAAAGAGCAAGTTAGTTGAAATAACATTAATACGCAAAAAGGTGCCGTTGGCGTCATTTATTAGTTTAGACAGGCAGGTAGCTTGCATCGTTGCTGACTTTGATGCTGTCTCCGCATAGCAGCCTTCGTTGGCGGCTTCGTTCGAATTGTAATGGGGCTTAACACGGCAGACTGTCCACAAAGACGGCAACGAAGCCGTTTAAAGAGTAAATTGGAACGCAGCGCATCTCGCAGCGCATCGCCGCCGCCGAGCATGTTGTTTTAAATCGTGTTTGAACCTCCCAAGCATATGTCACGTGGTTTGGATGAGCCACGTAACGTGGAGGAAATTGAGAGAGTTCCTTTATTGAAAGAGAAATGAGAAACGAGGAGGACGCCGAATGACAGTGTACGTCCATCCCGTAGCGCGTGCTGTGCTTCTGTGTCGCCGTCTCGGCATACCACCCTTCCCCTCACACTTTTCCCGTACGTTTTCTTTCTGCCTTCGGTGTCCCCTTCGTTCGCTCGGTTACGAGGCCAACAAAGCCGCCAAACCGCTGTAGCTGACGCTTAAGTGCTGCGCACTAAAAGGTTTCACAAAAGTGCATTTTTTCGTGTTGTGCTTATTGTACATACGTGGAGCCAGGAGAGGGGTTCATCAAGGTGATATCGGAGCACCCTATTCCAAGTCAGACTACAAAGCGACGAAGGAAGAAATTAGTCAATTCACACCTCGCAAAAGACGACTACATCTGTTACATCTTAGCGTTGCCGTACGCATGCTGACGTGATGATGATGATGATTTTGGGTTTAATGGCGCAAGGCCAACAAAGGCAAAGAGCGCCATGACAATGATGAAAGAGATGATAAAGATTTGTAAAGGAGGCACTAGTTTAAAAAACTTTGCTCAGGGGGTTGGTGTATAGGGCCATAATTAAAGCATAGTGAGTATACTAAGATAAATGGTGTATAGTTTCATATTAAAACAGTGAGTGCAAGCACCTAAGGTGTAAAGTCTCAGGTTCCACCACTGTTTTAAAACACATAATGAACACAGGTGAGGTTAGGGGTCTATATGATATGTATTTTAAAAAGTCTACATCTGCTAGGTAACTAAAAATTTTTTTGTATGGGAACATTGGATGGTCTGATAAAAATAGTGAAGGGTGCAAGGGAATGTTATATGTGTAAGCTTCATTAAAATGACGTTTCCTTTCAATGATGCACATGTCACACTCAATAAGCATATGAAGGACAGAAAGCTGACCCCCACATCGATGGCACTGTGGCTTGTTTGCGTCTGTTAAAAGGTATGAGTGTGTGATGTGTGTGGGCCAATTCTAAGTCTGCATAAGGCCACTTCTATTGATCTAGCATGTTTCTCAGAGGGAGGTTTTTCAATTTTAGGTTTAATGACATGTAATTTGTTGCTTATTTCTTTATCCCACTGTTGTTGCCAGTGCTCTCGCAGCTTCCTTCTCACATAAGGTTTGAGGTCTTCATATGGAACCAGCTTAATATCTATGCTTTCACGAAGGGCAGCAGCTGCCAGCACTTTGGTCAGCGGCTTCATTTCCAGCAATGCCACAGTGGCCCGGAACCCAGCACACTGTGACAGCAAGCTTGAGACTATAAGCCGAGTACAGAGCTCTTAGAACAGCATTAAAAGTTGGGTTTTACTAGCCTTCAGAGATGAAAGCTTTGTAACAACACTCAGTGAGTCTGTGTATATAACTGAGCTCTTAATTTGTTTTGGAGAATGTGGTTCAAAGCTAGCAGGATACCATATGCCTCTGCAGTAAATATACTAGTGTTCGTGTTCATTGTTTTGGCCAAAGTGAATATGGGGCCAATTGCAGCACAAGACACCGCTGCAGAAGTCTTCGAGGCATCTGTGTAGAATTCAGCTGCCTTGTATTTGTCCCTGAGTGACAGAAAGTGCTGAGTAATAACAAAGTTTGGCACATTGTTCTTTTGCAGTTCTCTGAAAGACATGTCACACTGAATTGGGCAAATGTCCCACGGAGCAACCAACTCATGAATGGAGGTGCAGTAAACTTCAGCAAGAGGAACTTGTAGGTCCTTTGAGAGGCGTGACACTGCCAAAGGGAAGGGTGGTGCTATGGATGGTCGATTTTCAAAAATTTTATTATTAGTGTTATTTTTCATAATTGCGTTCAAAGGGTGTTCCTTCATAGAAGTAATCTTTGCAGCATACATCAGAGCTGTGTAGTGCGCTGGTACCCCAAAAACACCACTGATTAGATTCAACGTGAAGGGATGGAATGGGGCTTGTTCGATATGCACCTGTTGCCAAGCGAAGCCCCAAGTTGTATACTGGGTCCAACATTTTCAGTGCTGTTGTGGTTGCAGACTGGTATACAATGCATCCATAGTCAATTCTTGACCTTACTAGGCTATTTAGAAGTGAAAGCAGACACTTTGTGTCCGTTCCCCATGACTGATGCGATAGTACCTTTAAAATGTTCATCGTTTTCAGGCATTTCATTTTTAGTAATTTAATATGCGGTATAAATGTGAGTTTGTGGTCAAGTAAAATACCCAGAAACTTGTGTTCATTTTTTACTGGTATGGGCTGACCTTGTAATGTAATACAAGGACGGGGATGGACACCACGCCACCTGGGAAATACCACAAAATCCATTTTATCAGCATTAAACATAAACCCGTTCTTGTCAGCCCATGTAACCAGTCTGTTGACACTTAATTGGATTTGGCGTTCACATATCGATAAATTACAGGACTTAAAACTAACTTGAATGTCATCAACATAAGTGGAGTATGAGACAGTTCGTGGGAGAACATTTTTTAGTGAACTCATTTTAACAAGAAAAAGTGCGCAGCTCAGCACTCCCCCCTGGGGTACACCATTTTCTTGAACAAAGGTTCTAGACGCACATTACCCACACGAACACGAAATGTGCGATCAGAGAGATAGTCCTTAATAACGTTGAGCATATTACCAGTAAGGCCAAATGACTGCAAATCTAGCAATATACCGTATCGCCATGTTCTATCATACGCCTTCTCCATGTCAAAGAAAACAGAGAAGCAGTGTTGCTTATGGATGAAGGCGTCTTTCACATATGATTCAATGCAACCAGGCTATCTGTAGTTGACCTTCCAGACCTGAAGCCTGTCTGATTTTTGTCTAACAGACCATTAAACTCGAGAAAGTACAATAGTCGCCGATTTATCATTTTTTCGAGCAGCTTACATAAAAAACTCGTCAAGGCGATGGGTCTGTAACTCGCAGCAAGACAGGATTCTTTTCCTTCTTTAGAAGCGGTACAACGGTAGCCTCTTTCCATGTTCTTGGAAAACGACCTGTTTGCCATATTTTGTTAAAGAGAGAGAGTATGCATGCAGGGTTTCACTGTGTAGGTGTTTGATATGTCATAGCTGATTCGGTCAGCTCCAGGGGCTGACTTACCACATGGGCGAGAGTGCACTCATCAATTCAAGCATGGTAAATGGAGCATTATATCCCTCATTCGAGCGTTGGTTCACACGAAGGGGCTGACGCTCTGCTGCCTTCTTTGCTGTAAAAATGTTTGTGTATAATGTGAAGAACTGAATACATGTTCAAAGTGTTTCCCAAGAGCATCTGCTTGATCTTTTACTGAGTTACCCACACTACTTACTAGGGAATAGGATGACTTTGTATCCTTTTAGCTTCTTTATTCTAGTCCAGACTTTCCTACAATCCGTATAAGAATTTATAGAGATATAAACCTGGTCCAACTTTCGTTTTTTGCCATACGTCGCGTACGCTTCCCTTTAGCTTTTGCCTGCTTAAACTTGAGAAGGTTGTCGGCCGTGGGATAGCGGCGTAAAAGTGCCCAGCCTTGTTCTGTTCAGACCGTGCACGCGCGCAGTCCTCATTCCACCATGGTCTGGGTTTTGGGAGAGTTTTAAAGTAGTCTCTGGAATGCTTTTCTGAGCAGAGTCAAGAATGTGGGCTGTAATCAGTGAACTTGCTGCTTCAACATCTAAATGGCATATTGTTGTAGGGGGTAGCCTGGAAAGTTCTTTGTATGTTTTCCAGTCAGCTGCTTGTAATTTAAATGTTCGAAGTGGTTCTGTGCCTTGAGAGTCATTGTTTACAGCAGTTAGTTTTTCAGGAAAATGATCACTGCCATACGGGTTGTTAAATACACTCCATTCAAGCATAGGCAGTAAGATTGCAGAGCCAATTGCAAGGTCTATTGCTGAGTATGTGTGGTGTGTGGAATTGTAATTGTGGGGCGTTTCTTATTAAAGATGCAACATCCGGATGTCGTGAGAAACCTTTCAATGAGCCGCCCTCGAGCATCGGCTCGCACAGATCCCAGGTGGGTTGTGAGCATTAAAATCACCGGTTATGATGTAAGGTTCAGGTAGTTCATTGATTAGGTTTTCAAATTCGACGTTGGAAAGGCGATAGTCGGGTGAAATGTATAGAGAGCAAACTGTCACTAGTTTGCCAAAAACTATGGCTCTGACAGCTACAGCTTCGAGTGACGTCTGTAGCTGGAGGTACTGACAAGCCACAGATTTTTGGAGTACTATTGCCACACCACCAGACGGCTGACGCATGCTGACGTGGAACTTTACGCTATGCGTAGGGCTATGTTAACTCCGAAGTGAAAACCCGCGCTCGTGTACCCTCTGGGCCAAGTATAAAACAGCGTTAGTGTTTCACTTGTCGTCCCTTTTGCTGCGTTAGAACGGTAGTGTCATCTTGCAAAAACTAGACGTCGTGTTCCATTGGCACCTGTGTGAAGCATCGGTGAAAGTGGACAGAGGGAGGGATGGATAGTTTGAGTGAAGTGAATTCAGTTTTCCCGGACACATCTGTCACAGAACCGTATCGCATGCTAGCACAGGTACTCTGGTATCAATCGATATTATCGCTCTTAAATAACTGTCTTCTAGGCGGTGATACAACGCGCGTTCAATTAGCGACGTGCCCCACATTCTTTCAACTTGAGAAAAAAAAAATAGTTTCGCTCGCCCAAAGACCACTTTATCGTTCCGTACATCGCAGAGTTCACTATCGGTTCCAGGTATCAAATGACGTCGACGTGGTTGACACACTTCGAACCTCCCGCCATCCTCCTCACATTGGAATGCAAACAAGATGGCCATAAGGATGGCCACGCGTAACTGCGCGGCGGCGGCTTCGGGGGAGCGCCACCACAGCGCGTCGTCTGTCGCGGCACCAGCACACGCTTGACCCATATTTGGCCCGCCAAAGTCGCCTTGGAGAACACGCAAGGCAGCTCCCTTTGTTCTCGGAAGCTGCTGGGAGGTAGACGCCTGCGCATGCGTCGGTGGTGGTGGTGTTAGCTAAGTTTTGTCTTCTGAAGCTGTTCGCGAGCTCGGCTTCACTGGCACAGCTTTTTTAACGGTCACGACGACCGAATTTGTCGTTCGTTTAGATAGCTCTTACAGGAGGAAAAAGCGGGGCTGCCTGCCTTGCGCCGTGTGACTACTTATGTAGGGGTGTAGACACAGAATCCAACGTTCCTGAAACAAGGTTACCGTGCAGTGGTTGCTGGAAAAACCTGCGGGCTGACCGTGCGCTTGATGCGTTGCGTGGTTAGGCGGTAAATGCAGTACTTTGTCGTTAAGAAAAGACTACCTATAGAAAATGTTTGCATAATTCACAGGGGACCCACATTGGGGACAGAGGGTTCTGGGCAACAGCCGTTTGCAGGGCGAATGTTTAGTCATGATGGTAAGCCCTCAATAAAGAAAACAAAGATGCGCATTTGACTTTTCCCTGATCGTCGTCGTTTTTATTTGCGCTTCCCATTGCGACCGGCAAACCGTTAGTACTACAACTTGGTGCAGATCAACATTCGATTCACGATCAGTCTTTTCCTCCTAATTATTCGGTGTGTTGTACAACGTAATGCCCTATTCATATCGGTCGAAGTTTGCGCGGGAACTTAATCAGATGAAACTGGGCGTCTTTGGGACACAAAAGCATCTAATTATATACCTGCTCCGCTGCAGTAATTTACGTCTTGATCAGATGTACTTATGTACATCTCAGTACAAGTGGGATGTACGAGTCAGGTGTACCTGCTATGTTGCACGTGTTATTTGCTGTTATCCTAACAAGGAATGAGGCGAAAAGCGAAAACTCCCGTGTGTTCGAGATTTCGGCGCACGTTAAAGATCCCCAGGTGGTCAAAGTAATCCGGAGCTCTCCCCTACAGCGCGATTCATCGCTTGTATAGCGTCGGCGCGTTAAACCGCACAAGCAATCACTCAATCAAAGAGTGGGTCTTTCGCCCTTGTAAACCAAGTTATCACGAGCAAAAGGTATCTTCGGCTTTGTTTTTGTAAAGACTATGTACACAGTGCTATGACAGTTTAAAGCGCAAGCAGAGCCTGCCCAGCTAACGCGCCATTCACCGCGAGATTGAACGACCAAGCGTCGGCGAAGCAGCTGTTAAAAACCTCTTCTAGTCACGTGGTACCGTAGCGACAAGTCTCCCAACGAGGGCGGCTGCGACGGCTCTCCGCAGCGGATCACGGGGCCTGACGTCACACCTGCCACACTTATGCTCCGCCGGTTCAAAATCATTTCGACGCGATGAATGACCTTGCGAGACATGAGGTAGCAGCGCTTTCACTCTAAAAGGTCGTCCTCCTATATGTATGCATATTTCACGCAATCTCAAAACCGTCTTTCGGCAGAGGTTCGCGCATATGATCCCGCTTAGTGCAAGGAGAGTCGGTGTCAAGAGGATCCTCGTTAAAGTCAAAGCAATCAAGGCAGGTCCCTCGTTCGCCGACACAACATCAGGTTAGAACGCCCCGCAAAACAGTAATCCGATAACTACCTCACTTACCACGCCAGATAAACAGCAGTACTAATAACGGGCCTTCCATTCAATGTCACGCTACAGACAGCAAGAAATGCAGATTTAAAAAGGAGGAGAAGCGCTAAATTACCCGTGTCCTCAAACGCGTTGCTGCGCGAGAAACGTGCCTCGCGGCGCTGCCCCACAGCGAGCAAACTACGAACGGTTACACGGCACAAACGCGGTGCGCGTGTGTGCACGCACGACAGCCGAGCGGGCTAAGCCGCGTAATCAATTAGCTGCTTGGAAGGCCCCGCTCGCTCACACGGTGGTAGATGTGGCCCAGCGTGATCGGCGCTCTGTATAGAACGCAGCGAACCACTATACGCCACCCCTGGGGCCAACCGATCGGGGACCACACAAGTCGGCATCGGTGCTTTCTTCGGGGGAACAGCGATGGAATTCGGTGCGACATCCCAGGTGACTGGAAACGCGAATCAAAAGCCGTCGGATAGGTTCCTATAAGAGTCTTTCGTGACATTTACTACGAGTCCTTCCTCGATCTCTTCGCTTATAATCCAGCTACGCCTGGTGGAGACTCGTAGCCGGGTCTGACTTCCTGCTTGTCATATGTTCGCGGGTCGGCGCTGCAGGGTCTCATGAATGCAAGAATCCGATTTAGGCTTGGCGCGGGTCGTGTACGCCTCTACGCGCACTGTGCTGCGAGGGGATCCTTTCAACGGCCTGTCACGTCGGGCGTACGGTGTACGGCGGAGCTGCTAGCCCGCAATTTGTACGCTCGTTTCTATGAATCAAGACCCTTTTACGTCTGCGTGTACTGCAGGGTGTCGAACCGGAACCGGAACCGAACCGAAAACCGGAACCGAACCCGAATTTTTGCCCCGGGAAACCCGGGAAATGAACCGGAACAGTATTCTTTCCGCCATTTTGGAACTGAACCCGAACCGGAACGAATCGAAGGAACCGTTCCGAACCGGTTCCGGGGCCTCAAAAATATGATTTCTAGTTTTCCATTTTGGTCCCTACCTTTGCCACTCGCCAGAGAGAACCATGAAATATTACGCATAGTCTGCAGTTCCCAAGGCCCATCATGTTCTCTTCTTACTATTGCCCTCAATTTAATGTAAAGTTGTCCGTATATACTAACAGTTTGCGTTAAGTACTGCCCATCTCTCCCAATTATCTTTTACATTTAGCATAACTTAAGTTAGAACGCATAATCCGAGGCAACATATCATGGAATTTTCTTCATGGTTTCTATCTGCATGGTATTTAAAGCCATGTAAAGTTTTCAATGTGCTGTTAATTCGCATGCACCCCTGTCCCCTTGCGAAGACCTTCAGGGACACCATCAACAATAAATCCATATCTTCCACCTATTTTAGTTTGAATGGGCAGTTATATACAAACAGCACTGAGACACTAACACTCGTAGTTCTCAAAGTTAACGTCAATTTTTCTTGTATACAGTGCCGTTGTGTCCTTTCGTTACAGCTCTAAGAGAGCATTAGATATAAAAAAATGGGGGATCCTAATTTCCACTTTTAAAGCATATTTGATAGCATTTTCATGTTATCTTGAATCTGCTAAACATTAAACTTAAGAGGCGGATGGATTAAAGTCGATTAATGCGGGTTATCGGGTAGACTGGGGTGGATTAGTTAGGTATGTGAATGAGCTAATGTGAATTAGTTGGACAGGTGTGTTGATTAATTTGGATTACAGGAATTATCGGGTCAGTTAAGGCGGATTAGACGGTCGGACCACACATGATACCTTTGGGGTCCTTGACATTTGGAAATTTTGCAGCGTTCTCCTTCTGGACCAATCGGGAAATTTTGTCAAGCACAAACTAGCCGCAAAGTTATGTGACGACCACCTGAATGCTATAAAAGGTCTTTCTTTATGCCCGTATTGCGCTGTTATGTTGTTTCTATATTAAAGTTGACATCTCGCACTAAAGTTAATAACAAATTGCCTAATGCACATTTTATATTCATCAAAGGGTTTTTAAAACATGTATATATATGAGGGGAAACGGTTGGAAAGAATCTAAACTGAAAGAAAAAAGCAGAGGAACGATCAACTGGTTTGATGCAAGAGACGCCCGACAGCATTCTTCAATACCTTCTCTTTCTTTGTGCTACCGTTCTGCAGCCTCCCACAGGTGTAACATCTCAACCCCGACACAGCCCCCTTCAAGCTGAGGAAGCGGCGCCAAAACTCCCATAACAGACTCTTAGCAGGCGTGGCCCAACTTTGCCAACGATCGATTGCATGTTACAACACTTCCAATGATCAACCGGAGACCACCAACAAGACCGTCACGATTGTATGGGCACAAGCTCATACTGGTGTAGGCGGCCGATGAGGCGGAGCGGCCGAGCCCACGTTTATTGCGGTTGCGCTGGCTGCGCCATGGTCGGAATCGAGCGAGTAGAACCAGGGTGCCGTTCCCGAGGGGTGCCGGGTGCCGAGTGTCGCGTGTCCCTCCCAGCTGACCAATCTGTTGATGATGATGGTGGCGCTGAAGACGATGATGATAGTGGCGCTACAGGGCTCCCCACCTAGCGCGTAGCGCGTTATGAGAAATGTGTGAAAACTATGTACAGTTATGTACAACACCGGTGATCAGTAATATTTGTCCGCGGTCAATGTCTTTACACTGTCCTAGTCGGTCCAGGGAGGGCGTTCGGTGTGTGCATGTCTCTCGGGGGGCCTTGCCTGGGAATGGCGCAGAGGTCGCCGGCAGCAACGAGCTTCCGGCGGTGCGTAAACTGCCAGGGGCGGCCAGAGGTACAAAAGATGTCCCATGCAGCTTGAGTGCGCTGTCTTCTCCATGAAGCAAGCCAAGGAGCCGGGAGAACACTGCGTACAAAGTGTAGTATGGCTCCATCGCGTAGGCAGCTTTGTCGTTGCAACGGAGCACGATAACGTGTGCGGCGGAAGCGGCGCACTTCACGTCGCTGTCCGGCACGTGCAGGGTGGTGCAGAGACTGCGTTCGCGGCCCATGTCGATGGCACCAGTCTCGCGCGAGTCGCTTGTGGGTCCGACGGTGGCTGGGAATCGGAAGGGTAGTCAAACGTGCGCGCTGAGCATACTGGCTAGGTCGGGCGTGTACGTATCCTTGTGGGCGTCGTCCGAGTGCCGACGAGGAAAGGCGTTTGCGCGGTGATTGTTTTTGGCGTCGCCTACGACGTCGCCTGCGGTGGCGAAGCTGGACTGCAGGAATGGGTGCTAAATCCAAGCTCGAGCCGGCGAAAAGGGCGTCTTGGGCACATGTGCTGAGGTGCCGCCCTTGCGATAGTGTGCCGACGTCCGTACGTTGCGCTGTTGGGAACGCCCTTTGCTCGAGGTCGCTTGAGGTAGTGGTGCCTGTGCCGGCAAGCGAATGTGCCGCTGGAGGTGAAACCCCGTTGGAGTCTACACCGGTGTAGATGGCGGTTGTGTAGGCGACTGAGGCGGAAGGGAGGTCGCCGCCACAGTAGTGGGTGGCTCACCGGTGCCTGCGCGTAGGGTGGTAGCAGCGGGCGTGGCGGGCGGTGGTCGGGGGGCGCCTGTGAGGTCGTTGGCCACCAGTCGTCTCGTGGAAGGTGCGGCTGGGAGCTCGAGATACGCGCCCATGATCGCAGACCCGTCACCTAGTGAGGGTTCGGGTACATGGGCCGAGGGCGGTGTCGGAGGAGGACTGATGGTGGTAACGGCACCAGGTTCTGTCGGGATTGTCGTCTGCCGGGTTTTCATGCCGTAGTGGTTGAGGACAGTGTCTTTTAAGTTGGCATACGCACTGGGTCCTGGGGTCGGCAGCTGAATCTGCTCAAGGAGGTCGCAGGCAGCTTCTGTAGTGCCACGAGGTAACTGATTTCCGGGGCCAGATGTCATTTACATAGAAATGGCTCTCTAGGATGACGAACCATGCGGCGTGGTTTGAGATGGAGTCAAACGGAATAAGGCCGGGTAGCTCTGGAAGGGCGATGGACGTTCGTCCCGTGCCGTTGTCCGCATTGTAGCTGGGGAAGCAGCGGTGCGATTCCATGGCGAAGCCGCTAGTCCGGGTCACCAAATTGTAGGCGGCCGATGAGGCGGAGCGGCCGAGCCCACGTTTATTGCGGTTGCGCTGGCTGCGCCATGGTCGGAATCGAGCGAGTAGAACCAGGGTGCCGTTCCCGAGGGGTGCCGGGTGCCGAGTGTCGCGTGTCCCTCCCAGCTGACCAATCTGTTGCTGATGATGGTGGCGCTGAAGACGATGATGATAGTGGCGCTACACTGGCATCTCCGGCAAACAAGATCACCAACCTCGTGGCTCGAGATTTGACCCGCTTAGCCAGCGCTGATGAAGCCGGCTCGAGTGCGTGCATCCTGCAGTCACAGACCAGGAAGTTACTCAGCACTATAGCCTCTTCCGTAGAACGTAATCCTCCCCGCACAAATCGCTACCAATAAACCAGGAAAGATTGCTCCGCGCCCTGCGGGCATACACTTTCCCACACACTGCCAGACTCCACCTATTTGACGGGACACAACTCTCTCCATTTCGTCGCTTCTGTGGAGAGCCTGGGAGCCTCATACACATAGGCGGCTGCGACAAGTGTACCGTAGATCCACCCAACCTCCACGTTTCCATAGAGATTTGGGAGACAGCCATGACCAGCTCCGGCCTTCAAGATCAGTTGCTCTTGATGGAAACGGCTGTCGATTCGGCCCCCTCGAATGAGGACGCCTCTCTGAACCTTTGCCTCAATTTAATTAAACTTCATTTCTCTCTCTCTCTCTCTCTCTCTACAAGTGATCATTACTGCTGCTTGTGACTTCACTTGGCTATTATCTCTCCTAGAGCCCAATCGCTGTCTCCGGTCGCTGAAGGGCCATTAGAAAGTTCATATCTCCGGTGGTTCCCTATCCAATGCCGTCCTATACACACCGTCCAATGAGCCTTTATAGCCGTTTTTTCTTTTCAACAGCTCTGTTAACAGATAAAAGATAAGCAGAAAGAAATTGCTCTAAATGCCACCTGCCACGCTTGGCAGTCAGAAATTAACGCCGACGCCGGAATGTTTTCTACTTCTAGCACTGCTAATCCTTTCGTGTTAAAGCTAAAGCGCCGTTGAAACTTGGGGTAGATGAAAAGCGTAGCAGACCAACCGATTTATTTACAATGCATATTTTTTTGCCTCATTGTGCGAAAATAGGGGTGCGTGCGTGCGTGCGTGCGTGCGTAACATTTGATTGACCCAAAAAAAGATGGCGGGGCGCGTACCATCTCCATGCCCGCCAAAGAGACCGCCCGTTTGCCAGTAAAACTACCTGCCCGCCTGCCTGCCTGCCTGCCTGCCTGCCTGCCTGCCTGCCTGCTTGGGGACGAGGGGCGGCCCGTCACGAGCTGCCGGGGGGGGGGGGGGGGGGGGGGGGGTGGAGGGGAGAAGCGAAATGCCCCACCACGGCGCACTCCAGGTACCAAAAACGATTGTGGACGGGCGGGTCGTCTGCTTAGTAGGTCGAGGGCAAAAGGCTGCCTGCAGGAGGCTGCTCATTGCCAGAATGATTCTAGTTAGGATGCACTGATGGGGGAGGCGCTGGAGGCACCGGGGCGCTGCCCGCTGGCCAGGAGGGTACATGTTCACCTTCGAGAAGACTGTGGCGAGGACGCATTATTTGGAGACGATGTGTGGCCAGTCACCGGTCGGCGAAGGGAGTAAGTGGATTACAGGGCGGCACAGCGGTGGCTCTGAAGAGCCATGCGTTAGAGCGCAGCCCTTAAACGCCCGCTCTTGTGGTTTTGCGTAGTTTCTCAGCGTCGGCCTCGTTGTAACCGAGAGAACGAATACGCCACCGAAGATAGAGAGAGCAGGAAAGCGGAGGACGAAAGTATGGCGAAAGTGGGAGGGGAGGGCGAAATTTCCAGACGCGCGAGACATGCTCCACGGCAGCAACGCCTTACGAGATAACGGCAGAGTATACCGCATGCCGTCGTGCATTTGTTGTGGACGCGATCACTCCCTAAGACACAGCAGCTATGCGCCGTCGCCGAGAAGACTACAGTTCGCGCTGCGCTCAAATTTCGCATTAGCGACTACCGTAATCGTCTGCCATATTTCTTGTTTCCTCAAGAAAACAACTGTGGTGTATAAAATGGCCGTGGTATAAGCCAAGTATAAAATAAAATTAAATCATGAAAATGAACAGGTAAACTTGCGGCCATAAAGAGCAATACTTTCCCATTCATACAAATAGTGTGCCTAAGTGGCCCAACGAACCTTTTGTTTAGCTTCAGTTATTATTGTAATCGTTGACCTATCTGTCACGATTTGGCCCGCATTCGGGAACGTGGGAGGGTGGTAGTACCCTCCACCCGAGGGACGACCCGCAGCGTGCTGGTGGTGACGGTGACTGACCGCGAGCAGCTCTGCTCGTCGGTGTTTATTCGCCAGCCGTGCACAATGTTTCTTTCACACCGAGCCTGGCAGGGCCACGAACTTAGCGGCCAACGAAAATTCAGGAGGGGGCGGGGTCGCCACATACTCGTCAAACTACCATAGAAAACGTTTTGCAGTAGCTTGTACAGTTAAAGAAGCTATTGAAGACTTTAGATAAACTCGCCGCTGTGGCTCAGTGGCTAAGGCGTTGCGCTGCTGAGCACACAGACGCGGGTTAGATTCCCAGCCGCGGCGGCCGCTTTTCTGATGGACGCGAAAAGCGAAAACGCCCGTGTGTACGAGATTTCGGCGGACGTTAAAGATCCCCAGGTGGCCAAAATTAATCCGGAGCCCTCCGCTACGGCGCGCCTCATCGTCTGCGTTGCGTCGGCGCGTTAAACCCTACAATAAATAAATAAATAAATAATAAATAAATAAAAATAAATAAATAAAATAAATAAATAAATAAATAAATAAATAAATAAAACACTCGACAAAGGCTTTCACCCTTCTGCGCATCTGGAAGCACTGCGAGAACTATAGCAAATGCCAGCACAGAGCAACAGTGCGTGATTTCCTAGTCGCTGCGGATGCAGCTTCCGTTTCTACTTCGCTTTTGTGGCTTTCTTTTTAAAGTGGCTATGAAATGCGTTCTATTTTGCAACTTAAGGAAAGCCGGCAAATAGCCACTACACCGCTGTAATGATGTCATTCAGCGGTCGAAGAACGCCAAGACCGGGAAGGAGAGAAAAATATTTAAGCAAATTTCTAAGTTACCTGATGAGGAGAGAGCAGTAATTTTTGGCTGAGGCCACTTTGCGACCCCTAATCTAAGTACAGGATGTGTTGGTTGACTACTTTCCGCAAGCATTTAAAAAAAAGTTGAAAAAAAGTGTTGGGAGGGTCGCTTTAGTTTGGCCAAGGCAAAAATTTGCACAAAGAAACATTCATTATGACTTGTTTTATGCCGCCTTGATAAGGAAACGAAAAACGAGCACAAAAAAATTAACAGAAAAAAACACGCCTGCTTTTTTTCTTCGAACCCGTTTGAACCCGTTTGAACCGGTTCGAACCGGTTCGAACCGGAACGGAATGGTGCTCTGGAACTGAACCCGAACCGAACCCGAAAGGCTTGAAAACCCCAACCCGAACCGAACCCGAAAAAAGTCCGGTTCGACACCCTGGCGTGTAGGCTATCATTCGTGGATGGCCCACGTACCTCTACAAATGCAAGGCTCGGAATGCGCCGCCATCGATTTGTTCAAGAAGCGTATACACTCGTCTTGTAGAAGCCCTGGCACCCTGGTCAGGAAGACCGTTTATATCGATGAATATTGTTGGCTTGCATTGGCTTGTGTTGGCCTGGTATTTGGCAACGTTTCGGCCGACTTCGTTTCGTGCGATTATTTCAGTGTCGATTTTCGGGGCGTTGGAGGTGTATCGGTGTGAGCGGACTTTGAACAATGTGACTTATGTCCCCAAGAAGGACTTATCGGCGCTAAAGGTTCTGGCTGAAGTTTGGTCCCCTTCACTGCCCTCATTCGGCCGGAAAAATTGCCACTGCGTACAATCTCTGTCAAGACTCGGGGGTGCTAGCGACATATTGTGCTGCATTTGCTATGGCTGAGACGATGCACTGCTAGATGATGTCGACTAATAAAATCGCAGCTGCGAGACTGTTCCTGCATAGGTGTTGGCGACAGTGATGGCTGGCAGTTAGCACCGACCATCGAGCCCTGACGGGAGTGTACGGAGTCAATGACGAGAGAGGAAGAGAAAAAGAAAGGAGAGATGGGAAGGATTTATTAAAAACTAGGGAGGTTTGACCTGGCCACAGCACATGCCATGTGCTTCAAATTGGGTCGAACAGGGTGAGGTAAACACGAGAGTTAGGCATATATTTATTATGACAATTTAAAAATGGAACGAGGAGACAAAAAAGTGCCGAACGGAAGATGTACAACATATTTGTGATGGAATTTAACGCTGCGTATATATACTATACAGCACAGTACTATAAAAGACATACAAGCCGCTATGGGGAACATAACTCTATTTAATTGCGCTCTCTAGCCTCACGTGTAACCTACTGAACTGTTCCCTAAGTTTAGGGATGGCACTGCGGCGGTTTGCTGGTGAAGGCATGCATGTTAAAAAAACATCAACGTAGTGTATATTGACGTTGATGATTAATCAGCGTAGCGGTCAGTGTTTTTTTTTTAATTCGAATGGACTGCCTACTCCCAGAAATACGGGATTGTGATTGGTTCATGCGTTGCGCCGGTGTTAGCAGACATTTACTCGGAAGAAGGTGATGTGAAGCTCCTGGAGGACTTGGCACCGCTTGGTGTAACAAGATGTTTCCGCTACGTTGATGATTTTTTAATATGCATGGCTTCACCAGCAAACCTTGATAGGGCCGCCCCTAAAATTATGGAACAGTTGAGTCGGTTGCATGCGGGGCTAGATTTCACGAACGAAAATCCAGAGAAAAAGTGCCTGCAATTTCTCGACCTATTCTAAAAGAAGAGTAATTTCACATTTGTTGGGCCTATCACTTGAAAGGGGAAAAGGGACTGCTGCCTTATGAATCTTCGCACAATAAACTGATAAAGCTTGGAATTTTTACTCCCTTTGTTACGGAAGAAATAACAAAATCGTGCTCGCACACAGTGAGAAACAGTTCAGATCGCCAATGTACAAGGCTAAAAAAGGGTGGTTACTTGACACATTTTTTTGTATCGGTGTCAGATGGTGGAAGTGCTGAAAAAGGGGAAAAATACGAACCCTTTTTCACAAGGATCCCCTAGTCCGGGGCTCCCGGGATAGCCGACAGGGCCTTCTCTGCGCGTTCAATGAGTGTTCTTCTTTGCACTTGCGCGCTAGAGTCGGCCAGCCTCCTTTCCCATGAAGGGGGGGGGGGGGGGTAGGATTGGGTATGGGAAAAAATGGAAGCTAAAACATGGCTAGAGATATATAAGGCTGAGAAATTGAACATAAGAAAGGAAAATTTCTACGATAATTCCCAGGGCAGCGCTTTGCTTTTTGAGGGTAGAGCAGGTTGCCTGCGAACTAAAAGCTATGTGGGGAAGCATACACAAAATGATGGTGTGTGCGTGGTCTGCGGAAAAGAAACCGAAACTATGCGGCACATAGTGTTAGAATGCGAGGGTATCCATCCTGATCTACATGAGGGAAATATTCGGCTTTCAGAAGCCCTAGGATATAAAGGTAGCACAGAGGAAGTTAACTTCAAGGCTGTCGAGGCAATGAAAAGAAGATTAGAATTCTGGTGGACGAAAAGCAGAGAGGGGAATATTGCCTAGGACAGTTACCAGATGTAAGAGGAAAAAAAAGTATTTTGTGCCTAATAAGATTTTTCTGCCTGCCCTAAGCAGCGCTAGTATTAAAACAAGAGTATTAAACATAGGTATATTACAGTACTCCCTTTTGGTAAGATGACATGCCATCACCTCGATACAAAGGGGAAGCCAATAGCAATCATCATCATCATCATCATGTGGGGGAAGGTTAGGGCTCTGTGTGCATGTCCAGAGAGTGTGATAGATGCTATAGTCCCCGCAGTTAGGACACTTGGGGGTACCTGGTAATCGTTAGAATCGGTGTATTAGGTGTACAGTAAGTAGCGTGTTGATTCCCGGCGAGTGAGTGAGAGATGCCATGTCAAGACTTGTGTTGATCAATAAGTTGTACTTTTTTCCGAGTGTGTGTTTTTTAGGTCTCTCATATATAACCACCCCCCTTCTCATAATAATAAACAGTCTTTAGTTTTCGCCTTATCTCGTCTGTGTCTATGTATTTTTTCCCTGTTGGTCGCACGTTTTCGTGTCAGGCAGTGCACCTCTACACTTTAAGATGTTGTTTGTCATGTCTCGTCTTTCTGTCTTGCCTTGTCTCGTCTGTCTGTCTGTCTGTGCATCCGTCCGTCCGTCCTGCCAGTAGATTATTAAATGTGTTCCGGTCAGAACGCGGTGCTTCATCCTTCAGTCACCATTGCGTCAATGATGGTCGGCCAGTTAAGTCCCGCTTCGGTCTGTTTTCTTCCGGACTTCCTCATTGCAGAAAGCGAGGACGACGCGGGAGCTCTGTCGCGTTGACATTTAGACGTCGCGACGACCGGATCGCCTCATTAAATTTACGCGTGTCACTGCGGCTGTGTAAACCTGCGCACTTTTTCATGGGAAGCTAAGGGAATTTCTCGCTTCCTAAAGCAGCGCGCGACGCGTAAATGTCGACCTAGCCGGAAGCCATCAAAGTTTACGCTGCAGGCGAGAGTTCGTAAAAGCGCCTGCAGTTTCGCCTCCGCGGTGTGCTTTGTTGTCCGCTGTTCCCGGCGACCCAGCCGGTGATGTTGTGGTGGAACGGGCCCCTTTTTACGGCGAGCGCCCAGCCGTTACCCATGACGACAGTTCCTGAAAGCCGTACGTCTTTTTCTTCGATTGGTTTTACTTTCATTGCGAACTAGACCTAGAGAGTTGTTGTGTGGCCCCCGTTTACACTACAGAGGCGCTCTTCATCAAAGAACTGGACGATGACCTTGCCGGGCTTATCCCTCGAAGCGTCTAAAAACGTGTCTAGCCTCGCGATGCCCTCCCTCTACGGCTTCGAATATCTTTCCTGGGGACCAACGGCCGCATGTTTTAACGTATCTTAGGTACTGCGGTGGGCCCGCTCTCGGAGCCTCCCATGTCTCTGCAATCGCATGGAAATTAACATACAGTGTGAATGGAGCCGCCTGGCGTTATCGACGTGCACGTCAGGCTTCCTGCCGACGTTTAGATAATTTATGGACCTTCGCGAAGTCTCGGCTCTAACTTACGTGATATCCAAAGCACATAGCTCGGTTGGGGGTACCAAACTAGAAAAAAAAAATATCGCCGTTTTATGCGCGCAGGACTCTAAGTTGCCTTAAAATGAGTACGTAGATCTGAAGGAAACGCCCTAGATAACAGCCACGGAATCTAACACAGTGCCAGCGTAATGAGCTAACGCGGCCGCGAGGGCGCACCCTGTAACGTAAAATTGCAAGAAAGAACATACAAATACAAAGGTCATAGATTTTGTTCCCTTTCTCGCGTTGTAGTTTGTAACAAGGAATGCCGCGGACCCCAAGCACAAATAACACTTTTTTTTTCAAGGCTATAACAACATTGAACTTTATATTCTAGTTCGCTGCTGTATGTACTTTGATGTCTGCTATTTACTGCGAAGATGAAGCCATCTTGACAACATCAAGCTGCTACTTTTTTCGCTTCTGTGAATTATGGCCGCCGCTTTGCAAGCCTCTCGCTGGGTCTCAATTTAGCTTACGTAGTATACTCACAAATCAAAAGTGGCAACGTGTCCTGATTACAGTTGTATAACCCCCCCCCCCCCGTAGTGATGAAATAGCGTTCACCACAGTAGCAGTTGCGTCTGCGTCGATTGCTGACACCAAGCGGCCCGGGGCCCCGGGGCGCAGCGTGATTACAATCTCACCTGCACGTAGCTCACATGGGTATATATTACACAGGGTTCGGTTTTAGAAAGGAGGGCGACGTAACAACCTTCGAACGCCATGCCGATCTCAATTTAAGGCACGAGCGTATCTATAAGTGTATAATTTCTACCGCCAGCTTCAGGTTCATCGGCGTCCTGGCCAAAAAAATCACCCTTACACTCGGTCAAGAGAATACGGCACACTGCATACGTTCTGCGTGGGCTCTAATTTTCGGTTGCCGCGCGGCATCCCACGTCTCTCATCACATATCGCACCCGTATCGTCGAATGCGCCGGAGATATGATACCTTCCGCTGGACGGCAGGCCAAACGTCGTTACAACGAACGGCTCCTGCACGCACGCTGGCTCCGTGAGGCTGCCGGCCGATCCACCCGCATAACTTTAAGGCATGCGCCAGAAGACGAATGGGTGGGCGTACGGCTAGCTGCGCCTCGGGACGCCCAGTTCCCGAGCTGCTAATTTCGAGCTCACCCGTTTCATAATATCTCAGTCGTTCCTTTCCTGCTTCAGCGCCCTCGCATGAGTAAGCGCGAACGTTTGTTTGGTTTGAATTTCGCGGCCTGTGGCGCGGAGTCAAGTTCAACAGACTGATCGAATCTCGCGGGGGGATTGAGGGCGCGGTTGCGTAGGAATCGCCGTACGCGCGTCGACGTGATCATCCATGCGTGCGTTTGGGTGCGGGTATCCATCTATCGTATGCGTAAGTAAGCAGTCCTGACGAATATGAAACGTACACGCGCATGAATTCCCTCGTAGCCGGTATGAGGTCTGAGCGGAAAAGATGTACATTACTTCTTTAATAGTGTTAATGGATCCACATTGGAACGGGGAAAAACAGCGCCTATGGTGTTTTACACCGATCGAGTGCTCAGGGTTGCGAGCAAGCACTGTTTATTTGTGCCACTTCTGATTTTGAGAACCCATGTTACTAGATCAATTATAACCTAGTTACATTATACATGGTTCCGGCGCCCCGCTACACTCCTGGAATAATCCAAACTACGTGACTTTCACAGTGATCTCGTTGGGAAAATTGTCCAGGTAAGGGCGTAAGGGCGAGGTAAGTAAGAGCTAGGCTCGGCAGAGCTCCTCTCTTCCCGTCGCGTATGCGCTGTCACCGGATCAACCTCAGATCAAGTAGTGTATATGTGTTTCGTACAAGCGCATATTTAGTTGCTGGCGCCAGCCGAAGGAAACAGGTGTCGGGTATGTAGGTTGCTGCTGCTGCGATCATGGTGAAAGTAATTTGGGGTTGGACAGTTCTTTATTGCACTGACGCCCTGCCACCTGAAAATGCGTACTTCTCGTTTTCCTTTTATTCTTTTTTGCGCGCTGAAATATCTACAGTCGTTTCATTTCCAACCTATGGAGCATGAAAGAATTCGACCTTTCAGGCTTCCTGTGCGTTTTTTTTCGGACATAGAATCATGGCGAGCGACAATGGTTTGAGGATATGTGAGCAGTGGGGTGCAGTCCAACACCGAAATAGAAACGGGGATGAATAAAGCCGAGTTTAGTTTTCTTCCTGGGTAGCAATTGAATTTTACGAGATAAGTACAGCAGTACACGCTGTGAATTAGAGCTTTCAGTCTTACTGAAACGGATTAATCTCTCTCTTTTTTATATCTTCAAGCTAGAAGCAGATGAAGGAGGTTATATGCCTCTCAAAAAAGAAAACGCCAGGTGACAGGGGCTTAAGGGCTCGGCACATACAAACACTGGGCATTTCCAGTTTCATGGATTAAAACGAAAGCTAGAAATAAACTGCACGTACAGCCTCCCAAAGGAGTACTGACACGAAATTTCAAAGCTGAGATCCGCTCTAGCAATCAAGTACAACGACAACACAAATAGGTGTCTGTGAATAAATGCATCTTTCTTTCTTTGTAGTTGTGTGTGTGTGTGATCTCTCTTTCGCGAACATTACCGAACCGCGCAAATTCAACTCGTGCATTCGCACTTTCACATTCTTCCCCTCGGGGAAATGCGGGGAATTTTTTTAATAATATAGCGGGAGCGACGACCGACCGGCATGTCAGCGCCTTATCACGGTGTTCACCGGCAAAACAGGCGAGGGTGCGCGCACGCGCATGGAACTATCTGTTGGCAACACACCCCCCTGTTTTTCTTATCTTGCAAGGCTGTTTCGCTACCGTCAAAGCTAGCTAAGCGCTAAGCGGCGTAGGGCAGAAAGTCATTCAGATGCAGTGACAGGGGGTGTGTCACTCTCAAGGAAACAGCGTAGCAGACGACACTCATGCAGCAGATGGCCCTATGCGCGTGCGTGTACTCACGTCTATTTCGCTGCTGAACAGCGTGATAAGGCGCTGACGTGCCGGTCGGTCGTCGCTCCCACTATATTACTAAAAATTTGGGAGGCTGTACACATTCAGAACTTTGTTTTTAGATCTGGATTACAAGGAATGTTCGTGCCAAAAGGATGCTATTTCCCTCTCTCCTCCCACAGCGAAAAGAAACACCAAAAATGAAATAAATTTACCATATCTTCTCCCCCACTGATACTCTGTCCTAGGTCATGGTTGCTGATCATTATCGTTCTTCGTCGTTACTGCAAAACCATTGACAGTCTTTGCAGCGCGCATGGCTAGACAAACGTTTGCGTGACAACCGACAATCGTGCGCGTGGTATTCGCGCACACCTGTGCCCGCCCGAGGCCGTGATTCTCGGGGCCTCGTTGTTCATAACATCTCGGGCAAACACACCCGCTAACTCATGCACGACCTATAACCCTGGCCGCTCGTCAGTAACGCACGCGATTCTAATCTCGTAAACCTGGTTTGCTGGTCGTCCGAAGTAACCCAGATAACGGTCGGCCCCGCGCCGCCGTCGTCTCTGCACCGCCTTACGCTGCGGGAATACGAGCCTGCCGTCTGCGGCTGCGCCCATCTCCGCCCCTGTGGGGGTTCGCTTGAGAGAGGTACGGGGTAGCTTGTATAGACTTAAAGGGCGTATCCTGATCTCTTAACAAGCTTGTGCATGATAAACAAATGTTGGTAGCGATTCATTCCCACACCGTTGTTTACCAACGCGCCCTCAACAAGGATATTCCTCTAGGCGCTTGGGTCAACATGGCTTAAGCGCCATTCCAGGAGTTTACTTTTACAACGAAGTTGGTAGCTGTACGTTTGGAGAATTTTTTTGCGTCTCAGTCGTCGCCTTCGACTCTGACGGAATACGCTTTGCGGAAAAGGCCAACTTTCTTGCGAACGTTCTACAGCTCTATGTTTAATGTACGCTCTGAGGCGATCTCAGTGTTATACTTCAAAGCAACGCACTCGAGCGACCTACCCACGCACCCAAAAAAGCGGATTCTGAGAATGACAGCACCGTGCATACCATATACTTTAAAATTCTGGTAGCTACCAAACTGGAATTGTCGGACCAATGCTCAAGCCGCGGTGCTATAAAACGAGCCTCTACAAAATTGGCTTTACTATTATGTAGAAATAGATCACGAAGGGCACATTTTACGGCTGAAATGTCAAAAATATACACCAAGCCTCTTCAAATGACGCTTCACTACTATACACACATGCATTGTCAGGAACACATTTTTATGGCCATTGTAAGACGTCGGATATTAAAGTGTGAGCGCCCTATAGCCTATTATAAAATACCTGCATGAGACACCATGATAAAACTATAAACGTGCCACCTTACATGAGCTTCACAACATTGCGGAAATGTACTGCTGAAAAAACATTTTGCAGGGACAATACATTCGGTCTGATAAGAAAATATAAAGGCTCTGTACACTCTAAAAAATGTCCGTGGGTATGCTTTGCCACAATGCGGGTGAATGCCGATTGTATGTATGTATGTATGTATGTATGTATGTATGTATGTATGTATGTATGTATGTATGTATGTATGTATGTATGTATGTATGTATGTATGTATGTATGTATGTATGTATTGTTCATTAGGATGAGAGGAAGGTCCAACGCAGAGCACATTTTTCGAGCTACATATTATGCTTGGTGTAGGCATTGACCTATTTTACCGCTTTGCAATGATTGCAGCGATTTACCCTCTTTGTGAATTGTGTGGGAAGAGACTCGCGGACATTTTAACAGCAGGGCTGTTTAGGCCGAGCTTTGTCCGTCCGTCGCACCAAACTTCCTCGAAGCCCAAAGAAAAGAAATGTGATAACGGAGGCACAGGGAATCGAACCCAGGACCTTCACGCCGTGAAACCGCCAATCTAACCACTGGGCCGACTCAAAGGCCCGAGGGGTACGGGCTACCAGCCGCGGGGGACAATAACATATGCAGCCAACTGGAAAGAAAATAGCAGTGGCTTAGCTCGGCTATGCCAGGATATACGTAGCGTGAGCTGTAGTTCAGCACCCGTACTCCAATTGGATTGGATTTCAATCCAACACAATTCAATTTAATCCAATCCAATCCAATCCAAATCAAATGCAATACAAGCCAATCCAATCCAATCCAATCCGATCCGATCCAATCCAATCCAATGCTTCTCGCGCTTGCGCAGAACGGCCCTTCACGGCACACGCTAAACCGCTCAACCTCGGCCAGTGTAGCTTACGCTACGAAAAAAGCTTCCCGTGGTAGTAATCGTACCTGAGTCCCTCGCGTAATGAAAACGGCGTCTATCACACTGAGCTGTCATCGCGTTCCGGGCACACACAGCATTTACTTTGGGTTCGTGGCGCGGGCGTTGGCTTTGGACTTGGCCGCAGTTTGTAGCGCGCGCTAACGCGGACCACTTTGGGAGAGATGTGAAAAAAAAAGCGGACAAAACGATCCGGGCCTGCCAGTCATGGAGAACGTTCAGCGGGAAGTGCGGTAATAAATGTCAGGTGCAACAGCCGGGTCTCCGACGAAGGAAAACGGGGGCCGACAGCTCTGCGCAGTGCTGGCCGTTTTGCGTGCTTTACGTGATGCCACAGTGTAGACCAAGTAAAATCGCATGCTCGACCATTGGTCGACTTTTCATCGTTGGCGTGCGTAGATTGGTCAATAGAGTGCATTGCGGTAAAGCTAAAACCCCAGGATCACCTTAGAGCAAATGCCTGGGAATAATAGTCCAATTGGCCGCTAAAACAATGACTAATTGCACCAAGTTTTATTTAATTGCGTCATTGAGCTTGATTTGCAGCGCAGATGGTGCTTTTACAGTTCCTGAGTAATTTATCCGCGCACCCACACAGGGACACACACATACACACAGCACACACACAGACACACACACAGGCACATACACATAGGCGCATACACACACATATACACACACCCACGTAGATACGCACAGGCACACAAAAACAGGCACTCACACGTGCTTACACGAAATTGCACGCTCACACACTCATGGCACAGTCACGGGTACATGCTCATGGGCGACGACGCGAGCTGAGCCCGGCGTCATCGTAGAGATGCAAGCTCTCGTGAAATTTCGAGGGGCGTGAGAAAAGGAACAGGTTTTCTTTGTGTTTTTTTTTCTCAGAAAAATACGGCAAATTGAAAAAAAAAAAACGATTCTGCGCAGATCTATAAAAAATTCGACATACTTCTTTAAGCCAAATCTTAGATGTCTCAGTAAACGCGAAAAGCGACCGTAATTGCTGGTGACTATACGAAAACCAATCACGGCCGCTGTAAACAAAAAATAAGTAAAAAAAATGCACAGATGCTTATTCGGTTCTAATTGGATTTGAACCCGTGGTGCCAGAGCCGCAGCCAAGTGTGGTACGACAGTGCTACCCTCTACCGTACCAGGAGAGAACGAGATTTATCCGAATGCGTGCCACATGACAGGTGAACCTGACGGCACCGCAAGCACGACGCAGGAGTGAAGAAGTCTCCGATAATCGATGGCTTTCCCTTCAAATCCCTTAAGGAAGGAAGGAATAAACGCCCTATGAAGCAGTTCGCCTTAAGATACTTAAGTGCCCCATGAATTTTTCCGTTGAAACTGAAAAGAACATAGTTGTTACATGCTGCATCCCCAAATTCCCAACAGAGCTTCCGTTCCCAAAATCTCCGCGCGATTTTACGTCAAGGTATTGGTTTCAGAAAGCGTTTTCCCTCACTGCAGAGGGTCGCATCACAACAAATTTCACCGGAGAAGCTGTTCAATATTAGAAGTTTTTCAATATTATCATGGTTGAAACGAAAAAAAAAAACTGTGTTTTTTTTTCCTAGTACTTCTCCGGCGATGTGCGACGGCAACCGTTACATTTTACGGAAAAACGTTCACTTTACTTACACCGGCGGCGCGTTCTCGTTCGTTCTCATTCTCGTCGGCATCGTCGGCATCGTAAAAGGCGGGCGGCGGCGGCGTCCGGATATAACGGATAGTCAGCCTCTTCCATCGCCGGAGTTGGCGCCGCCGCGCCCGCGCTTCCTCAAGCACTGATTCTCATCTCCCTCTCGTTTCCTCCTTCTCTGGCGCGCGCGAAACTTACCCGAGCTATTGGGTGACGTAATCCGCATTAATCCCTCGTGTCCGTTCTACTATACAACTCCGCCCAAGTTACTGGTGTTGTTACTCTCACTGCCACTCCTGTTAAAGGAGCCATGAAGACAAAATGCAAGTTGGGTTTATTAGAAAGACTGCTTAGTCCCGATAACAACGATACCAATATCATCGCAATATTCGAACAAATAACGGATATATTAAAGAAAACGTCTGAAGCAGTCGGGCCCCCTAGCCAATTCCCGCAACTTTTTCTATGACGTCACGAAACCTTGTTTGTGCGATTGGCGGCCGCCTAACTGACCTGTCGCGACGACACATAACTGGGCGTCTGTAATGGGGCCTCTAGCTAGTTCCATTTGACCGCATCACTTGAATGCTAACGTGCAGTTAACGCACTGAAAATTATATTTTATTGTTCGCTCGTATTACGTCATTCTTCTAACTAAAGTTTGGGTTTGGGCTAGTTGGTTCATAATTAAACTGTGAAACAGCGCTTTAAACGAGGACAGCGACAGAAGAAGAAGAGAGAAGAAGAAGAAGAAGACAGCGCTAGTGTCTGTGTCTTCTTCTCTCGCTGTCCTCGTTTAAAGCGCTGTTTCACAGTTTAACGTCATTCTTGCTCATAACATGTCACTGTGGCGCAAAATCTGAAAGTTTTTAATTACTTCTCGCTTTTTTTTCGTTAAAAAACATATTTTGTGGCTGTAATGGAGCTGAGTGAGATACTGAATCCTAGTTCTTTCAAATTAAGCGAAGTTGTATTTTCTCTTCGTGGCTCCTTAAAGGAACATTATATTAAGTTACTGGTGGTATAGTGTACACAGAGAGAGAGAGAGAGAGAGAGAGAGAAGAGAGAGACGAGAGAGAAGAGAGAGAGAGAGAGAGAGAGAAGGCTCTTTATGAAAAGGCAGAGAGTGTTGGCCGGCGTTTGCAATCGCCTACACGCTTCTCTGCTAGGGCCCTAAAAAGAGGTGGGCAGAAAGAAATAGAGAAACACTCGCGTGGCTTGACATGCTTGACGGACCATTTTTTTTAGATTGTGTCACAGAATTCACAATTTTAAAATGGGAAACAAATGTCCCCCAAATAAGAAAACAAACTTTTTAGAGAGAGCCTGACGTTGCTTTAGGGGCAAGTCCATGGTCGTAGGATAGTCTTCGAAGTTACCGGCTCTTGATCTAGGCGTTCAGTATCTTCAAAAAAAAAAAAAACGGGATCGTGGTTTCAACTAGGCCACACTTTCTAATAAAATATGTTCAACGGTTTAACATCGAGTACGTGTTGGTCGTCAGTCCGAGGCGAAAAAGGTAATTGTTGCTGTAAGCCGAGTTCAGTCGTAGGCGATGATATAATGTCTCCAGACATTATATCATCGCCTTGTTCTTTGATTTCCTGTGAGATGAACTCTGCCGACTACGATGCGAGACGCAGTAGCGAAGTGCAGTTAAAAGTCAGTGTTCGCGGCACTGGGCTGGAATCTGAACGAATGGTGATGTACCTTACACCGCGTACAGTTCGTGCGCGAAGCAAGCGTTTTAGATTATTGGGGCTCTTTTGGTATGATCCTGACATTGGAGGGAAGTCGCAGTGGGCCCTTGCTGTCAATGAGTAATATTTTATTGTTTCCACATCCAAAACCACATGAGGATAATTTTCGATGCACTTGAGACTATTCCTGAAGAAAAAAAAAAAAAACAACAAGGTATTGGGGGACTACGATACAAGGGGTCTAAACGCCATAATCATGTCTCGGTGTTCCTCCAGGTCTTAATGAGGCCAAGCGAACGAAAGTTGTGTTGTGTAAACGCTACCCCCCCCCCCCCCTCTGCCCCACCAACTACACCAAATCTGTCAAAAAAAAATTGCAGGAACTTAACAACCGGAAATTGTCACACAGTTTCGTAAGCCGTGTTGCTATACACCGAAAAAAGCTTAAATTAGGAATTGCTGATCTACCTAAGTGCGTGTGGAAGACGCCAGATATCCTGTAAAATCTAATGACCGAGCCTTTTAAAAGTAGGCTTCGCTACTACACACAACTGCATTGCTAGAAACACATTTGAAAAAGGACAATACAGGTTATCGTAAGACACGAAAGCCCTTGGGCCTATTATTTCAGGCCGCGAAAGTGTTTTAAATATACACGCAAATTTCCTCGATGAGTCCACATAGGAATTCACTTAAAAGAAAACAGTTTGCTCATTTCAGCTCGCACAGTCACCAAGACAAGCTCAACGATATAGTTCCCTTCTCTCCCCCTTCCTTTTACAAAAAAAAAAAAAAGTGAGAGCTGAAAATTATCCCAAACCACCCCGTAACTATAGCTAACTAGGATGAAGATTGACGACTCCGGGACCTAGGTAACGCACGTACCCTTACCTACTCGAGCGGTACACGCATATAGTAACCCAGTGCACACAAATCTTCGCTGCTGCTTCACGTATAAATGCCAATAAGATGAACGCGCACACGTTGATCGTGCTAGATGAGGTGTATCTAATAAGCTCCTCTTTGAAATGGGCTTAGCTTTTGGTTCGATCACATAATCACACCCAGAGAAAAGCTGCACCCCCCACAATAGGGAGGTGGCTCGGTATTCCGCAAGTATGCGCGCTATCAGGCGCTCCGTAAACGGGATCTGCCGTGAACGCATTCATGCGCGACGCTCCTCGAATTAGAGAACGCCATCGGGTGCCGTCGATGGCAAGGAGATCAACGAGGCTGTAATAGAAGTAGAGCACGTTGTGGTTGCAAAAAGAAGAGGCGCCTTAAGGACAGGAAAGGGTATAACAAGCGAAGAAATATGGCGGTTTCAAGGGAGGGGCTGTGTAGATTCCGCACTGTTTTGGTTGAATGCGGGGCTCTCAGCTCGATCTTTATTAATCTAGAAAACAACGCCCGCTTGGTAAAAATGCTGCACACTTCACACCAGCTCTCGTATCAATATCCAAGCCTCTTGATTATATGTAGCTTGCCGTATTTAGACACAAAAATGGTGACGTTTTCAAGCGTTATTCAAAACTTGACCACTAACAGAGTGGTTAGTTAAGCACTAACCTGCAATCTGGCTATGTTCTTAGCTTGGAGGCGTTGCAGGAAGCCCTATTTCTACAAAGGAGCGGCTGCGACCGTTGGCGGCCCTGTCGATCTAAGCCCGCATCGACGCCGCTCTGAGTGATTAGCGGATCGACGCTGGGCTTTTGTGCGGCTTCTTGTTGCTTCTGCTCGCGCAGCTGCGACTTAATTAAACTGCTTGGTGGAAATGAATCGTGCGGCCATTAATTTGGACGCCGAAATGTGTGTACACGCTGCGGTGATGGCGTCCCGACCTATCTGCACCGTTCTTGCGTCAGAGCATTGGCGACGGCGGGCCACTTATGCGCTAACGCGCTCTCAGTTATTGTCGTCGTTTTCTCCCTGTTTTTTGTTTGTTTTGTTTTGTTTTTTCGTTTGCGCCCTTTGTCGCAGCAAGCCTTGTCTACGCATCCTGGACAGGAGCGTTGCGTAATTTGAATTTATGGGCTTTGAATGTTCGATTAAAATTTACTGCCCTTCCACACTGCGAAGAAGGATAACATCGAAGCCGGACACAGTCCACGGAGTGCCCGAAACAAAACTTTTACGTTTGTTCGTAATTTGCGATGGAGCATACTTCCTAGCCAATTAGCTAAATGAGCCTTCCAAAAACCCCAGCTTTGTTTTTGTAGACAAACATGGAGCTGTCTGTGTCCCTCTCGCGCCGTAAGCATCTTAATGTTTGCGTAACACACCGACCCAATCCGCTCTACCACTAAGGACACCGGAAAAGTTTCATTGGGCCGTTTGACGTCCGCGTTTAAATTTCGCGACAGTACAACGCACATATCATCCATCAGTACTGGCATGAAGCCTATAGCTGCGCGCGTGCGCACCCCTCCCACTCCCACTATTCTCCACTACAAACCTGTGCCCGCATAAACCGGCAACCGGTCATGTGCGCGGGCTTAGAAGTGACAGACGCGGTCGAAAATGTCCCTCTGAAAGCCCTTAATCTGAAGAAGTGATATTGGCTAACGCCGGTGTTCCAAGCGGGCAAGTTGTTGCTCATCCGGGAGGGATTTGACGCTACTCGACGAGCTGGAACTTGAGGCGGTAACAGCGGCGGCAGCAGCTTTCCGTTGTTTTCGCGCCCATCCGCGCTTCCCATCGGGCTGACGCTTCTTCTATCCCCGCTGTTGTTCCTCCAAGCAAAGGACATGCCCGCAACCCCATCATCATCATCATCAGCTTACACGACTGCAGGGAAAGGCCCTCCCATTATCTCATTACTCTCTGTGCAAACTGTGACCAATTTATCCCCGCAAACTCTTGATCTCATCTCCCATCTAACTTTCGCCGCCCCCTCAACGCTTGCCTTCTCTAGGGATCCACTCTGTTACCCTTAATGACCACGGTTATCTTGCCTTCGCATTACATGCCCTGCCCACGTCCATTTTTTCTTCTTAATCTCACTAATAATGTCCTTAACACCAGTTTGCTCCCTGATCCTCCCATCTAAGCTTTTGGTCCCTTAATGTTACACCTATCATTTTCCCGGGATTGCCGTCTGGCGGTTCTCAATTTAAGTTGAACCCTCTTAGTGAGCCTCCAAGTTTCTGCCCCGTAGGTGAGTACCGGTAAGATGCAGCTGTCATACACTTTCTTCTTCAGCGACAATGGTAGGCTGCTATTCATTATCTGAGAATGTCTGCCATATGCACCCCACCCCATTCTGATCCTTCTAATTATCTCTGCCTCATGGTTGGGATCCCGCAACCCATAACAATTTAAAACCTGGAAGCCCTTGAGCTCTATTCTCATGTACAAACATGTGGCTTACCGTTTCCCTTCACCTTCGTACCCATCTTCCATGTCTGTGTAGCACATCCACCCACACCCAAACCACTCTATTAAGGAGTACAGCGGACAGGTCGCATTGAGCCGTGATTTTTCTACGTTTAAATCTTCCACCATCACCACCGGCATTTCTTCGGTAACGGCACGAAGCCGGTACCGATGAAATGTCGGTACCGATTAAATTTGGCGCGCATAAACCGGCAACCTGTGCTGGCGCATACTTAGCCGTGAAAGACACGGGCGAAAATGCCGTTTGGAAGGCCTTCCAAGCTGAAGAAGAGATATGGACTCACGCCGGCGTTCAAACATAGCAAGTTGCTCTTCAACAGGGAGGGTTTCGCAGCTACTGGGCGAGATAGAATTTGAGCGGAAACGGCGCGGCTACATGTTCAGCGGCGGCGGCGGAGTCGGTCGTTTTTACGCCCATCCGCGCTTCCGTTTATTCTTCGCAATCATCTGATAAAGGCACTGCGCCGTTATCAGCCGACTGCGCACTTGTCAAGTAGGCATCGGGGGAGGCGAGGGGGAAAATAGTCGTGAAAGAGGGGCCAGCGCTGGCGAGGAGGAGCCCCAGACGGCACTGAGTAAATCGGCTTCACCGGAATGAAAACGGGGGAAGGGGCGGTTATACATATACTGCTTCGCCATAAAAAATCCTGTTGAGTTCGGGCCGGATCACAGCGCTACTGGGACGAAGTGTAGACTGTTACTATGCGAGAACGATCCGCATGTTCTGGTCGTTTGCCTTTCAACGCGACAGCTGCACTTTTCACGGAACGGCGAACCCGCATTTATGAAGACAGTTTTAGCTTCGTAATCTTTGTAAATACATCGATCATACCGCATATTCTTTCCATATCTCCCAAAGAGGAGCTAAAATTCATTTTTTTTTCATTAATATCCAGGCTTAGAAACGCTCGTCACTGCTTTCGCTGAAAAGCGAGGCCTAGGCGCGCGACTTCCAGTGAGGTGATCAGAGATACCACGATTCGAAATGCGAGTTTTAAATGGGAAATAGTGCAAGTGCCAGATAATGCCGCTGCGCGCATACGAAGTAACATTTTCTTTTTTGTCGCTAAGCTCCCATCCCAATTACTGGAAGCCGTGAGTGCGGCTATTTGCTATCGACGCGATAAGCGATGCCGACGCTCGAACTGCACGCCTGCTGACAGTATTTCCCGCTCGCGTATCTTCTGGCGCCTGTCCACTCGTCGCAGAGTTACTTAGGCAGCCATGGCGGCCGAACGCAGCCTCATGGCGTTCGGGTTCGATTGCGGCCTCGACTGGCGGCCCACTGTGTTTGTAGACGGCGTGTCGTCGAATCGAGTGTGCGATGCATGCGGCCTCGTTCCTTCTACGGTCGCTTTGCTCTCTTGTCGGCACGTGCTCTGTCAGCCTTGCTACAACCGCACCATCGCAAACGACGGCCGCTGTTGTCTGGACGGAGACGCCATCAAAGGCGACGATGTGGCGTGGTTGACATTCTCCGCAGAGAGCCTCCTTGGGCGAAAGGTACGCTATGCGATACGGAACAGTTACTACTGTCGCATATAAGCCATTGCAAATAAGTATTCGATTGATGAACGCCTTGACACAATGTTTGCTTTGTAGTGGAGGGGTTTAAGATAATGATTGTAGGGTTTAACGCGCCGACCCAACGCAGGCGATGAGGCGCGCCGCTAGTGGAGGGCTCGGATTGCTAAAAGTCCTAGGTGCATCTGGTGGCTTTACCCTCATCTCACCGATTTCTTCATGGCTTTTGTCATGCTCATGATCATTTTCACCTATCTTTTCCCATTATGAGGAATGAAGCTCAGTAAAAGCGCGAGTGAAAATCTCAATTCATGTTAAAAATCTTTTTGCACTATTCTTGACTCCACTACGGCCCGGACAAATGATAGGCAGTGAGCCCCTAATCATTTACAGCATGCTGTTGATGAACTCGTTGGACCTCAAAGACTAATCAACAATGTTCTCTCACTTGTGCGCTAAATACAGCGTCCAGCATTTAACTGACAGTGGTCACAAACTTGTGCAGTATCTTGACTATCAGTACAGGCCATTGACATATCCTTGTGCTTGGAGGACGAAACCGTTGCATGGACTTTAAGATACACCGTAACCGTTGAGTGCAAAAAAAAAAAAAAGAAAACCTCCGTGCAGTATGTTTTCATCTGCGTATTACGTTTTTGAGAAGTACGGGCCCGGCTGGTAGCGAAAAAAATGGAACTGTAAAACATGTACCCATCCTGGCAGGGCTGTTGTGCCTGAAGCAGTTTGCTGCTGAAACGTATGTTAATGTCGCTAACCATGCCACTCGGGGCTGTCCTAGTTATCTTCCTATATTTCACGCGAAAGACTGTTGAGACCATGTGTTCGAAGTTACACGGGGAACGTGCGTCATGTCTGTCCGACGCCCTTCAACGGCGCGCCCTCTAAGCCGAGGTATAGTGTGGACTTCCATTGTGAGGTCTGAAACTGCTGTTGGGTTAGTAGCTTCGACTATAGAATTCAAACAATGGCCCTGAGTTGTCCAGTCGGCGAATTTTAACAAATGTGGCCGCCATCCCGCCATTCGAAGGTTGAAGGCCGCGAAGCTGTGTAAAACCACACACATGCTGAGCCTGACGGCGTTAAGTTTCTATATTTCACTTTACAAGACCGCTTCGATTGACGTGCAAGCAACCCCTTTTCGAGAGGTGGCTACACACCGTATTTTTACCACGGAACCCATAGGGAAGAGGGGGGAAGGGGGTCTTATTGTTCACGGGCGCCTTATCACCCATCATGCGGTTTGGCTGCTTCTAATCACGGCCAGAAAGCGGCGAAATGAGCGAGGGTATTCACATGCGCACAACGATCCCGCCCGGTGAAACCGTCGTCGGCGAGGCTTTACTCGCAAGCACGACGCCACCACTCTCCGCTCGTAATCAACCTACTATCTTCTTTGCTGGGCGGTGACAGAGATTTCGCGTGAACCTTGTTAGAATGTTGAACCGCAGCGCAAACGACAAGACGCAGGGCGATTGCAGGAGGCTGCGCTGTGGTTCAAAACGCATCACCAACTCGCCCAAGTTTTCACCTTGTTTGCGTGCCCTTTTGTTTGCTGCTGTTCTTTTGCAAGGGCACAACGGAAACAGTTTCCCTGTTCTGTTTACCCTGCGACGGAGAGCAGCATGCGAAACTGAAGCAAGCCATTCCTAGGCAACAGACGCACCCAAGCATACGCGCGTGCGTGAGATCTTTTTGACGACACTTACATCGTTTGCGCCGTTTAATTCGCTGTCAAGTTCGATGTGGTGTCATTGCAGCGCGACAAGCCTAACTCCTTCCCGAGCGGCTTTTAAGCCGGTTTAATAGGGTCAAAGCCGCGGGCACCGACAAGACCGCCACATAAACGACGCCGACGAACGTGCTCCAAATGATGGAAGAGCTTGTTGCACAATTAAGCGAAGAAAATTCTTTGTGTTCGTGTGAACATGGGCATTGTATTACACGTTTTGCTCGGTATACTGGTACACTTTCAGCTGCTGTCGGTTCGTCACTGGAACGTCGGCTAAAGTGATTCACTTTTCCTGCGATGTCGCCTGTATATTTTCACACCAGGCCAAAAGTAAGCAATAGCGTGTGACCAAGAGAGCAATATGCCACCAGGTGGAGGGATAAAATCAAGCAGATAAAGCAGTGATCCAACAAAATGCGCCCTTTTACGAGTTCCTAGGCATAACGAATACCGCCTAGCCTTAATTTTACTGGTCACATTTATTGGTCACACAGTTTCCTGACCAGTAAATGCATTGAAGGAGACTGGTTCCGGCTAGGCTGCGCAAGACAGGTTCTGGGACTTCTGCAGTAATTGAATTCAGTGGGGGAGGGTGTCTGAGTTTCTAGGGAAGTGGGCGCGGTTATAGATCAGCTCGAAGCGGTAGTCATCTTTAATTTTTTATTTGTGCCCATGACGCTAACTTCATGAAGAAGATTGTGGACGTTTACCTTACTTCCTCGCCTTGTTGCCAATACATGTTTGATACATGTTTGTCCTCTCACTGACGCTTCCAAGCCCCTGGGTTGTTTCCGTTTTCTTTCGTGTTGGAGTCGTGGTTTCTTTCATCACAAGCCAGCTCTCGACGATGTGTCGCTGCGGGCACGCAGTTCCAATTTTTGACTTTAATTATTAGCCTGAGAATATTCATCTGACCAGCCATTTCATCAAGCATCTGCCAATCTCCTCCTGAAAGTACGCTTTTGTTGAGATGTGAGCAGGTGAAGATCCCCAGAGAGTCAAATTGATTCGGAGCCCGCCACTACACAAAGCCTTATAGCGCAATGTAACTTGGTGCGTTAAAACCACACAATCAACAAGTCAATCCAATCAATGTTAATATGAAAAGGAGAATTTTTCCGGTTCCCTAGGGGGTAACGGGAAAAACAACGTCCCCTGTTAATTTTAACCCAGCTACATTTATTGGTCAAACAGTTTCCTGACCAGTAAATGCATTGAAGGAGACTGGTTCCGGCTAGGCTGCGCAAGACAGGTTCTGGGACTTCTGCAGTAATTGAATTCAGTGGGGGAGGGTGTCTGAGTTTCTAGGGAAGTGGGCGCGATTATAGATCAGCTCGAAGCGGTAGTCATCTTTAATTTTTTATTTGTGCCCATGACGCTAACTCCATGAAGAAGATTGTGAACGTTTACCTTACTTCCTCGCCTTGTTGCCAATACATGTTTGATACATGTTTGTCCTCTCACTGACGCTTCCAAGCCCCGTTGTTTGTTGTATTCGCCGTATTTTCTTTCGTGTTGGAGTCGTGGTTTCTTTCATCACAAGCCAGCTCTCGACGATGTGTCACTTGCGGGCACGCAGTTCCAATTTTTGACTTTAATTATTAGCCTGAGAATATTCATCTGACCAGCCATTTCATCAAGCATCTGCCAATCTCCTCCTGAAAGTACGCTTTTGTTGAGATGTGAGCAGGTGAAGATCCCCAGAAGGTTAAAATTGATTCGGAGCCCGCCACTACACAAAGCCTTATAGCGCAAATGTAACTTCGGTGCGTTAAACCACACAATCAATCAAGTCAATCCAATCAATGTTAATATGAAAGAGGAGAATTTTTCAACTGGGCTCTGAGGGGTGCTGCGGAATAACTGAAGGCCCCTGGAATGTTTACACCAAGCTAAACATCGTACTCCTCCAAAAAAATTATAAAACCCTCCCCGCGGCCGAACACCGAACCCGTGACCTCGGGTGAGCAGCAGGACAACTTCAATGGACACTGAAGTCAAAATATTGCCCTAGATCGATAGACTAACTCAGCGAGAACACGGATATACCACACTTACGCGAGCTTTTCCTAAAGGTAGCAAATAGCGGAAACGTGAAGAAAATCAGGTGCCGCCGCCACTGGATATAACGCGCAACTTGCATTGGAAGTGGTTAAAACGTCGGGTGTGCGCAACGTCTTCTTTGGCTGCCGCTGGATGGCGCTACTTGCCCATACTTAAAGCGGTGGTACGGCTTTTCGAGGAAGCGTGCTAGCTACGCCCTAGCGGTTGGTTGGAAGCCAACATTCGGTGGGCCTCAGAAGGACAATACGTTTTTCTTCAGAGCTCAATAATGACCACGGTTCCCATGAAGGAACATTTTGCTTAGTGTTCCGGAACTGCAAAGGATGTGGGAGTTCTGGAAAGCACAACTGGTTTGACTGAAACTGACCAAACCGCTCGGTGCGTGGTAGCGTTGTATTCGGTTGCTTCTATACCGCTATACGTCACCACGACCTCGCTTGCGTCCGGTTTATTGTGACGCAAACAGCGTCAGGTTTGATGAGCGTTTGATTAGCGATTTCTCAACAATTAATGCATTTTTAGGCCGCGAGTCAACGCTAAAATGGCTACGGGAGAGTCGGACTTTCGTTTGAAACCATTCTGCTGGTTGCATTCAGTGTCTCTTTAACAGCTACGAATCTCAGTAACGACAGTCGGCTAACACCCAACATCACTACAAACAGGGAAAAGTCTTCCTCTTGCGAGTCTCGCACAAAAAGGCTCCGATGCCACGACCTCCACACTTGGGAACTTCGAATGAACGGCGACTTGGGCTTTTTCAAGAGTAATGAGTTCAACACCGCCGCATAGCCGAACGTGTTTCAGGGTTTTCTCGCTGTACACCGTCAGGAAATGATATCTTAGCAACGTATGGGTGCGACCTAGTTGGTAATCCTTGGTACGAATTTCAAGCGCGAAAATGTCCACAGGAGACGAACGGGACAACGACAAGCGCTAACAACGGGACAAAGAAAAGCGCCTGTCTTTGTCCCGTTCGTCCCCTGTCTACATTTTCGCGCTTGAAATTCGTAAATGATATCTGCCTTTCTCGAAGGGTTTTTCATTCGACATTATTTGTCCGTGCAGATTCACTGCTGGAATGCACCCGCTGGCTGCAGCGCTTCGGGTCCGGCGCAAGAGATCCTCGAACATTTCGGCAAGGAGTGCGAATACCACGCTGTCGTCTGCCCGCGCTGCGAGAGGATCGTCGATCACGTGGACATCGTCGACCACATTACCGCTGGCTCGTGTGTGAGGTCCGATGCCAACGAGCGTCCTACATGCCGCAATGGTGACCCAGAAGTCAAGCAAATAACGAGCGTACTCCGCGAGCTACAGGAAAAATTTTCTTTTCTTCAAGCTACATTAGAAGAAAATTTGAAACGTATCACCGATAGCACGAAAACAGCCGCCGAAGGACCGCACCCTGACTTTCACCTGCTTGAGTCAAATCAATGCTTGGAAAACACGATCAGAGAGAGCACGCAGCTCAACAGACAAGCACTCGCACAAATGGGTGAAGCCCATGCTGGGATGCAAAACAAACTAGAAGAGATCAGCACTTCATTGCACAATATTAGTGAAGTTGTCAGCGACTTGAGAGCATCGGTAAGTCAGACTTTAAAGGAGAAAGAACGCGCAGCCATGGTAGCCTACGCTGGCGTTAAGCGTAATGTCAATGCTTTGAAAGTTGCTTCGTCGGCAGAAAGAAAGAAAAACGAAAGAAAAGTAGCGATGCTTGACAAAATTGTGCACGAAATCAAAGCAAACGCAGCCAGTGAAAAAAGCTTTCGCGAGGAAGTTGGCGCGAAGCTGGCCGTTATAGAGGCCGTGTCCTGCTTACCTTTCAACAAGAAGCTCAACACTGCCGAACCCCTAGAGTGGAGCATCGGGCCAGTGGCAAAACTTAAAAAGCAAGTAAAAGGGGAAACCATCTTCGCTAGAAGCTCTGAATACTTTTACGGGTATCACATTTTGCCTGGGGTAAATGTAGATAGAGAATATGATGGTCAGTCGCTTAGGTTAGAGTTTAGGATGTGCAGGGGAGTATACGACCAAATTCTCACCTGGCCAATAAAAAAAACACTGTATTTAAGATTCCTCCATCCAACCAAGAAGGGACAAAATGAGTCAATTTTCATAAACACAGCACTGAAGGACTTTGAGCGGTATAGAATGCCAACTGAGGAAAGAAATGAACCGGTTTGGAGTATTTATAAGGTGCTACTTAGAAAGTTGGAAGAAGGAGGCTACGTCAAGGACGACAAAATTTTGGTACGGTTCGAGGTCCACTCGTAAACTCGTCCCCTGTGTCTGATGCCCTGAGAATGCAAAAGCAAAAGTATGGAACAGTGGACAGTCAGAAGGTTGTGGAACATTGATGTGACATCGATTAATAAACGCTTCGAATTTAGGCGTGAAATTACACGTAATCGTGTCTGGGGGAGAATGTTTTCGAAGCCAGATAGTATCTTCTCAGGCTCTTTAGCTTTTCCATCTCGGAAATTTAATAACCGAGCACAGAAACCCGCCAACGAGGCCGAAGCACAGAAGCCGATGAATAAAGCAGGGACCGCCACATAAATTAAGTTTCCGGTCAGTACAAATTCTAGCCCCTTCAGCGGAATAGCATTAGGTTTGTACCTATCAAGTTTTGCTTTCCTTCTGTAAGATCGTCCCAAAAGTGAGGGAGCGTTAGTATGATCTATAAAAGCCACTGTTTTTTCGACAGGTTATTCTTGCTGTGTTATTTTTTAATTTATTTCTGTAAACGCAGGTGTCTGAAAAACGTGGTTGTTTTATATGAACTGAATCTTGATGTACTTCAAAAAGGGGGAACTCTGAATAAAGGCATCTGCAATTCATTCTATTTCTAAATGACGTGTTGTTTTCAAAAGCAAAGCGCTCATTGTCTTATGAATTACAAGGCTATAAACACTCAAGTAGCCGGGTGTTGGTGTTGTAGATATTTATTTGAGTGTGCTAAAAAGAAAATCGGGCACAAATAAATGTTTCTACAACAATATCCTATCATTTGGGCCGTAGATCTGAAACTTTTTTCAGTGGAAAATGCTTCTTCACGTCGTTTCCCTGCTTCTTTTTTTTTTATGTTTTTTTGCCCACTCCCCAAAAAGGGACGAATTTTTGCTGGGCAAGTCTGCAGGATACGCTGAAGGCGTGGAGCGCAGACTCCCCCCGGGAGCGCATCTCGCTTGACCCAATCGGGGCGCGAATGTATACTAGTTTCGGAGGAGGAGAAATAAATGCTTATTTTACGAGCGGTGGTGCTGCTGTTAGTGCAACCGGACTAGGGGGCGTCCCTAGTCCGGATGCCGTGGCTGGTTTCGGAAAGTTTCGAAAAATATGTATATTTGTTGTCCTTTAAAGATAAAAAAAAATCAGTTGGCTGCCAGCACAATGTATATTTTCTTCTTCACGTCCCGTTTTAGCGTTGTTTTGCGCTGTTTTAGCGCTAAATGGGAAATAGTTAAAGTGCCTCCTGCTCTCGGCGTGAACGAATGAGTTAATCGCGGGGTTAAGTATACGGTTTACGCTTTCAATACGGTGTCAAGCGACACAAATGGAGGGATGCCTTAGGCTACTCCATTTATTGCAATAGTGTTTGACCCACGCATTAATAGCTTTATGGCACAGATTTTCGGGTCACCTTTCGCGCCATCTCTTCTTTGCCCCGGGATGTAACGCTGCCCGAGAGATCGTCGCAAATGTACGTCCCTTCTCTCGTTCCCAACCCCTTTTTCTTTCGCGGAACGGCGCAAGCGAAAGCAGAGTTCGCACAAAACGCTGCAGCTGAACCTGGAGTGGAGAAGTTCCCGAGATGAGAGTGAAGCTGTGACGAAGAACTAAAAAAACACGGCTGCTTGTGTACGTACTGGTGTATACGCGCAAAAGCCAGGCCGGGGCGAATTGGGAGCAACCACGCCAGGTAGAAAAGGCGGCTCACACCGCTATTATTCCATTCCGCCCTTCACAGCAAGCGGGGCTGCACGGTTCGAATATCCCGCCCAAACATTTGTAACGCGGGTTCAAGGAAGTTCAACACACTTCTCGAACAAACGTGGCGTTTGCGCGCCTGTTAGTGTTTTGTTTCGGTGGCTATTACTGTTTATGCGCGTGCTTGTGTGATTAAGTGTCTTCACTTATCACTTATCTTTACCATTCATCACTCGCTCACAGAATAGCAAGCCGAGCTCGCTGTTAGGCTGACTTCGGTGCATTATTAAAGTCTCTATCTCTTCCTCTCTTTCTTTCTATCTCTCTCTCTCCACATTTCTTGAAAGAAAAGACCCCTTCCCCCCCTCCGGTAGAACAAAAGGGCTGAGACGCCGCGGGCGGTCATCCAGCGTTGTAAATATCACGGAAGTGTACCGCCCGTCCTCGTTACGCTTTGGGGTCGTCGCGCCTTACAAGAAGCAAGCCTCGACGACGCGCGCCGCCTCCTGTTTTTTTTTTTTTTTTTTTGTATATTGAAGAACGGTTGGGCTGTCGTTGTCGGGCGTGGCGTCTACGGGCCTGAAAACTGCCAGGCGTCGAGAAATGGTGGCGTGCCGGATGTCACCTGGCGGAAGGGGAGAGAGAGAGGGAGGGGGGGGGGGGGGGGGGCATGTCGGAAGGTCTCTTCTTCCTGTTTAGCGTGTCAGTCACCCGCTAGGAAGAAGGAAGAGGAACGACGAGGGTCCTGTTTGCGTACAACAGCTGTGGGATAACTTACACATAATGTATCGCGGATGTGCCATGTGCAAGTAACAATTCGCCTGCCGTGTTGTCGCCTGCATACATACTAAATGCCGACACACTTCAAGTGTGATAATGAATAATGAATGGCAACTTTTATATCCAGATTTTTCTGTTTTCAATCGTATTTATCTACAAAAGGACGTCTATGGCCTTCAAGACACGCTTTGCTGGCTCGAATAGGAGGCGGTTCACATTTCTATCTCAGCAGCACCTGTGAACGTAAACATGTCGAACCGACTTCTAGGCCATAGGCCTAGAAGTCAGCGAGCTCGACTTGTCGCAGTTCGACATGTCCCTCAGTGTCGCAGATTAAAATATTTCAAAAGCCTCTTCGATCCGCAGTCCTGAACTGTAGGCAACTGCGCGAGACTCAATTCGTTTTCTTTTCCTTTGATGTGTTTTTTTTTAATTGGCGAGCGCAGTTTTTGGAATACCCGCGAAGTGTTCACAACTGTCGGGACCCGTAAATCGAAGAAGCCACAAATTTTAATTGTAAGGTATACGAGCTACATCAGGCCTTTGAATAAAAATTTCTCTCGACTGTTTGGCACCCCCCCCCCCCCTCCACCATTCCACACACACGCAGACACGAACACAGCGCTTCGGCAGAATTTATATAGGTGGACTACATACACTACATACGTCAGAGTCGTTATTAGACAGGCGCCACCGCAACATACAAGCGTAGTGCGTCTGGTCTTCAGCACCTCTGTCCCTTCATCGCTTGCTGAGACCCCAGCTCCTGCAGTGGCGGACGCACAAAACGCGGAACACGCACGCGGGCCTCTCCTCTCAAGGCGAAGGTCCATTATGCAATCGCAGCTACGCGACTCCCGACGCGGCGAACCTCTTCATATACGCGGTCATGGTGCTTCCTGGTACGGGCCTCGTCGTTTACTACCGCATTTTCGTGATTATAAGCAGCACCCCTGTTAACGAACCAGTGAAGCTTAAGGCTAGTGCATAGCTCTCGAAAGGCATCCTCGCTAGAATGTGAGACATCTGTAATATATTTCGTTCGCTAAAGAGATGCGTACAGTCTCAAGAGGGGGGGGGGGGGGGGGGGGGGGGGGCTCTAAACGGAGTTCATATCGCATCGCATCGCTGATAATATCGCATCGCTGACTAACCCAGAAACATTTTGCAATCACCTGCACAAGCATTTTTCCATGTAAAGCCGCCAAACAGGAACGCTGGCGTTCCTTTCTGTGAGCACCATTGCACCATGATGTTTCTCTTTTTCTTTCTTTTTGTTTTTGAGGTTGCGGCTACCACACATGATGTTATTATTGCTGGTATTTATTTTTTTGCCACTCTTGCTTGCTGTTATCATGTTCTTTTTCTCTTATTTCACTGACCTGTTGCTGTATTATATATATAGTTTTTGCATAACTTCTGTGGTTATTCTTTGATTATCTGCTCTTCTTGCCCCCCTTACCCAATGTCCTGCTGGGCCTGTAAGGTACCTTGAATAAATAATCTGGGGGTGCCTATGATGGAGAAGACACGGTACATCCGCTGTCCGCCCTGAGCTGCCCTGCGGCTAGGAATACTCCCATCATTAGGGACGGCGACTCACACGAGTGCGCACGGAAGCCGATACACTGTGTCTCGGCCTCTTCCCTCCTCCGTCTGCCCAGGCGATTTTTTATCTTGTTAGCAGTGATTAGGTTTGGTAGCCAAGTCTTTTGCGCGGCCCTGCATGGACGTTATTGCAACCAATTACCGACGTTCAGAATCTCAAAGCCCGGCGGACACTGATTCCGGTGCTGTCCCGATTCAATAAGACGCAGCGGGATAGAGACGCGTTGAGGCGTGTCAGGAGGACCGCGGAAAGCGAACGCTGGGGACGCGAACTCAAGCATCGCAGAAATCTTCGGATGAACTCACCAAAAGCAGCCGCTATCGAATGAAGTGTTGCCACAACATTCTTGCTGTGTGTTGCCGTATTGTCCCTTAAACACGGTGGTTTAAAGGGGCCCTAAATACAAACATACAATTTTGTTTTATTTGAAAGAACCAGCCATCCGAAACTCACTCAACTCTTTCGGGTCAGAAAACGTTGTTTTTTTTTTTTTTTTTTCAGAAAAAAAAGATAAAGGGTATTACAATATTTTCAAATTTCACGCTAGACAACGTCAGCAGTGAAAAAAGTCGGCAAATACAAAAAGAAAAAAGGGGCCATCTCCCGCGAGGGGACTCGAGAAATGCGTCGCATAGGGGGTGGGTTGTATGCTTTAACGTTTAGTGTTTGGGGAGTTGTGGTAGTGAATGCGTTGTATCAGCAGCTTCTTGACGAGTTTAATGAGTCAAGGATTTTACAAGGCCGTTCGTAGGCCTCCCATTCTGTGTCGGTTTGGTGGCGCAGTGGGAAGAGCACCATGTACCTCGCGTTCCGCCCACAGGTGCAGTGAATGCGTTGTATCAGCAGCTTCTTGACGTTTGTGAGTCAAGGGATTAAGGCGCGTTTGTGCCCTCCTTCTGTGTAGGCTGTGGCGCAGTGTGGTAGAGCGCCATGTACCTTGCGTTCGCCCGCAGGGGTCGTGGGATCGAAACCAGGCGCCGGTAAGTATTATTTTTTTATATAGGTAGGGGGAGGGGTGCGGGACCGTGTTGAGAGCGAGGAGGGTAGGTGATGCGGGAGAGGAGGAGTGGGGGAGAAGGGCGCACCTGGAACGGCTGTTGCGGACGCCGAGGCACGCCAACGCGGGTGAACGTGTTAAAGAAATGTCTGCATTTAACATTTAAAAATGGCGTGGCTTGTACTAGCGGTGCAAGACTGGAGAAAGTAGAGTAGGGGGTCGCATAGCTTTTCTCGGTTTTGCCAAGTTTTGTTCGGTTTTGAGGTGTTCTTGCTAGGTATTGTTCAGCCGGATTTACAAGGTCGTACGGTCGGTCCCCCACACTGACAGCGGATCCAAGGTGGGAAAGAAGCTAGGTCGACCCCAGCTCCCCTGTTTTTCCAGCCTTGCACCACTAGTGCAAGGCGTGCGAATTTCTTTGTTTTTTTTTTGTGGTACCGAAGAAAGATTAACCATTAAAATGGTATAGTAAAGGGGGCGCATACGTATATGCCCTTTGCGCTCACACTCGAACAGACGTGAAAGCCGGTTCACTGTTATAATACCATGTCTCAGTGGTGCATCTTTTACAAACGGCGCAGATATTGTTTTGGATTTTTCTCTTTTTTTTTTGCTAACGTCACCGGACATAACTCAAGTAGTAGTAGTAAAGTCCTTTATTGGGAAGGGACGGCCGGTTGGCCAGAGGGGGGAAATGGGAATAGCAGGAAGGGAGGATTAACACTTATTGAATCTTCAAGGGCCGTGCAGGCAACTTCATTGAGTTCTAATTGTCCAGTTTGAGGGCCGAGTGGGTTGTAGGCCCCGGCTCACACTACTCGAGCCAGACCGCTCTCAAAAGAAAAGGTGCCTAGCGCGGCGAGGAATTGGGGGTCATGGTATGGGGCATTGTCTGGTGAAGAACCATTTGGGAGTGCACGTTCGAGAATATATCGATGGTCTGAGAATGCAGCACAGTGCCAGATTAAATGGTTTAGGTCCGCGATAGAAGTCGCTGAACAGTGCGGACAACGTGGGGGTGGTGACTTCCCAGGGTGAATCCATTTGGCTATGATGTGAGGAGTGAGAGCAGCATTGGCAAGGGTCTTATTAATGAACATTTCGGCTGGGCGTGGTAGAGATGGTACACCGTGTAGGTAGCCAAGCGGAGTGCTTGATGCTAGGCGGCATCGGCGCGCGTGGCGAGCGTGGTCCAGTTGCAGGCGAAAGGAGCGGAGGGGTTACGAGGAGGCTCTCCCTAGCCGCGGAGTGCGCGGTCTGGTTGCCATGTCCCTGCATCATGTGTCCCGGTATCCATGCCAGGCGAGTTTTAGTGCCGTTCTTGGCGAGTATGTCGACCATAGCTGAATTTGGTGAACAGTAGGATGGTCAGAAAAAATCACGCCATATCCACGTTAAAGGGCCGAATGAGAGGGGGAGATCTCGAACCGTAACTCTCCCGGAAAGTTGCCTTACATCATTAAGAAAGGTAAGATGTTGCGTAAACAAATCATTTTATTTCGGAGTCAATGTGCTGAGACTGGTGAAGGCCCATGGTATCCCGTACTCCTACATTGCCGGGGATGGGCACAGGTGAACTTTGTTAGACTGTGCGAAAGACAGAGGAAGAGTCAAAGCTTCGCTGTCGATTGAAAAGACCCCGCGTTCGTAGCGGACTCTCGACTGTGGTCGCCGCGTGCCGGCGCTGCGCTCGGGCGAAACAGACATGCGCTCCGGTTGCCGCGTGCGGCGGTTGAGCAGGTTCTTGCGCGGAAGTGGCCCATGTTTGTACATCTCCGAGGATGCGGCGGCGACGTACTTACGGACTCAGCGGATGGACAACCTGAGTTTAGTGAAAGCTTCGCCCCTAAAAGCCTTGTTGAACTCCTCAATAGCAGTTTTGGAGTCGGTGAGGATACGAATGCGGGCAGTAGTGGAGCAGAGACGTTGTAGGCAAGATGGTCCAGTGAATGGAGAATGCCACGCAGTTCAGCTTCAGTGGGAGACGGATAAAGTATATATTTAGTAATAGAACCGTCAAATTCGGGACGTGCTCAAAATAAACAGCTCCGCTCTTAAACAAGGTATATGTATTATGGTGCCAGCTTTTAATAGGTGCAATCAAACTGAACTACAACAAACGTGTACTCATGTTTCTTGCTGTGGCTTTCGTCGTTGGGGTTATTCGCATAAACAAGTCCCTGAAACGCCGCAAGGTCTGGGCGAGGTCGGGTACAGTGACATAAGCCGGCATATTTGTCAGCCCAAGGATCTCTCTGATTTTGGAAGTAAGTAATGGGGGGAGGAGGGGGGGGAGGGAACAGGGCCATGTTTGCCGTGCACAGGTTGAGGGAAACGGCATGGCAGATGAGGATGAACCCACCCTGCAACCCCCTGCTGGAGCGGTGGGCCCCAGAGCCCCCAGCGTTCGTGGCTGACCCAACTGCCGGTGGCTACTTCTACTTGGACTCCTGGAACGACGCTTTTGCCGGTGTTTTTCAGTACAGGCACGCGCGCCATCAACCCGCCGCTGGCCGTTCGGGGAACGCGCGAGCAAGAATTCTGGCGCTCATCAGCGAAATTGAAAGGTCACCACACACAACTTGATTTAGAAAAACAGTTCTAAGCCAGCTTGCACAACGGTTGCAGCCTGATGTCACAGCAGAGCTGCGTTCGTCTCACTGAGCTAGCCTCGAGGAGCGCCATACAAGTCAGTGAGGACCGTTAACCCTGTGTATATATATGGCACTCGTTAGCAGAATAAAAAATGAAACGCAAAGTATATAAGTACTTCATTTGTATAGCCCTCCTCTGTACTCTTATACTTCATCGTCCGCCGTCGAAAAGTCTTTGTCGAGTGCTCCCTCGCCGTTGAAGGCCTACACTGACGGGAAGTCTTCGCGTAAAACTTACAAGGCTACCTCCTCCTGCTCAGAGTTGCGCACGGAGCTCATGATAGACCGGTTTACGCAAACCAAAGCCACCCTCAGAAGCGGCCACTGTGCCCCAACTCGAACGTCCACGAATTCATGAAAGCGGCCGTTCGCGCCGCACAGGAATGGATGGACCTGACGTTGAAAGATCTCCATGATTTCAGTAGGCGGTTTTGTTTTGTCGGCGACGCTGTTTGCTCGAACACACACTTGCACGCACCCGTTGGGGGTCCTCGGCTCCTTGTCGCCGATTGCATTCTCGCGACGCAGCGCGGTGCGCGTCTTCATAAGCCGCCTCTTCTTCGTGCGTCCGGATCTTTTTTGGTCGCTCCATACCCCATGTTTTCGGGACAGCGTCGCAGAGAGTTCTGCCACGACCAAATGTCACAAGAAAGAGGCGTTTCCTTGTACAGTTAAACCTAGATGTGACGAACCTCTATGCAACGGATTCCTGGATTTAACGAAGTTTTTTAATTCCTCATTGACAGACCCATTGAAACCCATGTGTTTGCGACCTCATATAACGAAGACGTTGCGACGATTAACCTTGATGTAACGAATTCGCTGCGCTGATAAGCCATTGTTTCTTCCACTTTTGCTGAGAAATTGGCTGGAGAAATACCGTAATTTAGCGAACTTCGTCGCGCCGCGAACTACCGCGAGCTTCCAGTGTAAGTGCTGTGTCGGTTAAGTGCCTGCCTGTCGACGTGTAGTCGTGGGTCTCTAGTGCCATGTGTGGTGCCGGTTTGTCGGTGATGAGTTTTTCTGCCAGAAACCGATACGTTTTGTCCTTTCAAGACAAGCTCGCTGTTTTAAATGTCTCTCCGCCGGCGAGAAAGAAAAACGTCGCCGTCCGGTGCAGTATCTAAGCTAGCAGCCTCCTAAAACAATTCTGAGTTCGGCAACTTTGATCCTTGGAACGGGTTGAGGCCCCGAAAAGTGTCAAAAGGCAAAAGTGACACTACAGTTGCGTATGCGAATACGGGCGTAAGTGACCTCGCTTCTTTGGAGTGTCGTGTAGTGACTAAGTTCCTCGGAAACAGCAGACGCAAATCACGCAGTTTTTTACTGTGAAAGAAAGCTGTTAAGGGTGAGTCCATTATCACTGATGACTAGCATTCTGGTTTTGTTTCTGCTTTATTCACGTTAGCCCTAACCCGAAACCTGCATGCAACGAGAACCGGCACAAACTAAATATTTCGAATTTTGTCTAATTCGTTATGTACAGGTTTAACTGTAATTATAATTGTAGTGTGGAGTAATTATGCGTCTTAAATAATTACCTACACTTTTTTTATGCTTCGTGCGGTTGCTACGTGGGTTGCGTTCGATGTACCGTAAACCCTTGGTGTAACGAAATCGCTTAATTCGAAACCTCGCGTTATTCAAACTGTTTCACGGTCTCCACTGTACTGCATTCTGAGCAAGTCACTCCCGCTTTTAAAGAGGTATCGCTTACAACGAAGCGAGTGACTGAGGAGATAAATTTCAATAATCGAGCATCAGGTACTGATGACCGGGCACCCGAAGCAACGAGGACACACTTCATTGCACTTCTTTGCCCGTAAGAGACGTTGAGAGCAAATATAATGTGACAACATTCCTTTCAAGCACCTAGAGTGTATAAAAATTAATGGCATTCTCTGCGGTCACTGAGCATTTTGTCGCGCCCCATTCCCCACCATCGTCCTACGCGATTCAACCCGACAGATAGCGAAGATCCTCGACCAACTTCCTCGAGGTCAGTTCGCCGAAGGTCATCGCATCCTCCATGACTAGGGATGCGAAAGGCCTACGAGGCTGCGTTAGCAGTGAATTCAAATACACCCCGCAGCTTCTACAACGGAGGAGACCCTTCCCGGGACCTCGCAAACACGTTTGTCTCGATTGCGGTTGTTTTTCCTTCAAGGTTTCCCTCTCAATCTCTCGCCCTGCGTTCCGTGTCCGTCCGCGTAATGCACGACGTTTACGCGCACGACCAGCCGCTGTTCCGGGTCGCGCGAGCTTGCACTCTTGTCTTTCTGGGCACGTAACGCACGACTCGGCCGCGCGTGCACATAACAGGGGGCTGCTCCATATAGAGACAAGACGCATGGCAGTGTGAGTATGGGTCATAGGATAACAAACGCTCGGTCGACGTTGCGCTCGGGATAGCTTGACAATTCGAAGGAGCGTGTGCCATTCTGGGCAGTTGAGAACGGCTGAGGATTAGTTCGTCTCTTTTGCATGTGGATATCGAAATTTCGCGATGTTTGGAAAGTGAGGAAGGAGAGAAAAATATGCGTCTTCGGTAACACGCCCATTCCTTTGACCATTTCAGCTACTGGGGCGACTTGGGAGAATAGACGGAAGAGATGAAAGAGAAACAGCTATACACTTAAGGGGACCCTGCAACACTTTTTCAACTTTTTTTGAAATCTTAAATGCTTGCACAACGTAGTCACCCAACACAACCAGTACTTAGATTAGGGGTCGCAAAGTGCCTCCGCCAAAAATTACTGTTCTATGCCCATCAGATAACTTGGAAACTCGCTCAAGAGATTTTTCTCTCTTTCTCGGTCTTGACGTTCTTCTACGGCTCGAATTACGTCCCTGAGGCCATGTAGCGGCTGTTGGCCGGTTTTCCTTCAGTTGCAGCAATTAACGCTTTTCGATAGCAACTTTAAAAATAAAGCCACAAGAGCTAAGCAGTAACGGAAGGCGTATCTGGTGCGACGAGCGAATCTCCCAGTTCCGCTCGGTGCTGGCGATAACTGTAACTTTCGCAGTGCTTCCAGACGCGAAGGAAAGAAAGCGTTTATCGAAAGTGTTGCAGGAGGGTCCCTTTAAATCCGGCTTTAAGCTTCGATAAAAATGCTCTGGGAAAAGCAAAAGATTACGCGATTTAATCTGAAAATCTTAGGTCGTATAAAACCTCCCCTCCGTTGCGCTTTCTCTTCGAAGTTCGCACGGTACTAACGCTCTTCATTTTCAGCAATCTTTTTGGAGCGTAACCAAGAATCGACAGAAAAGATGCCGGTGCAGCGCCCCTAGGTTACCCTGAAAAAAAGGTGAAAAATAGTGAACACAAGATAAATATCGGTACGGTATAAAAAACACAAATTTATTGGTCTTCCTTATGAGCAGCATTCGTGGTTCTATCCGTATATTGGACCCCCCACAAGGCGTTTTTTTTTTAATTTATCTCATCTCCTTTCGGTGATAAAACTAGTCACGTGACGTGAATTTGTCTAGGTACTGCTGTATGGGCCGGACGGGCAACAATGCCAGCACAGCTGGTGCGCAGCATAAGCCCTGTGATTTACGCTGTGTACGGGTTCCCGCGGGCTCTTCCGTCTATCTTTGCGTGTACACACTGCACAGAGTACACACACCCAGAGGACTCGAATATTTCACAGGTTATACGAGGGCATCAACCGCGCTCGGCTCACGCGTCTATTCCTCCCGCCGCTCTGCACCACGTGTACGTGTACGTCGCAATAGCGTACGCGGCTAACGACGGTAAAATAAAAACAGAAGCAAGAGTGTGGGAGTCAAACCGGCGGCCACCTCCGGCCTTTCACGGGTCAAGACCTCATAAGGAAAGGCGCGGCGGTGATCGTCCCCAAGGAGTACACAGGCCGGCGACCACATATGTTACGCCCAGCTCTCTCTTGCGTCGGCGTTTATACACTGTGTTCCTTTTTCTCTCTCTCCTCTTCGAGATAAAACGCTAGAAGCGGCCAAGTGCGGGCAGGGGAGTTGCCGTCATGTACGCAAGAGGAAAACAGTGTAGCGGTTTTGATTGCGTGCGTTGCGCCAAGCTTTAGCTGCGTGTACTCTGGGTGTACGCGTTAAATACAAGTTTAGACGTCTGCTGCGCTTAGCGTCACCAAGGTTAGTGTTCACTTGCGTCTTTCAAAGAGGAGGTATACATTTAGGGTTTGATGTCGTCACGTTAGGAAGTGCTTAAGGACCCTGGAGTCTTGTTATGCGCGGAGTATCCTATATAAAGGTCCCAACCTTAAAACCTAGGTTGACTTAAACATGTCAAGTATCGTTAAGCGGATAAAAAATGTTAAGGAGAATATCCTGATTGCAGCAAATGCATCGGACATTGTGCTTATAAAGAACTATCATCCTGCGATTGCTGAAGATTGTGCAGTAGTATGCCGCCCGAAGAAGAAAGCAAAAAAAAAAAGGTTCTAAGCAATGACTAACATGCAGATATGAACTGTTCCAAAAAAATGCACAGTAAGGGAACCGCTACGGGATAACAGTCTAAAGCAGAGGGTAAAAACGGGGTGGACTCCTCATCTTCTCTTTCTACCTCTTCATCAGAGCATGTTACTCTTTTCGTCATGCTTCCCTCCTGCAGTAAGTAATCCCTCGTTATAACGAAGTCCAGCAGGGAAGGCGAAAATTTCGTTATAAAGCGGTATTTCGATATAAGCGACCACTGGAAAAAAGCTTAAAGTAGCTTGAGCTTTAATTTGCAGCCACAACTGCAAGGAATCAGAACACAATGTATTCAGTGAAGCAAATGCTTTATTCAGGTGCAAAAAAGGCAGCTAGCGTTGGCTGTTTCAAGTTCTTGCCGGGCGGCGAGCATCCCCTGCTACAAATTTGACCAGCATTGCATGAGGCTGTGGTCGCGATCATAAAAGTGGCAGTGGATGTGGCCAATTTATAGGGGGGTGGCGGACGTCACGGAACGCTACGCGAGTTTCTCGCTGGAAAGCGCCTCATTAATGCTGTCGCACGAGTCTGAGGTTGCGTTTGTTGCGCTCAAAAAAACGATTAACTGCTCATTTTGGATGCACAGCGCAATCATGAAAGCTGACCTGTTTTTCACTAGTGGCTTTGCATATCTCTGGGAAATTTTTTTCCGAGGTGTGCAGCAGTGAAGTTTTTCCAAAACAAGAGTTTTTCGGCGCTCCGTTGTCGACGACACTGCTAATTCTACGGTTCTGAGTGTGGGTGTTCGCGCAGCGTCCGCGCCCACGTGACCAATGTCTAGGAAAAATTCAATGACCCTACCCACGCATTCGGACCGTTTCTGTAAAGGTCGGATGGCGCGAATCGACCATGGACCGTCTCGAGAAAATCGCCCGGGAAAGACAAGCTTGCGTTGACCCGACATGTTGGAAGCATGACCTCACCGCGGGTCGCCGCCGCGGTCGCCACGTACGCTACCCTCGCGACTTCGCTCTAAGCGGGTCAAGCTCTTCGTGCACTTCGAGTAATGCGTCCAAAATGCATTGTGTTTGGGTTGGGACCAGAATAAATTTCGAATAAAGCGATATTTCGAGTAAAGCGTTTCGTATAACCAGGGATTACTGTAAATCCACACCATCAATGTATTCGCGAGGTTGTGCGGTACAGCCACGTTAAGTTAGCAATGACCTCGCGACGCAATGTTAAAGACAGCACGTAGAAGAGGCATATAGTAATCCTAAAAGGTGAAAGAACGAACTTCCGGTCAATAGCTTGCCGTCCTCTAACAAGCAAATTCAAAACGTTCTCCAACGTCACGCCGGACATTAAAAGGAACCCTATCCGGCTCTTGAGCGAAAGTGCTTAAAGTACCGTAGCAGCCTTCAAGGTCACGCGCACTTGGCCCTCGTTGCGCACCCTGGAATAAGCGGCCTTCGTTCGCGGCAGTATATATGCGCCCATTAGGCCGCTCTTCTACAATGTGGTAACAGCCCAGCGGCGGCCGTTGCGCTCTGAGCAGACCGGATCGGTCGTTCGCCTTCTTGGCCTCGCGGCGAGGATCCCTGCCCTGGGAAATACAATCACCCACCACACCGAACCGCCGTAACATTAGGCGAGTTAATTGACTGCAATCTGCCGCGCTGCTCCTAGAGGTTAAATGGGGCGCTGCACGTAACAGCGGCACGTGCATTTAGTTTATTCCTTCCTCACCCTGCCCTCTCTCCCTCTTATCCTTTTTCCTTCTCCTCTTTGTCTTCCTTATATCAATTTCCGCAGTCCATCTGCTAACTTTCTGAAGCAAACCATTTTATGATTGTAAGGAGAAGGTTCAACGACAGCAGACCTCAGTAACCTTCCTGGCGATGCCTCCGCCATTACGTGACCGTCTGGCCCGAGTGGTAATCACATCGAAACATCGAAAAAACACAGCCTTAAAGCGGATCTGGTTTCAGAATGCGTACTCTGCATAGAGGGTGCGGTATTCGGGAGCCATAAGCGTTGGTTTTACGCTTACAAGTCACTTAATATAGTTACATTACATCCGTATAATGCGTGTGAATCATCTAATAGGGTAGTTGACCGTACCGGTTGATTCAAGCTAAGTAATTAAACAGCCAATCGATTGAAACATTGGTCGATAGTTCGATAGAGCAATAAAGTCGTGCGCAATGTCAGGGCGATCAACGGGTATTAATGGGTTCCCGCACAGCGCAGGTGTCGGCTGCAAAAGTAGACCGCATTTCCCCGCAGTGGCCGATTATAATTAAGCGGCCTGGCAGGGTAAGCGCGCAGAAGACTCATGGGCGTCCAAGCTTACTGAAACCTCCCATCTCCATTATTCGAGCGGAGCCGCTCGTTTTGTTGTGTGTTTTGTTTTTTTTTTCTGCCAAGAAACATGCCAATTCCAGTGTTCGGCTCGGCTATTTTGTCCTTACCACGCGGCAACCCCTCGACTCACCCCTCTTCTCCTCCCTCTTCATTCGGTTTTCCTCTCTCCCCTAGCTTCTGCTTCCTAACCCCCCAACCGTCACTGGTCCCCCAAACCTTCACTTGGCAAAATGACAGCCGGTAAACTCAGGCCGTCTGCGTAACGTGTCTTAATAGCGACCGTTTACACAGCAGGGGTGAGCCGGTGGAGAAGCTGCGCAGTTAGGCCGCCGCTTTATTCGACGCCCCAGACAGCCATTTCGGCTGCTCTTAGAACCGCTGTTCATTAAAGCAGTCCCGGACATAACAGTTAGCCCCTCGGCGAGGCGGTCTATAGCAATTCCGCGTGCACGTGAGCGCCAATCTGAGCAGTACAGCAGCGGCAGACTTAACGCGGCTATGATTGTCCGGCTCGGTTAGTGAAGACGTCACGAAGTGGAGGCCTTTGAACTTCTTATGCCGCGTCAGAAGTCGACCAATCCTGTGCAGTCCGCCTAATACCTCGCCGGTTGCCTTCTTCGTAGCAGAGATTCATGCGTGCGCTTTCTCATTATAAGGGCAAACTTAACCCATCTGTAAGTTTTCGAGCTGTTTGGCCATCAATCCACGGTACGTCAGTGTCCCTGCGTGGTTAATGAGCGCTATCGGATGGCCAATTTTGTCGTTTAGAAAGGAACAGTTTGGGCGCCCACTGCAGTCCAATCATGAGAATATTCTGTGGGGACGATGTATCGTCTGTACGGATTCTTGAGTATAGCATCCGTTGGTTACGAGTACGCTTATACCTTATAGTGACCCAAAATCCAATAAAGATAGGGCAATTAAATACCCCACTACCATTTTGCTCGATTGGAAACGTGGTTGCAAGGCAGAAATTCGCGCATTAAGGGGGAGGAACATTTAAATTACCCGCGTACTCCACCATTACGTGTCCATTGATTGGGCGGGGAATACCGGGAGCCTAAGGGTTAATATAACGACTCCTTGAGGCGTAGCCGAAGCCAAAACGCGCAGTTAGTTCGTTGACTCTGGGCCACCAGGGGCGACTAAGAAGAACGCGGAAGTTCGGATCACCTACCGCACCTATAAAAACGTAGTACGTAGTTTCACTGTGTAACGGCGTTAATTGCACTGATTAGATCCGCAAGGCCCAAGCATGTTGCCTGAGAGCAAGGTCGCTTATATGCAAGCCGGCATATATATATACATGAAGAATTAGGCTTAGGTGGCGGAAACGAGCAGAAATATGCGACGATTGTAATAAAATATAGAAAGTACTAGTGAAGGAGAGAGAAAAATAGTTTGAGACGTCCAGCAATTTTATAAATACTCTGAGTGGTTTAACGTTCAATGTCCCGGTCAGTGAATATATACGTCAATGAAACGTCAATGAAATTGAATTCACTGATAATCATCAATCCACACACCATCATCATTGTCGTCGTCGTCGTCATCATGGGAGGGTCCGACACCGAATCATGTTGATTTCCCCGTGCGTTCTCGAAATGTAGCCACTCAGTGAAAGGTTATGAATGCGCTGTTTTGATTTTCAGTCAACTACAAGCGTAGCCTATTTTTATTTACGGTTTCTTTTTGCGACCGCAGCCAATCGTGCGAATTCGGCCTTGAGACACTGCAGACCAACTTCATACAAAACTGATTAGTCCCAGCCTTCCTTACTGATAACTTTATTGTATTTAGCTTAATTGATTATTGCTGTGGTTGAAACTGGCATGATATTTGTTGCGGCGTCGCGTTGTTATCAATTAAGTAGAGTTGTATGCAGCCTATAGGTTCTGTAAGTGATGAATAGAGCAATGTCCAAATTTATGGAAAGCCTGCCAGCACTGTCGACAAGGCTCGGGCGATGACGCTTTTGCTGAAGAGCTGCACCATGATATTCTGCTTGCCAGTTATGTCAGTGAAGGTTAACCTTGCAGCACACCTTCATATTTTAACACGAAAGTGTTTTATTCCTGAATACACAAACATTTGACTGACGTCATATCCGTCACGCAAGTGACGCCAGTACAACGAAGCAAGCGGCCTGTAAAGGGCGCACCCCAGCACACAGGGTCTTCTTGCGTGGAAGCAACCTTTATACTTAGGGTTGTTCATTTTCTGGTTGCATATTGGGTTGTAAAACACGGAAGTGTTTTATGCCGGGATACACCAAGATTTCACTGACGTCATATACGTCACGGAAACGACTGCCAATACACCTTTGCCGAAGCGACCCACCGGCAGGACGTCGCTCGCCAAGCACACCCACAAGACAGCCGCCGACCCGCAAATCATGCTCAGCTGCAGATTTCGCTGCACGTTTCCCTTTCGTGTTTTACTGATTCCTATGACAGAGGAATCAACCATAGTTTTTTTTTTGTAAAATGATCCCAAAACGTTAACTCGCAACACAACTATCGCGATTGAATAGACTCGTAATGGGACAGCCTTCCCATTCGTTAAATGTAAGCTTTTTATGTCTCACTTGTGGCGGTCTCGGAATAAACACACCGCAGGAAAGTGAACTTTACTGCAGGAAAGCCAACTTTACGCGATGGGGCTTACCAGAAAGCGCACATTACCAATGGGACGTTCCTTACATGCATGACGGGTTTCATTGTGGCAGACAAATTCGGTATAGCGTCCTACGATTGAGCGATTATGATGATGAAACCATTCTCTAACAGGCGCACAGATAGCCTCGTTGATCATTGCACACGCCTAGCCGATTGGGAAGCCCAAATAAATGACAACGCTGAGCTAACCGAATCCCCACATTCAGATGACCCAATCACAAACTAATACATAGAAAATCATGACATCACATTCGGTTAGGTCAGCGTTGTCGCAGATTTGGACTTCGATTGGATTGCGGACTCAACCTTCTTTCTTCCAGAACGGGGTGTAAGATTTTTGGCATGGACAAAAACCTACGTTGAGACGTTCATTTCTCCGTGACTGACCGCAGAAGAATACATATACCGTATTTACTCGCGTAATGATCGAACTTTTTTCCGAAAAATATTATGCAAATTTAGGGGTGCGATCATTACGCGAGGTAAATGTTTCGCGAAAAAAGTTTGAGCACAGAAAACGCAAGTTGCAGGTCAGAATGTTCACGATAAGTCTCATGAACATAATAAACATAACAAATAAAAACATAAAAAAACTCCACCGACCACCGAATGACCACCGAGTGACGCAAAATGCAGTGTTTTCATTACGCAACGCGTCGGAATTACGGAATTACGGAACGCGCCGGAACGAGTTTGCTGCGAGGTGAGAACAGGTCGACCAATAAGTGGCTGCTGCTGCCACAGTGTGGGACATCAAGAGACAGCTACCGACGCAGCAAGCCAAGCGCGTTTTTTTATGTCTTGTGAGTACATTATGTGCATTTAGTGAGAGTTTCTTCCGCACCAATAACGAACTCATGCTTGCCGATATCGCTAGTATCATCAAGTCCGCGGCAATAACGTAGCCCTGTCCGCTTTGAAGGAGGAGAAACTGAGGTAAGCACGACCATCGTCATCAAACTTGGCACACATACGACATATGGCTGGGCAAGTTCAGGTGCGATTATGCGCGGAAATAAAAAAATCGATTTCGCACTTCAGGGGGGAAGGATGCGACAATGCGAATACGGTAGTCGATTTCGGAACCTTGCGCTGGAGCCACCGAGACCGCCTCGCCGTCCATGCCCCTATAAAATCGGCGTAAGTGTACACTTAAAACGCGACGCGGCTATAACTTCGTGGGTCGGCGCCGCCAGTGCGCGTAGTTGGCGTGATTAGCGGTCATACATCCGAATCGAGCCTCGTGACGGGCGTATTCCGAATTGCGTCGACCTGCGGGGAAAATTCTCATCGGATCGATTCCGAGCGTGCAAACGAGCACGGCGAAAATAAAGAAAAGAGGGACAGAAACACGCTCAACCGTGCCTCCACCAAACGTAGGAAGCAGTATATGTACAGATCGACAATAAATGAAAATAGTATGACTAGCATAAGCAGTATGGCTCTGCCTTCGATCCATGTTTTTGCTCTCAGTGCGCGGTGCGTGTCTGTATCGTGTGGCATTATGGGTAGCCTTCAACTTAACTAACCACAAGCGCAATTGGGGCTTTAGGTATGCACGATGTCGCACAAGTCTTGGTTCGCGCATGGCTTCTCCTCCATTTCCTGCAGTAGAAAGAAAGAAAGAAAATGGGGGCTTTTCGTTTTATTTTTTAATTTGCCATTATTTGTTTTATGTTGTGTATTACACTGCACTTCTATTCAACTTTGTTTTTGCTCTCTCGAGACCCCGGTGCACAGCCACAGATGTAGATTACGAAATTATATTACAGTAGATGTACAGCCACCGACAGTTGATTACGCTTACTCGGTCCTTCAAAATAAAGTTCTTTTTTTTTTTCAGATAACATAGAGCCGAAGTTTTTGCGACTGACGCGGCGTAGCGTTGTTGGAGCTGTGCGAGACGTCTAGCGCACACCTTGCGGCTAGCGAGCCAACCACGCCCCGACGCTCAGCGCTCAACCGTTGTTCCCATTACGTAATTCTTAGCTACGGCGCGTCCCCCGTTTCTCTGATGCCGATGGCTGCGGGGCAGGGCCAAGAGTATGGTGTTTGAGGCCGACATTAGAGATTGCTTGAAGGGCACCTGGAGCATCCTAGCTGCTCTGGTCGTTCACTTAATGCCCAAGATGGGCCAGTGTAACGGCGGACTTTGTTCCCGCTTTGTGGACCACAACTTGGGCTGCTCGCGTAATGTCTTCCAAGATGAAGGGAAGCAGATGGCAGCACTGGGAGACCCCACGGAGTGGGGCCAAGAACAAGATTAATGACCTGAATTAGCTAGGCCCTGTAAAGAAGGTTGCAGGCCTCCTTTTAGCCTAAGTAACCCTCACGTGTATCAGCCGCAAGCCATACTGATAGCGAAGTGCTTTGAATAAACGAATGAAGGCTGTGCAATATAAGTAACGGAGCCACCAATATCTATCTTCCAGTCGTCCGTCCGTCCTTCTTTCTCTTCTTCTTTTTCCCTACCGCTTTTTATAACAGCAAAAAAGAGATTCTGTTGGAGTGGAAAAGACTGCACCTCCAGCGGTAGGGGTAGATAGATATTTGGTGCAAATGGCGTTGATAGACGTTTTTTAACGCAGGCTTAGATAGCCACACGTATCGGTTACCTCTACTGAATTCAGTCTAAGGCGCCGCACACACAAAATAACGCCTAACAAACCCGCGTCCCTACGCTTTTGTTTACACCGTAACGCTGGAGGCCGGCTCTAGCGGTGAGTGTGTGCGTGCGTTTCAGGAATTAAGCACCGCGGTAGGCAGCGAGTTGGGTGGGCAGCTTCCTACCCGCCTCCTTTATTCATTGAAACCTGCGGAAGGCTCTTGCTTGCATGCAAAGTGTGCGAGCAAATCCGCACATGGTTACAGTAGCTGTTATTTATACCGAGAAAATTACCGTACCCTGTGGTTGGTTTCGAAGAAGAAAACATTACCAAGCTCTTCCTAAACGCCTTCCGCAATCAATTGACCGAATGGCGCGTCATAGCGGTAAGTTTAAATGCTCGTAATTACAGACTTCGCGCCCATTAAAGGAGATAATAAACAAACATACACCCAAAGCAAGAGCACAAAACTCTTCGCTATCGCAGAGTGCCCGACTGAGGTTGCTGCGCAGAGCACGCCGTCTGTGTACTTCCGGGTCGGAGAATGTGCAAAGTTCTTCGCTGTTGACGCGGATAGAAACATAAATAAAACGGTTATTGGCCAACACGCAGCGTAGACGGCACATCTGATAGTACAAGCCTGCTCCTTGTACGTTCACATCCGCGAGTGTATTAATTAAACGCAAATCGCGTCTCGACCTTTAAGAGGCCTGACATCCGAGACTAGGCCGGTCGACGTGACCGGCTACGGGGGACCTACGTCAGTTTCACTCCGATTAGGCGAGGGACAAACCGGTAGTTTCTCTCCTTGTAGAAATGGGTTCATTTCACTCCCCGGTGGGTGTTTAGTCGTGCTCTCTCAATAACGGAAAAAAGGCAACTGGTGCGAATCCTTAATTTCCTCCCCTAGCCACTATCTCTCATTTCATTTATCCTGCGGGGTTGTTCCCAAGTCTGTACTAAATGTTATCTCGGCATGGCCCTGCAGAGGAAAGCGGTGAATCGGTTTAGACTTGGGGTTGTTTCAGTACTGCTAGAAGTTGACATGGTAGTATTATTGTCAACATCTCGTTTTGGAAATACTCTGGTAAATACGATGTTCTACGTTGAACCGCTCTGGGGTAATGGCACATTAATACCATCAATCAATCAATCCATATAATCAATCAATCAATCAGTCATCATCAATCACGCATCAGCAAGTCACGCATCAGCACGATCAATCAATCAATCATCTAGCGAGATCAATCAATCAACCAATCGATCGATCGATCAATACATCAGTCTATACATCACAAATTAAACTAATTAATTCAGTAATTAGAAACGAAGCAATCAATCAGTGCCAGTCAGTCAATCAATCATTCACTTAATAAATCGATCAATCAATCAGTCTCGATACGTACGGGTGTGATCGTCATTATACCACTGCGTGTGGAACGCACTTCATCGACACGCCGTTGGAACGCTACAATCCACAGTTCCGTCCACGTAACATTGTTGAAAGTTGAAAGACACATTATGGGGCAAATCTTATTGCAGTCTAGAATCTATACCAAACCTCAACCAACTGTGGAAGTTACATGAATTAATTTCGTTCTCCTTTGTAAATTAGCGGCTGAAAATTCTTCATTTTGTAATATTTTAAGGAATACTACGGCATTAACCCATGGCTTAAGCCAGTGGCGTGCACAGGAGTGCATGTGAAGGGAGGGGGGGGGGGGTGCAGATCCCCTTCAAGGAAAGGGAGAGAGAAACTTCAGAGAAGAAATCAGAAAACGACTAAATGAGTAAAAAACAAAAAGACCTCACAAAAAAATAAATTCCAGAATTCAGTGTTAAAAAAAATTGGCGAGGCTTACCAAGTCGCGCAAGGCTTGAACCATAGCGAAGCTTGAATCAAGGCGATTCACTGAAGGACCACACACGCATTGCATCATGGTTGAAATTGCTTAGTTCCAGTAGCGCAATGCTTTCACGTGGTGTATGTCGTCGTATACCACCAGTACGTGTCTCCGCATACTGACTGGCGGGCCTAGGATCAGTTTTTCCGCAGGCTTTACTTTTCCCAAAGCAACGCGCCAGCACACCGAACCGACGTTGCAACGACTTCGGAATGCGGCTACATGTAGCGCGAGCTGTGATTGTGCTCCACCTTGGAGGCGCGGACGCACGTGAACTGTTCTCTTGGTATGTTTTACTAGCTCCGGGCGCAAGCCTGGACAACGCCGGGCGCCTCCTCGTAAAAAGCGTTGCTCACGTGCGCGCTAAACGACGGGAGTAACTAAGACCCAAGGTTTTCTGATGGCGCCGCACACATTACGGCCAGCAACAACCATTCCAACTGTTAAAGAACTTCGGAATGGCGTGCACTACAATTACCTTTTTGATCACCTGTTATGTGTGATCAATCGTTTTTCTTGAAGACATAAAGTGACCATCGTAACAGAAGAAATCAAAGCACCGTAAGGTGGTGTCAAGCTATAGTACAAGATAGTCCATTAATGCTAGGAAGAGTTAGCGGGACTGTAAAAACAGCGGCGTATACTCATCCATGGATTTCAACTCCATTAACACGTGGGCGCGTACAAACGGCCAGCCAGTCGAACCTTGCCTGCCACAGTGGCTGAAGGCGTTTGCCGGCCCGCCATCAATTAGAAAAGAAAGAAAGGCAAACGTAACGGTTAGATTTTCCTTCTGATTCAGCAGAAACAGTCCTATCCTTGGCGTGAAGATTTTGGGCATCACCGCAGAGCAATATGCACGGCTGTTAAGGAAATACTCTCTCAAAGATGCTTTCAAACATGCCCTAGAGCTTATGGGTGTTCTCTCCTACAGCCGCAAAGAATGCGGATGTACGTTGTCACTTTTTAAGGCTCCACCGCAGCTGCAGGGGGTAAACTCGAGAGCAGACAAGGCGCAGCTGTCAGTCGAGTCGTCGCGTTCTGCCTTGTTAATGACGGCGACCACCGACCCCCGTACCGTTACGTTACGCTGCAGGGCGTATTCTTGGAGCAGGAAGGGGGCCGAGTTTACCACACCAGGCAGACCCAACCTGTCCGCTCCTGCAGATCTCCTCGGCGTCATGGCCCACCTACGCTTTGCTGCGAGCCCTTTGCATGGTCATCTTAATCGCGCTCGGAGCCGCACAGTGCTTTACAGGCGGCGCCCATTTACAGGCTTAGGGCAAAAAGAAAACGACAGCAGAGAACAGGAAGTAGGAATGAAAGTCGTTGCTTCTTCTCCGCACAGGCACTGCGAGGGTGTACAGAGGGCATAAATCCTGGTAGGCGTTGTGCACGTATGCAGAGCCGAAGAGGAAGAAAAGAGGACACATGTCGTAAATAATGGCGTCGCGCTGTGGGGCGTATACGCTCGCGTGCCTCGGCGGGACGACTGGAGGGACCGTGTGGAGCCGTCGATGACGTCGTTCTGGAGACTTCAGAAGAACGGCGGCGCTGTGGGACAGGACAAGCCGGGTGGCTGCTGTGAGCTCCCTGCTGAGCTCAATAATATCCCCAGTGCACTTTCCTTTCCTCTCTTCCAACAAATCACTTCTCTCTCTTCTCCACACGCCCTACGCTACAATGTAAAATGAGATGAAAAGAAAAGGTTGCTGAGATGCTTGCGCCTTTGTCCTGACAGAGTACCTCACGAGCAGGTCGGGTGTGCGCGTCCGCAGCTGATGGAACGTGGAAGGAAGGGCTTGACGCGCGCTCTACGGGGTCCTCCGGTGAATTCAAATGACCTGTAGCGGAGTCGTACACCGAGTACTAACATTGCGTGCGGGCTTGTGCAGAACCGAATCGGGATACACGAGGAATCGACTCGGGTTATCGCAATGTATTGGCTGTTGACAGTGTGGGGGCTTGGCTGACATGTAGCGGCAACGACTAACGTTATACCAAGGCTTCTTTTTGGCAGGAAATTAAAGTGCGGCGGGGCTTTGCCCTCGCCCATGCTGCAAGCAAACCAGTTACAGAAAATTTGATATGTTCTTGCGGATACGTCAGACCGTTGCGTTTTAACGGTGCTTCGCCATTTGTGAGAGTTCAGTGGCGTTCCGAGTGGGGCCATTCGCGACGACTTTTCCACGGGGACGGCGCCCATGACATTCGCGCTACTTCTGTTTACATTGACCAACCCATTTTCCGCTTCCCGGTCTTTCTCCGCGTGACCAAGCTGGCCTAATTTCTTTCAGTTCAACTACCACGTATTAACACACGAGAAAGAATAGAGCTGTCTTATGCTTTTCTCCTTTCTGAAAATTGCGTAGATATTCGTCATGTCCAAGCACTGCTGATGCTAGTCACGAAGATAAGCTCGTGTCCAAGATAAACTTGACCGACTGAACCTTAGTTTTCTCAGTCAATTCTGCTACTGCAAGAGTAAACCATTATGGACGTTGTCATCATATACAATAGTGTTCTATAACGAATGATCTCGCCCCGTCTCGTTCAAGTGCGGCTACTCCCCCTGCACCAGGCGGCTCATAGTTGTGTCCGTTCAAAGTCCGCAAGTACGCGGCACCAACGATTCTACAGTGGATGCAAACACATACCACATACGCAAAATATACACTCTAAAGCAATCCCGTGGTTCAGCTTCCATGCCGCCAACAAATCTAAATCACCAAATGAGCGCAACTGACGTACCATTTAACTAAAAAATCTGACCTTCATCATGACACTGTTCAACATCATGCCTGAATTGTGTGATACCGCTACAGACCAAACTTTTGAGTCAAATCGCGCACTTGATATCGTCATTCGTTGAAGTTTCATCGTTGGCTACATGGATTCGAGTGCAATGTAGAGAAGCTGCACCTCAGGATTGCTTCAGAGTATCAGATTCGCTTCTGTAAATGCCGTCCCCGACACACGCGCACACGTAGTTTGAAATGTTTCCTATCATCACGGAACCAGTACCGGTCACCGACACACAGAACCAGAATGCCCGAAGTGATTTCGTTTTCGAATGGGGAAAAAAATATTCGTAAAATCAAGGGTCCTGTTATGACGACGACGATGATGATGACGATAAAATAGGCTTGGTCGACAACCAGTAGAAGAGCAAGCTCAGTTTCACTGATTTCATGGCTGTGTTCGTTGTGTCTACGGCGTTTTCTCCCAATATACCGTATTTACTCGATTCTAAGCACCCCCCCTAAACCCATACTACACGCTCCCTACTTTTGGGGGAAATTTTCTTTAATTCTTTCATTTACAAACCTCTTCAACGGAACAGAAGATGACCTGCTGGGAATACTGAGGGCGGCGGCCCAAGCGACGCAACGGACTCGAATGGTAGTGAAGGTGACTGAATATCATACGAAAGAGGTGAGTTCGCTGTCTGTACTTATTTTTCAGTTGAATATTGGTCAAATAAAACATTATTCCTTGCGACCGTCTCGTCGAGATACGGCCGCGAAAAAAAGTGGCGGTGGGGAAAGGGGGGGGGGGGGGGAAGTAATTAGGCTTTCCGAATCTAAGCACCCCCCTTACTTTGGGCATCGCGATCTTGGAGAAAAGGGGTGTTAGAATCGAGTAAATACGGTAAATACGTGCAGGCAGAGGGAAGTCGGAATTCGCAATGCCTTGTGCCGTAAACACCGAAGGTGTTTACTACTGCCGAAGCGGCTATCGGTCGGAAGCTCAATGTTTATTTTTTTATTGCAACACTCCAAGGAGAAAAAAAAAAGAGTAATCCTGCAGCTTTGAGGATCCGGGAAAATGGCGAAGCGCCTTATATCGGGCTGAGATTTGTAAAAGGAAACTGGTTCCGCGCACCTTCTTTTCAGGCCGTCACGTACGTCGGGATCGCCAGAGGTTCCAGTGAGGGCCTCGAGAATTGTCGCTCCAACTTGTTTTTTGTGCTCTCTTAAATTCGAAGCAGCTTACCCTGGGCCAGCCAGAAGCGAGCGTAACCTCAGCTGCCGATTCCCAGATATAATCCCTTTTTATAATCCGTGTGCGACCCAGGAAGACCTCTCGAAAAAGCGGACATCAGTAATATATCAACGTCACAAGGGATCGAAAAAAGACAAAATGCAGACGATGCCGGAAAAGGCAAAAGTGGACAGGTATAAACGCGGCTCCGACGGGTTTACCGACTGCTCCCTAACGCTAACATAATGAGGCCGTAATTATCAAAAGTTGATTTTAGGTAGAGTTCACATGGTAATAGCGACGTCTGGAAGACTGTAGTTGACGGAAGTGTGATTCATAGCGCGGTTAGAGAGGAGGTGTGGGACCCATATTCAGCGTGTCCCATTTATCATTCACGAGCCGTCTAAAATAAAGTTTACAGGCTTTAGCATTAGTGCTACAGTTGCATCGAGTCTTCAATTGCCCCAAGGCCTCTATCAAAAGCTACGCACTATTGAAAGCATGTGAAAAATCTTGTGGGGGTCATTTACGCACGCCCACGGTCTTTGCGGAAGAGTATGGAGCTTCACAATACAGATGAATCGACTGCTAACTACTAGCAAATGGGGTAATGCGAGGAGAGGTTGCGGAAAAAATCCCGCCCATCTCCGCGAAGTGAATGATGATGAGAGGGGCGAAGCTCAAATGCTTATCGGTAAAACCGTGAAACATTCGCCCACACATCATATAAGACTCGACACGTCAAGCTTTCCACCCGCCTCCGTTGACAAGCCCGTCGACGACGTCGATGTTTGTGTGATTACGTAGGGGCTTGTTTGGGACGATGAGATCTCCATGGGTAAGTTGGCGAATTCGGTGTGTGACATTTTAGCCACCTTGGCCGTCGCCTTCTGCAGAGCGTCCTTGTTCGCGTACCCCGGTACGTGTCTTCAGCTCGCAGGCGACGAAGACACAACCTCTTCTTCTTCCTCTCCTCCTTGTTGGGGTAGCAACGAACGCGTTGAACGTTTTGACCTATTCGCCAATCTTTGGTTTGCCAATCCCTAGGGGGATCCTGCCACAATCATCATCATTCCCGCCGTGCTTGGCAGCAACGAGGGACGGGACAGGGCCCGATCAAGAGGAGCTTCGCCCCTAAAAAAGGGGTGAGGATGAACACCATTTATACAAAGGATAATACGCGGATGCGGACTCAAGAAAAAAACTCTCGTCTCTCTCTTTATCCCCTCACTCACTCTCTCCCCTTGCTCTCTCGCTCTCTCTCACACACGACACACAGAGGAGGAGAGAAGAGAGATAGAGAGAGAGAGAGAGAGAGAGAGAGAGAGAGAGAGATAGAGGAGAGAGATAAAGCGAAAACAATATACACTGAACGGATGAGTCATTCAAGGGAGCTATCTGAACGAACGTTCACGTATAGAATTGATATACAAATCAGGCGCAACCGGGCGAAGGTCAGCTGTTTCATACGCACGCGTGGTTACAACTAGAACGCGAGCACAACGATGAAAGGGTTCATTCGCTTGCCCCGACCGCACCTCCAGCCATCCCAGAAGCTTCCTCCACAAACAACAAAGTCCCAACTCCACGGGGCCCTCAGCGAGCGAGCGAGTCTAGCCGCCGTCCAGCGAAATCAAATGGGGTCCCATAAAGGCATTCCGCTGCACCCCGCAGGGGTCACTCTTTAAAGGTTCAAAAGGGCAAGTGCCCGCCATGGAAAAACGAAGGCCGACTCGGAGTCACTGCTCATGCGGAGAGTATGTACTCTCGGCACACACCCACCCGTCGAGGGTTTACCTACCCATGGTCCGCGGCCTTCAGCCCAACAACGACTCCGCTTGACCAATGCCTTCGCGTTTACTCTTCGTGCCACTACTCTGACGTTTACCGGAACCCGAGTAAGGAGAAAACGCAAATGGGCAGCTTTATCAAGTCGACGTACGAAGAAGCGCGGTTGGAAAACCAACGTCGGGTTCTTCTTCATGCGGCATGGCCTTACTGGCTAGTCGGTGTTGCACATCCACAAAGCAAGGAGAAAAAAGAATTGGGCGCAGCCCAGTGTCGTGCAGGCAGGGGAGCATCGTGTACGCCGACGGATGCAGGAAGTCATTTGGGCGGGCGTGTGTCATCAACAAGGGCACTTGCTGCCCCGCTCTCCGCTGCCACGCGGGCGGGATTTCTCTACTGCCTTGGCAAGTGACGCCCGCGCAGGAGAGCTTCGCCTTTTGCGGAGGGTGCGGCGTGTATTCATACTTCATCCCTTGGGAACTTCTTCGAAGCCGGTTCACTTCCGCTCGAGGTATACACACGTCGTGGTTGTCGAATGGGATACGATGTAACCCGTTCACCACGCCCTAGAGACATTTATAAACAAACTGGATAGTTAAAACGAAAATTTCGGGGGCTTAACGTGCTGAAGTTTAACGAGCTATAAGCTTAACGGGGGTTTAACGTGCTGTAGTGGAAGAGGAGGAGGAGGAGGAACAACTTTTACTGAGCCCATTTCAGGTGACGCTCGCAGGCCGCTTCACGTTGGTCCGTGTCATAATGTCAAATAATTTAAACTTGTAGCTAAAGTCCGCCACATTCTCATTCAATGCCCGCATTTTGTGTCTGACTTTCATGCTGAAGAGTGCGAAAATGTCAAACAAATTGCTCGTGCAGCTAAAAGTTCCCGGAAAAATTTATATGTACATCCTTTTCTGTGTCTGACTTTTGCGCCTAGGTGGCGCGCTGCGCAAAAGGCGGAGAAATTAAACGTGCAAGTCATTGCCAACAAAGTTTGACCAAAAGGAGAAAAAAATGGGGAGGGGGGGGGGGGGAATCGGGGAGCTAAGGCTTTACGGACCCCTGAAATGCCCCCGCTGTCCGCAGACCCCGATTCGATAACCACTTAGGTAGAAGGTGAATGCAAATGAGCAGCATTTGCAGGTGGCATAGTAGGAAGAGGGCTGGGTGGCGCGGTGGAGAATTCCTTGGGAAAGGTACTGGTTTTAAGGTGCCTGTAATCAGTAGAGTCTTCTCACTCTTCTTCTGACGAACGCGAAGTTCGGCGAGTACAGGAATTTTCTTGTTTGAAAAAATTGGCCGCGTATCTTCTCCTTTCGTTGCAAATGTCGACGCAAGACGATAATCGACTGGCATTCTGGCAAATAAATGCATCCCTTCTCTTTCCCGCTCACCTCTCATGCTGTTCCTCTCCCGTCTCGTTCCTTCCAAGATAACACGCTAGAGGTTTGCTCAAGTCAATTTAAATGTACCGCGTTCTACTGCTCCAAGTCAGGTGCCTCGATGCCAGCGCTGCCGTACGGCGGAGACGCGCGTGAATCGAGGCACCCGACTACAACGTTTATACACAATTTTCCATAAGCACCCGGAGAGGAGGAAAATACTCGCAAACCAGTTCTCCCGGCGGCCCGCGCGCCTTCCGCTTCCGGCGGACCAGCGTTGCCTGTCCGCTGCGTAGTATAAGAGTGTTTCGCACCGCGTGCTTAGTTTTTGCGGAACTTTCAACAGTTCTAGCCAATGCTGCGGTGCGGTTCAAGGCGCGAACGTCGCTTGGTCAGCAATGTGCGGTGGTGGGATACCGAACAACCAGAGAAAGCGAGAAAAAGTCGCCGACAGCACACATCTTCACGACACTGCCTGGAGAAAATGCAGTTCGGTTGCGACGTGTTTTTCCTGCATCGCTTCCCAACGGACGCCGATTTGAGATATCGATGGACGACGTTCATAAACCGCAACTACTTTGTTCCAACGACCAACTCTAGGATTTGTTGAGTGCACGTCTTGGACCTCAAGCAGACGGAGCAAAATCCATTTATCACACGCAAAGCTGCGACAGGGGCGACAAAACGGAACCCCCTGAAATGTTAGAAGTAACTTTATCCTTTACAGTACAACGTTGATTGATTGGTTGATTGAATGTGGGATTTAACGCGCCGGCGCTTCACAGGCGATGAGGCGCGCCGTAGTGGAGGGCTCCGGATTAATTTTGACAACCTGGGGATTTTTACCGTGCCCCGATACAATACAACATTACAATAACTTCTAGTTCCTTGTAGTTAATTTAAAATAACATCTATTGTGGGGTAATTATAGCCGATTGGCATTAAACAATTCCCTTTTCATTTAATCTAACCTTTAAAATCACTGCGTATTGTTTACTTTTTTCAGGTGAACGTATTACACTGCCAAATGATATTGTCACGAAGACAAGGACGATGCAGTTGTGTTGAATGAGAAACACGTTTATTGGAGCGAACTTGTGCTCCCCTAACAACTCAAAAGAATACAGAGGCGGCGAAGCAGCGGTCAACAAAGTGACTTGCACAGGCGAGTGTCGTCGAATCGAATGCCCCGGCGTCCGCACTGCAGGCTCTTTATCTTTTGGCGCGCGTGGTTCTCGAAACGTCGATTCGCATCGAGAACATAGTAGATCCAAGAAGATTATTCTGGGCTGTTCACGTTAGATCGGAATGCTCTCCCTATCACAACAGATAACACATGTGGCACAGAAAGAAAGAATGGAACACGCGCTTCCCTTGGCGCAGAGATAACACAGACCGGCGCAGCCGGGCGGTAAAAGCAAAACACAAATAAACAAACCCAATGTATGGTTCGCGGCATTACCCCCCCCCTCTAAGAGTGCATCGACCCGATGCTAACATAAGCGACAGTCCGAACAAATGAAAATAAAAGTTCGTCATCGTCCGTAGAAAGGTTTTAAGCGAACCACGTGGACGACTTCAGGCCGCGTGCGTCGTCGTGATGTGCCGGAGTCACCATCGGGGATCACTTCGTAGGTAAGTTGGCCAACACGTCGTAGAATCTGGTAGGGTCCGAAATACCGTCGCAGGAGCTTCTCACTGAGTCCGCGTCGTCGGATGGGAGTCCAAACCCACACACGATCCCCTGGTTGGTACTCGGCGTCTCGGCGTCGGAGGTTGTAGCGGCCCGCATCCACCAGCTGCTGGTCCGTTATACGAACTCGAGCGAGCTGGCGGGCTTCCTCCGCACGTTGAAGATATCCGTGGACGTCGGCGTTGAGGTCGTCGTCTTCTACGTGCGGAAGCATGGCGTCGAGCATCGTAGTCGGCCTTCTACCGTAGACAAGCTCGAACGGCGTCAGCTGTGTCGTCTCCTGGATAGCCGTGTTGTACGCAAACGTGACATACGGGAGCACTTCGTCCCAAGTCTTATGTTCAACGTCAACGTACATTGACAGCATATCTGCGATTGTCTTGTTCAGACGTTCTGTCAGTCCGTTCGTTTGGGGGTGGTACGCCGTCGTTCTTCGGTGATCCGTGTTGCTGTAGCGTAATACTCCTTGCATCAGCTCCGCAGTAAATGCCGTTCCGCGGTCTGTGATTAGGACTTCCGGGGCTCCATGTCGCAGCACAACTTGGCTTATAAAGAACTTCGCCACTTCTTGTGCAGTCCCCCTTGGAAGAGCGGCGGTCTCTGCGTAGCGCGTCATGTAGTCTGTCGCTACGACAATCCACTTGTTCTGTGATCGTGACGTAGGGAACGGGCCTAAAAGGTCCATTCCAATCTGTTGAAATGGTCTCGATGGGACGGCGATCGGTTGCAGAAGTCCGGCGGGTCTTGTCGGCGGCGTTTTTCGTCGCTGGCAGTCACGGCAGCTCCGGACGTAGTGGGTGACGTCAGAGGTAAGGCCGGGCCAGTAGTACCTCGCCTTGATTTTTCCAATAGTGCGGGCTGTGCCCAGATGTCCGGAAGACGGGTCGTCGTGGCACGCTTCCAAAATTTCGTCACGAAGGTCCGCGGGGATGACGAGAAGGTAATTCGCTCTTGTTCCGGGGCTGAAATTTTTCTTCACAAAGGGCGGAGTTTCTCAGGCTGAATGCTGGTAAGCTGCGTTTGAAGGTCCTAGGAACGGCAACGTTGCATCCCTCGAGGTACTCGATTATGACGCGTAAGTCGGGTCGGCACGCTGCTGGGCGGCTAGGTCGCTCTCCGTCACGATCCCGAAGAACGCGCTGTCTTCATCAGAGTCTTGTGGTGGTGGGTCGACGGGGCGCGGGACAGGCAGTCGGCGTCGGAGTGTTTCCTGCCGGATTTATAAACGACTGTAACGTCGAACTCCTGCAGGCGCAAGCTCCACCGCCCAAGACGGCCAGAAGGGGGCCTTCAAATTGGCGAGCCAACACAGCGCATGGTGGTCTGTTACAACCTTGAATGGCCTTCCATACACGTATGGGCGAAATTTTGAAATCGCCCATATAATAGCCAGGCACTCTTTCTCAGAGGCAGAATAGTTTTTCTCCTCCTTCGACAGACCACGGCTAGCATAGGCGATTACCCTTTCGCAGCCGCTTTGCTTTTGGACAAGGACGGCACCCAAGCCTATATCACTGGCGTCCGTGTGCATTTCCGTTTCGGCATTTTTCCCTCGAAATGAGCGAGCACGGGCGGGCTTTGCAGGCGTTTTTGCAGCTCGCAGAATGCTTTTTCTTGGTCGTTTTCCCAGCTGAAAGGGGTGCTATCTTTCGTCAAGCGCGTGAGTGGCTCTGCAATGCGTGCGAAGTTTGCGACGAAGCGCCGGTAGTATGCGCACAGCCCGAGAAATCTCCGCACGCCCTTCTTGTCTTTCGGCCTTGGGAAGTTCGCAATGGCTGAAGTTTTTGCCGGGTCAGGTAGGACTCCCGCGGCGTTGACGACGTGGCCCAAGAACTTGAGTTCCCCGTATGCGAAACGGCACTTTTCAGGCTTCAGCGTCAACCCCGACGTACGAATGGCCTCGAGTACAGACTCCAACCTTGCAAGGTGTTCGTCGAAAGTCCGGGCGAATACCACTACGTCGTCGAGGTATACGAGGCAGGTGTGCCACTTAAGGCCAGCTAGCACAGTGTCCATGACTCTTTGAAACGTCGCTGGTGCTGTGCACAGCCCAAACGGCATCACCTTGAACTCGTATAGGCCGTCTGGGGTTATAAATGCAGTCTTCTCTCGGTCTCTCTCGTCCACTTCAATTTGCCAGTAGCCGGTCTTCAGGTCCATCGATGAGAAGTACTTCGCGTGGCAGAGGTGGTCGAGGGCGTCGTCGATTCGGGGGAGGGGGTACACGTCCTTTTTCGTGATTTTGTTCAGTCGCCGGTAGTCAACGCAAAACCTTAATGTGCCGTCTTTTTTCTTTACGAGTACGACGGGCGCAGCCCAGGGCTTTTCGATGGCTGTATAATGTCGTCGCTCAGCATGTCGTCGACTTGAGTCCGGATGGCTTCCCGTTCGTGTGAAGAGACGCGGTACGGTGACTGTCGGGTAGGTCGGGCTCCATCTTCGGTTATTATTCGGTGCTTCGCTAGAGGGGTCTGACGTAGTTTTGCGCTCGACGAAAAACATTCGCTATAGCGACGCAGCAAAGCCAATAATTTTTTCCGTTGTTCTTGCGGTAGCGCCGGATTCACGTCGAATGGCTGCGGGAGCTTGAAGGTTTCTACGGGTGTGCGTTCAAAGTCGGCGACTGCGATCACATCACTTGCTTTTTTTCCGTTTCTTCGAGGAACGCAATTGCAGCTCCCTTGTTTAAATGCTGGTACTCTTCGGTGAAATTAGTGACCAAAACGTGAGATTGGCGTTGCTTAAAGTGCGCAATGCCTCTTGCGACGGAGACACCGCGGTCGAGAAGCAACCTTCGATCACTCTCTACGATAGCGTCGATGTCAGAAGCAGCATCCTCACAGTAGACGGCGATCATCAAGCTTGCGCGGGGTGGCAGGGTGATGTGATCGTCGGCGATCCTGACAGCAGCACGGTGATCGGGGTTCGGCTGCGGCGTCGTGGAGTGATTGGAGGAAAATGTTATCGACTTGGTCTGCAGATCAATTATTGCGCCGTTGTCCGTCAAAAAGTCCATTCCGAAAATTTACGTCGCGGGAGCAGTTAGGCAGAACGACGAACGCCGCAGGGTACGTTGTGCCGTCTATGGTGACGCGCGATGTGCACGTTCCACTTGGCGTCACGAGGTGGCCTCCTGCTGTGCGTATGTGCGGACCGTCCCATCTGGTCATAACTTTCTTCAGTTTAGACGCAAATGGTCCGCTCATTACCGAATAGTCAGCTCCCGTGTCTACGAGGGCGACTACGTCAAAGCCGTCGATGGACACCTTGACGTCAGATGCAGTCGTCCTCGAGTTCCGGGTTCGTCGGGGCGTCGTATCTCTGCTTGTCCGTGTTGATGGTCGGGCACTGTGCATCGTCGTTGTCGTCGTCTTCTAAACGGACGTCTCGGTCAGGTCGGGTACGCGTCGCGCCGTGTAGCTGTCGTCGTGTTCGGGAGTCTCGTCAGGGTTAGGTCGGGTCGTCGGGATGAGGGCATGTCGTGAATCACTGTCTTCAGCGCGTCCTTGCGTCGTTGGGGGGTTTTCTAGTTTTTTTCGCCGTAGAGCAACTTCACCTCCAGAAGTTGCCGCCTTTAGTTTCCCCCGCGTGGGCTGGGGGACCTTCCACGGGCGAAGTCAGCGTTGCTACGGCGGTTCGGCGATTGGTAGGGGTAGGGCGACGGCGAACGGTTGAAACGCGCTGGGCCACGGCTGGTTTCAGATAGATACTCGTCGATCTCACGTGGTCGTTGGCCAGGGAGAGGGCGAGGTGCGTCGACGGAGAAACCACGCAGTCCGAGTCTCTTGTATGGGCAGCGACGGTAGATGTGGTCGGCCTCTCCGCAGTGGTAGCACAGAGGACGATTATCGGGAGTTCGCCATACGTCCGTCTTCCTCGGCGTCTGGGTTTGTGCTACCGGGGGTCGGGCGGGCGACAGTGGGCGGAGGTAGGGCGGGGCCTCTTGACGACGTGCCTCTTGACGACGTGTTGGAGCAGGGCGGGGTCGGTGAACAGCCGCGGAGTACGTCATAGCTTGAGGCTCGCAGTGTACTTCGGATGCCACAGAAGTTCCCAAAGCGTTTTGAACTTCTTCCCGGATCACGTCAGTTAGGCAAGCGACTTGGGGTTGCGGCGTCGTCGGGAAAAGTTTCCGCAGCTCCTCCTCACTACTGCGCGGATGGTCTCGCGTAGGCTATCAGCCGGAATCCGCATGTTGTCGATGTAGTTCGCACTGGCCGCGCCAACAAAGTTCCGGTCATACTGCTTAGCACGCATTTCGAGAGCCTTCTCAATCGTGCTGGCTTCGGTCACGAATTCAGCGATGGTTTTGGGCGGGTTGCGGACAAGTCCAGCAAACAGCTCCTCCTTCACACCGCGCATCAAGAAGCGTAACTTCTTTTCTTCCGTCATTTCGGGGTCCGCGCGGCGAAATAATTGCTTCATCTCCTCAACGAAGATCACGACCCCTTCGTTGGGGTGTTGTTTTCGAGTTTCAAGCAAAAGCGCAGCTCGCTCTTTTCTCACAACGGTAGTGAATGTCTTAGGAACTCCCTTTTGAAGTGAGTCCAGTCGGTCAAAGAACTCTCATGGTTCTCGAACCAAGTTCGAGCAGCATCTTCTAAGTAAAAGAAGACATGCCGGAAAGTTTCTTCGTCGTCCCACCTGTTGAAGATGCGGACGCGCTCCAGCTTCTCCAACCATTCTTCGGGGTCTTCAGCGGGGGCTCCCCGGAACGATGGCGGTTCCCGGGGCTGCTGCAGGACGATTGGCGACGTTGTTTCTTGCACCCTGGTGTTGGTTGCAGCGTTCCTTTTCTTGGGCCCTTCTGGCATCAAACCGAACTCGGGTGGTAAATCTTGCAGGCGGGGCTGGCTCTTGTTGGACTGGCTTGGCGGCTTTTCGAGGTTGTAGTGGGCATGAAGGGTGCGTACCCAGCACCTCCACCAGATGTCACGAAGACAAGGACGATGCAGTTGTGTTGAATGAGAAACACGTTTATTGGAGCGAACTTGTGCTCCCCTAACAACTCAAAAGAATACAGAGGCGGCGAAGCAGCGGTCAACAAAGTGACTTGCACAGGCGAGTGTCGTCGAATCGAATGCCCCGGCGTCCGCACTGCAGGCTCTTTATCTTTTGGTGCGCGTGGTTCTCGAAACGTCGATTCGCATCGAGAACATAGTAGATCCAAGAAGATTATTCTGGGCTGTTCACGTTAGATCGGAATGCTCTCCCTATCACAACAGATAACACATGCGGCACAGAAAGAAAGAATGGAACACGCGCTTCCCTTGGCGCAGAGATAACACAGACCGGCGCAGCCGGGCGGTAAAAGCAAAACACAAATAAACAACCCCATGTATGGTTCGCGGCAATATGAAAGGAGAACTTTCTCCATCGTACACTGCTGGTCGATTGCAGGGCGAGCAGGCAGAACAATGCGGAAACGCAGCTCGAGATACGTAAACGCTTCATTTGGAAAATAGCTCAACCTGTTCACAACGCGGTAAAGGAAAAGTTTCTCATCCTTTTGCATTGTCACGGAATCTAAAGTACTACAATTACAAACAGTTACTGCTGATCGCGTAAAGCATTTGTGGTGCAAGCAGAGGGTCCACAAAGGTGGGGTCCGAGCGACAGGCCACATGCGCTGCGCAGAGTTAAAGGCCTATAATGATCACGATCATGGTCAACCAATACCAACTCTCCCAAATGTCGATCCTTCTGCACAACCTTCGAATAGTAATTTGACTGGTTGTGGGGTCGTGTTATTTTTCCGCCCAGGTAATTTCGTTCCGTCAGTAACCGTCATAAATATAGTTCAAAAAGATTACATTGTATTGTAATGTCAACAGTGTGGCAATCGCCTTGTCGAAAGTCCATCGCGAGCGCGGGTCAGCGTGACCCACACGCTGTGCGCGCTCCGCATTCGACATCCGTTCTTCCCTAGACATGACTAATCGGTGAACATAACAAGCATGGTTGCATTTAAAATACGCATTTTCTCCCCGATATCGATTTCTATGTCAGTCGGTGCCATACCGGTAGCGTTCGCATCGCGAAAATTCGGAGCACCACCGGCACCACCACCACCAGTGCAACTACTGCTCGCAACACCCGGAGTCGCATCTTCCGCAGCGAATTAGGACCTAAAATCCGTCAGCAGGTGGTGAAAACAAAACATAATACACACACACACACAAGCACTGCAACCTCCAACTTAACGCCAAAGCAAATTGCGGCGCCCACCTCTAGCAAGAAAAATGGTGTACAACGTGCCCTAATCCACGAGCGTTCCAAGCGGAACGCGGAACGTTTGATTTTTTTTTTTAATTCCGCCAGGCAGCGCGGGCAACCGCAGGTGACGGTTTTGTGCAGTTGATGTAATATTTTATTTGCTATTGCAAAAAGCAAGTATCCATAAATTTTTAATAAAGGGACACTGCAAATATCTCTCATGTATTGCTTTTCTGCCTAATATTAGTGTAATGTCTTGTTCTTGTTCAACAATGTTGACAAGTATGAACATTGACGTCGGACTTGAACATTTAGATTTGGCTGTGAGTAAAAAAAACTATTGCGCAGCATCTGTTTAACTTTGGGCGGCTGGTTGCATCCAGCCCCCCTGACGACCGACAGACAGAAGACAGACAGACAGGACAGACCGACAGAAGACAGACAGACCAAAATTTTTCCGTTCACGTAGCCCAAGAAGGACTATCGTCTATTATAGTGAAGGGGAGGCCGGGTGAAGGCGCGTCATGGGTGGTTTGGTGATGGGACAGGAGCAGATGTTCAAACTGCACCCGCCGTTCCCACCAACCTCCCGAATGGAGCGGTGGGCCCCACGCGCCAGCACCCGGCTGATAAAACACCGGTGGCGTCTTCCATTTGAAGGGCTCCTGGAGCGACACTTTCGCCGGTGTCTTTCCGTCCAAGCACGCGCACGCCATCGCCCGCCATGGCCGCGCTTTCACATTCCACATCCCGTAGAGCGGCCAATGACGCATTGCGCCATCTAGGGGCGCGTTGAACATACATACACGTGCTTTCTATGCTCCGCTTAATTAAACGATTAGCGGCCTTCGGGTCTCGTCATGGAGAGGCTTCCGCTTCTGGGTAGAAATCGTAAGCGAACCCGGTGCAAACCTCACAGGCACCGCTTCTTTTATCAAGAAAGTGTTTTATTCCGGGTGACACCAAGATTTCACAGACGTCATATCCGTCACGGAAGTGACGGCAGTAGAGTGACGCAAGCGGCGTCTAAAGGGTGCACCCCTGCACACAGGGTCTTCTTGCGGGGAAGGAACTTTCAGTACTAAACAGTACGTTATACTTGGGGTTGTTCGTTCTCGGGTTTTATATTTTAACACGAAAGTGTTTTATGCCGGGATACACCAAGATTTCACTGACGTCATATTCCTCACGGAAATGACGCCAGTACACCTTTGCCGAAGCGATCCGCCAGCAGGACGTCGCCCGCCAAGCACACCCACAAGACAGCCGCCGACCCGGAAATAGATGTTTAGCTGCAGATTTCGCTGCACATTTCACTTTCGTGTTTTACCGATTCCTATGACAGAGAAATGAACCATAGTTTTTTTTTCGTTTTTAATTGTATTACTGCAAATACACTTTTTTTTATCGGGCGGGTTATTTTTTTATGGGACACTGGCGCATTAAAAATAAAATTTCAAGAAATTTTGTTCTGTTTAAGTCAGTTCCAGCTCTCATTTTGTACGTTTCAGTGGTTACGCCTTTTTATATCGGTTTCGGCTTCCTTGAATATTTTGGGACGTAAGTGTGGTCTTATCTTGGATCAGATTGGTTTTAGATGCGACTGCATCTCATTCACTCGCCTTGACCCTCCATACGGCGTTGTTGTTGTCCGTCCACACCCCTCCCCCATTCTCCTCGCCGCGCGAGCTGCGCTCTCCGCCGCTCACCCCCTCTCCTCTCCGATAGCGAACACTCTCTCGCGAGGGGCGTTGGATTGTATTCGGTTGGCTTGGCTTGGCTTGGCTTGGCTTGGATTGGATTTGGATTGGATTAAAGTGGATTGTGTTGGATTGTGTTGCGTCATAGCCGCGCCATGTCGCGTCATAGCCGCGGTCGTTCCAGCACCGGCCAAAGAAATAAAGAATACATCATACGCGTTCCTCACACGTTTCACGCAATTAGAGAATCAACCCAACGGAAATACCAAGTGAACCCCCAAGATGCGTCGCATCTCCACAGGGTTCCCCTCGCGGGAAGGTGGGGTAATTTTTTTGTTCATGTTTTTTTAGTTTGGTATTTTCCCCCCCTTTAGGTCGGTTTCGACTGCCCCAAGGTAGCTGAGCGGTTGCATATGCGCATGATTGTCCTCTTTTTATTTGTTCGATTGTGGTTGTTTTACTCGCTTTCGGTTGGTTTCGCCTGTTATAATTTCACTCAGGATACTTTAAACTGCTTTAGGTAGGTTTCCGGTGTCAAACGTCCCCCAACCGGGCGCAGACCCCTACGGGATATAGATTCCGTATCCCCGGCCACCCACGTAAGCATGCTTGGCGCGTGCGCACACGAACCATCAGAAGCAATACCGAGTAAACTATTCGTATATTGAAGTCCCGGGACAGGAAACTGACTTCGCTATAACTGGTAGTTCGTTAAAAGCAGGGACGATTTGCTTTCCGTGCGCTGCGCTTGGGACCGTGGAAAACTTAGGAGCGAAAATAGAATTCGAAATGAGCGATTTAGTTATAACGAAGGCTTAGTGCACCTTCGCCAAGGGTCCGTATGAATTTTACAGGCGAAAATCCGCAAGTGCTATGGACGGAGAAAATATTCTAACAAACTTTCGCGAGTCGATGATGCCGCAGCCTATATTCATTGCGGGTTCAAGTAGTTGTTGCAGGTAGTGAGTCGTAGTTGATAAATGATAGCGTGGAAGAAAGGGATGGAATGCGGGAAACGATCGAACGGGAACTGAAAAAAAAAATTAGCAGTGGCTTAGCTCGCCTATGCCAGGATATACGTAGCGTGAGCTAAGGTTTAGCTGGTTATTCTTAGGTTTCCTGGTTGTCTAGGATTAGCTGATTATCATGCTTACAGCTGCTAAAACGATTTCCAATCCAATTCAATCCAACCAATCCAATTTATTCCAATCAATCCAATTCAATCCTATTCAATTCGATTCTATCCAATCCAATCCCAGTCCAATCAACCCAGTCCAGTCCAGTCCAGTCGCGGCGGCGGCGGCTCCAGCGCGCCAGCTGTGCGCCGTGAGACGTCACTGCTCCTCGCGCATGCGCAGCACGGCTCTCCAGGAGCCACGCGAAACTGCTCAACCTCGGCCAGTGTGGCTCACGCTACAATAAATTTAGGAGAAGGCAAACGCTTCTAACCTGTTCGTGTTAACACACTGTAACGCTTTGGATGTCCCGTTTGTGTCGACGCAGTGTACAGAAATTTTGGAGGCTGAAGGTAAACCGTTATGGACAGTATTTTTTAGCCATTTTGGGGGCGGCTGACAATTTCAGTAGGGAACAGTTGCGGTGTACAGCTAAAACAGGGTGCGACGGAGTCTTTAACTCCAACATATTCCATAACTCAGATCGGCATCCCGCAAACAGGTGAAAGCAGCAGTCATTGAACCGCGCCAGCCTCCGGTAACCAAATAATTGGCACGGAAATACGACGAGAGAGAGAGAGGGGGGACTTTTTATCCGTCCCTCTACAGCTGATGGGTCGCCGCGCGACCCGTAAGAGCAGGGCCAAGGTTTCGAAATTGGCCGCTGATCCCAGCGGTCGTCCGAGCAAATTGCCCGGCAGCCCAGCTCTCCCTAATGTCGTCTCCGCACAGCGGCGTGTTGTCTCGCGTCCTTGCCTCCTTTACGATCATGCACGACGACCATAAAACAAAATGGCCACCCCGACAAGATGGCCTCCCCCCACTCGCCCTCTTCTCTCATTCCATCGGAGCGACGAGTGGTGCAGCTCTGCGATCGTGGCCGGAGCGGCGGGGCGCAGGGTTCAGAGGTTAAGCCACCGAGGGGTCAGCCAGGTTACGGCAAGGACTCGGTCTCGTGCGCGGGCACGGGCAGCCGACTTGTGAGCATGGGCCGCCGTCACCGTCGTCGCTCCGGTGCGCGAGCGAAGCCGACGCGGATAACACCCAGGAATGAAGCCCGGCTGCGATTGCCGCCTCATTAAAGATACTCTACGCGTAGACGGAGTAGCAGTGCACTCAGTTATGAGGCTCAAGGTCCGTGATTTATGTAACACGCAAGAACACGAAACATGGCGGTGCCGCAGCCATTTTCTTTCTGTCCGCTGCTTGTCCTCTTCTTCAGAGCCAAGCGGAATGAGAATTGATTGATTGATTGATTGATTGATTGATTGATTGATTGATTGATTGATTGATTGATTGATTGATTGATTGATTGATTGATTGATTGATTGATTGATTGATTCGTACCACGCCAGTTACGACTTCTCTTTGGCTAAGTTAAGGCTTTTAAAGAAAGGCGAAAGGAATGAAGGAAGGAAGGGGAAAAAATGAAGCGAAGGCCGAAACAAGAAGCAAATGTTAAGCGAATGTGACTACAGCCAATTTGCTGGCTGCTTTCATTACCAAAACTCCTAGTTTTGGTGTCCTTGGAAAGTCCTCTGTTTTCCGGGGAGGGTGTTTGGTTCCAGGAAGAGTTAAACTGGTCAGTACACGTAAATCATTTGGCTCTGGCACGAACAGTTGGATGCCTGTATAAAATATCCCACTTAGTTCCGTTATGGCTAAAAAGAAAGATGTATTATTCTCTATTCTATTCAAAACTAACGTACGGAATCTTGGAAGGGGGGGGGGGGGGGGGGGGGGACAACGTCACAAGCTTGTTGTCCTGCAAAAAAAGATGTCACATTGTTTCGGAAATTTTCAAGGGCAATTTCAAGACCTGCCATCTTCACATTTGTTGTCAAAACACCCAATACTTAGAGATGACCAGCTGTATTACTTTATACTTGTCCAGATGGCACACAAAAACAAGTTGTATATAAATGGCGACGCAGAAAACCGTCACTTATGTGTACGGCGACCAATTAGACGTGCACCTAAAACTTGGACTAATTGCCACATCAATCAAGTACCACATGTCTTGAACATCCTGGCAGACAATTTAAAATTTACCACTAGTGCAACTGTATTTAAGAACGAAACCAAGGTGATGTTTATAAAAAAAACAAGTGAGATATGACAATCATTATATGTGTTTCATAGCAAGCTATATAATCTGTATTGTGTGTAACGTGCATGATTTTTAATTTTGTAGGCATTAACGAAGATGAGTAAAAAAATGTGTCGTGTTCTATTGTTCCTGCTAGTAATATGTATTTAGAGAAGAAAAAAAATTCTGTATATTGTACAACTTGTGATTCCCATTATTGGATATGTACGATTTTTGTATTTCTATTTACTGTTTTCTCTCTGTATTACTGTATTTTATTGCTAAGCATGCATATTTCACTGCTAAGTGCCCTCTGTTGTGAACTGCTAAGGGTCAGGAGCCCTCGTCAGGCTTTGAATGCCTTTAGCGCCTGTCCCTACTACAGGCATTGTACCCGCCGCGGTGGTTTAGTGGCTAAGGCGTTGTGCTGCTGAGCACGAGGACGCGGGTTCGATTCCCGGACACAGCGGCCGCTTTTGTGATGGAGGCGAAAAGCAAAAACGCCTGTTTGTACAAGATTTAGGTGCACGTTGAAGATCCCCGGGTGGTCAAAATTAATCCGGAGCCCCTCACTACAGCGCGCCTCATCACCTGCGTTGCGTCGGCGCGTTAAACCCTGCAATCAATCGATCAAAACAGCAGGCAATGTACACTGTCTGCTGATAAATAGTGCTTACTCTTTACATTGACATACAGCCACTCCAGCTGGCTTTGGAAATGAGCTCCCAGCATCGCTCCTTCGTCCAGTACCTCCGCATCACCAAGGCCGCCTGCACGCGTATCAGACCTTTCTCAGGGACGACGAAGGCGTCGAAGCGCACGCGTTACTCAGAGCGCTTTAGGCCGCATGCCATAAGACTAGCGGGGCTGGATGACATGATGTGTGGAACTGGCGGCACCTTTAGACACGTCTAAACGTCGCCTTTCGTTTTAGACGTGACAGCATGCGCTTAGGTGAAGTATGCGCGCAATGCGGCAATGAAAGCCGTGCCGCCGTGCCACCTCATCGGTCCGTGTTTGTGTTATCACGTCGACTCTATCATTTGCTCTGAAATTCACCATACGCACTTACCACCAAAGGTTGAGAAAATTGGGCTTCTGGCTACTTTCGGCCAGGTATAGCTTGAAATCGTGGCTGCGAAGCAACTGCCACAAGAGCTTTGACTTGACTCGGATGTCGTTGTAATTCACCGTACACGGTTTTTGCTCGTTGCTGTATAGGGTTTATCGGCGTTCTTGTTGTGGCGTTGTTGGTATAGCTTTGCCAGCACCAGAAAGTTACAAAAATTAAGTTCGGCATCCCACGAATGACAGACATCCAGGCGTTCGCATGCTGGCATTGTCTGTGTAATTCGAAAGCAGTAATTAACACTGTCATCGCCTTCGTCGCCTTCCTCGGCGCAACCGTCACATTTGTCTCCATCGTGTTCGCCGACGTGTGGACAGTTAACGCCTCTGCATGAACGATAAGATACGCGAAACTGAAATTTTTGAACTACCTCTTACCCCTAAGCCCGCTTGGAGTTGCACTTCAAACGATTATTACCCAACACTGTTATTGTTCCGTAAACACAAACTTTCAGGTGTCACCTATACCCTTGTACACGATTAGTCAAGAAGTTTAATGCAAACCGAAAGCAAGTTCTCACAAAGCACTTCAGCTCAAAAGCGCGTCGGTGTCTAGCTGATGCGTCCTGTTCATTCATAGGGTTTTATGCAATAACATTATTATAGTGTGAAACTCTAGGCCATGCTTGGCGCATGATTGCGAGTAGTCTATGGCAATTGCTTTGCGTCCCACGGACATATTGCTTGAATTTGAATCTAATGTATGTGACGTTTTCTTAACTTACCATTGATAGATTGAAATATTTATTTATTGATTGATTGATTGATTGATTGATTGATTGATTGATTGATTGATTGATCTTTCTACGCAGCACGGCAACACAGCACTGCACGAGGCGGCCTGGAGAGAGAGAGAGAGAGAGAGAGAGAGAGAGAGAGAGAGAGAGAGAGAGAGAGAGAGAGAGAGAGAGAGAGAGAGAGAGAGAGAGAGAGAGAGAGAGAGAGAGAGAGAGAGAGAGAGAGAGAGAGGCTTTAATGAACTCTGTAGATGTTTGCCCCCCAAACGGCGGGGCTTGCTACTTCAGAGGAGGGTGCATGGCCTCCGCGATCACACCGCGCGCGGGGGAATCTCGGAGGCCATGGGGGGTGACTATAGTGAGCCGAAAAAAGAAAAGAAAGGGTGGAAGAAGTGCAGGCGTCCTGGAGGGGCTACAGTCGAATGAACGAGATTCATTGAAAGCACAAGGCGAACGTGTACATAAAGAACAAGGTAGGCCCGTAGATGATTAGGTGAAAGCTTCTAAAAAAAGTGTGCACGAAATGTTATTTAGTACGATTTACGAGCTCGTCCTGTATTGCCATCAAACATGTCATTCAATTGTATCCTCAATGATGGTGTTAAATGGCGCCAGTCAAACTGGCCTAAATACGAATAATTACGCTGAAGCTCGACGCAGATTTGAACCGTCATACAATCGATTGAAATTAATAGGCGATTTCTTGGTGTGTTTGTTAACTACATGTAGTCACTAATACTATTAATGTCCGCGTTTAGATTGTTCGCGACTCTGAAAGATATCGAGATGTTCGGACCTCATTTTGCACATTATATTTAACTAATCAAATGGCTGCAATGCAGGCTGGCTGATTTTAATGATTTTGATGATAATAATTTTTTTCTCTCGTGCGTTCACCTTGTGCTATTAATTTAATTCCTTACGGCAGCATGACTTATTCATCGCACATGGCGCACTCCCATAGAGGAACAAAAAAGCAATAGTGAATGTTTACATGGTGGTGATAGTAATTCACACGAATTACTCTAGCTGTAAGCATAGATACTCCCTCGAGATGGAATCAGCACCGATGCATCACCGTTTTCCCTCCCCCGCCGGGCGGCTTCTCCCCACTGCACCTGTCCTGCCAGAACGGCCATAACCAAAGTACGACAATCTTCTTGCTCGCCGGCTGCAAACCAGACACCAAGAACAACGTAATGATCATCACACCTTTCTCATGCGTATTAATACGGGATCATTAGAGGGCTCATTGAGGGAGGAATCGGCGTCGAGGCCTGTAACAGCGAAACGGCTCCTCGAACGCGCGCCTTTGAAGTGTTCCACAGCTCGAGGCATTCCAGAGCACGCGCGCTTTAACTCACCAGTCGCGAAAGGTGGCCAAGCACGCCTGTACACCGCACCCGAGATAAGGAAGACGAATAACGCAGCCAAGCGGGCGAACACAGAGGCAGTGAAATCCACAATCGTCGTCAATTCTCCCAGTACATGACGGCATGCAGGGACGTTCAGCGGCGCAACGCGCAGGAGGCAGATCGAAGCCATTCGAAAGCGTGTGGCGGAAGCATACCACGAACCAAATGGCCTCAATCGAGAGGAGGACGAAACCCGTCGAGAACGCGGGCAGTGATGTGCCCTACCGGGGAAAATAATTCCCATTTCTAGGTTCAGAAATTCCCTATTTTTGGCACTTTTTCCCGCAGGTCTCTCAAAGTTCCCCGCAAATTTCCCTGCATTCTCTTTTTTCACGATGTTCGTTGCGAAGGCAGTTACTGATGCGATAGCGAACATGTTCGATGCGAAGGCAGTTACCGAGGCAGTAATCAGCACAGCGCATTGTCGAGTACCTGCTCTTAATATCCCGAACCTAATAAATATACCTCCTATATTACTCATCACAAGCCTGCTGCACTCTGTGTTGTAAATTCCGAAACAGTTTTTGGACTAACAATAGTTTTTTAATTTATTTTTGCCGCAATGATGCGCTTGAAGTTCTTGTTTTGCACTGCACGGTTCAGGGTATTTAGGGAGCAGAAGCTTCGGATAGCTCGGCTCACGGAATGTGCCTCTGTATCTGGCCGACTGCCGTCAGCGGCTAGAGCCGCTGCCTAGAGAAAAGAATCCCTTTGGCTGCATAGACCATCCAATTTTTTGGAACTTGATTAAATTCAAAGCTGCCTAGGTTCAGGACCCACGCTTAAAACCCCAATTTTAACTCATGAGCAATCAAAATAAGTTTTCGCATACGTTTAGATAGAAGAAATCTAATGCTAATACGCACTTAACGCTGATGTGATTACCTAGCTTTCTTGGTTGTGTACTAAGTGTACCAGGCATATTACCGAGGGTACGAAAACGTCTTGCAACACTCCCGTAACGAGGAAAGTGTCGAAGGTACTCCTCGTACATGTCGGCAGATCTTCGACCCTGAAGATGTTTCGCACGGTTATGAACTACAAGCCACCATTCCCACGAACACCAGTGCAGCGCACCTGCACTACAAGATTGCGTTCGCTGCGCAAGACAGGAACCCGCAGCAATAAGAAGCGGTGACGCCCAGAGGCGTCGTGCTGGCAAGATCAGAGAGCTTGTATTTCCGGGCGATTACGACACGGGCAGCGTCAATTACGAATCGTTCCTGCCGATGCTTCGAACACGTCGAGCCCGTGGCCACGCCCCCCGAATTCGCTTGTCGAGTGACGCTAATGGTGCTCAGTTGTGAATTAGCGCTGCTGTCACGCATGGAGCCGTCGTTAGCAAGGCCCCGGATAAGCTTCTCCCAGAGACGCCATGTGCGCGGAGCGGATAGTGTGGTCCCGAGCATTTACCAATTACCTGCGTGTACGGTTGTGCAAGATCGTGTTTTCCTCCGCGGCGCTCTGAGACTGAGTCTGTTGCTGATTGGCGTTACTTCAGAGCAGCGCGTGCCGTTATAAAAAGAAGATGAACATATGTTTGAAAGTACGTTGATTAATACACGGGTGATGCGACTAGCACTGCTGCTCGCAGATATCACGGCGAGGGGTATGAGTAGTGCGGGTAGGATACACGCTTCACTGAAACTGCACTCGTGGATCTGGCGAATGCTTGGCGCTGTGCTAAATATGGTGGGTGTGACTAACGTGTAACCGTCACCGCTATACGCAAAGTGGCTCTTGCACGAATCGGCCTTGTTTTCTTTTGTTCGCCGAGCTTTCTCGCTTTCGCTGCGGAGATTTCGCTATACAAAACGGCACGTCGGCAACTCATCGCTAGGGGGGGGGGCTCGTGTGTCAGACTACCTCTCCAGACGTTGTGATAGACTCCACACTCCTCCCCCCCTTCCCCCCGCTGTTCACGCACATACACCTACACCCTTAGTCAAGCTGACCAGGTGCAACACCCTCAGAGGTTCAACTCCTTCAATCTCCAGCCATGTTTTTCTCCTCCAAATATTAATAAAACACAAACAAAAAACGTTGGTGTCCTAACTTGTCACCACGCACCAACTTTACGTCAGGGCCAGCGCTAAAGTGTGCCAACCTACCGGTGTTGACACTAGAGGGGTATACTTAAAATCTACGGATATGTTATAGTAAAACAGTAGCGGATTGAAATCACGTGGATTTAGTTATCGCACTCATTTGGTGGTTTTACATAAGCTCTTTAGCGTACCCTGGATTTATACCTGCTTTATATCAAATGGGTATCTCATTAAAATGCCTTACTCGGCCTGTTGGCTCCCCACTTTGGTCCTTTGCTGCCTTTATAGTATGGTTCATTTGGTGTAAGCACTTGCTTCCTCCGTTGTTGTTTTTCTGTTTTATGTTGAGCCACATTGTACTGTTTTATGAACTATTTTGCGTGGTCTTGCTTCATCATCCTCATCATCACCAGCCTATCTACGTCCACTGCAGAACAAAGGCCTCTCCCATTAATCTCCAATTATCCCGGTCCTGTGCTAACTGCGACCAATCTATTCCCGCAAACTTCTTGATCTCATCTACCCATCTATCTACTTTCTGCCGCCCCCTGCAACGCTTGCCTTCTCTAGGGATCCACTCTGTTACCCTTAATGACCAACGGTTATCTTGCCTTCGCATTACATGCCCTGCCCACGTCCATTTCTTCTTCTTAATTTCTACTAAAATGACCTTAACACACGTTTGTTCCCTGACCCACTCCGCTCTCTTCTTGTCCCTTAATGTTACACCTATCATCTTCCGTTCCATTGCTCGCTGAGTCGTCCTCAATTTAAGTTGAACCCTCTTATAGTGAGCCTCCAAGTTTCTGCCCCGTAGGTGAGTACCGGTAAGATGCAGCTGTCATACGCTTTCTCCTTCAGGGACAATGGTAGGCTGCCATTCATTATCTGAGAATGCCTGCCGTATGCACTCCACCCCATTCTTATTCTTCTAATTATCTCTGCCTCATGGTTGGGATCCGGGTCACAACTTGGCCTAAGTAGATATATTCGCTTACCACTTCCACTGTCTCGCCACCTATCTCAAACCGCTGTGCTGTCCCGAGGTTATTGATCATTACTTTAGTTTTCTGCATATTAATTTTCAGGCCCACGGTTCTACTCTGCTTGTCCAGTGCGGAGAGCATGCTTTGCTATTCATCCCCCGATTGCTTCATTATGCCAACTCTTTATGGTCTCGTTGAGGCTACGGCATGCGCAAAAAATGCGCGCCAATCTACCCTGTGAAGGTGGTTGGAAAGCGAAGCAGTAAACGACCCCCACAACGATTACCCACGCGACGCCACTTGATCTTCCACACGTGGATCTACAAAGAGTGAAACCAGAGACAAGTGAAATGCACTTAACCACACCCTTTATTATATCAAAGAGATATTCTTTCCTACGGTTAATGCATGATCCATTATGGTGGTTGGTTGAATTGTATTGGTGGAGCACATGAGTGAAAACTCTGTTTTTATAAAATTAAATGAAGCTCAAAACCGTTGCTAGGTGATCTCGCTTCTCCTCCTTCTTTCCCGCCGCCAAGGGAGGCGACGAGATCGGCGACAGAGACGGAGAAGTGAGAGGCCATGCGTTGGGGTGAGCATCCTTTGATGTTTACTCACTCCTAGCGGATACGCAAGGCGCGCACACGGCCGCTACACGTGCCGTGGGTGGAGCGCACAGCGGCGCGAGAGGTACCATGACGCTATCACATGGCTTCCCGGGAGAATGCAGATGGTGAGTGCACCGTCTGTCTCCCCCATCTCCGCGTGGGCTCGTAGCTCAATCGGTAAGACAACGGGCTCTCTCTCCGTTTCTCTATTTGTTCCAGTTTCGGTTCCTGGCGGTGCCAATAACTTCTTTTATTCGTTCGCGGGAGTTTTCGGTTGACTCCAACAGTAGCGACAGAACCGTTGGCGGTAGAGGTAAAAAGCTTCGCTTTAAAAAAATCAGTGCCATTCCAATATGAGAAGGTGAATGGAGCTGTTTGTGGGTCATTGGATGGCCACAAACTCCCGCTCCAACCACACGCGCACCGGGGGAGCGTTCAGCGGGATGGCAGCCACACCGACGACGTCTTGCATTTTCGCCTCACGGAATTCGGTGTCCCGACGGGCATCGCGCTTACGCTTGGCGTCCGGGGCCCGATCGTCGTCGGTGGTCTCCTTCCGCCGTGTTCGTGCCCATCAATCGCCGCTTACTTTCCTTTATGAATGGGTTTCAGTGTGCAACACACAATGTGGAAAAACCAGCTTACGAAGACCAAGCTAACACTGATCTCCTTAAATTCGACTGTATTTCTAAACAGATGCGTTGCTGGAAAGACTATTTTACAGGGCAGTATACTGCATACGCCATCTTATATCAAAATATTAGGAGCTGGAGGTGAGCAGGTGGCCGAAAGGAGAGAATATGCGGAAGGGAAGAGGAGGGAAACGAATTTTCTCGGTTTACGCACTCAAAAAAAAAGGAAAAAGGAAAAAAAAAAAGAACAGGAGGGTTAGCCTGTAGCAGCTTCGCTGTAAAGAGCAGTTAGCCTGATTGCTGAGTCGTGGTTCGAAGGTTACTTTGGTAATAATGTGAGCATACCTGAGTTTAAAACGCCAGAAATCTTCACCATGCTGATGTTAAGCCAGTCGCATGGCTCGTAATGGCGACATTACGGCGCGGCGCCTCGAAGTCTTCTTCTCAAGGTGACGTTCGTCTCGCACGTATCTTTACGTTACCAAGCTTCAATCAACGGAAAGTCCCGTGCTCTCGCTGAAACTGGCTGTTCTTTTATTTCTGTTGTCTCTGCGAATCCTGGGCGGAATCAGCCCCGTCGCACTGACGCTCCATTTTTGCGCGTGCGCGCAAAGGAGGCACTTCAACTAATACCAAAAATATGCAGCCCAGCCGGGATTATCAATTCGCTTATCTTTATACTATAATTGCCTGAGGACACTGGCCACCAAATTCCGCAGTGATCCCGTCGAGTAAGAGTGCGGCCACCGGATGAAAACACTGCTCTTTTATACCAAGCCGGGTCGGCTACAACCTTCCGCCGTAACAGACCTTGCGCATGCACTGAGCAGTAAATGTCTCTCGCCGTGGTGGAGTAGGCGAGCGGTGAAGGCGCTATTCCGGGTAGGGGGACACAACCAGAGTGAGCGGGGGGCAGAATTTATAGGTGACAAAACAAACCAGACAACCTCTACCAGGACTGTCTTACATGCGCTCCATGTCTCTATAATTGCGCGCTCAAATGGCCAGTATCTATGACGCTGACCATTCGCTCTGGTTTCCCCCCCCCCTTCAGAATGGGCAATAAATACGCTGACCATTCGCTCTGGTTTCCCCCCCCCCCCCTTTCAGAATGGGCAATAAATACCAAGCAAATTGCCGCGTGCTTTGGCGCTTTGACCGGCGCCTCTGTGGACGCGTCGTCATTTCTCCCAAGCTCTAATCTTACACAAGGCCACAGCATTACTGGGAAAGGGTGTGGATGAACCTGCGAATATTTCTTTCATAATGGCTCACCACCCACGATCATCATTATTTACTTCAGCTCACTGCTGTTTGCCAACATGCGGAACCTCAGGTGTGGGTCTGTGTAGTCCTCGCGCGACATAACGACTATGCGCTATTATTACAACGCTGTTTGAAGGAGGAATCTTCGCATCGAATTTGTACATTGTAACACATGTAGAATGCACCGTACCTTGTCTCTTGAAGTGTATAGAGTGATAAAAGATCTCTTTGTAAGCGGCCTTAATATTGCCTCGAACGTACGTCGCTTTCACTATACAAGTGAAACAGCTTCAAATTACGATGGATGGAGTATATGAGCGTTGCTTTCGAACGGGCAACAGCTCTTCAGTCGTCGAACCTTAACCTTGTACTTAATGCGAAATCTCGTAGTGATAAAACATCGACGCCAATTCTGACGGAGTGAATTCAGGTTCGTGCGGTATATGCAGAGGTTCAGCGTTTTAGTCTGACAAATCTTGGCACCTTTGTTTGGCGAAACTTCACAGCGAAACTTTCGACGAACTTGGCTTGACGAAACTCGGGGCGAGCTTTGGGTGAAATTTGCACAAACGTTTAGACGAAGCATTTGAAAAACTTTGTTTGACGAACCTTTGCCATAAGTTTTGACTCAGCTATTGACGATGTTTATTTGAAGAAACTTTGGACGAACTTCAAATGAAGCTTTGGACAAACCTTTGCGAAACTTACACCAAACTTCGGATGAACTTAGCACGAATTAGTGGACGAAACATTTGGCGAACTTTGTTTGCTGAAGCTGTGCACGAAATTTTGTATGAAACTATGTACAAAACTTTGCGAAACTTCGTTTTGAGTTCATTCCAGTACGACGACACGCTCCTGCACACGGCCTCAGCGCTACGGTCACACCGGGGTGCTCCGGATACTCATCAGCGCCTTCTGCAAGCGAAGTGAACAAGGTGACTCGCGCTTCGCTTCATTCTATTCACCCACTGTGCATGTGACACCTTCGTCCCTGGTAACGGAACAGCGCCAATTTCAGTTTTCTCGTTGACTCCTTAGCATGTTCCAATTCCTTTTGTAAAGGCTAGCACAACAACAGTTCGAAAAACTTTACTAGCCATTAAAGTCGAAATGGTGGCTCCATATAAAACGTGTGGATCAGCGCGTCGAGTCGCGGCTAACGAGGTAGCTGGCTCTGATGAGATGACAACGCCAGCGAAGGTAGTGTCAGCGTGTGCAGAAATCAAGTATCATCAGGTAGCGCAGGGCATCCATCGAACGCAACACGGCCTCACATCTTGCTTGTTCTGCAATTTTTCCCGCAGGGCAGTGCCATTTTCGCCGAGAAGTGTAATCATCCTGACTAGGTACTCTGCGGAAACGATCCGTGCACGCGGCGCTGAAGCCGTGCAGGACGCGCATCTTCACTTTCGTGGGTGGCCCGGTGAATGGGTGGAGCCCAGCTGCCCGTCCATGGACAGCATCTACTCAAGTTACCGCGGAAACCAGCCGCTGACTGGCTGGCTTCCTGTGCAAGAAGGCTCAAGCTCCAACTGCACAAGCTTGGGAGAAGTGAAGCCGATAAATTCGCCATTTGTGCCACGTCTGACACTTCTGTTCCTTGTGTGTTTGAAGTTTGTTGTGCATAAGGTAAACAAGCGAGACCAGTTATTGTTACTTTCGTGTGTTTTTTTTTTTTTCATATTTGTTCCTTCGAATACCATTATTCTTTCCACTTGGCGAATCTTCATGGTATGATAGACAAGGACAAAATGAGCTGGAAATTGTAAGCAATCTGTTGGCAGCCATTATTGAATGCGCAGGAAACAGATTTATAACTTTTTGTCTACCTTGAAATTTTCCACGAGGAACTGCCAGCTAGCAAGTTTAATGTGTGGTTCGTATCTGCTCAAATGTGGGTGAAGAAGTGGCAAAGGATACGTAGGATGGCACTCACCCTCACCCGTTGATCGTCTGCTAATGTCTTGGGATTTAGTTCACAATTACCGCATGGCTTTTATTTTCCTGGCCTTCGCTGCAGTGCCTTCTGCCTCTTCTAACCCGGCTAGGCAACGAAATTTCCTCTTGCATTGTTGTGATTATTATTTTGATAAGCTAGTTCATTGTTTACTCATGCGTTTCGCTTGGAAGTCAACATAACCAATCGCAATACTCTTATACCCACTCAATGGGATTGGCTAGTGATGATGAGAGCTTCCGTCAAAGGCTTACAGTGGATTCACGAATTCTGTGGCTGTGACATCAATATAGCCATCCGGGGAACTCTGCGGAATTCAACTCGACAGTAATGCTTCTATTCAGAACTGGTAAAGAGTGCTTAGTTCAAGTTAGTTGTCTGCTTTCTGAGACTTTGAGGGGAGGGAGTCGAACAGTAAAATTCTTTCATTGCGAGGGCATATTTCACATTCTATTGCTTTTTAACTCCTGCTCTGTGTAAGAAAAAACTGGGCAAACTGCTTAAGTGTGTCTGCTTAGTCATAAGGGGCATAATAAAATGTCCCATATTTCGTTCGCAACGGCGCATATCTTGGCAGAGCCCAACTGCTAGAAAGCACATTTTCTGATGGTATATAGAGACCTTGTGTTGTGTGCCCATTAGCGTTTTTCACAAAACAGGCATTTCAGCTATTTTTTAAGCCAACAAGCCCAAAAAATAGTTTATGGAGTAGAGTACCAGGGAAGGATTCTTGTCCAGCTTGACATTGCCC